>JAGIQG010000031.1:11363727-11963727 GCA_024679065.1 Sphyrna mokarran
TGGTATCGTCAGCAAATTTACTAATCCTCTACAAATTTACTCTTCACCCTCATCTAGGTCATTTATAAAAATTACAACAGCAGTGGCCCCAAAACAGATCCCTGAGGTACACCACTTGTAACCGAACTCCACGATAAATAATTCCCATCAACCACCACCCTCTGTCCTCTATCAGCTAGCCAATTCCTAATCCAATTAGCTAAATCACCCTCAATCCCATACATCTGCATTTTCTGCAGAAGCCTTCTATGGGCCACCTTATCGAACGCCTTACTAAAGTCCATATATACCACATCAACTGCCTTACCCCCATCCACCTCTTTGGTCACTTTTTCAGAAAACTCAATAAGTTAGTAAGGCACGACCTACCCTTCACAAAACCATGCTGACTATCCCCAATCAATTCATTTCTCTCTAAATAACTATAAATCCCTATCCCTAATAATTCTTTACCATATACTTGCCCCACAACAGAAGTAAGACTCACCGGCCTATAATTCCCCGAAAGTCTCTATTCCTTCTGAACATGGAGGACACTTCCGCTATCCTCCAGTCTTCCGGCACTATACCCGTAACCAACGACGACCTCAAGATCAGAGCCAGAGCTCTGCAATCGCCTCTCTTGCCTCCCAGAGAATCCTAGGGTAAATCCCGTCTGGCCCAGGGGATTTATCTAACTTCAAACCCTCAAGAATATCTAGCACCTCCTCCTTATCTACTTCAATACTTTCCAGTTTACAACCCTGTATCCCAGCGTTCTCCACACCTACATTTACATCTCCCTGCGTGAATACCGAAGAGAAATATTTGTTCAGTGCCTCTCCAATCTCTTCAGGCTCCACGCACAACTTCCCACTGCTGTCTCTGACTGGCCCTAATCTTGCCCTAACCAATCTTCTATTCTTAACATATCTAAAGAAAGCTTTAGGATTCTCCTTGATCCTATCAGCCAAAGTCTTCTCGTGTCCCCTTTTAGCTCTCCTCAACTCACTCTTTAGCTCCCTCCTGGCTAATCTATAGCTATCCATTGCACTAACTGAGCCTTCAAGCCTCATCCTGACATAAGCCTCCTTTTTCCTTTTAACCAGCGAATTAACTTTTTTAGTACACCATGGTTCCCTTACTCGACCATTTCCTCCTTGCCTGACAGGGACATACTTATCAAGGACTCGCAGTAGCTGCTCCTTGAATAAGCTCCACATTCCAGATGTTCCCAGTCCCTGTAGTTTCCTAGTCCAACCTATGCACCCTAATTCCCTCCTTATGGCCTCATAATTACCATTCCCCCAGCTATAACTACTGCCCCCAGCTTCATGCCTATCCCTATCCATCACTAAGGTGAACGTAACCGAATTGTGGTCACTATCACCAAAATGTTCACCAACTTCCAAGCCTAACACCTGGTCTGGCTCATCGCCCAGCACCAAATCCAATGTAGCCTCACCTCTAGTTGGCCTATCTACGTACTGAGTCAAAAAACCTTCCTGCACACTTTGCATAAAAACTGACCCCTCTAACGAGCTAGAGTTATAGCTATTCCAATCAGTTAGTGAGATTTTGCAAACCCAGCCAAGTTGTGGGGGTTACAGATACTGTGATTCCCACTCACCTGATGAAGAGGCAGTGTTCTGAAAGCTAGTGGCTTGTGCTACCAAATAAACCTGTTGGACTTTAACCTGGTGTTCTGAGATGTGTTCATCCCAGTCCAACGCCACCATCTCCACGTCACAGTTAAAACACCAGCAGCATTACAGTTTGGCATACACTTTCCACCAATATAATCCAGCATCTTTTCAATCCTTGGTTTGTATATTCATTGCTGTACATGTAGATGCACAGAGTCCTTGACATTTTGGCACACAATGTTCAGTAAACCTTCTCCTCCTCCTTGACCACAAACCGCACCCAGAAGTGGGTCTCAATACTTACTTATGCTGATCAAGCAGACCTACACCTTTCACCTGCTAATGACTGACTCCAACTTCCGTGGTGCTATCTAAATGCAAGGTGTTAGGATCCCAGACCAAAATCCCAAATTACCTTAGGAAGCCAGACTTTCCCTCAAACAATTTTTCTGTTTTGGCATAAACGTGAGAATAGGACATTTCACTCCAGGAGTTGTTCTGCAGACGAATTAGGGATCTTCTATTGTAAAAACAAACTTTATTTAATAATAGTTTAACTATAAATCAAATCAAATGAAGCAGTTTAACTCATAACAATTGAACAGTAGTTTGAAAATGAAAGAAGCCAACTTTAATTTCTAACATCGCTATTTCAGTTCCAAGTAAGCAACATTCCTCTTCCAGACTTAAAATGCCACTTGAAATACCGTTAGCAATCTTAAATGTATTTGCTATAAGGGGTGCAGTCAGTCTTGAAGCTTTCAGAGAGGTGTTTTGATTTTTAGTGCAGCTTGCAGACTTCTGTCTTTAACAAAACCCCAGCCTGAACCGAAAGCGGTTTCTTCTCTGCTATGTATCTCCAATTAACCACATTATCACAGGACCCTGTCTGTCAACCTTACCAAATACCCCAGGGGAAATCGTTATCTGTAAACAAGAATCATAGCTCCCTTCTCAGTAAACACTACATAGCTAAAAAGAGTAATTACCCTGCTCTCCCAGTGTCCGAGCTGTATTTCCAACAGACGTACTGACTGCCTGTAGAAATAAACTGAAGTTGAAGACATTCCCCTTAAACGTAAACTATATCAATCACACAATATCATCAGAGGTATTTTCCTGACAGGTCGAACTGCCGATCTTCTGTTGTCCGATCTGTCGGAGTGCAACCCAAGTAACTCTGAATTCGATTTGGGGTGTCCCATGGATTGGAATGCTTGATAAATTTCACGCAGGCAGTATACAGAAGAACAGGTGACTGTGGATCTATTTCAGAAGCTGGAGATAATGTGAACATAACAAGTAGTGCATTGGGGATGAGAAAATCTGTGGAGAGACAGTGGAGTGATTTGGTTTTCCCTCTGTGTTTTTATTTCAGCCTCCCAGGCCCTGTCAGTCAGTCATTCCCAGCTGAAAACACGCCCTTTGTCAGAAGCCACAAAACAGTCAAAGTTGAAAGTGGCGAGGAGTTCAGGTAATTGCTGGGCAGATGGTTTATTTGGGGTAGGGGGGTCCTGTCAGTGTGTCAAACTGTCCTTTCAGATGAGATTAAACCCAGGCTCAACCTATCCCCTCAACCACATTGTTTGAGTCACCACGGTTATGGTTCAAAAGATTATCTTGTGTTCTGGCCGATATTTATTGCTGAATCATTGTCACTTTTTATTTTTGTTTCTGGTCATTGCTATTTGTGGGAACCTGCTGTGTTTCCTGTACAACAACACAGTGGTTAGCATTGCTGCCTCAGAGTGCAAGGGACCCCCAGGTTCGATTCCCGACTTGCGTCAATGTCTGTGTGGCATCTGCACATTCTCCCCGTGTCAGCTTGGTTTTACTCTGCGTGCTCTGGTATCCTCCCACAGTCCAAAGATGCCCAGGTTTGGTGTATTGGGCTGTGGTAAATTACCCCTTACTGACCCAGGATGTGTTGCTTTGGGTGATGAGCAGGGTAAATACGCGGGGTTATGGAGAGAGGGCCTTGGGAAGATGTGATGTTGGAGGGTCAGGGCAGACTCGAAGGGCTGAATGGCCTCCTTCTGTACTGCAGGGATTCTATAATTGTATGATATTAATACAATCAAACTTCAGACTGGAACACACTTTGGAATCACTGATGTCCTTAAGGAAAGGAAATCTGCTGCTCTTACCCGGTCTGGCCTATATGTAACTCCAGAGTCACAGCGATGCGGTTGACTTTTAACGGATTCTCTGGAATGACTGAGCAAGACACTCAGTTCAAGGGTGACTAGGGATGGGCAATAAATGCTGGTCAGCCAGTGACACCCATGTCCCACGAACGAATGAAAAAATAATACTTTGGAATGTCCTGAGCCGTAAAGTGTGAGAGAAATCCCTGTCTGCTATACTTTGTCGCTGTGTTTTTGTATTCCTGAATAAATTGCCCCTCTGCGTTGTGATTTTCCTGATCCCTTTCCATTGCCTTCCTCGTGCGTGTGTTGGTATTGGGTCAGTCCTGGGTCCACGGCGTGCAGTTTGAGACCCCGACCACGCGGTGTAGGCTGGCATTCCGGCGCTGGGCTGAGGGAGGTGCCGCGTTGTCTGGATGGTAAAGGACACTCGATGGTGTTGGTCACCTCCGGGGGGCGGGGGTAGGGGGAGGCCCCTCGTGCACTGTGGTAGGTGCTGGGGTGCTGGACACTTCTCCTGCTCAACCACCACTGACACCATCTAGAGCAGGCTGACTCTCTCGTGTCTCATGCTGTGGCATGTGGGATCTTGCTGTGCATAAATGAGTTGCTGCATCTGCATAACAAAACAGAACCTTTATTATTTGGGGTTTTTCTCTGCAGGAGATTGTTATAAATTCACTTCTCCCGTCGGGAAAAAGATACCAAAGTCACGTCCCAACTGATTCAAGAACAGCTTCTTCCCTATTGCCATCAGACTTTTGAATGGATCTACCTTATATTAAGCTAATCTTTCTACACACTCTAGCTATGATTGTAACACTACATTTTGCGCACTCTCCCTCTCCCCAATATAGTCTATGAACAGCATGCTTTATCTTGCATGCAAGAAATAATATTTTTCGCGGTATACTAACACATATGACAATTATAGAAGAAAGAAAATTGTGTGAAAAGTAGGCGTACATTGACACTGCAATGAAGTTACTGTTAAAATCCCTAATTGCCACACTTCAGCACCTGTTCAAGTACACTGGGGGAGAATTTAGCATGGCTAATCCCCCTAACCAGTATGTCTTTCGGACTGTGGGAGGAAACCAGAGCAAACCCATATAGAATTGGGGAGAACATGCAAACGGTGATCCAAGTCGGGAATCGAATCTGGGTCCCTGATGCCGTGAGGCAGCAATGCTAACCACTGTGCTATAAATCAAATCAAATAGTTCAGAATCAAGGCCTGTTTTTCTTCCCTCACTGTCTCTGCCTTCACAGCGTTTGTGGCCAATTTCTGCCAACTTCCGCTTGGGAAACGCTGAGAAGAACGTAAGAACTAAGGATCAGCAGTCCGCCATCTGGCCCCTCGAGCCTGCTCCGCCATTCAATAAGATCATGGCTGATCTTTTCATGGACTCGGCTCCACTTACCCGCCCGCTCACCATAATCCTTAATTCCTTTACTGTTCAAAAATTTATCTATTCTTGCCTTAAAAACATTCAATGAGGGAGCCTCAACTGCTTCACTGGGCAGGGAATTCCACACATTCACAACCCTTTGTGTGAAGAAGCTCCTCCTCAACTCAGTTCTAAATCTGTACCCTCTTATTTTGAGTCTATGCCTCCTAGTTTTAGTTTCACCCACCAGTGGAAACAACTTCCCTGCTTCTATCTTATCGATTCCCTTCATAATTTTATATGTTTCTATAAGATCTCCCCTCATTCTTCTGAATTCCAATGAGTATAGCCCCAGTCTACTCAGTCTCTCCTCATAAACCAACCCTGTCAACTCTGGAATCAACCTAGTGAACCTCCTCTGCACCCCCTCTAGTGCCAGTAGATCCTTTCTCAAGTAAAGAGACCAAAACTGTACACAGTACTCCAGGTGTGGCCTCACCAGCACCTTATACAGCTACAATATAACCTCACTGTTTTCAAACGAGTTGATATTTTCATTGCTTCACGTGCAGAATTCCTGCAGCCGGTGAAGGAGAGGGCACAGACTAACACTGTGATCGCTAAGAGGCTGGTCTTCAGAGCTCTGGGACTGCAAATGAATGAATGCAAAGGGCAGCGAGACCCCAGACCCAAGGCCCTGGATGAACGGAAAGGTGAGTTACAAGTCTGCAACTTTAACGCATCAGGATTGATCTCATTACATAGAGAGAGAGAGAGAGGGAGAGAGAGAACGAGAGAGAAGTCTGAATGACCACGGATGGGAATTTCAGACCCTTTGCGCTGGCAGGATTTTCCAGTCCTACTGATGTTGACCTATCTGCGCTCTCCCCCCACCCCCCCCCTCCTTTTTCAGGTTAACCAGCAGGGTGAGCACGCTACACACAGACACACCCACCCCAGACAGTTGTAGCCTTGGTGAGTCACATCCAGCGTGGGAAAAGCTGGTGGAAGAAAGGGGTGGCGGGCGGAGGAATTGGTAGTATCACTGGCCTTGTGATCCACAGGATCTGGACAAACCTCTGGGGATATCGGTTCAAATCCTGCCAGCAGTAACTGGTGGAATTTCAATTCCATTAACAAATTCTGGAATGTAAAAGCCAGTCTTAGTAATGGTGACGATTGTTGGGAAAACCAACTAATGTCCCTTCAGGGAAGGAAATCTGCCATCCTTACCCAGTCTGGCCTACATGTGACTCCAGAGCCACAGCAATGTGGTTGCTTCTTAAATGCCCTCTGTAATGGCCTAGCAAGTTCAAGGGGCAATTAAGAATGGGCGACAAATGCTGAGCCAACCAGCGACACACCTCCCCTTAACCCATGAAAGAATAAATAACAATACTGGGACATTAGAAATGGGTCTGGGGGTATGTACTACTCCCCAAACACTTGGTGGGCCATTTCTGATTGGTTGTGTTGTCCTGTGAAATCTTGTCTCTCAATGCGAGACCTCGATCGTCAAAGATCCCACAGCGTTTCCATCCAGAGAGGAGCGGGGGAGTTCTCCTCAGGTATCCTGGCCACTATTTATCCCTCAACCAACATCACTTGATTAAAATCCCAGGTTGCTGCTGTTTCTTTCTGGGATCTTGCTTTGCACCATGTGGCTGCAACCTCCTCTCCATTGCAGGACTGAAGACAATAACAAGTACCTGGTGGGGAGAGGGTGATGTCTGGGTGGAAGAGTGAGAAGTATTCTGGGCCTGTGGATAGGCCAGCAACTTTGCCAGAGCTAGGCCCTGGGTCTCTTGCTCAATACATCTTTCTGTCTTATCTTTCCAGCCCAGACTCACAGGAAGTCTGAAGACAGCAATGATGACACACGGGTATGTACTTATACTCATCGCTCTCGACCATCTCGCGGAGACCGTTGCTCTGTTTATAACTCCCTGTTTGTCTTGTTTCCTTGCTCGAACTCTCCCTTCTTGGCAAGTTGCTTTCCCCCATGATTTTATAGAATTCTAGAGTCTTGCAGCAGACAGGAAGGCCATTCGGCCCTTTTGAGTCTGTATTGGTTTTTGAACATTGGCCAAGATACTGTGGTGAACCCAGCTCCTGCCCCTTCTCTCTGTGGAGATCAGAAACACACAGTAACCCTGCAGTACAGAAGGAGGCTATTTGGCCCATCAGACCTGCACTGACCAGAGTCCCACACAGATCCTATCCCTGTAGCCCCACTTATTTATCCTGCTAAATCCCCGTGAGCCACTTTGCATAGTTGTCATTTTTGGAGTGTGGGAGGAAACCCATGCAGACACGGGCAGAATGAGCAAACTCCACACAGACAGTGACCCAAGGCTAGTAATTGAACCCAGGTCCTTGGCGCTGTGAGGCAGCAGTGCTAACCACTGCGCTAGGTTCTTTTGGCATCAACCTACGGGGGAATGGAGAGGGGCCAGGTTGAATATTGTATTCCAAAGACGGCAGGTGTGACAGTGCGGCACCCCCTCAGTACTGAGTGGGATTTATTGCAGCACGTGGAATGCTCTGATTCTGGGACACTCAAGTGGAGAGCCAGTGCGGACACCATGGGTAAATGGCCTCTTCCTCTTGCGCTCAAACCATTCTGCAGGGAGTGGGTTCGGTACATCCTGATGAATGTTCTTTCTATTTCTGATATTGCAGGATTCTGCTGGTGACGCAGCTGCTGAATGATGACCAAACAGCTGGACATACCAACATCTGACACAGATTATACACACACACACAGACATACAAACAGTTCACACACACAGTTCACACACCATTCACACACACACTTGTAAAAAGGTTGTATGCACTTTGATGAAACATTAAAGCTATCTCAAGCTGAGAGGTTTGTGTATACAGCCTGATTTCTTTCTCTCCGCATACTTCCGTCTGTCTGTCAATGAGTTAGCCCACTACTCCCTAAAATAAGGCTAGCGTCAGGAACGAGAGCAGGAACATTTTTTCAGGCCTTATCAGAGAATCTCTTCAGTGCTGAAGGAGGCCATTCGGCCCATTGAGTGGACACCAGCTCTCCCAAAGAGCATCCATCCTTGCCCTATCCCGACAATCCCATGTATTTACCACATCTTGTGGAAAGAGGCAATTTTGCCTGGCAAATCCACCTACTCTATACATCATTGGACTGTGGGAGGAACCTGAAGGAAAGCCACGCAGACACGGTGAGAAAATGCCTCTCAGCGCCAGGGAGTGGGGTTCAATGCCGGAGGCAAGTGAAGGATTTTCACAGTAAGTTCATTACAGTGTTAATGTAAGCCTTACTGGTGACACGAATAAGCTAAAGTAAACCAAAAGTGCGTGAAAGTAGAAAAGCAACAACCTCAAAAAAGGAGGGGGTCGTCCAGATCCACTTGTGGGGGGGGGTGGGGCAATACCTCCACTTTTCAATTCCCAATTCTCTCCTTAGCTTTCAGTCCATCATCCTTCAGTTACAACCCTCCCCTCCTCAATTCAGACCTCTAACACAATACTGCTGCCAATCACTCCTCCGGTGAGTTCTGAAACACTCCCCTCCCTGATTCTTCCTTTGAGGATGTCCTTCAGACCAACCTGCCTGGCCAAGCCTCTGGTTACCTTTCTGTCATCTCCTTATGTGATTCAGTGACAGGTTTTGGTTGAGTAATGCCCCGCGACACGCTGTCATCATTTCAAGGGCGATTGGAAAGACGAGAATTTTATTTGATGAAAGCAAAATGCTGGAAAATTTCAGCCAGTTTGACAGCATCCTGAGAAAGAACAGATCTGAATGACCCTTCGTCAGAGTTAATGGTAAAACAAAGCTCTCTTCTGCCAAGAAGTCAGGGGCATGGCCTCAAAATAAGGAGAAGCAGATTTAGGACTGAATTGAAGAAGAACTTCTAAGCACAAAGGGTTGTGAATCTGTGGAATTTCCTGCCCAGTGAAGCAGTTGAGGCTCCCTCATTGAATATTTTTAAGGCTAAGATAGATAGACAGATTTTTAAACAGTAAAGGAATTAAGGGTTATGGTGAGCAGGTGGGCAAATGGAGCTGAGTCCAGGAAAAGATCAGCCATGATCTTATTGAATGGCAGAGCAGGCTCGAGGGGCCAGATGGCGGACTCCTGCTCCTAGTTCTGATGTTCTGCTCTTAGTCTGACCAAGAACTTTGTTTGAACTAGCCAATGCACAATATTCATCATTGGGCAGTACAGTGGTTAATACTGTTGCCTCACAGTGCTAGGGTTGAATTCCCAGCGAACTGTACGAAGTCTACGTTCTTCTTGTGTTAGCATGGGTTTCCTCCCACACTCCAAAGATCTGGATTGGCTATGTTCAATAGCCTCAAAGTGTCAGGTAGATTAGCAGGGTAAAGATGTGGGGTCATGGGTAGGGATAGTTGTTGATGCAGGCTTGATGGGCTCAGTAGCCTCTTTCTGCACTGTAAGGATTCAATGAATCCATCTTCTTCATGTAACCATAATGTAGTGATGCTGGTGTTGGGACAGGGGATGGGCACAGTAAGGAGTCTCACAACACCCAGTTAAAGTCCAACAGGTTTATTTGGTTTTTCCTATTCATGAAAAGATGCTCATCACGTCCACATTATCCAGGTCTCGCAGTATCCTGGATAATCCCCCTCATCCTAAATTCCAATGAGTACAGACCTAGAGTCCTCAACCGTTCCTTATATGGTGAGCTCTTCATTCCAAGAATCATTCTTGTGAACCTCGTCTCGACCCTTCCAAGTGCCTTCAATTCCCCCCTCCTTGTATTTAAAGATTAATTTTATTTTCTTTCTCCTTTCTTTCTCTCAGTTAATCTTCTCACCACTCGCTTTCTTTTTCTACAGCAAGTAGCCTCGCACAACACTAGGTTAAAGTCCAACAGGTTTATTTGGTAGCACGAGCTTTCAGAGTGCTGATGAAGGAGCGGTTGGGCTTTAACCTGGACTACTTCTTATCCTTAATGTAACTAATTAAATGCAAGAAAGCAAAGTTGTCAAAAAAGCTGCAATTCAATACTTTTCAGCAGTGGCAAATGCCAGATGAAATGACAGCATTTCCCAGTGCAGGGATCAGGTGAACTACAACTCCCAGCATCCTTCTGGCGAGATCAGCATATAATTCCCGGCAACGCAGCGGGCGAAAGCCTACAACTCCCAGCATGCATCGTTCGGCAGCCTACAACTCCCAGCATGCAGCGGCGACCTAGCCGACGGCAGTGTCGCGAAGTGCTGTGAAACATTTCCGTTGCCGCCGAAGCGGTCGAGATGGTGGCAGCCGGCCTTTGGCTTCGGCAGTTATCTATCCGTTGGCGTTGCTGACAGGACAGTCCACGGTCAAACATGCACGGGTAAAGTACCGGATTATCTTCCCCCCGCGGGGAATTCACCGCTTTCTGTTTTTTTTCATCCCCGGCGGATTAGGTTCGTCGGTACCGCGGGTTCGGCTGGCGCATGCGTTGTTTTGTGTGTGACGTGGCGGGCCGGGTGATTGACAGCCAAGATAACCAATTGGCTAGCTGAGGGGACCCCCCAGGCCGGCGTCAGCCAATCAGCAGAGGCGTGGGGGCGGGCCTTCAGGTAAGCAGGCAGGTAGAGGGACAACCTGGACAGCTGGTGTTTTACAATGGGGATGGTGGACAAGTGGGGAATAAATACTGACAAAGATACAGCAAAAAGACACCTTATTAAAATAATTAACCCAAATAAAAGAAACAAAAAGTAAATAAACAATAAGAGGCAGCACATTAGCACAGTGGTTCGCACTGTTGCTTCACGGGACCTGGGTTCGATTCCCGGCTTGGGTCACTGTGTGTGTGGAGTTTGCATGTTCTCCCTCTATCTGTGTGAGTTTCCTCCGGCTGCTCCGTTTTCCTCCCACGGTCCCAAAGATGTGCAGGTTGAGTTGATTGGCCATGCTAAATTCTCCCTTAGTATCCAGGGATGCGTAGGTTAGACGAATTAGCAGGTAAATATATGGGGATAGGGCCTGGATGAGATTGTGGTTGGTGCAGACTCGATAGGCCAAATGGCCTGTTTCTGTACTGGAGGATTTCTATGATTCTATGAAATTGACTCACAACACCAGGTTAAAGTCCATCAGGTTTATGTTGGAGCACATGAGCTTTCAGAGTGCCACCTCTTCATCAGTTGACTCACTTTTGAAAGCTCGTGCTACCAAATAATCCTGTTGGACTTTAACTTGGTGTTGTGCGATTACTTATTGTGCCCAGCCCAGTCCAATGCTGGCATCTCCACATCAAATAAAGAAACACAGCCTGAACAGAAACACAAGTAACCTTGTTAAAATAATTAACCCAATGAAAAGAAACACTGCCTGAAAATAAAGTTTGTTAAAATATATCTAAAGTAACAAGTTGAAACACGTGAAGATCTAGGTGACACAGTGGTTAGCACTGCTGCCTCAGCGCAGGGAACTGAGTTCAGTTTCATCTTGGGCGACCATCTGTGTAGAGTTCGCACATTCTCCCTGTGTCAATGTGGGTTTCCTCCCACAGTCCCAAAGATGTGCGGGTTAAGTTGATTGGCCATGGTAAATGGCCCCTTAGCGTCCCGGAATGCGTAGGTTAGAGGGATGAGCAGGTAAATATGTGGGGATATGGGGATAGGGTCTGAGTGGGATTATAATCGGTAAGGACTCGATGGCCAGGTGGCCTTTTTCTGCACTGTGGGGTTTCTGTGATTCTATGAATTTGTCTTACAACACCAGGTTAAAGTCCAACAGGTTTATTTGATAGCACAAGCTTTTGGAGCATTGCTCCTTCATCAGGTGATTCACCTCCAAAAGCTGGTGCTACCAAATAATCCTTTTGGATTTTAACCTGGTGTTGTGAGACTACTTACTGTGCCAACCCCAGTCTAACACTGGCAACTCCACATCAAATTAAAAAAAACACAGCCTGAACAGAAATACAGTTAACTTAGTTAAAATAATTAACCCAAATAAAAAATCACAGAAAATAAACACAGTTTGTTAAAATAATTATCCAAAGTAACTAGTTGAACCACTTGAAGATCTAGATGACACAGTGGTAAGCACTGCAGCCTCACAGCGCAGGGAACTGGGTTCAGTTCCAACCTTGGATGATTGTGTGGTGTCTGCATATTCTCCCCATGTCTGCATGGGTTTCCTCTGGGTTGCTGTGGTTTCCTTCCACATAGGTGCAGGTTAGGTTAACTGACCATACTAAATTGCCCCTTATTGTCAGGGAGACTAGCAACATAAATACTTTGGGTTATGGGGATAGGCCTGGGTGGAACTGAGGTTGGTGCAGGCTCAATGGGCTGAATAGCCTTCTTCCACATTGTAGAAATTCTATGATCCAGTGCATCAGTTTGACACTTCAAATGACAAATTCTCTTCAAGCTGATGAATCCTGTGTGCCTCAAGGATACAGAGAGAAAGGTTAGCCATGGAAAATATGCTAATCTTGAAATCTGTGTCCCATTTATGACTTGTAGCATCAGCTGTTGGAACAAACTTTTCCTTGTCTACCCTTTCTAACTCATTACCACCTTGTACAACTTCAATCTCCTTTGCTACAAGGAGAGCAACCCTAGCTTTTCAATCCTCATCTTGTCATTGAATTCCCCTCTGACCGTGTTATCAGAGCAGTGCTAACATTGAACCATCATTTAAAAAGTGAGTGACTGATGACAGGCCATCAGTTGAACCTCACTGGGGGCAAATGATTGGAAAGAATCCTGTGAGAAAATAAATTATCATTTGGAGAAAGAGGGGTCCTTCAAGAACTGTCAATATGAATTTACTTCAGGAAGGTCCTGTGCAATTAACTTGACTGAATTTCTTGAGGAAGTAACAAGGAGATTTAGTAAGAGTAAAACATTTGATAGGGATTTCACTAAGGCTTTTTTTTTGACAAAGTTCCACACGATGGACAGGTGAGAAAACGAAAGGCTTATGTGATCCAAAGAAAAGTGGCATATTTAAGTCAACAGTGGCTTAGTTATAAGAGACAGTTATAGGTGGCAGTGTAGAAAAGAGTGAGATTATGAATTTGGGGAGGATAAACTAGACCATAAACAGTGGGATTGTGAGAGGTATAGTGGGACCTTGATGGTAGGATCTAACTTTTGAAGGACCTTCGAATGTTCATGGATTCCTGAAGTTGTCTGGACAGCTGGATAATGTGGTTGAAATTGCATACTGTATACTTGTCTGTATTAGTTAAAGCATGAGGGAGGCGATGCAGGAACTGGCCAAGTTCATCCACAGCGAGAGTCTTGCATCCAGTTGTTGTCAATGTCAATTTGAGAGAGATTCCTGAGCATATTGCTAGGAAGTCCAGCTACAAGGAAACGTTAACGAGGCTGGGCTTCTTTTCTCTGGGGCAACAGAATTTGAGGGAAGATTTATTTGAGATGTATAAAATGGCTGAGATTGAGTGATCAAGAAGATCCTATTGCCATTAGCAGAGAGGTGAATAATTATGGGGCTGTAGGTTTGAAGTAATTGATGGAATGATTGGATGCGAATTGAAGAGAAAGCATTTAAACCCAGAGGGTGATGTGGGACTGGAACTTAGTGACCTGAAAGATGGTGGTTGTTGCAGATCCTTCCTCACAGGAGAAAGTTCTTGGGTAGTTGCTGAATCGCCAATTAACAACCTGATCTGGAGCTGGTTATTTCTTTCTGTGTCCTCACAATGACTACCTCCTGTCACGTAAATTCCCTTTCTCTGTCGCTCTCATCATGGTTCCATTTTTTGGTGTAGCCATAACGGAAGGATTGCATTTCAATATAGTCGGTACACTTCAGGAAGGATATGAGACATATAAGATGATCAGAAGGTTAGTTGGGTGGATAGTGAGAGCCTTTTTCCTCGGATGGAGATGGATAACACGAGGAGACATAGCTTTAAATTAAGGGGTGGTAGTTATAGGACAGATGCTAGAATTGGGTTCTTTACTCACAGGGTAGTAAGGGCGTGGAATGCCCTGCCTGCAGCAGTTGTAGACTCGTCAAGTTTAAGAGCGTTCAAATGGGCAGTGGATAGGCATATGGATAGCATTGGAATAGTTTAGGATAGAGAGTCATAAAATTGGTTACAATGGTCGGCACAACATCGAGGGCCGAAGGGCCTGTACTGCACTGTAATGTTCTATATTCTATGAATGGAGAAGGGATTTACCCGGATGACTTGAGGCCTGAGGAGATTTAACCTGGAGGTTTGGTGAGAAAGGCTGGAGTTATTCTCCCTGGAATAAAGGAGATTGATGAGAGATTTGATCAAGGTGCACAGCGGTTGAATAAAGAAAAGCTGTCTCCAGTAGCTGATGGTGCAAGGCCCAGGGGATACAAGTGTAAGGTTTTGTGTAAAAGATGCATGGGGATGTGAGGAAGAGGCTTTATTTAGGCAATGAGTGGGAGTGAAGTGCAACTCATTGACTTCAAGTATAGAGGAAATTATGAATTGGAGGAAAACTTGCAGGATGACAGGCAAGAGTGAGGGAAAAGCCAAAGGGAGGAATTGGATTGCTGCGCAGAGAGCTAGCATAGTTTGAATGGGCTGAAAGGCCTCCTCAGTGATGCTGTACTGGTCACTGCAGTTATTGGTGCCTAATATGCAAAATCTATAAAAAGTATGATATGAGAAATAATTAATTTATTTGAGAGAGAACACTGACCCTTAGTCTTGTGTTTTATTGGACACGTGGACAGGATGTTGTGATACGGATACACAAGTTGATGTGAAAATGATACAGAACAAATGCATGTGCACCATTTGACAGAGTCCTATGCTAATTCCTTTCTCCTCATCAACAGAAAAACAGTACCTCCTTGGCAGAACTGTGCACTGTACTTGACTCACCTCGGATTCATTGAATGTCGATCATTGCTTCTTGTTGTTCTATGAAAGCTGCAGTTTTTTAACATGGGAAGGTAAGGAACTGGTCAAATCCACATTCTGGCACAAACTCTCCAGCATGGACTAAAGTGCACTCAAGACAACAGATTATCATTTCTTTGGAAGTCAATTGCCACGTATCTTTGAAAAGGAGATCGAAGGTTGTTGAATCAGTCACACTTAAGGTAGTAAAATTTTACTTGCTGAGAGGTTTGTTCTGGCAGAGCACAATTAAGTTTCATTCCGATTAAAGCTCAGCTCTGAAGGAATAAAGCCTGAACTTCAGCAAGTCTGTCACATGTAGCACATACATCACTTTTCAACTAGTATGAGGCTGGCTATGTTCAGTTCTGTCCTTGCAACGAATAAAGAAAGACTTGGATTTATATTATTTATTTGGGAGGCAATGGCTTAGTGGTATTAATGCTGGACTGTTACTGCAGAAATTTGGGGTGGGCATGGTAGCATAGCAGTTAGCACTGCTGCTTCACAGCTTCAGGGACCTGGGTTCAATTCTCGACTTGGATCAGTATCTGTGGAGTTTGCACCTTCTCCTTGTGTTTGCATGGGTTTCCTCCGGGTGTTCCAGTTTCCTCCCACAGTCCAAAGATGTGCGAGTTAGGTTGATTGGCCATGCTAACAGAAATTGCCCCTTAGAGTCCTGTGGTGTGTAGGTTAGAGAGATTAGCAGGTAAATATGTAGGGATATGGGTAGAGCCTGGATGGGATTGTGGTTGGTGCAGACTCGATGGGTCAGATGGCCTCTTTTTGCACTGTAGAATTTCTGTGGTTTTTATGATGTGCCTCTCTCCACCTCAAGATCGTAGAATCGCTATCGTGCAAAAAAAAGGGCCATTTGGCCCATCAAGTCTACGCCATCAATAATACCACCCAAGCCCTATTCCCATAACCCCACATATTTACCCTGCTAATCCCCCTGACACTAAGGAGGAAACCTGTGCTGACATGAAGAGAACATGCAAACTCCACCCAGTCAGCCAGCCAAGATGTCCCAAAGCACTTGATAGTCAGTTAAGTACTTGTGCAGCCAAAACAGAAAATGCTGGAAAATGTCAGTGGATCTGATGCCAGAGAAAGTGATTGAAGCACGTACAACGGCAACATTTAAAAAGCATTTGGACAAATACACGGATGGGAAAAGATTAGAGGGATATGAGCAAGAATAGAGCCAATATTTCAAGTCTAGATTATCCTTCGTCAGAGTCATGTAGACTTGAAACGTTGGCTCTATTCTCTCTCCACAGATGCTGTTAGACCTGCTGAGTTTTTCCAGCATTTTTCTACCTTTGTTTCCAATTCCAGCATTGACAGTATTTTGCCTTTATATAAGTACTTGTTCTGCAATGTAGTCCCGTTGTAATGGCAAAAAGATGGCAGCCACCTTGAACACATAGGTTGAACGCGTGTGTTCTTCTTCCCAGGGAAGGGGATTGAAAACTAGAGGACATATGTTAAGGGTGAGGGGAAAGAATTAAAAGGGACCTGAGGGGCAACTTCATGCAGAGAGTGGTGTGTGTGTGTGTGTGGAATGAGATGCCAGACAAAGTGATTGAAGCATGTACTACAGCAACATTTAAAAAGCATTTGGATATATACATGGATGGGAAAAGATTAGAGGGATTTGGGACTAGCATGGTCAGCTTGGACCGGTTAGGCAGAAGAGCCTGTTTCCGTGCTGTATTCTTCTATGGTTCTACAACATCAAATTCTCCCAAATGGCTGTCAGAGTCATCAGAGCATCTTTTTTTTTTAATCTTACTTGAGCAAATATTGGGGAGAAGTCCCTGCTCTTCAGTGTCAGAGCAAGGGCACACAGGGCCTCGGCTTAACTTCTCCTCCAAAAGATGACACCTGTGACAGTGCAGCACTCCATCGGTATTCAGTGTTGGCTTTGAGATCTTGTGGTTGAGTGACTCTTATCAGGGTCCATTGGACTCTTAAATCGGCCTTGCAGGTGGAGGATGTGGTCAAGAAGGCATATGGTGTACTAGCCTTCATTAATCGAGGGATTGAGTTTAGGAGTCGGGAGGTAATGCTGCAACTTAATAAGGCCCTTGTTAGACCCCACTTGGAGTACTGTGCGCAGTGCTGGTCACTTCAATACAGGAAGGATGTAGAAGCTATTGAGAGGGTGCAGAGGAGATTTACAAGGATGTTGCCTGGATTGGGAGGCATGCCTTATGAAGATAGGTTGAAGGAGCTAAATCTCTTCTCCCTGGAGACATGAAGGTTGAGAGGTGACCTGATAGAGGTTTATAAAATGTTGAGAGGAATAGATAGGGTGGATTCTCGGAGGCTATTTCCCCGGGCTGAAATGGTCGCTACAAGAGGACACAGGTTTAAGATGCTGGGAAGCAAGTACAGAGGAGATGTTAGGGGTAAGTTTTTCACTCGGGGTGGTGCGTGAGTGGAATCGGCTGCCGTCAGTGGTGGTAGAGGCAAACTCGCTGGGTTCTTTTTTAAAAGACTTCTGGATGACTACGAGGAACTTAATGGGATTGGGAGTTACAAATAGTTCTGTGGCCTGGGAGGTAGGGCTATGATCAGTGCAACTTGTGGGCTGAAGGGCCTGTTTGTGCTGTAGTGTTCTATGTTCTGTATTCTATGTTCTGTGATTGGGATGGAAACTGAAGACACCATCTTCTGACCCCAAGACAGAAGTGTGAGCCACTGGATCATGGCTGATGTTGAATTGTCATTACTCTGTAACTTGGAGAGGTGTTAGTCATGGTAGTTAGGGCAGTGTAAGATGACCATCTATACATTTGGATACTCGCACAGAAATGAACTTGAGGTAGATTCCTGTGATGCAGAAAAGCATCATTGTTGCATAGTCACGAGTAAGGGTTAATGAATTGTGAGTTATATCTAATCTGTGTTGAAATGTGGCTGTATTTTTGCCCATGAGTCTTTCTCTTCCACAGGTTCTATGTCTCCTGTTTATTCCCAGCTTCCTGGCATTTCAGTGTATCTCCGTCAACCTGTCCACGGCCTTTCAACACCACCTTTCGTCAGCTGGTGGCTCTTACGTTGCTGGCTGTTGTAGTATCTCTGCTGTATGTTCTGCTGGTCTTGGATAAGAATCGATGGGGACGTTTATACCAGGACAGAGGAAATAGGTAGTGTATAAGCAGCTTCTTTTATTATCGATCTCGATCTCATTATAAACTCAACCCACACTTGTATTAGAGAGCTTTGTTTAAAATTCTTGCTTATCGTTTATGGCTGTAGCAAAGGGTCCCAGTGCTAATCCTTGTGGTACACCACTGACACCAGCCTCCAGTCACTCGAACAGCCTTCTATCCCTACCCTTTGTCTCCTATTACTGAGCCAGTTACTGATCCATCTCTCCAAGTTTCCCTCAATCCCATGTACTTTAACCTTCTCAATCAGGCTCCCATGTTGGATCTTATCAAAAACTTTGCTAAAATCCATATAAACTGTATCAACTGAACTTCACTCTTTCACGCACTCGGATCACATTTTCCAAAAATTTAAACATTTATTAGGCATGCCCTCTGACAAAGACATGTTGACTCTCCCTAATTAACCCAGGCCTTTCCAAGTTGGGCAATAATCCTCTCCTTCAGAATTTTCCCTAATTCCAATGATGATGTTGAACTGTGCAATTTCCATTCAGTTCTTATCCTTCTGTCTCTTTCATGTCTTTTTAAACGTTCCTCCGATACTAGCTCTTTTGTCCATGCCTTTGCTGTCTTCCAAAGTCGTCCATGTCAGCACTGCCCAGGCTCGTCTCTCACCTCACGCCCTCTGTAAAGTTGGGTTTATACGAAACTCTGCTGTCCCAATCCTAAGTCACATCAAGTCCCCTTCACCCACTACCTCCACAGGCTGGCCAGTGTTGACTCCTGTTCCCGCCACACCTTTTCAAGATTCCAGTGCTCCTTTTCAAAATCCCTTCAGTGATGTTAACTTTCACCATCTCTAACATTTCCCAAGCCCTACCTGCCTCTCCAATTCTGACCCCTTGAGTATCCTGATTTTTCCTGATGGTCCCCGTTGGTGGCTTTTCATCCAGCTACATGGGTCCCAAACTTAACCCTTTCTCCCTCACTATTTCTTCCTCCTTTAAGACTTCCTCAGAAGCAACTTCTTTGATTAGACATTTAGTCACCAGCTTGGATACCTCCTTGCGTGAATCAATGTCATGTTTTGACTTGGAGAATGCCTGAGAAGCACTTTAAAGGTGCTGTATGAATGCAGGCTATTGTTGTTTGACCTTCTCCCCCTCCTCCTGACAGGTACTTCACCAAATTGACAGACATGGAGGCAACTGATATCAAGAACCCTTATTTAAACTATGGCATTGTGATTGACTGTGGGAGTAGTGGCTCGAGGCTGTTTGTGTACTGCTGGCCAAGACACAACGGCAACCCACACGATCTACTTGATATCAAACAGATGAGGGGCAGGAACAGACAGCCTGTGGTGATGAAAATCAAACCAGGTAAGGCAGTGGAAAATGCTGGAAAATAAAACACAGCAGGCCTGGTAATCTACACTGTGGTTAGCACTGCTGCCTCACAGCGTCAGGGGCCCGGGTTCGATTCCCGGCTTGAGTCACTGACTGTGTGGAGCCTGCACATTCTCCCCAGTCTGCACATTCTCCGCATGTCTGCGTGGGTTCCTTCCAAGTGCTCCGGTTTCCTCCCACAGTCTGAAAGACATGCTAGTTAGAAGCATTGGCCATGCTACATTCTCCCTCACTGTATGTGAACAGGTGCCAGAGTGTGGTGACTAGGGGATTTTCACAGTAACTTCATTGCAATGCTAATATAAGCCTATTTGTGACACTAATAAATAAACCTTCCATGAGGGTGAGAGGAACATTGCAGAGATGAGATGAGCATTGGGAGAAACCAAGCGTGGAACAGGAACAGCAGCACAAATCCGCTGGCTGAATGGTCTTTCCCCTTGCTATGCCTTTCATGTTATGTTTTATTTCGAGCTAACACTGAATTTAAAAGATGATCAGTTTGCAATATTCTGAGCAGTGCAACGAGGTATGACTATTTTAAAGTAAAGTTAAAATTTACTTATTAGTTACAAGTAAGACTTACATTAACACTGCAGTGAAGTTACTGTGACATTTCCCACTTGCTACATTTTGCCCATTGGGTCAGTGTACCTAACCAGCACATCTTGTGTGATGACTGTGAGAGGAAACCAGAGCGCCCAGAGGAAGAACGTGCACATCTTAGTGAAACCTGTGTGTGTGCACGAACGATGCTTTCGCAGCAGCTGATAGATGTGGAAACATCGCATGATACAGTACAGCACCAGGCCCTGGCTCTAATCCCAGACTGTTAGTATTTCACATTCCAGTGTCAGACCACTTCTCGTGATTCTTTGTAAAATCTTTGCCTTTTGAGATCAATATTCTGGCAGTACACCAGTGGCTTACACCTGTATAGAGTCATAGCCAGACCAGTTTCGAAACAGGCCCTTCGGCCCAACCTGTCCATTTTTGTTAAACTAGTCCCAGTTACCCGTATTTGGCCCATTTCCCTCTATATCCATCTTAACAAAGTAACTATCTAAATGCTTTTTAAAAATAAAATTGTACCTGCCTCTACTACTACCTCTGGCACTCCTTCCAGACACTCACCACCCTCTGTGTGGGGGAAAAAAAAGGCTGCTCTGGACACTTTTGTATCTCTCTCCTCTCAACTTAAACTAGTTTTAGACTCACCTATCTTTGGGAAAAGATATTGATTATTTAACTGATCTATACCTCTCATTATTTTATAAACCTCTGTAAGGTCACCCCTCAGCCTTCTATGCTCCCAGTCTATTCAGCTTCTCCATATAACTCAAACATCAAGTTCCTCTCGCAACCTATTGTACCTTTTCATTTGATTTGATTTATTATTGTCACATATATTAGTATACAATGAAAATTGTTTCTTGCATGTTTTTCCAGACAAATCAAGGTGTTCATAGACAAGAAAATGAGAGAGTACAGATTGTATTTACAGGCATAACTTGGGTGCAAAGAAAAATCCACTTAATGCACGGGGTAGGTCCATTCATAAGTCTGATGGCAGCAGACTTCACTCAGTTGGTACATGACCTCAGACTTGTACCGTTTTCCTGATGGAAGAAGGTGGAAGAGAGAATGTCCGGGGTGCGTGAGATCCTTAATTATGCTGGCTGTTTTTCTGAGGCAGCGGGAAGTGAAGACAGTCAGTGTATGGGAAGCTGGTTTGTGTGATGGATTGAGCTACATTCATGATCTTTTGTAGTTTCTTGCAGTGTTGGGCAGAGCAGGAGCCAGACCAAGCTGTGATACAACCAGAAATAATACTTTTGATGGTGTATCTGTAAAAGTTGGTGAGAGTTGTAGGTGACATGTCAAATTTCCTGAGTCTTCAGAGGAAAGTAGAGGCGTTGGTGGCCTTTCTTAACTATAGTGTCAGCATGGAGGGAGCAGGACGGTTGTTAGATGATGTGGATACCTAAAAACTTGAAGTTCTGGACCTTTTTCTGTGTAACGTACTGAAAAAATATATCCAGCCCATTCTATGGAGTGTGTCTGTCAACAGTAACATGTATCAAACATGGAGATGGAGCGGGGGACAGGACTCAGCAAACAGTCCAGGTACAACACAGGCACTGATTTGATTTATCATTGTCACATGTATTGGGATACAGTGAAAAGTATTGTTTCTTGTGCACTATACAGACAAAGCATACAGTTCAGGGAGTACATCGTGGAGAAGGACAGGTAAGGGTACAGGCTCGAGTGGTTTTTATTTTAATGAAATA
Organism: Sphyrna mokarran; assembly: GCA_024679065.1. Lineage (NCBI taxonomy): Eukaryota > Metazoa > Chordata > Chondrichthyes > Carcharhiniformes > Carcharhinidae > Sphyrna > Sphyrna mokarran. Next base: position 11,385,597 of record JAGIQG010000031.1, read on the forward strand.
ATTGTGTTTAATTTGTTTTTCTGTTCCTTCCCTCAGGTATTTCAGACCTCGCAGCCTCACCGGAAAAAGCCAGTGATTACTTGGCACCTCTGTTGAATTTTGCTGCTGATCATATTCCTCATTCGAAGCACCAAGAGACTCCTTTATACATCCTGTGCACCGCTGGGATGAGGATCCTACCTGAAAAGTAACTGTCTTACAGATCAGATCATTCCATACTGAGAGGTGACACTGTGTGTGAATTCATGAGCTGAGTTAATGGCCCCCATTGGTTTTGATTCCACTGTAGGGTACAGGCTGAGTGCTGCTGCTTGGAATGTGTCCCATTCTTATTCATCCCCAGGGCTAGGAATGTGTGAGCTCAGAGATACATACCAGTGCTTGTCACTCACCAAGATGATCATTGCAACATTATGTGCATTCCTTGTGAGGGTAAAGTGTGGGGTACATGTAAAGTGACACAGAGGCTGTGGGACACTTCTCCATATAATCCCAACAGTGCAGAAGGAGGCCATTCACCCCATTGAGTCTGCACCAGCCACAATCCTACCTAGCTCCTATCCCCATAACCCCGTGTATTTACCCTACTAATCTCCTTGATATTAAGTGTCAATTTACCGACACATCTTCCACCCACAGACTGTGGGTGGAAACCGGAGTATCCGGAGGGAATCCACGCAGGCATAGGGAGAACGTGCAAACTCCACCCAGATAGTGACCCAAGCCCGGAATCGAATGCAGGTCCCTAGGGCTGTGAGGCAGCAATGCTAACCACTGTGCTACCGAAAAGGAAGTATGAATCAAAGAAACATAAATTACAAAAACACTAACCAACAGTAACAATTCAGAACACATTTGCCATATCCGACGACAATCCCACCTAGGCCCTATCCCCATAACCTCATGTATTTACCCTGCTAATCCCCCTGACACTAATGGTCAGTTTAGCATAGTATCCTCCCACAGTCCGAAAGATGTGCTGGTTAGGTGCATTGGCCGTGCTAAGTTCTCTCTGTGTCGTCAGACAGGTGCTGGCATGTGGCGATGAGAGGATTTTCACAGTAACTTCATTGCAATGTTAATGTAAGCCTATTTATGGCACAAATCTATATAAATCGTAAACAACTGCAGTCCCAACACTGATCCCTGAGGCACACCATAAACATAATTCACAGGCCCTTTGAATGAAGGCGTTTCACTTCGGCTCGGTTACTGAATCCCTTCTCCTGCTCTCCAACAGAAGGAAACACCCTGTCACCCTCTGAAACCTTAGAAGAAATGTATACATTTCATTGAGAACACACCATGTCCTTAATCCTAGAGAATCTAGGCCTATTCAACTCCATTGAAGCAACTTGGTACTCAAGCGATTCCAGACAGGGCAGTACAGTGCTACAGTGGTTTGCACTGCTGCTTCACAGCACCAGCGACCTGGGTTCAATTCTGACATCTGGTCACTGTGAAGAGCCTGCACGTTCTCCCGCATCTGCATGGGTTTCCTCCCACACTCCAAAGATGTGTGGGTTAGGTTGATTGACCATGCTAAATTGTCCCTTAGTATTGGGGGAATGAACAGGGTAAATATGTGGCGTTACTGGAATAGGGCCTGGGTGGGATTGTAGTCAGTGTCGACTTGATGGGTCGAATAGCCTCCTTCTGCACTGTACAGAGTCTTTAATCTCCAAATTGAAACCTGGGTCTGGCTCTGAGTTTGGCCAGTCATGGAGACTGTGTAGTTCATCTCCATTTATCCCGGTTCATCTGATCTAAAAATCCCACTCTGTTGCAACCTGGCAATGCCTACTGGAAAGTTCCTCTGTGCAGTTTAAATAAGCAACGAAGCAGGCTCAGATATCATGTTCTCACAGTCAAATAGTTTCTGAACAGTCACTGCACATATAGAGATTTGTCACAGAGATATGTGACAATTGAGATGTGCTCTTGTCTGATTCATGTAATGAAAGGAAGCAGGACACTCGCTATGAATCTTATCTACGCACTGGTTTACAGCCTTATTCCAGTGTGTCACTGTGTATTCACTTCGGTCTTGCAGCCAGCAAAATGCCATCCTTGAAGATCTCCGGACGGATATTCCACTAAACTTCGACTTTTTGTTTGCCGACTCTCACGCGGAGGTCATTTCAGGAAAACAAGAAGGTGCGTACTCTGTGGTGACAGCTGTGATCGATGGATTAGGTGAACAGTTCTGAGCTTGGGTGAATTGATAAGCTGGTAGGCAAATGGACTGGATATTTAGGTAAATGTTGACAAGGAAGACTGTGACACGAAAAGTCAGCCTGTTCTATCTTGTTCAGTGCATTGCTTGTACAGATTAAATATTGGCACCGTTTTTATCCATTGAGATGGAAGCTGGGCCATAGTTTGGAAGACATTTTCACAGAATCCTGAAGAAGGCCATTTGGCTCATCGAGTCTGCACCAAACGCAATCCCACCCAGGCCCTGTTCCTGTATCTCTGTGTATTTACCCTGCTGATCCCCCTGACACTAGGGTCAATTTAGCATGGCCAATCAATCTAACCTGCGCACCTCTGGACCATGGGAGGAAACCGGAACACCCAGAGCAAACCCATGCAGACATGGGAAGAATGTGCAAACTCCACACAGCCACTGTATTGGGGTATAGGGTATTATATTGGGCTATAGTCACCAAATCCTCATTAAAATGGCTTTCACGAGTTATTACAATGCCCAAAAGTCCAGCTTAATTTTCAAAAGGTTGATTGAGGCAAAAAGCTGGCAAATTAAAACACGGGTGACTTGATTTGATTTATTATTGTCACATGTATTAACACAGTGAAAAGTATTGTTTCTTGCGAGCCATACAGACAAAGCATACCATTCATAGAGAAGGAAAGAAGAGAGTGTAGAATATAGTGTGACAATCATTGTTGGGGTGTAGAGAAAGATCAGCTTAATGTAAGATCTTCGGGGTCCTAAGGATCGCCAAATCTGTAGGAGATGGAACTAAAACATTGTTGCAGGGTTCGAAAGAGTTAGAATAGTGTTTTAAAAGCACAGAATAAGAATAGAAGTTAGAATTAGAGGGTGTGTTGGGCACAGCTTGTTGCCTTGCTCCAGCACCACCTTGGCTGTGTTTTTGTAACCATTGTTAACTTTGGGACGACTTCTGTCCCGGTGCAGAGAGCACTTGCTGGGTAATGATGTCACAAAAGACACGGTGCTGAGTAAATCTCACTCACCCTTCTCATGCTTTTTTATGATTCTGGGATTATGAATATTTCATGCAGCCAAAGGTGTTTTAAAGTTGAAGGAGTTGTAATAGAACTTTTTATTTTATTTCCGTGCTTTCAGGAGTTTACGCCTGGATTGGAATCAATTTTGTCCTGGGCCGCTTCGACCACGTCAGTGATGGTAAAAGTTCAGCTGTAATTTGTGCAGAGTGGGTGGGGATGATGTTTGTGTGGTGTGTTTTTATACAAGTGTGGGCGATTGCGGGTTTGGTGGTTACACGCAATTAATAATTTAATCCTCCACTGACCTCTCTGTTAATAAAATGAATTGACTCATGCCACTGCAGGGGAAAAGCTGGCACAAAACAGGGCTGGGCAGACTGCTGAGCAAATTTACCCCCAGGAGTGGCAATGACAATCTCTCCACAGCTAGCTCCCACCGACAACACTATGGGTTTTTTTTTGTCCATTGTCGTGTTTGTCCCAACCTATCCCTGATTTTTCTAACATGCCCCACCTCCTCCTACCCCTCTCTAGATGGATAATTCTGCTACATTGTTCCAATTCGACACAAGAGTCATTACGATCCAAAGCGTTAACTCTGTTTCTCACTCTACACAATTGCTGCCAGATCTGCTGAGTTCACCCAGAATTTTCTGTTTTTAATTTTGATTTCCAACATCTGCAATACTTTGTTTCTTTTATCTGATTCTCGGTGTTGGTTCAGGGACAAATATTGGCCAGGACACTGGGATCTACTCCCTTGGTCTTCTGCAAGATACAATGCTGTGCAGTCTTTCTCTCCCTCCTGAGAGAGGACGCGGTCTCAGTTTAAGTCCATCCAAAAGATAGCATCTCTGACAGTGCAGCACTCCCTAAAAACTGTACCTGGGAAATGTCAGCCTAGATGTTGTACATGAATTGTTGAATTGGGATTGATTAGCTTCTGACTGATGTGAGAAATGTCAATGTAAATGCAATACAGCAAAAGACCATCTTACCCAGGCCCACCCTTAAGTTCTATCCATGTAACACCGTGCATTTCCTATGGCCAATCCACCTAACCTCCACATCTTTGGAGTGTGGGTGGAAACTGGAGCGCCTGGAGGAAATCCACATAGATATGGGGAGAACGTGCAGACTCCACACAGATAGTCGCCCGAGGTCGGAATTGAATCCAGGATCTTGGCGCTGCGAGACAGCAGTGCTGACCGCTGTGCCACCCTTAAACTGAGATTCAATTAAAAAGGAAAGACTTGTGGCTGGATATTTGAGATGCGGCATAAATAACATCTCAGTTACAACTTGGCTGACAGTGTTTGTATTAAAGTTTAATCAGTATTGGTAACTAACCAGTTGTGCTTTGCTGAATTCATGCAGGTGAGGATTCGCTTGTGGAAGTCAACCTTTCTGGTACTGAAGCCAAGGCAGCTGTTGTCCGGAAGAGGACAACTGGTGTATTAGACATGGGAGGTGTTTCTACTCAAATAGCCTATGAAGTGCCCAAAACTGTAAGCTTTGCCTCTTCACAACAGGTTATTATCTGTCCTACCTCTTTTTTTTCTGTTTGCTTTTGTGTTTTCTTCTTTTTTTTTGAATTCTCACACTTGGGTGCCGTCCAGTCCCAGGTATGGCTATGTGTGAGCTATGATTGCAAGCCAGAGTTTCCTGTGACAGCAGTGTGCATGTGCTCTGAAAACTGCTGTTTGCGCTTGTGTGTTGCCTGCCCCCACTACCCCCCCCTTTTCAACCGAGTCTGCTTTGTAATAATTTGTGGCTCGTTCAGTGAGCAGAGGAGGAATGTGGAATCAGTCTTTCCTTCGTTTCACAAAACCCCAGAGAACACAGGCATAGACACACTTTTCCTGCCCTGGCTTTGTGCTTCAGATTAACACTCCAACTTTTCCACAATTGGGATCAGTTTCTTGTGTGTACCCCATTGTGACAGAATCCTCACATTATCGTACTTTGTCATTCACTAATGCAGTGCCTGCCTGTCTCGCCGTGCCCTTTGATAAGATGTTATTGGTTTTTCATACATTAAACAGTGGATTGGCTCACAGGTATAGGTTGAGAGGTGGTAGATGAGGAGGAACTGCTTCTCGCAGAGGGTGGTGAATTTGTGGAATTCGCTGCCCCATAGCGCGGTGGAATCTGAATCATTGAATGGTTTCATGAAGGAGATAGATATATTTCGAATAAAGAAATGAGTTAAAAGGATATGGGAATAGGTAGGGAGGTGGATTTGTGACCAGGGAGAGATCAGCCTGATTGAATGGCAGAGCAGGCTCCAAGGGCTGAATTCATCTACTTCTGCTCTTAGTTCCAATGTTCATTTGAGAAAGTATTGACAAATGAGTTTCTGATGGTACATTCCTCTAATGTGATTTCCCTGCTGAGCCAGCAGGTCAGGGGGGCAAGGATGGAATAGAACCAGTGCGGGGAGGTAAGAGAAGCATTGTGCTAGAGAAATAGACCATGGTGACAAGAGGCCAGCAGAGAGTGAGCACCAGGTATGACCAGGGATTAACACACATACTGACACGTGCGCGCGCACGCAGACAAATGCGCATATAGATGATTGTCTGACCAGAAAAACCCGATCCAAGGATCTTTGCATGGTCCATCCTCCCCCATCTGCTACGATTCTGATTATGGGTGGGATGGGAAAATTATTCGCGTTACCTTCCCCCCCCCCCCCCAAAATCTTTGTGATGATGAAGCTGGGAACAGATGGGGGTGACTGTGGGTGAGGCCAGGAGCTGCAGCAAGTTGAAGGCAGGTTGACGATGCCATAGCGATTCCCACTCTGGCGCTGAAAGTGACACAGCTCCTTCATTGCTCTGAGGTTAAGTCAGGAAACAGGAGCATCTTGTGACCCAAGTGTGCGTGCAAGCACGTGAAGCAGTGATACAGTCTCTGCGAGTCCGTGTTAGGTTATCTTGAGGCACTGACTTATCTTAACTCCTGCAAAAAGAATGATATCAGAAATGCATCAGGGAGTAACCCAGTTCACTGAGCAAGCAGCTGGCTCTTGTTAGAGAGTTTCACACTTCGATCCCCCAGGCCACACCAAGTGAAGAAATGTCGCTTCAACTCCCCTCTGAATTGTTTACCTCGAACATAAAAGTGATGTCCCCTTATTGTCATACTCACTCACAGTGGGAATGGATTTGATTGCCCTGTTTGGATTTTGAAAGGAAGTGAGAGAGAGTCCGTTCCCAATGTGGGTGAGTATGACATCCCCTCTCGCTTTCTCCTTTTACAGCAAGTCGTGTCACAATGCCAGATGAAAGTTCAACAGGGTTATTTAGTAGCACGAGCTTTTGGAGTGCCGCTCCTTCATCAGGTGAGTGCAGGATTTGTTTCAGGATTTGAGAAACGAGTCCTGTGCTCACCTGATGAAAGAGTGGCACTTCAAAAGCTTGTGCTACTCAATAACCCTGTTGAACTTGAATTTGGCGTTGTGACACTACTAACTGTGCCTACCCCAGTCTAATGCTGGCATCTTCACATCATTTCTCCTTCTACACAAGACTTGGCTCCTGATGTTCTTCTCCTCTGTACTTCTAATTTGTTTTTCACTCTTGCATGTGGCTGGTTAAAGAGATTGTCTGTTAGACCCATTATCCTCGTTTCAATGATGTTAGCATGCACTCCCTGCAAGTTCCACATACGTGATAATTGAACTGAAGGTTGCAGGAACAAGTTTCATTCGCGGTCAGCCGTGACGTTCTTTCCCCGATAAGATTCGGCCCTGGTGTCATCTGCTGGATAAAGCAGGCGCCACACACCCCCATTGGTATCTGCACATTTATCATGTTATCTGTTCCATAATTCCTGCTGCTCTCTGAAGGCTCTGCCTGGTTGCCTTTTCTCTTTAACCCTTGCCGCCTGTCACCTGCCAGTTGAATGTTTTAGTTACACGGAGTCTGGGCTGGACGCAGGGTAAGGTGGGGCCGCTGAGCGTTTAAGCTTCAGTAACCGCGTCGATTGCTCTTGCGCAGGAAGAGGTGGCCAAGAACCTGCTGGCAGAGTTCAACCTGGGCTGTGACACCCACCACACCGAGCATGTGTACCGAGTCTACGTCACCACCTTCCTGGGCTTCGGCGGCAACGCTGCCAGAAAACGTTACGAGGAGCAGCTCGTCCGCAAGATCATGCTGACAAACAGGTACAGGGGGCTTCACAGGGGGCTGGGAGGAGGAGGAGGTACACCAATGTGTGCAGGCTCAGATTACTGAGTACAGCCCCCAAAGTGAACAGTACAGAAACAGGCCACTTAGTCCAACAGATCTGTACTGGGATTGACTGATGTCTGTCCCATCCTACTTCACTTCACCTATTAAACTTACACTTATGTGAAAGTTTATTTATTATTGTCCTGAGTAGGCTGACCTTAACACTGCAACAAAGTCACTGTACTCCGATACCTACTCAGATACACTAAGAGAAAATTTAGCACGGCCAATGCACCCAAACAGCGTGTCTTTCAGACTGTGGGAGGAAACCCACGCAGACATGGGGAGAATGTGCACATTGCACACAGGCAGCGACCTACAGCATTCATCATTTCTGGGTCCCTGGCACTATGAGACAACAGTGGTAGCTGCTGTGCCACCTTGCGGCCCAGTGAAAAGGCCATCTTGTGGTCAGGTTGGACAGAGCAAGTTACATTCATTAAGCTGTTAATTCACATGCTCAGAGGGCAAGGCATCACAGGGAGCAGCAAGGGCTTGGACGTGAACTGAGAGAAAAGTGGCAAAGCACAAAGAAATGGGGACGTGCTCTCAACAGCTCTGTGGATGGACAGTGCACAACCTGAGCCCATTGTAAATCACAAGGTTTAATCTTTGCTGTGACTTACTAGGGAGACCATTGGTGTGAGGACAATATCCCTGAGGGTTAGCTCACTCCGTGTTCTGTTCCGCACTAATCCCAACGAGCAGACTTAGGATGTTATGCTTTCGGGACAGGAGGGGCTGAGATGAAAATACTAACTTTAGCGATTGAGGAGAGAGTCACCTGGCTTGTTTCTGCTGCAGGTTACTGGGCCAGAAGACTGGTATGATCGAGGATATGCCCTACTTGGATCCCTGTCTGCCCGCTGACTTCAAGGATGAAATCCATCAAGACGGTCGCACCGTGTTTTTACGTGGAATGGGAGATTTTGATTGGTGTCGGCAAATGATTAGCCCCTTTTTAAATAAAACCAACGAGACTTCAACGTCGCTCAGTGGTGTCTACCAACCCCCAGTCGATTATCAGAACAGCGAGTTTTATGGTTTCTCTGAATTCTATTATTGTACCGAAGACGTCTTGCGCATGGGGGGCAACTACGATGTTGCTAAATTCACCAAGGCTGCAAAGGTACAGAAGTGAATCCCGTTTTTCTGATGAAAGCTTGGGTGTCAGAAGATTGGTTAGATAGATGGCTAGCTATAGCACTTGGGCAAATGGGCTCAAAAGGTTATGGGGAGAAAGCAGGATTAGGCTTTTGAGTTGGACGAGCAGCTGTGTTCGTGATGAATGGTTGGAGCAGGCTCGAAGGGCCGAGTGGCCTCCTCCTGCTTCTATCTTCCGTGTTTCTATGAAAGCTGGAGTGTAGGATGAACCTACATTTCAGACCTAGTAGTTCATCAAGGCCTGCCTCCTTCTCTTGTCTCAGGCTTGCAGTGGAGTTCTGGACCTCCAGCTCTATCATCACTTGTCCCTCTCTGTTGAAATGAAAACGATGTCTCTGGTTCCTCGTGCACCACAGTTAGTTAACTAATTATCAAATAAGTGTCTAAAACTGGCCATTTGTGGTCAGGTTGCACACAGCAAGTTATGTACATTATAATCCATTAACTCACACCCTGAGTAACTCTGGATGGACAGTGCCTCACCTGAACCCTGTGTCCCAAAGTTAATCCTTCTGTGACCAACTGGGGAAACCATTGGTGTGAGGACAATGTCCTGAGGGTTTTAGCATCAGGAAAATTAGCCAGTGTAAATGCATGGGGTTATGGGGATAGGGTCTGGTTGAGATTGTGGTTAGTGCAGACCCGATTTGTTGAATGGCTCCTTCTGCACTGCATTAGGATTCTAAGCAGCAGACACATTAGGCAATTGGCAAAAAGTACAATTTTGTCTTTTAAAAAGCGTTTAGACAGTTACTTGGGTAAGATAGGTATAGCGGGATATGGACAAAATGTGGGTAGTTGGGACTAGCAATTAAAAACTGGGTGGCAGGCACAGGTTGGGGTGAAGGGCCTGTTTCCATGCTGTAATTCTCTATGACTAACCAGCGATGATCTGAAGATAATACTGTTTTAGACGGTAAATGATAAGAACTTGGAACATACTCCCTGATCACCATTCAGGCAATCCGATGAATAGTTGATGGAGAAATTGATTCAAGGGGGGAAAGAGCAGGGGAGCAGGACAAAGTAGATTGCTCTGTGAAAGAGCTAGCACTGACACGATGGGCTGAATGGCTTTCAGTTTAAGATTCTATTTATTCTGTAGGATTACTGTGCGACAAAGTGGACAATCCTGAAGGAACGTTTTGACCGTGGCTTGTATTCCAGTCATGCGGACCTCCACAGACTGAAGTAAGTGAGTGTAGTCTTGGTGACGTTGTGGTCGAGGGGAATAGTCGGGTGTGGAGGTTTAACAGTTCTCCTTGGTGCACCAGACCATGACTGATGGAAAGGTTCATCGCACAGGTCTCCCTCCATGTGCTGTCCAAGCAACCATCTGAAATAGACTAATCACAGCAGAGTCTGTCAGTGGATAAGGAAGTGCCTGAGTGTATCTTGACCTGTATACTAAAGCAGATTATTTCCAGTACACAGGTATTGTGTGTGCATCCTGGTTACCTCTGCCGCTTTAGCACAGCAGCTAAGGAGTAGCCCAGGGACCTGTTCTTAAATATAGGATGTGTCTGTCTCTGTGTCTGTCTCTGTGTCTGTCTCTGTGTCTGTCTCTGTGTCTGTCTCTGTGTCTGTCTCTGTGTCTGTCTCTGTGTCCTCTGTAAGAGTCTGGCAACACCAATTTTAAGTCCAATCGATTTATTTGATAGTAAATCTGCAAGCTTTCTACTTTCGTCTTTGTCAGGCAAATGCAGTGTTCTGGTCTGCAATAGCGCATTTATCAGCACAGACAGGCCTCCGACCTTCGGGTAAACGTTCTTCAAGGTGGTCTTCACGACACACGACGGCGCAGAGTCGCTGAGCAGAGACTGATAGCCAAGTTCCTCACACATGAGGACGGTCTTAACAGGGATCTTGGCTTCATGTCACACTATCTGTAACCCCCGTGACTTGCCTGGGTTAGCAAAAAACCTCACTTACTGTGCTGTCTGGAGACAATACACATCTCTTTAACCAATGCTCATGGTTCCCTTCACTCACATTGTTAGCCACTTTAAGACTTGAATAGCAGATTAGGTGTAAGGATTCGCATTCTTACAAGCAATCTGTGACTGTCTGTGCTGATATGTGTGCTATTGCAGACCAGAACACTGCATTTGCCTGACGGAAGACGAAAGTCAAAAGCTTGCAGATTTACTATCAAATAAGTCGGTTGGACTTAAAATTGGTGTCGCCAGACTCTGACTGAGTTTACCCCAGTCCAACGCCGGCATCTCTACATCTTTGTTCTCTGACAGCATCCTTATTGACCAGGCAGACCGGTTGGAGGTAAAACTTCCCATTCATATCACTGGGAGGGAATTCCAAGTGAAAACCCAACCTGAATACTGCAGTTAGCAGACACGGGAGGCAGGAAGATGAGATTGATGAACAGTCTGAGGAATAAGAATGGACAATTATATCATACCTTCTTTCAAACAGGACTCAGCCATCATACTTCAATGATTTGACCATCCCCTTGGATTAGCAAGCGTTCCAGCCTTCCCTCGTTGTCCTGTGGTTTCTACGCTAAATATTTTGAGGACAGAAACCAGCTCTGATTACCCCTATCTTTATAATTGATTCGGACTGATAAAATTCTATCAGGCTAGATGCAGGAAGGATATTCCCAATGGTTCTGGGCTCCCCCACCAAACGAATCTGGGTAGACTCTTTCATTCGGAGATAAGGAGACATTTCTCCACCCAGACAGTGGTGAGCCTGTGGAATTCATGACCACAAGAAGTAGTTGGTGCCAAAACATTGAATGTATTCAAGAGGCAGCTGGATATAGCAGTTGGGGCGAATGGAATCAAAGGTCCTGGGGAGAAAGCAGGATTAGGCTACTGAGTTGGATGATCAACCATGATTGTAATGAATGACAGAGCAGGCTCGAAGGGCCGAATGGCCTCCTCCTGCTCCTAACTTCTATGTTTCTATGTGATGTGGACATTTTTGCCAAGTCTGACACTCACATCTATCATTGCCCTTGTTGCCTCCTGCAATCCCTAAAGCCCTCCCCAAGTGTAGATACACTCACAGTGCAGTTGGGAAGCAACTTTCAGGATATTTTGACGCAGCCATAGTGAAGGAATAACGATGTAATCCCAAGTCAGGAGGGGAACTTGTAGGTGTTCCCACGTATCTGCAATCCCAGCCCGAGAGTTTGTACGGTGCATCTTGTAGGTGGAACATACTGTTGTTGATTGTAGAGAGAGTGAATGGAGGAATTTGATAATACCCCTGTTATTGAATGTCAGATGGGGTAGTAAGTCGGTCTAGCTGGTAGGTTATTTGTCTGTTGTCACTGAGCACCAGCTGCTCAGGTTACAGTCATTCGAACCAGCAGTTCGGAATCGGGGAGTTGCTGTCTCACCGGCCTCTCCCAGAACCCATAGGTAACTTCACGTACAACCCCCTGCATTTTAATTAGTCAATCTTTTGGCAACACAGTGTCACAGTGGTTAACACTGCTAGTTCACAGCGCCAGGGACCTGGGTTTGATTCCCAGCTTGGGTTCCCGCACTGCCTGTGCGGAGTCTGCACATTCTCCCTGTATCTGTGTGGGTTTCCTCCGTGTGCTCTGTTATCTCCCACGGTCCGCAAGACATGCTGATTGAGCGCATTGGTCTTGCTTAATTCTCCAGCAGTGTACCTGAACAGGAGCCAGAGTATGGCGACTAGGGGATTTTCACTGTAACTTCAATGCATCGTTAGTGTAAGCCTATTTGTGACATGAATAAATAAACGGTTTTAAAAATTTATTGTGTTAACATGGTCTCCCAGCCTGACTCTGTTCCCATCAAAAGGACCGTTGTTTTTTTATTTTGAGGCAGTAACCCACCCTCCCCCGTCTATCCATTCTCATGTTGGAGTTCAGTGTCTCCCCTTGCACATCTCCTGCAGTTGACCTTGTAGTTGGCAGCTGTTCTGCTCCTGCTGAACATGCGATGTGTTAACTCCAGGTATCAGTGCTTCAAGTCGGCGTGGATGTACGAGGTTCTGCATCGTGGATTCTCATTTCCTGTCAATTACACCAGCTTGAAAACAGCCCAACTGGTTTACGACAAGGAGGTTCAGTGGACGCTTGGGGCAATTTTGCACAGGACACGTTATTTACCCCTGAGGTGAGACCGATTGCCAGTTCAGCCAGCAATTCTCTGCACTCTGCCTGTCATACCTGTTTTCTTTTTGACCAGATTGCATGTCATTCCTGTCATGCTGCTGGTGAAATTATTTATTTCTTTATGGGATGTGGGCATCGCTGGCTGGGCCAGCATTTACTGTCCATCCCTAATTGCCCCTTAACTGAGTGGGCCATTTCAGAGGTGCTTCTGTTCCTGTATGCAGGTTGTTAATATAGATTGTAAACAACTGTCATCGAGAAAAAATTTCTACTTACTCCAACTCTGTCTTCTGTCTATCAGCCAGTCACCTATCCAAACTAATAAATTACCCTTAATCCCATGTGATCTAACTTTGTGAATTAACCTTTTATGTGGCACCTTATCAAACACCTTCCGGAATTCCAGGTATATAACCTCTATCGCTTTGCTTGTTACATCTTCAAAGAACTCTATCAAATTAATCAAACATGATTTGTCTTTCTTAAATTCATGATGACTCTGATGAATAGTGTCTTGACTTTCCAAATGTTCTGATATTGTTTCTTTGATAGTTAATTCTAACACTTTGCCAACAACAGATGTTGAACTAACATTTTGTCCTACATTTTGTCTTCCTTTTTGAATAAGGGCATTACATTTAGCACTTTTCCAATCCACTGGATCCTTTCCCATGGTAAGAAGTCTCACAACACCAAGTTAAAGTCCAACAGGTTTATTTGGTGGCATAAGCTTTCGGAGCACTGCTTCTTCATCAGCTGAGTGAGGAGTTGTGTTCACAAACAGAACGTATACAGACACAAACTCAATTTTAAAGATAATGATCATTATTTTTGTGAACACAACTCCTCACTCATCTGAAGAAGGAGCGACACTCCGAAAGCTGGTGCTGCCAAACAAACCTGTTGGATTTTAACCTGGTGTTGTGAGACTTCTGACTGTGCCCACCCCAGTCCAGTGTCAGCATCTCCACATCATCTCTTTCCCATGTCCAGGGGACTTTGGAATATTATAACCAATGGATCCACAATCTCCATTGCCACTTCCTTTAACACCCTAGGCTATCAGGTCTAGGGGACTTGTCTGCTGTCAATGCCAATATTTGCTCAGTATCTTTTCCATATCAATTGTTCTAAGTTCTACCATTTCTATTACCTCTGACTTGCCTGTTGCTACAGGAATGGGCCTAGTGTCTTCCAGGGTGAAAACTGAGCAAAGTATTGATTTAGCATCTCTGCCATTTCAGTGTTTTCCACAATTAACTCTCTGGCTTCATCTTCCATGGGACTGATGTTCACATTCTCACTCTTGATTTCCTTTGACGCCAACAGGGACATGCAACAGGACAACTTCAAGGGAAACCACGCACACTGGAGGGGCTTCTCCTTCGTCTACAACCATTATTTATTTTTTGGCTGTTTCCTGGTTGTCCTCCTCTCCATCCTCCTTTACCTGCTGCGCCTGAGGCGGATCCACCGGAGAATGCCTCACACCGTGTGGATGGGCGAAGGCGGACTGCCACAGATACCAGATGTTGCTTGATGGCAGGACGGTAGCAGGGTTGAGCCAGGAAAGGGGGGGTGTGGGGTGGGTGGGGGAAGATCTGGGAGCATGTTTGTCCACAAGGTGCGGAAAGGCCATCTCTGGAATTTCTGTAACAGGAAAGGGCTGGAGACGGGTGGCGGACGTGTGGGAAAAGAGCTGGAGATGCAGCGTCGGATCTGCTCACCTTCTGAGGGTGTTTGACTGTCTTATCCGCACACGGACAGACTTTGCTATGCACTTGGCTCTGCTTCTTGCGGGAGCACGGTTGGGGCAGAGTGGCCAAGCTACAAGATGTGATTATCTTTGAGGAGGTGAGCCAGGAACCTCCCCAGTTCCCTTTTTAATGATATCAAAAAAGACTAAGTGCAATCATCCAAGTTTGTGATGTTGAGTAGCAGTGTTTTCTGTCTGGCTTTATGCTCCGTGCAGGGAACCGTGTTTTGTTGCTCTGAGTGCGTGCAAGGCCAGCATTCACAGGTGACAAACGTGAGCCCACTGGAAATACATTGTCGTACGATAGCTGCTATATATAAAAAAGATTTTACCAATTCCATTATATTTATTTATACCTGCAGTAAATAGACATGAAGTCAGTGCATTTGTTATGTTGGAATCAATGAGATGACTGACTACATCACAAACAATAAATCTATTTATAAAATGTTACCTTCTTCAGCATTTGTGTTGTTACCAGGATTGAAATTAACTGAATGACTTTTGTTGGAACTCCATTCATTCACTCGAAGTAGTACACAAGTTGACTATTCTCTTCCTTCATCCAGACCGCTAACTAGAATGGAGCCCATCTCCCTCCTGTCTCACTACAGTTTGCACCCTTGTTTTCAAATCCTTCCACTGCCTTGTTCCTCCTTTATCTGCAATACCCCCATCCAATCCCAGAACTCTTTTGAAGTCTTGGCGTTCCTCTAATGCTGACTTCCTGAGCTCTCCGGGTTTGAAGCCATGAGTGTCTGTTGGGTCCATTCATTCCATCAGACCACAAGTAGAACTGGGCCACTCGACCCATCGAGTGTGCTGCACTATTCAATAATGGCTGATAATTTCCTCCTGCCTTTTCCCCATAACCCCCTGATCCCGTTACAATCAGGAATCTATCTATTAATCTCTGAAAGACACTCAATGACCTGGCCTCCACAGCCTTCTGTGGCAAAGAGTTCGATAGATTCACCATTGTCTGACTGAAGAATTTTTTCTCCTCATCTCTGTTTTAAAGCCTTGTCTCTTTAGTCTGAAATTGTGCCCTCTGGTTCTAGTTTTTCCTACCAGTGGAAACATCCTCTCCACGTCCACTCTATCCAAGCTTCACAATATCCTGTAAGTTTCAATAAAAAAACCCTTCATCCTTCTAAACTCTGACAAGAGCAGACCCAGAGTCCTCAACCGTTCCTCATATAATAAGCTCCAGTAATCGTTCTTGTGAACTTCTCTGCACCCTTTCCAAGGCTGGCACATCCTTCCTTAGATGTGGGGCCCAAAACTGCTCATAATACTCCAAATGGGGTCTGATTAGAGCTTTAGACAGCCTCAGAAGTACATCCCTGCTCTTGTATTCTAGCCCTTTCAACATGAATGCTAAGATTGTATTTGCCTTCCTAATTGCCAATTGTTAATTTTAAGAGAATCTTGAACAATGACTCCTAAATCCCTTTGTTTTTACGATTTCCTAAGCATTCCCCCATTTAGAAAATAGTCTTTCCCTCCATTCCTCCTTCCAAAGTGCATAACCTCACACTCTTCCACATTGTATTCCATCTGCTACTTCTTGCCCACCCTCCGAACCTGTCCGAGTCCTTCTGCAATCCCCTGCTTCCTCAGTACTACCTGTTCCTCTACGTATCTTTGAATCATCTGCAAACTTAGCAGTCGTGCTTTTAATTCCTTCCTCCAAATCGTTAATGTATATTGTGAAAGGTGATCCCAGCTCTGACCCCTGAGGCACACCACTAGTCACCAGGATAAGTGGAGAAAATGAGATGAAGTGTGGGGTAGTATGTCTGGAGCACGAATGCTAACACAGACCAGATGGGCCGAATGGCCTATTTTGGAGCTGTAAACTTGTATCCCAAAGTCAGTGCTGTTCACTCTTGCAGAAGTCACCTCTGGCTGTACCCAGATTTGGGAGTCCAGACAGCAAATATTTGTAGAAAGACAGGAGCAGCAAATACTCTAATAGTTGTAAGCTCCTCTTTCGAGCCACACATGACCTTGCTTTGGAAATGTATCACCATTCCTTCACTGCTGCTGGGTCACAGTTCTGGAGCTCTCTCACTAATAGCACTGTGGGTGTATCTATATCACTGCAGTGTGTTCAAGAAGGCAGCTCATCACACCCTCTGCGGGGGCAGTGAGGGATGGGTAATATATGCTCTCTGCCCAGCGACACCCACATCCCGCAATGGAAACAGAATAAGTGTTTGGAAGTGATGGTCTGAGGTTGGAGGAATTAGGAATTTTCCAGACCTCGAGGGAACTGGGACTTTAACCCAAGAGGAAATTGGGAACAGTCAGCTGGAAGCAGCTTAGAGCCATTACTCTCTGTACGTGTATGGTGGCACAGCGGGTGAGCACTACTACCTCACAGTGCGAGGGACCGAGGTTCGATTCCTGGCTTGGATCACTGTCAGTGTGGATTCTGCATGTGCTCCCCATGTCTGCATAGGTTTCCTCCAGGATCTCTGGTTTCCTCCCTCAGTGTGCCTGAACAGGTGCCAGAGTGCAGCAATTATTGGGGGGTGGGTGGGGTGGGGTGGGGGTGGTGGGGGGGGTGGGGGGTGGTGGGGGAAACCAGGACAGGTTGTTGGTAATCTGGATATCTAAGATCTTGAACCTCTCAAACCTTCCTCCCCATTGATATAGAAAGAGGCAATTCCTCCTCTACGCTTCCTGAAGCTGTTCCTCGTCTTATCAACTTGGATCTGGTTTGATTAGGCCCAAGATGGGATGTCTACCCTGTCTTATCAGCTTGGATCTGGTCTCGTGTGGGGACTCAAATGGACTTCTGGCTTTTCTGATGAGAAGTATCAAAATGACAGCCACGTTCAATGGTGATGAGTGCTCAGGAGTTGCTGTGCACATTTTAGCCGTCATTTTTCCAACATTGCAACAGCTGGACAAGTGCCTCAAGCTGAAGCAGTTGGGACTTCCTGCATCCATACACATTGCTGATCCTGTTTGAAATGAGTGTTAAAAACTGTTGAGCTGCACTCCTCCAGAGGTGACACAAGAGGACCCCCTTTCACCATTATCCACACTGTCTCCAGCTCAGTGAGATTCTTTATGGGGACATTCTCAAAACTCACTGATGGAAATGGATCGGAGAGAGGACCACACAGGTAAGCTTCGTCATCCAATCCCTGCAGTGCAGAAGGAAGCCATTCTGCCCATCGAGTCTGCTCTGACCACACTCCCACCCAGGCATTATCCTTATAACCCCACGTGTTAACCCTGGTAATTCCCCTGACACTGTGTCAATTTAGTATGGCCAATCAATCTAACCCTCAGATCTTTGGAGTGTGGGAGGAAACCAGAGGAAACACACGCAGACACGGGGAGAAAGTGCAAACTCCAGCTGAAGGCCAGAATTGAACCCGGGTCCCTGGAGATGTGAGGTAGCAGTGCTAACAGCCGTGCCACCGAGCTGCTTATTGAACAAAGAACAACACAGCACAGGAAATAGGCCCTTCAGTCCTCGAAGCCTGCGCCACTCATTGCTCCAACTAGACCATTAATTGGTACCCCTGTATTCCCACTCTGTTCATGTGACTATCCAGGTAACTCTTAAACGATCCCAGCGTGTCTGCTCCACCACCCTGCCCAGCAGTACATTCCAGGTCCCCAAAACCCTCTATGTAAAAAAAAAAAAAGTACCTCCAATATCTGAGTTGAACCTCACCCCCTTCACCTTGAGCCCGTGACCCCTCATGATTGTCATCTCTGACCTGGGAAAAAGCTTCCCACTGTTCACCCTATCCTTAACCTTCATAATTTTACACACCTCTATTAGGTCTCCCCTCATTCTCCATCTTTCCAGGGAGAACTACAGGAATTTATCCAAAATCTCCTCATAACTAAGACCCTCCATACGAGGCAACATTCTGGGAAACCTTCTCTGCACTCTCTCTAAAGCTGCCACGTCCTTCTGGTAGAACTGGACGCAGGACTCCAGATGTGGTCTAACCAGAGTTCTATCCAGCTGCAACATCAGACTCCAACTTTTATACTCTATGCCCTATCCTATAAAGTCAAGCATACCAGATGCCTTCACCACCTTCTTCACCTGTGCTGTCACCTTCAAGGATTTATGGACTTGCACACCTCGGTCACTTTGTGTTTCTATATTCTTGATGGCTTTGCCATTTTTGTACAACTCCCCACTACGTGAGTTCTTCAACTAATGGCACAGCAATTTCGTGGAGCCAAATAGCACAGTCCTACCCCAGTAACAGGGTGGTTCGAACTGCTATCTGAAGACATTGCAGGGAATTCACAAGAATGCTTCCACAGATAAACAAGTGTAGCTATGATGATAGATTGGAGAGGTCAAGATCACGTTCACAGAATTCGTTCTCTGCAAAGGGAGGCCGTTCTGTCCATCGAGCCTGGGCCAACACCAATCCAGCACCTATCTCGAAAGCCCCACCTATTTACCTCAACAAGTCCCACAGACACTATGGGCCAATTTGGCATAGCCAATCAACCTAACCTGGGGGAAAACCAGAGAACTCGCAGGAAACCCACGCACACATGGGGAGAATGTGCAAAGTCCACACAAAAGGAAAGAGAGCTGCAAGGAGAGTTGAGAGTGCTATTCAAGATCCTGAGGGGAATAGTCAGGGTAAGGAGAAAGAAAATCATCAAGAACTAAACAGAAACTTGAAGCAGAAGGAGGTTGATCGGCCCTTTGAACCCGCTCCACCATTCATTATGATTATGGCTGATCATCAAATTCAATATCCTGTTCCTCCTTCCCTGCCCTCACCTCCCTAATATCCTTTCATCCCTTTAGCCCCAAGAGCTATATCTAATTTCTTCTTGAAATCACACAACTTTGCAACCTACTTTCTGTGTGTGAATTTCATAGATCTACCATGCTTTGGGTGAAGAAATTTCTTCTCATCTCTGTGTAGCCTGAGGTTGTACCCTCTGGCTCTAGTTTTCCTACTCCACGTCCACTCTATCCAGGCCTCCCAGTAGGTTTTTCAATAAGATCCCTCCTCATCCTTCTCAACTCCATCAAGTACAGACCCAGAGTCCTCAACCATTTCTCATATGACAAACCTTTCATTCCAGGCATCACTCTTGCGAACCTCCTCTGGACCCTTTATAAGGCACATCCTTCTTTAGGCACATGGCCTAAAACTGCTCACAATGCTCCAAATGGGGTCTGACCAGAGCCTTATAAGTACATCCCTCTCTTGTATTCTAGATTCACCCCAAGTGCTCTATCCAGCTGCCTGCTGAATGCATTCAATGTTTTGGCATCAACTACTTCCTGTGCTAATGAATTCCATGAGTTTAAAAACTAGTGAGCAGAGATCGAAAATAAGGAGAAGAAGTGATGGCAGGAAAATATTTTTGCGTCCAGAGTATGATTGGGGTATGGAATGAGCTTCCTGAGAGGGTGGTGGAGGCAGGTTTAATAATTACAAAGAGAATTGGATCATAGAATCATAGAAAACCTACAGCGCAGAAAGAGGCCCTTCGGCCCATCGAATCTGTACCAACCACAGTTCCACCCAGCCACATCCCCATATCTCTACATATTTTACCCACTAATCCCTCTAACCTATGCACCTCAGGACACTAAGGGGCAATTCTAGCATGGCCAATCAATCTAACCCACACAGCTTTGGAGTGGTAATAAATTCCACAAGAGCACATACTTCCTTAGATATGGAATCCAAAACTGCTCACAATGCTCCAAATGGGGTCTGACCAGAGTCTTATACAGCCTCAGAAGTACATTGTATCATGTGGTATTGTATTACGATCCTGTTCCTATATTCTATCTACCTTATAAAATTCTAACAGAATTAGACAAGGTAAATTCAGAAAGAATGTTCCCAATGGTGGGGGAAGACCAGAACTAGGGGTCATAGTTTGAGGATAAGCGGGGGGGAATAAACCTTTTCAGAACTGAGGTGAGGAGAAATTTCTTCACCCAAAGGGTAGTGAATGTCTTTCACAGAATCCACCTATTTACCCCAACAAGTCCCACAGACACTATGGGCCAATTTGGCATAGCCAATCAACCTAACCTGGGAGAAAACCAGAGAACTCACAGGAAACCCGCGCACGCATGGGGAGAATGTGCAAACTCCACACAAAAGGAAAGAGAGCTGCAAGGAGAGTTGAGAGTGCTATTCAAGATCCTGAGGGGAATGGACAGGGTAAAGAGAGAGAAAATCATCAAAAACTAAACAGAAACTTGAAGCAGGAGGAGGCTCTACACTCCAAACATGTACTGGTTAGATTGATTGGTTGTGCCAGGTTGCCCCTTAGTGTTATTGGGGTAAGTAAATAGGGTTAAGGGGATAGGGCATGGATTGGATTGTGGTTGGTGCAGACTCGATGGGCCGAATGTCTTCCTTCTGCACTGAAGGATTCTATGATAAGGCAGGGGAGTGGGACTGGGTAGAATGCTCTTTCTGAGAGACAGTGCTGACTCGATGGGCCGAATGGCCTCCTTCTGAAATGTAACGATTGTGTGATTTTCTTTCTTCCAATCTGAATCCTTCCCATCTTCCTGAGAGAGCAGACACTGCTGTACTTTCATGTGCAGTGCACACCTCTGACAGTGCAGCACTCCCTCACTAACGCAGCGCGGAGAGGGGGGAGGTTGGGATTTGAACCTAGAAGCTTGTAACGTGAGGGATGAAGCGAACAACGGTCCACCAATGGGCCACGAGCCCGGACGAACCAGCCAGCTACCTCGCTGCGTTTCCGTGCGACCCTGCTGCCAGCCTGCGTAGCAGTAAAAAGTGGACTGCTGGACACGGGGGTCAACCCGCGGCCACAGGGGAGGCGCGACGTAAATCCCAGTGCTTTCTTCCAAAGAACAGGCGATCGGCCAAGGGAATGAGGCACAAGAGAAGGGAGGAAGAATTTTCAGGAGCTGGAGGGCAAAAACTGAAGTTGCTGGAGAGAGGAATGTGTAAATGTAGAGACAGTAGCCACGTGCTCCATACTCTCTGGTAGTCTTTGGCATGTTGGAGCCTGAATAATTAGCATTTGGTCACCATGCATGCTTTCATTAAGGCAAATTTGTGCGGACTTTCTCTCTGTCTGCTCAGCACGAATATTTTATTTTCAGTTCGGAATCCATGCTTGGCTCAGCAGGAAGTTGGACGTTGGTCAAGTTGAACAATTTTTTTTGCAGTTTGATGAAACTGCTTTGAAATAGCTCCAAGCTTGCTGTCATCTCCCCCACTCTCTCTCTCTATCTCTTTTTAATGTGCATTTTTCAGTACTCTGTGTTTGTGTTGGCCGCGCTGTGACCAATTGGTCGGTATTCCTGCTACGTGACAATATCCATGCTTCAGCGCTGCATCTGGCTATCCCATTTCCCTGTTCGTGGCCAGTTCCTGCAGAATTGTTCATGGCACCTTTCACCCCTTCCTGTCTCCCAAAGCACTGCCTTCACCTTGTGTCAATTCCTCGAATCCCGACACTGCAGAGGAAACCATTCGGCCCGTCAGAAGCTGCACCGACCACAATCCCACCGTACCTGTAACCCCACAGGTTTACCCTGCCCGATCTAGCATGGCCAATCCACCTTACCCCGCACGTCTTTGGAGTGTGGGAGGATACTCATGCAGACACGGGGAGAACGTGCCAACTGAGTAACCCCAAGCCGTGAATCGAACCCTGTGAGGCAGCCACGCTCACCCACTTTGCCACCATGCTGCCCCCCCAAAGGCCGTTGACGGAAAAAGAGGGGAGTGTAGGAGGGCCTTCTCTTTCATGCTAGCCAGTGTGCATCCGAGTGTGAGTTATTGACGGTATGGAGGGAGGATGTCACTCGCTAAGCCAGCATTTATTACCCATCCCTCGAGAAGGTGCTGGTGAGTCTCCTTCTTGAGCTGCTA
This sequence comes from Sphyrna mokarran, assembly GCA_024679065.1. Lineage (NCBI taxonomy): Eukaryota > Metazoa > Chordata > Chondrichthyes > Carcharhiniformes > Carcharhinidae > Sphyrna > Sphyrna mokarran. Next base: position 11,407,983 of record JAGIQG010000031.1, read on the forward strand.
CAGTCCATGTGGTGTAGGTACACCCACAGTGTTGTGTAGACGGAGAAAGAATGACTATGACAATGATTTTAACAAGAATAATGACAATCTTGGTTTTATAGGGCTATTCTGGCTAAACGTTAAGCATGCTAGGATTTCTAATCAATTTGTAATTAAAACCAGATGTGGGGCCATTAAGTTGCTGTGAGTCATGATCTAGTCTGGGAACTGTGACCTGAAACTTTCTGCATTGACCAGCATCGTTTACACTGAGTTAGGCCTGATGGCACTGAGTTTTATGGGCTTTATGTGAGCTGCATGCATAATGGAGTTGTTAAAAGTAAATTCGCTGGCTGAGCAATGTGATTGGTTTCCTGTTACACTATTGGCTGTGTGCCAAAATGTCCTCCAGAAAGTTGAAACAATTTGTGGATAAAGGACATGTGCAATCTGTATCTGTGGCAATATCTCCAGAGATCAACCCTGGCAGGTGTGCCCTGAAGACATCTTCAGAGACCACGAGGATAGATTCGATATTGGGAATGGGCTTGGCCACTTTATTCCAACTGTGTAGAAGCTATTTTCAGTGAAATAATTAGAGATAATGTTCAGTGAAGAGTTAAAGTTCAGGAGAAGAGTTTAAGTGTTGCAACTGTTTTAAGTTTGAGTTGGTACCCAAAGTGTTAAGTAAAGGTAGATTGTTAAGAGAATTAAAAGTCAATTCCTGTTGTAGTTAATCACAGAAATGTTGAAGAGTTTGAGTTAGGAGCTGAATAATAGCTGTTGGGGAGGAAGTTCCAGGATTTTGACCCAACGACAATGAAGGGATAGTGATATATTTCCAAGGCAGGAAGGTGACTGGCTGAGAGGATAGGGAGCAGGACGCTGACAGATCGATGTGGGTTTGGGAGCAGGGGAGGTGGGTGGCATAGGAAGTGCCTCAGGAAAACTGAATGGAACCTTTCAGTTCTTGGAATGGAGATGACAAAGAAAATTTGGGAATTCTGATGGAGGAGAAAGAGAGAAGATGTTTCCACTCGCAACAGTGTCATGAAGGTATCTTAATCCAATCAGGAATTCCAGAGAAGCACCTTTACCCAGAGTGAGAGGTGAGCATAAGGACCTCACTATCTCAGGGAGGCAGAGGGGAAGCTACATAATCAGATGAGGGAGAAAGGGAGACACAGATATGTTAAGATATTTGGTTGAGAGAGTTCAGGAGGATACGGGAATCTTGGTCAGTAGTAGCAGCAATCTTAGCCTCGTTGTTGATTCTTTCCAATGACTTCCTTCAATGATCCTTGTCTTTCAGAGGCTGAGATCTGAATGGGTAAGGATGTGAAGTGTCTGAATCCATTGGATGTGCTGTCAATGGGACAGCTACAGAGGTGGACAATGCCTCTTCCATCACAGTGCAGTGATGGACTGTGCCCCAGCACAACATGAAGTGTACCTCTTTACTGAATGGCACTGCTTCTGTCAATAAAACCCACCTCCTCCAGAGTGGGCAACAGCAAGTGTTCTGAGTCTTCTGCATGTGACCAAGAAACACAGAATCTAGAAGCAGAAGTAGGCTATTAATCCCTTCAAGCCTGTTCTGCCATTCACCCTAAGGACATAAGAACTAGGAGCAGGAATAGGCCATCTGGCCCCTCGAGCCTGCTCCATCATTCAACAAGATCATGGCTATCTTTTCATGGACTCAGCTCCACTTACCCACCCACTCACCATCACCTTTAATTCCTTTACTGTTCAAAAACTTATCTACCCTTGCCTTAAAAACATTCAGTGATGTAGCCTCAACTGCTTCATTGGACAGGAAATTCCACAGATTCACAACCCTTTGTGTGAAGAAGTTCCTCCTCAACTCAGTTTTAAATCTGCTCCCCCTTATTTAGAGGCCATGTCCCCAAGTTCTATTTTCACCCACCAGTGAAAACAATTTCCCTCCTATCTTAATCTATTCCCTTCATAATCGTACATGTTTCTACCCCTCTCATTCTTCTGAATTCCAATGAGTATAGCCCCAGTCTACTCAGTCTCTCCTCATAAACCAACCCTCTCAACTCCAGAATAAACCTAGTGAACCTCCTCTGCACCCCCTCCAGTGCCAGTATATCCTTTCTCAGGTAGGGAGACCAAAACTGTACACAGTACCCCAGGTGTGGCCTCACCAGCACCTTATACAGCTGCAACATAATCTCACTGTTTTTAAACTCCATGCCTCTAGCAATGAAGGACAAAATTCCATTTGCCTTCTTAATTACCTGCTGCATCTGCAAACCAACTCCTTGAGATTCCTGCACAAGGACACCCAGATCCCTCTGCACAGCAGCATACTGCAATTTTTTACCATTTAAATAATAGTCCATTTTGCTGTTATTCCTAACAAAATGGATGACCTCACATTTACCAACATTGTGCTCCATCTGTCAGACCTTTGCCCAATCACTTAAACTGTCTATCTTTGCAGACTTTCAGTGTCCTCTGCACACTTTGCTCTGCCACTCATTTTAATGTGATCTGCAAATTTTGACACACTATTCTTGGTCCCCAATTCCAAATCATCTATGTAAATTGTAAACAATTGCGGTCCCAACACTGATCCCTGAGGCACACCGTTAGTCACTAATTGTCAATCAGGAAAACACCCATTTACCCCACTGTTTGTATTCAGCTGTTAACCAATCCTCTACCCATGTTAATATAGTACCCGTAACATAGTGCATATTTACCGCACACTGTGCTACTGGACATGGTGGCACAGTGGTTAGCACTGCTGCTTCACAGCTCCAGGGACCTGGGTTCGATTCCCAGCTTGGGTCACTGTTTGTGTGGAGTTTGCACATTTTCCTCATGTCTGCGTGGGTTTCCTCTGGATGCTCTGGTTTCCTCCCACAGTCCAAAAGATGTACAGGTTAGGTTGATTGGCCATGATAAAATGGCGCCTTAGTGTACTGAGATGTGTAGGTTAGAGGGATTAGTGGGTAAGATATGTAAGGATATGGGGAAACGCCCTGTATGGGATTGTGGTCGGTGCGGACTCAATGGGCTGAATGGTCTCTTTCTGTACTGTACGGATTCTGCGATTATCTTATGCACCAGTCTTTGGTGTGGCACCGAGTCAGATGCCTTCTAGAAATCCAGATACACCATATCCACAGATTCCCCATTGTCCACTGCGCATGTAATGTTCTCAAAGGACTCCACCAAATGAGTCAAACTTGACCTGCCTTTCATGAACCCATGCTGCGTTTTACCAATGGGATAATTTATATCCAGATGTTTTGCTATTTCTCCACTGATGATAGATTCAATCGTTTTCCCTCCTACAGAAGTTAAGCTAACCGGCCTATAGTTATCTGCCTTTTACCGACTCCTTTTTTAAATAGTGGCGTTACATTTGCTGTTTTCCAATCTGCAGAAACCACCCCAGACTCCAACGAATTATGGTAAATTACCACTAGTGCATTTGATATTTCCCACACCTTCTCTTTTAGCACCCTGGGATGCATTTCATATATTTGTAGAAACTTTTGCTATCTGTTTTTATATTCTGAGCTAGTTTATTCTCATAATCTATCTTACTTTATAGCTTTTTTTGGGCTTTCTGTTGACCTTTAAAGGTTTCCTAATCTTTGCCATTTTATATGCATTTTCTTTCAATTTGCCACCCTCCTTTATTTCTTTAGATCTACATGGCTGATTATCTATTTTTCTACAGAACTTCCTTTTGTTGATATATATACCTTGATCATCAAATTCAATATCCTGATTCCCCTTCCCCCACATCCTTTGATCCCTTTATCCCCAAGAGCTAGATTTAATTTTTCCTTGAAATCACACAATGTTTTGGCCTCAACTATTTTCCGTGGGAGGGAATTCTGAGTGAAGAAGTTTCTCCTCTCCTCAGTCCCAAAAGATTTACCTTTATCCTCAAACTATGACTCCGATTTCTGGACTCCCCATCATTGGAAACATTCTTTTTGAATCTACCCTGTCTAACCCTGTTGGAATTTTATAGGTTTCTATCAGATCCCCTCTCACTCTTCTAAACTCCAGTGAATATAATCCTAACCAACTTAGTCTCTCCTCATGTGACAGACCTGTCATTCCAGGAATCAGCCTGGTAAACCTTTGCTGTACTTCCTTTATAGCAAGGACATCCTTCCTCAGAGAAAGACGCCAAAACTGCACACAATATTCCAGATGTGATCTCACCAATGCCCGAGACAATTGCAGCGAAACATCCCTATCCCTATACTCAAATCCTCTCGCTGCGAAGGCCAGCATAACATTTCCTTTTATTACTGCCTGCTATACTTGCTCACTTTTTCAGATGTTCAAAGAGTTGCCAAGCTGCAAGCTGTGAATATGTAGGACAAGGCAATGTTCTCATGTGTGGTGGAGTTATACAATACCTTTCACAACCTCAAAAGGTCCTGGTCAATGAGGTAAGTGTCATGCACAGGAAACTGTTTTACTCAGCAAGCTTCCAGCAAGTGGTCTAGACTGGTTGGTTTCAGTGCCTTGGTTCAGGGATAAACCTTGGATCTTTTATACGTAGGGGGAGGTGCTGGCCCAGTGGTATTATTGCTAGATTATTAATCCAGAAATTCAGCTCATATTCTGGGGACCCGGGTTCGAATCTGGCCACGGCAGATGGTGAAATGTGAATTCAATTTAAAAAATCCAGAGCTAAGAATAAACTGATGACCATGAAACCATTATCGATTGTCGGAAAAACCCGTCCGGTTCACTAATAATCATTTCAGGGAGTGAAATCTACCTTCCTTGCCTGGCATATATGTAACTCCAAAGCCACAGCAATATGGTTGACATTCAACTACCCTTGGTACAAGGGCAACTAGGGATGGGCAATAAATGCTGGCCTAAATGGTAAGACCCATATCCCACGAATGAATGAAACAGAGGTCTGATGAGAAAGTTATCTGTGCAGCGCTCCCTCAGTACCAACCTAGACTGTCTAGTAGGGCTTGAACCTACAGTCTTCAGGCTCCGTGTCAGTGTGTTCCCCAGTGTTTCCAGCTGCACAGTTAATCTCGGGATTGAGGACAGTTGAGTTATGGCAAGCCAGTTTGGAAACACCAGCATCTCTGACCTTGCCAGTTCAAGGTGGAAAATGTGAAGCCATGTTAATTCGAAAATTCAAAACAAGCTCAGAGCCAAGTTGGAAAATAATTTGTCTGAGATTCGACGTCGAGTGTCAGTGTGACAATCAAGTGCAGTCTAGACTATTCCGAAGCTGTCCTGGCTGATGTCCCATCTGAACCAACTCAGCTGTTAGTGGCTTGTACATCTCACTCCTGACCTACACTGGCTCCTAATCTGATCAAAGAATATTAACTCTGTATGGACCTTATCATAGAATCGCTAGAGGGCAGAAGGAGGCCATTTGGCCCACTGTGTTCGTGCTGACTGTCCCACAGAATATCTCACCCAAGCCCATACCTATTCCCTATCCCCGGAACCCCACACATTTATCCCACTAATTCACCCAACATCCACGTCTTTGGGGTCACCAAGGGACAATTGAGCGTGGCCAAAGCACCTAACTTACACATCTTTGATCACTAAGGGTCAATTTAGCATGGCCAATCAACCTAACCCCCACACCTTTGGACTGTGAGAGGAAACCGGAGCACCCAGAGGAAACTTTTAACATTTAAGAAAAGCTTGGACAGGATCAGGGGGGTGTGGAGGGATATGGTTCAAGTGCAGGTCAGTGGGAGTAGGCAAAAAATGGTTCGGCCCAGACAAGAAGGGCTTAAAGGCCTGTTTCTGAGCTGTAATTTTCTGTGGTTGTATGGTATGGAAACCCATGCAGATACAGGGAGAATGTGTAGCCTCACACTGACAGTGACCCAAGGCCGGGAATCGACCCGGATCCCTGACACTGTGAGGCAGCAGTGTGAACCATTGTGTCACTGTGCTGCCATGTTTTCCAATCTCTCCCTATGTGTGTGTGAAATCTCCTCGAGCCCCCACAACCCACTGAGACATCAGTGCTTCTCAATGCCTGGCCATTTGAGCTTGACAAATTGAATTGTTGAATCATCCGTGGCCATGCCTTCCACGTTATGGAATCTCCTTTCAACCTCTCTATCTCATGGAGAAATAGAGTCAAAGTCCAAGATTAACCACTCATATTTCTTAGATTTCTCCTGTAAGGCTAAGTGCATGCTTTTAGTTTGGTCTAAGTCTGATCTAGACCATGAATGTTCTAGTTGGGCCATGACTAGTGCAGTCTTGGTGGGCTGAAGGGCCTGTTCCTGTGCTGTATTGTTCTTTGTTCTTCTTAGTCATCAGGCCTAATAGCTTCTGATCTGGATCCTGGGAAGGGAATTGATTTGTTATGTTGATTTGACTTGATTTACTATTGTCCCATGTATGAACATATAGTAAACAGTATTCTTTCTTGCACGCCATACAGACAAAGCAGACCATTCATGGAGAAGGAAAGGAGAGAGTGCAGAATGTAGTGTTACAGTTATAGCTAGGGTGTAGAGAAAGATCAATTTAATATAAGGTAAGTCCATTTAAAAGTCTGACAGCAGCAGGGAAGAAGCTGTTCTTGAGTCAATTGATACGTGACCTCAGACTTTTGTACCTTTTTCCCGATGAAGAAGATAAAAGAGAGAATGTCTGGGGTGCATGGGGTCCTTAATTATGCTGATTGCTTTTCCCGAGGCTGTGGGAAGTGCATATAGAGTCAATGGATGGGAGGCTGGTTTGTGTGATGGATTAGGCTACATTCATGACCTTTTGTAGTTCCTTGCAGTCTTGGCAGAGCAGGAGCCCAAACCAAGCTGTGATACAACCAGAAAGAATGTTTCCTATGGTGCATCTGTAAAAGTTGGTGTGAGTCGTAGTTAACATGCCAAATATCCTTAGTATCCTGAGAAAGTAGTAGACAGTGTTGGCATGGGGGGACCAGGACAGATTGTTTGTGATCTAGATACCTGAAAACTTGAAGCCCTCGACTGTCTCTACTTTGTTCTCATTGAAATAGACAGGAGCATGTTCTCCACTATGTTTCCTGAAGACTCGAAGGGTGAAATGGCCTCCTTCTGCATTGTGAGGTTTCTATGATTCTGATGATCTATGATAAGTCGATGACTACCTTCTTCATTTTGGAAGGGCTCTTTATCAGTTGGTATTGGCTTGACGCAATGTCCCCCAGCCCTGCACACACTCACGTACACTCTTTCTCTCTCACTCACTCACTCACACACACGCACACGCACAGACACATTCTTGTACCACTATTCAAGGTTGCATTAGTAGTTGGTGTGAATGAGATTAAATATAAAGGCTAATGGACCGGGATATTGAATTTGATGATCAGCCATGATCAAAATAAATGGCTCAAAGGGCCAAATGGCCTGTTCCTGCTTCAAGCTTCTATGTCCTTCCCTGAACCTGGGGAACTGAGGCCCCTCCAGGCTCCTGACAAAGATTGGGATTGGATCCAGAAACCTTCCCTCTCCACGTGGCTGAGGAATGAAGCCTACCACTGATTCAGCCTGAATGCAACTGAGCTTCTGGAAAACCCACGGATACCCGGAGATGTGGGAATTTGAGATGCTGCTGGAGTTTTCCCGTCTCGAACTAACTGAGAGTAGTTGTCTCAGAGAGTGTGTACACTAGCTTCCTGTATAGCATGTTCTTCCTCTCTGATGTATTAAACAAAGAGTGGACACATTGCTTTCTTTTTGCTGGCTTTCATTCCTTCCTTTCAGACACTGGTCCTGTCTGTTTCTCTGAGGGTAGAGACGAGGAAGTGTTCACAGCTCCAGGAGGTACGTTGTTCTCTTTGTTGTGATTGTGATGAGGAAGACTGCCATTCCCTGGATCCTTGGAGAGTTGAAGAGTGATTTCTCTGAGCTTGTCCTGCATTGGATGCTGGCTTTCTTTGCTCCCAAGGGAAGATCACTTTGGGAACATGAAGCCAATCTTTTTCTCCTGGATGGACTTGAGGGAGCTGTGATCTCATCTCACCTTGGTATTGGGTATTGATATGATTCTCCCAGCTCATTCCAATATCCAAACACTTGGAGACCTTAGTGTAGCGTGCTAGTGTTAAACTGTTCCAGTGCAGATTAAGGCCATTCAACCAATGGGACTGCACTGGCTCCTCTTAGTGCCATTCCCTCCCCACTCCTCCCCCCACCGACACTGCACATTCTCCCCTTTCGGATCACAGTGTAATTCCCATTTTGAAAGGTTGGGTTGAAGTTGCGTCCACCACACTCTCTCTGACATAGCATTCCAAACCTTAAACTCTCGCTGAGTAAGAACATGCCACAGAAACATAGAAGATAGGAGCAGGAGGAGGCCGTTCAGCCCTTCGAGCCTGCAACCCATTCATCCTGATCATAACTGATTATCCAGCTCCATAGCTGAATAATCCTGCTTTCTCCCCATAACCTTTGATCCCATTTGCCCCAAGGGTTATAGCCAACCACCACTTGAATATATCCAATGTCACTGTTGGTTCTTTTGCCAATGATTTTAAACCTGTGCCCCCTTGTTCTCGATGCTTTCAGGAGGGGAAACCGTTTCTTCCGAGCTACTCTACCCAGACACTAAATGAACTTTATTGTCAGATCTGTTCTCAGCCTTTACTTCTCCAAGCAGAGAATCCCAACTTCTCCGATTCACCTTCAGAACTGGAGTTCCTCATCCCTGGGTCAGAGTCTTCCCTCACTGTAAACTTGAATTCTTTTAAAGTTAATTGAAGGATGTTCAAACACCCTGACCACCCCTCTCCCCTACCTCTTCCCCACTTTGTGTAGCCGGCAAAGGGAAATGTGGAAAGAAGATTGCAGAAAAGTATATTTTTTGTGTCCAGATGATTTTTTTTTTCTGGGGTCGCTCACAACAGTGTCTTGGGAAACTGAGTTTCAATGACCAGAGACTGCAGGTCAATATTGGAGGGTTGGCAACTTTAAAGTATAGAGTAATGGAAAAGATAGCATAGTGGCATAGTGCTTAGCACTGCTGCCTCACAACTCCAGGGATCTGGGTTTGACTCTGCCTTGGATCACTGTCTGTCTACAGTCCGCACATTCTCCCCATGTCTGCTTGGGTTTCCTCCAGACACTCTGGTTTCAAAGAGCAAAGAAAACTACAGCACAAGAACAGGCCCTTTGGCCCTCCAACCCTGCACCGACCATGCCGCCCGACTGAACTAAAACCCCTTACCCTTCCATCTATTCCCATCCTATTCATGTATTTGTCCCGATGCCCCTTAAAAATAACTACTGTATTCGCTTCTACACTCTTCCCCTGCAGCAAGTTCTACCCTCTGTGTAAAAAAAAAAGCTTCCACATCCCAAAGGTGTGCAGATGAGGTGGATTGGCCAATGCTAAGTTGCCCTTTAGTGTGCCAAGGTGTGTAGGCTAGGTGGATGAGGCAAGGTAAATGTGTGAGCTTAGGGTCCTTGCTTAGATGCTTGTTTGAAGAGTTGGTGCAGATTCGATGGGCCAAATGGCCTCTTTCTGCTCTGTAGGGATTCTATGATCCTGTAAATCTGTAAGCATTTCAGCTGCAGAATAATAATAGTGTCTGACACTGATTTTGATTTGGCTATACAGACAAAGCATACCATTCATAGAGAAGGAAAAGAGAGAGTGCAGAATGTAATGTTACGGTCATAACTAGGGTGCAGAGAAAGATCAAAATGCGATATAGGTCCATTCAACAGTCTGACAGTAGCAGGGAAGAGGCGATTGACTGCGGTCTGTGTGCGTGAGTTACTGTGCACAGTGAGAGATGACATGTGTGTGGATTGGGATCAAGCGAGGGTTAGCACAGGGCCCTGCTGGGCTGAATGGCTCCCTTTTCTTGCTAATTTTTGTTCAGATGAGAGAGACGTTACTTGCGAGAAGCAAAAAGCCTTGGATGCTGGTGTGTGTTTGTGTCCTGCGGTTTAACTCACTTGGAGAACAGCATCCCTTCTGTCAACCAATCACATCTGGAAACTCCCTTTTGGGATTGAGGGAATCCCTTTGCTGATTGGCTGCTGCTGCTGGAAGCATGACATCATGGTGCTGTGGTCCAATGGGCTGTGGTAGGACAGGAGGGGAGGGGAGGGGAGGGGAAGGGGGGGTGGCACAGCAAGATCCAGTGGTTTGGGGACAAGAGTGTGAGATTGGAGAGGCTGCAGAGGGCAAACCAGTCCTGCTGCTTTTTTTTAGCAAAACCCATCGGAGGCAAGGCACCCAATTATCTCCTGGTAAGTCCACAACTGCAAGAACAACTGTCCCAGCTTTAACAAATTTCTCCCTGAAACTTTCAGCAGGGGTTTGCAAGAGTGCAGAGTTTATCTTTACTGAGGATCTGTGTTGTTTGTGTGTGCATTCTTCTGCTCCATTGTGTCTCGTTTCTTCACTGGGATGTAGATTTTTGTCTTCATACTTGCTTTTATTTTCCACTACGTCTGTGTGTGTCTGAGTCCTCCAGCTCTCAGTCCAGGAGTGAAAGGCAGGAAACAGCAGAAGTTTGAGGCTGATTTTGGGATTTTCTTTGGCTGCTGCTGTTCTGAGCTCCACACTTATTCTGTAACGGGAGATCGGGTTACAGCTGCCTAGAGCAGGCAGGATTACTTCGAAGAAGGAATTCAGGGGGGAAACCAGAGAGTGATGAGAGTGTGGGGCTCACTGACACAGTGAGTGCTGAACGTGCCAACTCAGGGGAGGCGAGCCGGGGGAGAGAAGGATCGGGGACTGGAATGGAATGGTTCGGCTTCTTTGTGTGAGAACAAAGAGTTGGAATAAAACTTTCAATCCAAGTGTTTTTTTTAATACATAACTTCAACAGAAAAGCCTTAGATCTGCAGACACTGACTTTATCACTTACTCTCCCTGGGGCAGACTAGCCACTTATTGCCCCTTGATTTGCCCCTTGATTTGCCCTGTTTGCCAGGTTTCCTGATCTTTCAGGGGTGGTTAGCATTGCTGCTTCACAGCTCCAGGGACTCAGGTTCGATTCCCAGCTTGGGTCACGGTGTGCAAGCCTGCACGTTCTCCCCGTATCTGCAAGGGTTTCCTCCGAGTGTTCTGGTTCCCCCCCCCAACCCCCCCACAGTCTGAAAGATTTGCTGGTTGGATGGATTGACCATGCTAAATTCTCCCTCAGTATCCCTGAACAGGCGCTGGAGTGTGGTGGCTAGGGGATTTTCTCAGTAACTTCATTACGGTGTTAATGTAAGCCTACTTGTGACATGAATAAATAAACTTTAAAACTTTCAAGCAATGGGAACTGCCCAAAGGTGTGCAAATTAGATAGATCGGCCATGCTAAATTGCCCTTTAGTGTCCAGAGATACGCAGCTTAGGTGGATTGGCCGTGCTAAACGCGCACGATTGTGGGGTGAGGATGTGCCTGGGTAAGATGCTCTTTTGGAGAGTAAGTGCAGGCTCAGTTGGGCTGAATGGCCTCGTTCTGCACTGTGGGGATTCGATGTAATCTGTCTATTCTTGATAAAAGTTCTCAGGGGTCTGATAGGATAGATAATCATTTTTTTTAATTATTCATTTATGGGACTTGGGCTGGGCCAGCATTTATTGCCCATCTGTAATTTCCCCCCGAACTGAGAGGCTGGAAAGGGCATTTCAGAGGGCAGTTAACATTGATGTGGTTCTGGAGTGAGGTACTGTGGGAGTACTGCGCAGTAAGATGTCTCACGACACCAGGTTTATTTGGTGGCACACACCACTCGCTTTGGAGCACTGCTCCTTCATCAGGTGAGTGGGGAGTTTGTCAGAGGAGGCCAAGGCCCAACTCATTCCCACTCATTGCTGTTTGTGGGATCTTGCTGTGTACAAAATGACTTTTCCTTCATTCCCACGTGATTGGCTGTCATTGGGGATGTGATGAGATTATAAAGACAGTACGGTATTATTGGAATATCTGTCTTTAAGATGTGACTGTTTCAGCAGTCCGGGATTTAGAACGTGCTAATATTGTTAACACTTTTCTTTGTCCTCACGGTTGAACAGCTGAGCGATCTGGGAACTGTAATCCCAATCTCTGCTCACTGGTTCTGAGTCTCAGAGTTCGTGTTGTTACCGGGAGCTGTTGCTGACCGGTGAGGCTCAACACTGCAACGACTGGATGGATGAACGGATTTCCTCATTTCCCTTCCTAATCCCTGCCTCTGGAATCTGTCACCCCAGTGCAGCATGCTCTCTTTGCCCTACTCACTCTCTCCCTCCTCTCTCTCTCTTATACACATATATACACACATACTCCTCGCTTCTCTCTCTCTCTATGTCTCTTTTACCCCTTTCTCATTCACACTTCTCTCTTTCTCGATCCATCCTCAAACCCTTCCAATTTTACCACCCTCTCCTCCCCTTCACTCTCCTCCCCTTCACTCCCCTCCCTCATTCTCTCCTTCCCCTCCCCTCCCCCCCCCCCCATTCTGCCCCTCCTCTCTCTCCCCCCCTGCCCGACCCCTCTCTCTCCTCTCTCTCTCTCTCGCCCTGCCCCCACCCCCCTCTTCTCTCTCTCGCCCTGCCCCCACTCTCCCTCTCTCTCTCTCTCTCTTCCTACCCCCCCCCCCCTGTCTGTCTCTCTTTCTCTTTCCCTGCTCTCCCCTCTCTTCTCTCTCTCCTTCCCTGCCCCCCCTCCCTCTCTCTCTGCCTGACCCCCCACTCTCTCTTTCCCTGCTCTCCCCCGTCCCCTCTCTCTCTCTCCCCTGTCCCCACTCTCTCTTCCTGCCCGCCCTCTCTCTCTCTTCCCCGCCCCCTCTCTCTCCCGCGCCCCCTCTCTCTCCCTGCCATCTGCCTGCCCCTCTCTCTCTCTCCCCCCCCTCCCTGTTCCCCCCCCCCTTGCTCTGCTCCTCCTCTCTCTCCTCTCTTTCTCCCCTTCTCTTCCTGTCCCCCCCTCTCTCTCCCTGCACCACCCCCCCCCTCTCTTCCCTGCCCCCACCCCCTCTCACACTCTCTCTCTCTCTCTCTCTCTCTCTCTCTCTGTCCTGCCCCCCCCACTCTCTCTCTCTCTCTCCCTCTTCCCTGGCCCCCCTCTCTCTCTCTCCCTGCCACCCCCCCCTCTCTCTGTCTCTCTCTTCTTCCTGCCCCCTCTCTCTTTCTCCCTCCCCATCCCTGTCCCCCCCTCTCCTCCTGCCCCTACCCATCTCTCTCTCTCTCTCTCTTCCTGCCCCCCGTCCCGCTCTCTCTCTCTCTTTTTCTCTCTCTCCCCCCTCTCCCTGCTCCTCTCTCTCTGTCTGCTTTTCCCAAAGCTCACTGTCCACATCCACATTCAGAGTGATATTTGGAGCTGTGAGTGATTAGACATGAGTTTGCCTTACATTCAGGTTCAGTAAAGTTTTGCAACACCAATTTTAAATCCAACCAATTTATTTGATAGTAAATCCGCAAGCTTTCGACACTATGTTGTGCCTTCGTCAGGCAAATGCAGTGTTCTGATCTGCAGAGGCACTCATATCCACACAGACAGTTACAGATTGCTGATTAGAATGCGAATCCTTACGTCTAACCTGCTATTCAAGTGTTAAAGTGGCAAACAATGTGTGTGAAGGGAATCCTGAGCATTGGTTAGAGAATTGTGTATTTTCTCCAGACAGCACAGTAAGTGAGGTTTTTTGCTAATCCAGGCAAGTTACGGGGGTTACAGATAGTGTGACATGAAGCCAAGATCCAGGGGCATCTTGGCTTGCGCTCGTGGGTTTACTATCAAATAAATTGGTTGGATTTAAAATTGATGTTGCAAAACTTTACTGAGTTTATCCCAGTCCAACGCCGGCATCTCTACATCATTACATTCAGGTTCCCAGTGGAAGGTCGGTCCGTGATTGGAATTCCTGGATATCAAACTGCACCTCAATCCCAGAGAGATTCGCATTGAGCATCTCCCGCCCCCCCCCCACCCAACCAATTCCATACGGGGTCAACAGAATGGTTATAGCACAGAAGGAGGCAGTTTGGCTCTCTCCATGAAGAACTCATGGTCCCTCTGTTTCTCCTGTAGTCCTGTAAAATGATCCCTCTCTTCCCAGTGGGATCCAGTAGCAGAGAGATGGATTTGGAAAGGCAGAGCTGTGATCTGAAACTGGGATTGAGCCCGGGGTGAGTCAGACTTTGGGAGTGGGTGTGTAATGTTCCAGTTCCCAGCCAGGAGGCAGAAGTTCACGAGTAGGTGCAGGAATGATCTGTAAAAGATATAATATTGATTTATTAGTCACGGGTGAGGCTTGCATTAACACTGCAATGAAGTTACTGTGAAATTCCACTAGTCGCCACACTCCTCTTCAGGTCAATCCACCTAACCAGCACACCTTTGATCTGTGGGGGGAAACCCACGCAGACACGGGGAGATCGAGCAGGCTCTGTACAGACAGTGACTCGAGTCAGGAATTGAACCCGGAGTCCTGGCGCTGTGAGGCAGCAGCACTAACCCACTGTGCCATCCAAAGAATGGACACTTAAAAGCAGGCAAGATAGATTAGGGCACCGCTGCTGGGTTTGATCGGGTCAGGGAAATGTTTCCACTCACGGGGCAAGAGTTACCAATGCATCCATTTGGGAATTCAGGAGAAATTGGGAGGCACAGTAACACAGTGGTGAGCAATGGTGCTTCACAGCTCCAGAGTCCTGAGTTCGATTCCCGGCTCACGTCACTGTCTGTGTGGAGTTTGCACATTCTCTTTGTGTCTGTGTGGGTTCCCTTCAGGTGCTGCGATTCCCCCCACAGTCCAACGATGTGCGGGTTAGGTTGATTGGCCGTGCTAAGAAATTGTCCTGTAATGTCCAGGGATGCGTGGGTTAGAGGGGTTAGTGGATATAATATTTAGGGATATGGGGATAGGGCCTGGGTGGGATTGAGTTCGGTACAGACTCGATGGGCTGAAGGGCCTCTTTCTGCACTGTAGAGTTCTATGGTTCTAAATCAGGAATGTGGAATTTGTTCCCTCAGGAAGTGAGTGAGGTGAATGGTGTGGATGTATTGAAGGGAAAGCTGAATGGGATTAGATGATGCAGGAATACTCATGTGGGCCATTAACAACAGCCTGGGCCCAGTTAACGCAAGTGACCTGTTTCTGTGCCATCCACTCTGTGTGTGTTGGACTGTGCAAACACTCATGCAGGCTAGCTGTGGCCTGGCCTGGCGTTGTGTAAACAGGCAGAGAGAAATGTCAGAGAGGGAAGGGTATGAGTCACAAGCTGCTCTCCTTTGCTCTCAACCCTGCATGCAAAGAAACAAGACATTTCCATTCGGCGTTGGAGACCCCCAGGCAAATCTCAGACTTTGTGAAAGAACCCTACCTGATTATCTTGAATCTGAACGCTGTGATTAAGGTTAGACCGGCTTGCCCCTTGCCGCTTTTGTGTTCCCACGGGCTTGTGCAGATGGGAGATTAAATGTTCTTAGAACCCGTGACACATCAATGTTCTTAATCTGCTTCCCTTTCCCCAGCAATAGACTCATGATGTCTTGTGGTCTTATTTTGTGGTCACTCTCAGTATCGAGTGACATTGGTGGAATGGATAAATAAAAAGCAAAATGCTATGGATTCGAAATAAAAGCAGAAAGTGCTGTGGAAATCTTTTTTTATTCATTCTTGGGACGTTGGCTGGCCAGCATTTATTGCCCATCTCCAGTTGTTGCAGTTAAGACAACCACATTGATGTAGGCCAGAAGGGGTAAAGACAGCAGATTTCCCTTCCTGAAGAACATGAGTGGAGTTACGTTGGGATGCGGGTGAGGGAGATGTTGGGAAGGTGAATGTGAGAGGTCTCAGTGCTCTGCATTTGGGAATGGAATTCTTGGCTCTTTCAAGAAATCCCTTGCAAGAGATTGAGGATTGCACAAGTACTCTCAATGAGGATCTTTCCACGTAGCCCTGGAATGGCAGAGCAATGGGGTTCACGCAGGGAGAAGACCTTCCATTCACTGTACAGTCCGAGTCCCAGTAACACAATTGAAGGAGCATTAGGTCAATGAATCTTTGACCTAAAGGATGGATCCAAATGAATCCAGACAGAATTCCCACTTGCTTTGATCTTTGTTCCCACAATCCTGGGAATAAATACGGCTTGAAATTTGGAGCTATCAGTAGGTGTCACACTTTCCCCTGGATCATAAGGTTCTGGGGTTTGAGGCTAACTTCACAAAGGTGAACACAAGATCTGATGGTGCCGTAGCGAGGGAGTGCTGCGCTGTCAGAGGTGAGATGCCTAAACCAAAGCTTTGGTGATGGATGTACAAAATCCCATGGGCATGTTTCCAAAGAAGAACATGAGGGGCTTCTCTCCAGGCGCGCCTGGCTGGGGCATGGAGGGAGAAGTGGGAGGGGGGGGGGGGCAGGTGTCGGCTGCTGAGTGGATGCGGCAGGCATTGCTCAGGTAGCACGGGGCTATCAAGTTCCAAAGTATTGAGTTAGCTTGGGACTTGCTGAAGTGGTGAAGGGTGTTGAACAAACATCCACATTAAGGACAGGAGTAGGCCATTTGGCCCCTCGAATCTGCAGATGGATTTTACAGAAAGGCACGTTGGGAATTGCTGGGACCCTTGTACTTGCCTATGGCTGTGCCTAGCTCTGGAGCTAGGCCTGTGTCGTACTGTCCTCTCTGAAGGATATTGAGAGGCCAGAGCAGTGCTGTCAGCTCAGTACAGGGGAGCCTGAGGTTTGGGAATCCTGAGGGTTAAATCTCAAGTATAACACTTGGGAAAAGGGGAGGTCATTTCTCAACAGCTGGTGCATCATTTGGATATATCCAGCATCCCTGTCAGGTCATGTATTCCAGTGCCACCCAGCTGTATGTCATTCTTTTATCCATTTGCTCTTGGTTCCTCTCACTTGGCCAAAACGTCAAGAAAAAGCAACTAGAACTTGCATTTTCAAAGTGGTTTAAGTTTACTTGATAGTCACAAGTAAGGCTTATATTAACACTGCAAAGTTACTGTGAAATTTGCCTAGTCGCCACACTCTGGTGCCTGTTTGGGTACACTGAGGGGGAATTTAACACGGCCAATCCACCTACCCCAGCACATCTTTTGGACTGTGGGAGGAAATCAGAGCATCCGGAGGAAACGCCCATGGACATAGGGAGAATGTGCAAACTCCACACAGACAGTGACCCAAGCTGAGTCCAGGTCCCTGATGCTGTGAGACAGCAGTGCTAACTACTCTGCTCCCGCACCACCCAAATGAAAGCCCTTTGCCATATCATTGCCAATCCACAAGATTCAAAGCAAGGTTGCTGGGGCTACAATGCAGAGTACTAATCACTGTGTGATCATGGCCTACTGTGGGCTGTTTATGGGCATTTGACAGAGTGAAAATCTGAAGGTGCTTGCCAGCAGATAATATTTAATCGCAGTCCGTGCAGTGGGGCTGATAACCACAAGAGTGGTGAAAGAATTAGGTTGAGATAAGTATCGTTGAGGAGGAGAGAGAGTTGGAGGGTTCCAGGGAGGAGGTTTCACAGCTTCGAGCCCATCAAGGAGGTGATGGCCGAGGAGGACAAGTGACGGCCGAGTGGTATTATCGCTGGACTATTAATCCAGAAACTCGGCTAAGTTCTGGGGACCCGGGTTCCAATCCCGCCATGGCAGATACTGGAATTGGAATTGAATAAAAAAAATCTGGAATTAAGAATCTACTGTCGATCATGAAACCATTGTCGGAAAAATCCACGTGGTTCACTAATGTCCTTTAGGGAAGGAAATCTGCCGTCCTTACCTGGTCTGGCCTATGTGTGGGCCTTGAAATGACCCCTGATCAAAGGGATGGGCAATAAATGCCAACCAGTGATGCCCATGTCCCATAAATAATGCCAACGTCCTGGTCAGTGGCAGAAATGTCACTGTTTATCTTCCTCTTCAGTTTAATGAGTGTTTTGTTCTCATTGCAGGAGACAGGCTGACCTCTCGAGAGAAAGAACAATAAAGTGAAGGTTTTCCCGATCGGCTGCAGTTAGTGTCGGGAGGATGAGAGCTCCCTTTTGCGCACTCCATCAGTGTTTGGTGCTGGTGTTTCTGTGCGGCACCTTCCAACTCCACTGCCTGGCCAACGATGGCAGTGAGCAGGTCCCCAAGATCCAGCTGCGACTAGCAGGCCGAAGGAAGAAAGGCAATGAAGGACGCGTTGAGGTCTACTACAATGGCGAGTGGGGCACTGTGTGTGATGATGACTTCTCCATTGCAACGGCGACAGTCATCTGCAAGGAACTGGGCTTCTTACACGCTCAACAATGGGTACCTGGTGCCAAGTATGGAAGAGGCAAAGGTAATTAGTTGGACCATATCCACTGTGATGGTGGCTTGTAGGGTTTGTGACTATCACAGAATTCTTACAGTACAGAAAGAGGCCATTCAACCCATCAAGTCCATATTGACTGTAATTCTACCCAGAGCCTATCCCCATAACCCCACCTATTTACTGCAGTTAGTTTCTAAGGGGCAATTTAACATGATCAATCAGCCAGCACATCTTCAGACTGTGGGAGGAAACCCACACAGACATGAGGAGAATGTGCAAACTCCACACAGACAGTGGCCTGAGGCTGGAATTGTAACTGGGTTCCTGGTGCTGTGAGGCATGAAATAGTGCCCCTAGACCCCCCTCGCCATATCCATGGAAACACAATGTTTACGGTTAAGTCTGAGATAGACAAGTTTGTTATTGAGCAAGGGTTACAAGGGAAAATGGGCTCGGGGAGATGGATTGCAGTTCAGCCATGATCTTATTGATTGGGAGGGGCAGGCTGGAGGGGCCGAATGGCGGAGGAGGCTGGAGGGGCCGAATAGTCTACTCCTGCTCCTGTGATTCAATGCCTGGGAGAAATGCACTCTTGGCTAACCTAATGTGGAGGAGAGAAAAATTCAGATTTCTCTTCAGAAGTTATATGGAGCGAGGCCATTTTGGACCAGTGCACTGAGGCTAGTGCCAAACTCCTCCCTCCAATGAACTCCTCCTCCATCCACATTCCTGGGGTTCAAAAATCCCTCAATCTTCACTTCACATCTACTCAATGACTGAGTGAGCCTTAACCTTCTGGGGTAGAGAATTCTGAGTGAAGACATCTCTCTGCATCTCAGCCCTGAATGGCTGATGTCTCATTCTGAGATCATAGCTCTGAGATTCTGACCAAAGGTAAGTAGGAATGTAAGATTGATTTCCTCCCCCAGGGGCCTTTCCTGCTCTCTGGAGGTGCCTTCCCCTTACACCAAGGCTCCCTCTTTATTTCTCTCCTCTGTGGAACATTGTGTCTGTATTTCAGTGTCCCTGGGGCCTGCGCAAACTAATTACAGAGCACAGTTCCCACAATGCCAAAACAAAAGCAACAACTTCAGTCCAGCTGGAGCACACAAGCTGGAAGAACTGCCAAAAGCAGAATTTCTTCATGTAATTTCTTTGCCATCATCTGTTATTCTGACCTGCTACATCTGAAGCTTAACTACAGCAACTGCAAGCACAGTTGAACCACACAAGTTGCTTGCACTGCCAAATCATGGGCCTCAGATCAGCTGGGGGTTTTTGGGTGTAGATTGAGGGATCTGTTAGATGAATCAAACTCTATCTATCCAAGAGGAGAGTAGATTGCCTTGACGACCTTTGGTTTGTTGTGATGACACAGTTGGTCTTGAAGCCTATCATGTCATCAGCTGCTTGGGGAGGGGGGTGGTGACAAGTGGCACAGTGGTTAGCACTGCTGCCTCACAGCGCCAGGGAGCTGGGTTCCATTCCCGGCTTGGTTCACTGTCTGTGTGGAGTTTGCGCTGTGTTCTCCCCGCCGTGTCTGCATGGGTTTTCTCGGGGTGCTCCAGTTTCCTCTCTCAGCCTGAAAGACGTGCTGGTAAGAATAGAATCATAGAATCCCAACACTGCAGAAGGAGGCCGTTCGCCCCATCGAGTCCGCACCGACCGCATTCCCACCCAAATCCTATCCCCATAGCCCCATGCATTTACCCTTGCTAGTCCCCTGACATTAAGGGGCAATTTAGTGTGGCCAATCCACCAAACCCACAGATAT
Organism: Sphyrna mokarran; assembly: GCA_024679065.1. Classification (NCBI taxonomy): domain Eukaryota; kingdom Metazoa; phylum Chordata; class Chondrichthyes; order Carcharhiniformes; family Carcharhinidae; genus Sphyrna; species Sphyrna mokarran. The sequence continues at coordinate 11,427,989 of JAGIQG010000031.1, forward strand.
TTGGAGTGTGGAGGAAACTGGACTTGGGTGCATTAGCTGTGCTAAATCCTCCCTCAGTGCACCCAAACAGGTGCCAGAATGTGGTGACTAGGGACATTTCACAGTAACTTTATTGCAGTGTTATGTTAGCCTACTTGTGACACTAATAAATAAGCTTGAAGCTTTGTTTATTTTCCAGGCCCTCTCCTTCCCTCTGACACTTGTTTTAATGTTGCCCACAGGTCGTATTTGGATAGATAATGTCCGTTGTACTGGTGCTGAGAAGACCCTGGCCGCTTGCCCCTCCAATGGCTGGGGGATCACTGACTGTAAGCACACAGAGGATGCTGGAGTCGTGTGTAGTGAGCAGAGAGTACCTGGCTTCAAATTCGTCAACACCTTGATCAACGATATCGAGGTGAGTCTTCCTTGCTTGTTGTGTTTGCTCTCAGGGATATTCCCGCCATTGGCGATGCGTGATTCAGTCTACCCCAGTGATGTGGGAGGGGCTCTGTGTCAGCCCTGATGGAACGCTTCCTGCACCGGGGGGTGGGGGCGGGGGGACACCAGGCTCCTTCCTTTGTCCTCTCCACAAGGGCTTGATTTGAAGGAGCATTGCAAATATCCGATTGCAGATTTCCCTCTTCCAGCAGAGTGACCAGGGCTGGTGGTGCACTTCATTACCAAGGCTGAAGGATGTCACTGGGACCATAGTAGAAATTGGCACCATGTCCTTCTAAAGCTAGTTAATGAGCGATTCGACACCTGTTTCTCCAAAGGCATTAGTTTGTTTCAAAATATGTGATTGAAGCTATTTTATGGGCGGCACGGTGGTTAGCACAGCTGCCTCACAGTGCCAGGGACCTGGGTTCAATTCCCGACCTTGGGTCACTGTCTGTATGGAATCTGCACATTCTCCTCATGACTGCGTGGGTTTCGTATCGGTACTCCAGTTTCCTCCCACAGTCCAAAGACGTGCAAGTTAGGTGTGCTAAATTCTCCCTCTGTATATCTGAACAGATGCCAGAGTGTGGCAACTTCATTGCGGTGTTAATGTAAGCCTACTAATAATAAATAAACATACACTCCTTGAGTGGCCTGAGTAAAATATTCAGATGATGACTCCTTCCTCTGGCCTCTTCCTGTCGAGAAAGTCTTGTCTCTGTCATTCCATTAATGACAAGGTTGTTATCAGGAATTTTATCCTGGGATTTGGGACTCCTCTGAGTAGTATTGTCGAACTGGCTGTGATGGTTTGGTATGCCTGTCATGCTGGAAGGCAGGGCAGTGTTTGAAGGGTCAGAATCGTACTGTCCAGCTCATTCAGACTGTCTCAAACTCCAAACCTAATAGCTCAGGAGTGTTTGATTTACTGAGTTCAATCCCAACCCCAGACCTGGTCAGATTAGATTGCTGTGTCTGCTCAAGGAAATATAGACCGGGAAAGTCTGTGTCTTGTAGCTAGTTACCAGTGGTGACCACATCTGTACCCTGTAGTTAGTTAGTTCGCAATAGTGACCAAGTCGTAGCCTTGTAGCTAGTTACTAGTAGTGATAAGTCTGTGTCTTGTAGCCAGTTACCAGTAGTGACCAAGTCCGTGTTTTGTCACGAGTTCACCGGTAGTGACCATGTCCAATACAATAATCTGATTTTGCATGTTTGGAGTGGATCAATTGCGAATGATTGAGGATTATTATTGGGAAGTGTGTTCAATCAGGGATGTTTTAGAAGTCTCCCACTATTGGTTACTGTTTACTTGCTGGAATGTGAGATTTGCAGACTCCCTGAGTTTGGAGATAATGGAGGTTTGTCCTTTAACCACTGATAATTCACCATGACTCATTAACCTCATGCTTTCATCCCTCTTCAATTGAAGAGTTGTTTTTCAAGGAAGCTCCTTCCTTGATTTAAACATATGTCCAAATTCCCAGCAATTCCTCAATCCCTGAAAGGGTCCTGTGTTTTTCACATGCTCAGATTCACACTCAGTGTGCGTGCTGATGCGAGGAGCTCTCTCCCTCTAGGGTGATCTGGGCATTCTCACAGAGAAATGGGAACTCCCAGTAGTAGAATGTTGTGTTTCTATCATGGTCTCTGCAGTGTTAGCTACAAATTCAGCTTCATTGTCTTTAGCCAAGTTTGGAATTTTGAACAAGTGATTTGATTGGATATGGGCGTCCCTGGCAAGGCCATCATTTATTACCTTTCTCAAATTGTCCTTGTGAAAGTGCTACAACCTCCCATCCATTGACTCTGTCCACACTTCCCGCTGCCTCGCAAAAGCAGCCAACATAATTAAGGACCCCACACACCCTGGACATTCTCTCTTCCACCTTCTTCTATCGGGAAAAAGATACACAAGTCTGAAGTCACGTATCAACCGATTCAGGAACAGCTTCTTCCCTGCAGCCATTAGACTTTTGAATGGACCTACCTTGCAGTAAGTTGATCTTTCTCTACACAGTGGCTATAACTGTAATACTATGTTCTGCACTCTCTCTCCTTTCTTCCTTTATGAACAGTATGCAAGCAAGAACTAGTACTTTTCACTGTAAACTAATACGTGTGACAATAATAAATCAACAGTTCTGGTGGGAGGGAGATCCAGGATTTTCAGTGAAGGAATGGCAAGATTCTGTGATCTGATGGAATGGTGGAACAGACTGAAGGGGCTGAATGGCCTCCTCCTGTCCGAATTGTTCCCAGCGAGCAAATGGGATTTCAGCAGGAAAGGGCATTGCTTCCAACTGATTCCCACAGCTCCAGCTTGAATCTGTTCCAGTTTCCCTATCGGTGCATCAGACAGAATGATTGATGTTTTACCCAGAAAAAGCATTTGATCAAAGCACTCAACACACAGCTTGGGAGATTATTTAAACTATGTTCCAATCCCCTTCGTTTGAACGCTGTGCTGTTTTGCTTTAGATGCCATTTTGTAATGTTATTTCCGTGTATTAAAAAATGTCAGGGTAACCACTGACAAAGCAACCACAGCCAGAACTGCATTCTTTCCAAAGTATCTGCTTTCTGGAGATATCTGCTGGGTTACAGGCCCTTGTTAATCCTGATGTGAAATAGCTCGGGGGAATGAGAACAGTAACTTTTTAACATCTGTGTTTTACAGCATTGCTTAACGCTAACCCTGACAAAACAAAGGAGAATAGAGCACAGGAACAGGCCCTTTGGCCCACCAAAGACCATGCCGATTCCTTTTCCTTATTTAGACCCACTACATATGTGATTTCTATCCTTCTGTTTACCTCCTGTTCAAGATACGCTTTGAATGTTGCTAGTGTGTCTGCTTCCACCACCTACTCTGACAGTGCATTTCCTGCTCTCTTTCCTGCACATTCCCCTAACTTATCCCCTCTCTCTCTCCTTAAACCTGTACCCTCTCACTGTCGACCTTTCCACCCTGGAAAAAAGCCTCTGATCGCCCACCCTGTGTATTTCTCTCATCATTTTGTAAACCTCTAACAGGTGTCTCCTCAGCCTCCATCTTTCCAGTGAAATCAATCCTAGTTTATTCAACTTCTCCTCGTAGCCAACACTCTCGAGACCAGGCAACATCCTGGTGAACCTTCTTTGCGCTCTCTGCAAAGCTTCCACTTCCCTCTAGAATAAGCTATATGGGCAAGCATAGAAACATAGAACATTACAGCGCAGAACAGGCCCTTCGGCCTTCGATGTTGCACTGACCAATTAAGAAAAAGCAATGACCCTCTAACCTAAACCATTCCCTTTTCATCCATAAACTTATCTACTAACCTCTTAAACGCCACCAAACTTGGTGCATCTACAACTGCAGCAGGCAAGACATTCCATACCCTTACCACCCTCTGGGTAAAGAACCTACTTCTGGCATCCGTCCTAAAACTACCACCCCTTAATTTAAAGCTATGTCCCCTCGTGCTAGCTTTCTCCATCCTAGGAAAAAGGCTATCACTGTCCACCTTATCTAAACCTCTAATCATCTTATATGTTTCAATAAGGTCTCCTCTTAGTCGCCTTCTTTCCAACGAAAACAACCTCAAATCCCTCAGCCTCTCTTCATAAGACCTGCCCTCCATACCAGGCAACATCTGGTAAACCTCCTCTGTACCCTCTCCAATGCCTCCACATCTTTCTTATAATGCGGGGACCAGAACTGTACACAATACTCCAAGTGCGGCCGCACTAGAGTTTTGTACAGTTGCAACATGACGTTGCGGCTCCAAAATTCAATCCCCTTACCAATAAAAGCTAAGACTCCATATGCCTTCTTAACAACCTTATCAACTTGATTGCCAACTTTCAGGGATCTATACACATATACACCAAGATCCCTCTGTTCATCAACACTATTAAGAATCCTACCATTAGCCCTATACTCTATAACACTCTTCTAAAACATTCGTAGAACATAGAACATAGAACAATGCAGCACAAACAGGCCCTTCGGCCCACGAGTTGCGCCGATCACATCTACCAATCCACAGACCTATCTATAACCCCCTATCCTATTCTTTTCCATATACTCATCCAGAAGTCGCTTAAAAGACCCCAGTGAGTTTGCATCAACAACCTCCGACGGCAGTCGGTTCCATTCACTCACCACCCTCTGAGTGAAAAACCTACCCCTGACATCTCCTTTGTATTTGCTTCCCTGCACATTAAATCTGTGTCCTCTCGTAGTGACCATTTCAGCTCGGGGAAATAGTCTCTGAGAGTCCACCCTATCTATTCCTCCCAACATTTTATAAACCTCTATCAGGTCGCCTCTCAACCTACGTCTCTCCAGTGAGAAGAGTCCCAGCTCCCTCAACCTATCTTCATAAGGCCTGCCTCCCAATCCAGGCAGTATCCTTGTAAATCTCCTCTGAACCCTCCCAATAGCCTCTACATCCTTCCTATAATGAGGTGACCAGAACTGCGCACAATATTCCAACTGAGGTCTGACAAGAGTCTTATAGAGCTGCATCATTACCTCCTGACTCCTAAACTCTATTCCTCGATTAATGAAGGCCAGTACACCGTACGCCTTCTTGACCACTTCCTCCACCTGTGAGGCCGATTTAAGAGTCCAATGGACCCAGACCCCGAGATCCTTCTGCTCTACAACACAGCTAAGACTCCTACCCCTTATATTGTACTCCTTCATCCCATTATTGCTGCCAAAATGGACCACTACACATTCATCTGTGTTGAAGTCCATCTGGCACTTCTCCGCCCAGTCTTGCATCCTGCCTATGAATATTCATCAATTGAATTTTCATTGAAAATTGAATATTCATCAAGCAATATTCTAAATGTAGCCTAACTACAGTTTTATAAAGCTGTAACGTAGCTTGCCAACTTTCAATTCCCTTACCGACAAAGGCAAGCACGCTGTAAGCCGCCTTGACCACCTTGATTTGATTTATTATTGTCACATGTATTAACACATAGTGGAAAGTATTGTTTCTGGCGCGCTAGACAGACAAAGCATACCGTTCACAGAGAAGGAAAGGAGAAAGTGCAGAATGCAGTGTTACAGTCATAACTAGAGTGCAAAGAAAGATCAACTTAGTAGATCCATTCCAAAGTCTGATGGCAGCAGGGAAGAAGCTGTTCACTTGTGTTGGCACTTTCAGGAACCTGTGGACCTGAACACGCTCATTAATATTTAGTGATTTCGACTGCACGGAATTCCCTTTATCCAATAGCAGTTTGAATCTGGCGCCAAGTCAAGGGACTGAGCAGGCATGTGGCATTAATGATGTCATCGAGCAGCCAATCATAGTGAAGCATTCTCAGAGACAGCAAAGCAGGAAGGCTTGGCAACTCTGGATTGTTTTTGGTTTTGTTGAAACTTTTCCAGAGAATGAAACGACTGATTGGGACATAAACATGAGATTAATGTGGGAAATATTTTGTTTAAAAAATGATATGAACAGCAAATTTAAAACATTTGGAATTGTTTTGGAAAAAAAGCTGACGTTCACCAGCCTCAGAATTACTCTGTCGTGTTTGGGGAGGCTGCTTTGAAGCAGTTTGCCATCTTAATTAAAATAATTAAAAACTCACTTACACCTCACCTGACAAGTTGTAGCTTTCTTAAGAGTTTGGGCCTCTCGTTCTGCCCTTGTGTAACTCGAGTTGTCTTTATAATGTGTTGTATTAAAACTCTCTCAACCTTCCGTGGCCATGTTGAGGTGAATGGGATCAAAGGTTATGAGGGGAGAGACAGAGTGGGATCAGCCATGCCGGTGAGGAATGGTGGAGCAGGCTCGAAGGGTTGAATGGCCTCCTCCTGCTCTTACCTTCCATGTAACCTCATCTGCCCCTTTGGAGGTCCCAGAAGAATTCTCTGGAACATTTCTTTCACTGACTTGGTCTGGAAATGTTACTTTTGATCCATAGAACATAGAACATAGAACATAGAACATTACAGCACAGAACAGGCCCTTTGGCCTTCGATGTTGTGCCGACCAAAATAAAAAGCAATGCCCCTCCAAACTAAACCATTCCCTTCTCTTCCATATACTTATCAATTTAGTAGATCCAGTTAATAAATCCAGTTAATTTATTTTGCTTGTCCCAGTGGGATGCATTGGTTAGTGGTGATGGGAGGAGGATCCTGGCTTACACTTGAGTTGTTTTCAGTTCTGTTTGCTTCGGGGCCGTGTCCCTGTACCTCTCGTGACTTCTGTCTTTCACAGCCCTCCTCCTGTCACTCGTTGCCAGTGGAAATTGAACAGCGAACCTCGTCGACACTTGTGGTTTTGTAGCAGAAGTCTTCTCACCTGAAGCTCCCAATCCAGCAAGACAATGAGGGTTTGAGTTTAAGACAGCCTTGAGAAACTTTGTCAGATGGAAATCTAGTTTCTGAAACCTGGAGCAGTGAACACAAACAGATCCTGCGATGACCCCCAGGACTCACACGGGGAATCCCTGATTGAACTCCTTGTAGGACTTGGAAAATACGAGCTGTCCAATGATTGATAATTACTTTACCAGGTGGAGCTTGTATAAAGCAGGCCTGTGAGTGGGTCCATTATTGTATTGTCTCATTTGGGACCTTTTTGTGTACACCACAGGCTTGTGGGTTTTGTTTTACTTCATTTTGTGCAATGAAGCACTATTCTTTTACATCTGCCTCCTGAGTTATAACAGGTATAGATGTTCGGAGTCAGAGTTAAGCTGCAGTGAGCAATGGGTCTCTGATGCAAGTTTGGGAGTGGCTGGATCTCTGTGTCTCCCTGTGGAGGAGGAAGTTATGGTGAGGGAGAGGAAAGAGCTGGAAAATGTGACCCAGATGCATGAGATCATGTGGGCCCTGTCTGATGGTACAAGTTTTCCGCGCCTCCAGCCACGGTAGGAATAGCTGGGAGATGTGGGTAGAACAGCAGTGGCCTCTCTGTCAAAGCCTGTTCAGCAGTTAGAGTAGAAAAGGCCATTTGTTCTTGGTTAAAGATGTGAATACCAGAGAGACAAGAGGGCAGATTCCTCAAAGAAACCAGGGAGAAGGATCTTCCTTTCCCAGCAATGAGCATGGTCAATTCTGTACTGGTTCACAAGTCTGTCAGACTGGATTGTATGGGGATAGTCATTGTGACTGATCCTTTACTCCAGCCTCTCTCTTCCTCCTGCTTTCGTTTCTCTTCTTATCCCATGATAGGATGGGAATGCCTTCGGGAAGGTTCAGCCCATGTGGTATGGATGCTGTTAGGAAGGGTATTCCAGGATATTAACCCAGTGACAGTGAAGGAATGGGATGTATTTTCAAGACAAGACGGTGAGTGGCTTGGAGGGGAACATGCAGGTGGTCTTGTTTCCAGGTATCTGCTGCCCTGGTTCTTTAAGATGGCAGAGGTCATGGGGCAGGAAGGAGCTGTCGAAGGAAGCTGGGTAGAGGAGGGGGTGAATGTTTAATTTGAGGTGCATTTGGTTGCTCCAGAAAAAATTCCGTGTGAATTACGTGACTCGGAAGTGTTGGTATTCCTGCCGTACATCTTTCGGTGAATCCAGTTGGCATCTGTGGTGCTGAGGACATCAGGAGGAGGCTGAGGTGGATCATCCACTCGCTATTTCTGCCTAAAAATAGTTGGGAATGCTTCAAGCTTTGTCTTTCACACTGGTGTGCTGGGCTCCTCCGTCATTGAGGATGGGGAAGATTGTGGAGCCTCCTCTTCCTATTAGTTGATTAAGTGGGTGGCACAGTGGTTAGCACTGCTGCCTCACAGCACCAGGAGTCTGGGTTTGATTCCCGGCTTGGGTCACTGTCTGTGTGGAGTTTGTATGTTCTCCCCGTGTCTGCGTGGGTTTCCTCCGGGTGCTCCAGTTTTCTCCCACCCCCCAGAGATGTGCAGGTTAGATGGATTGGCCATTCTAAATTGCCCTTTAGTATCATGAGGATTAGCAGGGTAAATATATGGGAATAGGGCCTGGGTGGGATTGTGGTCAGTACAGACTCGACAGGCCGAATGGCCTCCTTCCGTAGATGAAGTGAGCATCAACAGTCATGCGTGGTTGTGGCAGGCGTGTGGAGCTGGGATCTGTCGGTTGTGGGATGGTTTTGCTGTGACCTCCTTCACCAGGTTGACACCTCACTTTTGGTTAATGCCTGGTGCTGCTCCTGGTATCTGCCCTGCTCTCAGCATTGAAGCATGGCTGATCTCCAGACTTGGTGGGAATGTGAGAGTGGCTGGGGATATGCTGGGTTGTGAGGTTACATCCTGCTCCTGCTTTACGGATACAATGGAGAACTCCCTTTCACGGCAAGTGGCTCAGGCAATGAGCAGAAACTTGATGCGGATGAGAGAGGATGGAGAGATCTGTTGAAAAGCTGAGCTAAGCTTATGAGAACAGGAGGAGGCTTGTGTGGGTTTTTTGTTATTTATTTATGGGACATGGGCTTGAAAGGGTATTGGAGAGTTTTGGTTAAAATTAGGTCAGTTCTGATCTTGTTGAATGATAGAGCAGGCTTGATGGGCTGAATGGCTTACTCCTGCTCATGATCTTTCTGTACATATGTACTGTGCTTGTCTAACGCATGTCTGAAATAGCAGCCATGCAAAACTTTCCCACGAGACTAGAAGACCACATATTCTCCACCATGACTGTACATTTGCTCCTGCGCCCAATGCAGTTGCCATGCCCTCTCGACACACATGTGGCAAAGTTTGTCTGACAGTGTTCCTGTCGAGTGCTTGGGACTTAGATTAAGTAGCAGCCAGTCATTGCAGGCAGTTGGGGGTCAAAGACATTGTGACTGTTATAAAGCAAAGGTTGATCCCCCCCCCACTGAGAACTCAGACCAAAAAGAGGAGCACCTGGCTTTGTAATCTGTACAAAGTGTGTGAGAAGGGATATGACCTGCTCTTCAGCAACTTCCAGTGGTTAAGTATCAAATCAATCCCCCACATTCCCTCTCAAGTCAACACGTAACAATTTATTTATCTGAGTAACAGTGAGCAAATTGACTAAACGATTAACAAACCGAATAAACCACTTCTAACTATCAACTATTCTAAATAAGATAGGATTTTAATGGTATGCTGTTCAGATGTATACAATTCCCACTCATTGACAGAATAGAATTTAGTTGAATTACAACCAGGTTTGGTGTCTTCTGGAATATTCTGGACCTTCCCTGTTGATTCTTCTGTCTGGAGCTTCTTTCTTTTTTGGTGCTTTTGCTGTCTATCTGGTGCTGGTATATGAAGCTATGAGAGCCAGTAAGTCTCTCCTTCTCTCTCATGATCTATGAGGTACAGACTGTGGCAGTTGCTCTCTCTCTCTTTCTCTCTGTTTCACTGCCCTCTTCTTTCATCCTCCTGATGACATTTCAATACTTCCCACAATAGGGTCAGTCGTGATTGTCAAGACCATTAGGGTTAAGTTTAATAGATTCTTGGTATCTATTGGCCTGATTCAACTTGATTGGTTAAATGCAACAGCCAGTTGTCTTGGTAACCCTGCTACTTGGCCTTTCAATACAAATGTTTCAGTCTGGGATCTCTGTGTACTTGCATTTTTAACCTCTAAGCATAAAAAAAGGACACCACCTTTTAGCAGGACCACGCAATGCTTTCTCCCCTAGAATTTTAGAATTAGAATAAACACCACATTCCAACTTCCTATTTCTCAATCTACAATTACTCTCCCCAGCTTCACAACAGTGACCGTGAATTAACGCCCAGTGACTTTCCGATTCTCAAACTTTTCTTATGAGCTGATTACTGTGAGAAAAGAAAAACACAGTCAGTAAATAACCTCTTGGAGAGCAGCCAACAAGCATCTGTTTCCCATTGCAAAAGGAACCCAGGCTATGTGTGAGCTCCCAAAGATTATCCTTGAAGAAACTTTCTGTAATGATACACATTGTGCTTCAGTTACACTGTCACCTGAAACTGGGAATTTGGTGGAAGAGGTTGTTTCTGATTGGAAGGGTAAGAAATGATCACAGCAGTGCGGAGGTGTAGCCTTTTGGGGAGGGGGGAGGTGGTGGGTGGGATGTGGACAGTTGCGAGGGGGGGTGAGCAATGCTTTAACTAACTCCGCAGTTAATGGAGAACGGGGTACAGGCAGTTTCCAGATGGAGGGGATATGAAGGCATTTCATAGGTTTCCCCGTAGTGTAGAAGGAGGCCGTTCAGCAACATTGAGTCTGCACTAACTCTCCGACAGGGTGATGGGCAGCATGGTGGCAGTGTGGTTAGCGCTGCTGTCTTACAGCGCCAAGGATCTGGGTTTGATTCCTGGCTTTGAGTCACCGTCTGTGTGGAGTTTGTACATTCTCCCCAGGTCTGCGTGCGTTTCCTCCGGGTGCTCTGGTTTCCTCTATGCTGGTTAGCTGGATTGGCTGTGCTAAATTCTCCCTCAGTGTATCCAAACAGCTTCCAGGAGTGTGGTGACTGGGGGATTTTCACAGTAACTTCACTGCAGTGTTAATGTCAGCCTACTTGTCACACTAATAAATAAATTTTAATTTAGAGCATCCCTCTCAGGTCCTATCCCCACTGACCCATGTGTTTACCCACTAATCCCCCGAACCTGCTCATCTTGGAGCACTAAGGGACAATTTCTCCGTGGGTTTTCTCCGGGCACTCCGGTTTCCTCCCACAACCCAAAAATTTGCTCTTAGGCTGATTGGGTAACAAATTGTCCCTATGGTGAAAATTTTCCAAATTAGGATTAATATATATATTATTATATAGGACTATTAAAATAGGATAATGATTTGGTATTACGGTGGCGCGGGCTCGTTGGGCCGAAGGGCCTGTTTCCCGTGCTGTGTTGCTTAAAAAAAAAAAATTTAACATGGCCAATCCACCTAACCTTTGGACATGAATGGATAATCTAGCTAACCCGCACATCTTGGGACACTAAGAGACAGTTTAGCACCTAATCTGCATACCTTTGGACAGTTGATGTTCCTTATACGCTTTGATAGATGTGGTGTTCAAAGTCTGTACTGTAGTTATTCTATTCTCTGCTTTCCCCACATCCACCACAGGAGCAATTGGGTAAGGCCATTCAGCCCTTGTCATAGGGATTATTGCATCCCTACTGTGCAGAAGCAGGCCATTCAGCCCATCGACTCTGTACCAATTCTCGGAAAGTCCATCTTACATAGACCCAACCCCATAGCCTCACACATTTACCCTACTAATTCCCCTAATCTACACATCTTGGTGGACAGTCGGGGAAATTTCACCTAATCTACATACCTGTCATTCCATTGAACTAACCAGTCGGCTCCTAATTTGTTAACTGGGACTTGGACAGTAGTTGGGATGAAGACAGAGGGGCAGATAGCTGATGGTTTGGGTACAGACTGAGTGGGGTGGCTGGCTACTGAGCTTTATGTATGAGAGTGTGTCCCAATCAAACAACCATCAGAGCAGCTTCGGGAGGCAATTGAATGGTTAATGTTGACTCTCTAAGAAACCTTTAGCCCAGAATCCTATTAAGCAAATATTTACACAACTTGTAGAGTTGTTTACTGATGTCTGGTTTAGATTGGAGAGTAAAGATGGATGAGGAAGGTTGCTTATTCTGTTTTTGGGTCAGGCATGTAGAAATTCCCACTGTTTGCTCTCTCGTTTGGTCCAGCCTGAAACCAATTTCTCCTTTCTGCCAACAAACAGCATATTTAAAATTTTCCCCCTCTGCATGAATCCTACTGAGGTATCAGGAATTGTGGATGCGGAGGGTCTGGCTTGCCAACACTAAGTTCAGATTTAGCGGGAAGGTTGACGGATCCTGAGAAAGCCGGGGCCCCTCTGAGAAGCTTTTGGATTTCAGCCCATGTTTCTGTCCCAAAAATTTCTGAAATGGAATGTCTCCGTCACTGTGGATAAACAAAGGTAGGGGAAGTTGGGGGAGAGGGGTGGGGAGACACCAGTCCCATTGTACCACACCTTCTCCAGCCTGTTACCTGCCTTCCCGCTGCCTCCTCTTCACAGCCTGCCCCAATGCACAGATGTTTCAGCGCAATAAACCTAAACTAAGCCTCTCACGTCCTCAGCACGCACAACCTGCTGCTGCTTTCTCACCCAGTGCACGGTGTGGGCAAAGAGGCCAGGCCAGCGCTGTAGGTGAGACAGGGAAAGAAAAGCACCCTGAGTGACGCGCAGTCTTTAATAACTTCAGGATTTTGCGAAGCAGCGTACAGCCAATCGAGCACTCGTGAAATGCACTCGCTGTCATAACGGAGCATCCAGTCCGAGCGCAAGAAGATTCCAGTATCCGGGATGGGATAATGACCACGTAAGAACATAAGAAATAGGAGCAGGAGTCGGCCATCCAGCCCCTCGAGCCTGCCCCGCCATTCAATAAGATCATGGCTGATCTGCAGTGGTTGAGTACCACTTTCCCGCTTTCTCCCCGTAATCCTTAATTCCCTAAATGATGCTGGTTGCCAGATAGATATTGTCCAGGAGACCAGGGAGAGAATTTCCCTGCTCCTCCACAGTGGACACTGTGCTGTGAATAGAATAGAATCCCTACAATGCATAGGGAGGCCATTCAGCCCATCGAGCCTGCACCGACAGCCATCCCATCCAGGCCATCTCCTGTAACCATAACCCCACACATTTACTCCCCGTTATCCCCCTAACTTATACGTCTTGGGACACTAAGGGACAATCTAGCACGGCCAATCCACCCTTAGACTGTGGGAGGAACCAGAGCACCTGGAGGAGACTCACGTAGATGTGGGGGGAGAGCTCTGCCTGAGGCTGGAATTGAACCTGCTCCCTGGTGCTATTAGGCAGCAGTGCGAACCAGCATACTAGGAAGATGTGGGTACCTGTGACAGCGCAGCACTCCCTCGGTCCTGTGCTGAGATTTTTGACCCGGATTTTGCACTGATGTCCCAAGACTGGAAACCTTCTGACCCGGAGGCAAGGAACCGTAATGATGGATTGAAAATGCCAGAAGCACGTTGAGTCGGGCGGGTGTGCCAACGTTTGGAGTGAAATCAAACATGGGTTGGTATTTTGTCTGCAATGCCCAGTCACCCTCTGGAAATATGAACCCATTCAATTGTTTCTCAGTCATTGCCAATAATCATTCTAAGCCGTGTTTTGGCAGCATTGCTGCTGTTCTTGAATCCTAATGTGTAGTCCCGTTTTTAATAGAGTTGCGTTTTGTGTCTGAACTTGTTTCAACGTGTGTCAGCTGGATTCAATCTGACCCACAGTAGTCCGTCTGAGTACAGTAGACGCAGCCCAGCCAAACTAATCATCAGGTTCAAAAACAATCCTGGCTTGGCTTAAAGGGGCAGCTTGAGAAGGTGCCAAGTAGGTAAAGGCATCGTCCCAACAGCTTTAAGGTGTTTTCCAGTTATTGACCTGTCTCTCAAACAGCGCACCTACTCTACACTGACCTGCTGTGTCGGAGGCAAGAGCATACCCCCCTCCCGCTTCCCCCAACACACCACCACCACAAGTGAAGAATTTGATTTTGATTTGATTTATTATTGTCACATGGGGTGGCACAGTGGTTAGCACTGCTGCCTCACAGTGCCAGGGACGCAGATTCGATTCTTGGCTCAGGTCACTGTCTGTGTGGAGTTTGCACGTTCTCCCTGTCTCTGCCTGGGTTTCCTCCAGTTTCCTCCCACAGTCCAAAAGACATGTTGGTTGCGTGGATTGGCCATGCTAAATTCTCCCTCACTGTAACCAAACAGGCGTCAGAATGTGGCTACTAGGGGATCTTCTCAGTAACTTCATTGCAGTATTAATGTAAGCTTACTTGTGACTAATAAACAAACTTTAACTTGAAACTTATTAAAATACAGTGAAAAGTATTGTTTTCTTGTGAGCTATGAAAGACAAAGCATACTGTTCATAGAGAAGAAAAGGAGAGGGTGAAGAATGCAGCGTTACAGTCAGAGCTATGGTATAGAATAAGATCAATTTAGTGTGAGGTAGATCCATTCAAAAGTCTGATGGCAGCAGAGAAGAAGCTGTTCTTGACTTGTTTGGTATGTGACCTCAGACTTTTGTATCTTTTTCCTGATGGAAGAAGCTCTCCGGAGTGCGTGAGGTCCTTAATTATGCTGGCTGCTTTGCTTGGCAGTGGGAGGTGTAGACAGAGTCAATGGATGGGAGGCTGGTTTGTGTGAGGGATTGGGCTACATTCATGACACTTTGTAGTTCCTTGCAGTCTTGGCAGAGCAGGAGCCCATACCAAGCTGTGATACAACCAGAAAGAATGCTTTCTATGGTGCATTTGTAAAAGATGGTGAGAGTCATAGCTGACATGCCAAATTTCCTTGGTCTTCTGAGAAAGCAGAGGCATTGGTGAGCTTTCTTAACTATAGTGTAGGCATGGGGGGACCAGGACAGGTTGTTGGTGATCTGACATGTAAAAACCTGAAGTCCTTGACCTTTTCTACTTCATTCCCATTGATGTAGAAGGGATATGTTCACCTTTATGCTTCCTGAAGTTGATGACAATCTCCTTCATGGAATCATAGAATATCATAGAAACCCTATAGTACAAAAGGAGGCCATTCAGCCCATTGAGTCTGCACCGACCACAATCCCACCCAGTCCCTATCCCCATATCTCTACATGTTTACCCACTAACCCCTCTAACCTACGCATCTCAGGACACTAAGGGACAATTTTAGCATTACCAGTCAACCTAACCCGCACATTGTTGGAGTGTGGGAGGAAACCGGAGCACCTGGAGGAAACCCACGCAGACACAAGGAGAATGTGCAAACTCCACACAGACAGTGACCCAAGGCGGGAATCAAATCCAAGTCCCTGGAGTTGTGAAACAACAATGCTAATTATTTTGTTGAGATCATTCTGCCCCTCATTGTTCATCAGATTCTCTATCCCATTCCTGTGCTCTGCCTCATCATTGTTTGAGATCTGACCCACTATGGTGGTGTCATCAGCAAACAAAATAGGAGAGGAATTTGGTCACACAGTGATAGGCGTATCAGGAGTATAGTAGGGGGCTGAGAACACAGCCTTGTGGGGCACTGGTGTTGAGGATGATCATGGAGGACGTGTTGTTGCCTATCCTTACTGATTGTGGTCTGTGAGTTCGGAAGTTCAGGATTCAGTCGCAGAGGGAGGTGCCGAGACCCAGGCCACGGAGTTTGGAGATGAGTTTCATAGGGATAATAGTGTTGAAGGCTGAGCTGTGATCAATAAATGGGAATCTGACATAGGTGTCTTTGTCACCTAGGTATTTCAGAGTTGAGTGCAGGGCAATGGAAATGGACCTGTTGCAGCGGCAGACAGACTGTTGTGGATCCAGCTATCCCGGGAGGCTGGAATTGATTTGTGCCATGATTAACCTTCCGAAGAACTTCACAATGATGGATGTCAGAGCTACTGGCTGATAGTTATTAAGGCACGCTGCCTGGTTTTCCTTCGGTACTGGGATGATGCTCGTCTTCTTGAAGCAGATAGTGACCTCAGATTGTTACAAAGAGAGGTTGAGGATGTTTGTGAATACCCCCTCCAGCTGATCCACGCAGGATCTGAGTGTGTGTCCAGGTACCCCATCCAGGCCAGTCACTTTCTGTGGTTTGACCTTCAAGAAAGCTGCTCTGACATCTGCAACGTTGACCCCAGATCCAGGTTCATCCAGGACTTCCAGGGTGGAGGGCATGCTCTCACTGACCTCTTGCTCAAAATGTGCATATAATGCGCATATAATGAGCTCATCAGGCAGGGGTGTGTTGGAGCTGGTGATTTTACATGTCTTCATCTTGGCGTCTGTTAAGTCTTGTAAGTCTTGCCATAGTTGGTGGAAGGCAATGTGGCTAGCCTGGGACTCTAGGTCCAACATTGTCTTTTAGCATCTTGATGGATCTCCTTAGATTGTATCTGGCTTTCTTGTATAAGTCAGTTCACTTGACTTGAACGTCTCAAACCTGGACTTCAGCAAGCAGTGGATATCCCTGTTCATCCATGGTTTCCAGTTGGGAAACACACGGATGAATGACAGAATGGCAAAATTATCTTTTCATGCACTCCTGTTGAGTGGGGCGTGTTTGTGTGAAGTGTGAAACTTGAGAAGTTCAATAGAGTGTGCAAATCTGGAGATATTTTACCTTGATGTGGTTCCTGCTCTGTCCAAGACTGCAAGAAAGGGTCATGAAGATAGTCCACCGTGCAAACCAGCCTCCAATCCATTGACTCCATCTACACTTCCTGCACCTTGGAAAAGCAGCCAGCATAATCAAGGACCCATTCACCTCAAACATTCTATCTTCCACCTTTTTCCATTGGGAAAAAGATACAAAAGTCTCAGGTCATGTACTAACCGGCTCAAGAACAGCTTCTTCCCTGCTGCTGTCAGACTGTTTAATAGACCCAACTCGCAATAAGTTGATCTTTCTCTATACTTTCCCTGTGCTTGTAACACTACATTCTGCGCCCTCTCCTTTCCTTCTCCCCTATGTACTCTATGAACAGTATATTTTGTCTACACAGAGTGCAAACAACAATACTTTTCACTGTATCTCAACACATTTCTCAGATCGCATGTAGAATAAATTGGATAGATCTTTTCAAAGAGCCAGTTCAGATAACTTTCCTCTGTGAGGTATACAGTACGCACTTTTCACTACTCTATGTGCCTTCTCGCTGAGTGGTGGTAAAATCTAAAGTTTTTCATGCAGCTTGACTGGCCCCAAGAACTCCAGTACATCTGTCAAGATGAGATCACCAGATTTTTATTAGTTGTTACCTCTTTTAGATTTGGTATTTTTATGACTCTGTTCGAATGACTTCAAGGTTAAAAAGCTCCGACCCTGTGTCTCCTTTTTTCACCAATATTCAATCTCTGTGCTGCTGATTTTTCTCATTGTGAGGGGATCCATCCACAGATAAATGGAATTGAGTTAGGGGTGGCATAATGGTTAGCACTGCTGCCTCACAGCACCAGGGACCCGAATTCAGTCCTGGCTAGGGTCACTGTCTGTGTGGAGCCTGCATGTTCTCCCCGTGTCTGTGTGGGTTTCCTCCGGGTGCTCCAGTTTCCCCTCTCAGTCCAGAGGTGTGTGGGTTAGGTTGGTCGATCCTGCTAAATCGCCCTTTAATGCCAGGGAGGTTAGGAAGGCAAATATATGGGGTTACGGGGATAGGGCCTGGGCGGGATTAAAAGCAAATTACTGCAGATGCTGGAATTCTGAAACCAAAAGAGGAAATGCTGGAAAATTGTAGCAGATCTGGCAGCATCTGTAAGGAAAGAAAAGAGCTGACGTTTCGAGTCCAGATAACCCTTTTTTCAAAGCTAAAGGCAGAGAAAGTGGGAGATATTTATACTACAGGAGGAGGGGATAGCCACAGAAACCAGGGCAAAGGCTGCTAATGGCAGCCCATCGAGAGAATAGAAGGTGTAAATGACCAAATGGTAGAGAAGCTGTAAACTGTGACAGATGGAGATGCAAGGAGGGGTGGGAGTGGGGGAATTGTTCTCGATGCAGGCTCGATGGGCTGAATGACCTCCTTCTGCACTGCAGGGATTCTATAATTCTTAGAGATCAGCTGTGAGCGAGACAGGTTTGAGGGCTGAATGGGTTTCAACGTTTGACTCTTCACAGAGTTTGTGCGACTGGAGATTTTTTTTATTGTCCCTGAGGATAGACTGAAAGAAGTCTTCAAGCTGTTTTGTAGACGCTGTTATTTTAGCAGATGTTTGGGTTGAAACTTGGTGGAGAATGTGATGGCGGGGAAGTCAGGAGACAGAGTTGGAAACTCTTGCTCAGGCATCTTGTGTTGTGTCTACTGGCTTTGGTTACGGAACGGGAATGACTCAGGGAGGCTCCAACAGCTGGGCAGTTTTCCCCTGCCTGTATTCCTGAGAACTTCACCTCACGGTTTCCTACCTCCACACACCCCCTGTTAGCTCCCCTGGTTTGTCACTGCTCATGCATACGAAGCAGCTCTGAGTGAAATTTGTGGTGGAGAGTTGGTTGTGGTTCAGACAGCCTGACCAGCCTGTCTTCAATATCACAGAAGGTGAGAGAAGAAAGCAGCATGCCATCATTCCATTGCGTCTCTGTGACTTTTCTCCTCGTCTGCCTTTCATGCTCTTAGCTATATTCTCATTTCCTGACGATCCCAGAATAATCCTGTAAGATTGCTGAGGCTAATGCTCCACCGACGGCTTGTCCTGCGCACACATCTCCCTCAGCACTGACCAGGAGCAAGAAGGGCAATGCTCAGTCTGCACCCTGACTCCAGGGGAGATTAGCACTGGGGAATGTGAGAGAGAAACCAACAGTTCCAATCCGGAATGAGGAAAGAATGGAAAATCTTTGCAAGAACGTAGCAGTTTGAGACTGCTGATCCTTGTGCTGTATTTATTTCGTAGTTTATAAATTGCGACATAATAAAAGATACAAAGAGAGATGGGAAAAAGATACAAAAGTCTGAGGTCAAGTACCAACCGACTCAAGAACAGCTTCTCCCCTGCTGCTGTCAGACTTTTGAATGGATTTACCTTGTATTGAATTGATCTTTCTCTAATTGTGACTGTAACACTATGTTCTGCACTCTCTCCTTTCCTTCTCTATGAACAGTATGCTCTGTCTGCAGAGCACACAAAAACAATACTTTTCACTGTATCCCAACACATTTGACAATAATTAAATCAAATCAAATGTTTGTATCACAAATAGGCTTACGTAACACTGCAATGAAGCACTGTGATGTCCCCTGTTCACTGAGGGAGAATTTAGCGTGGCCAATCCATCTAATCAGTGTGCCTTTCAGACTGTGGGAGGAAACCGGAGCACCCGGAGGAAACCCACCCAGACGCGGGGAGAACGTACAAACTTCACACAGACAGTGACCCAAGCGGGGAATCGATCCTCGGTGCCTGGTGCTGTGAGGCAGCCGTGCTAATCACTGTACCTCCCCGTGCTGCTTCAGAAAACCTGATGAAGATTTGTGATTTCCTGTTGTTGTATTCACATTAGCTGGTGATTTTGGCCAAGCCAATCCCAACGCCCAGCCTCCAATGCCTGTTCTGTCAATCAATGCACGCTCTGTCCCTGCTCCTGTCAGGGAAACATTAACCACAGCGGACTATCCAGGCCCCTCAGCCTGCTCCACCTCCACCCCCTACTCTCCATCACCCAAATTCCCTGATTCCCTCAGTGTCCAGAAATGCAAATGATCTCCCAGTTGGATCCATGCAATGACTGGTGTCACTGGCACTCCAGCTTGGGCAGTTCTCCTTCTCACTGTTCATTCACAATCACTGCTACCTTCCTCCTCAGAAACCATTACACCCGTTTCCTCTTCCTTCCTCATGCTTGGAGATCACTCTATCCAGCCCCAGCGGTGGGGAGATTTGGATGGGGTGGGTTTGAGATATCTCTGCGCACGGGCACACCGGCTGTAAGCAGATGAAACGGCAGGCAATCAGAAGGCAGATCTCCGTTCTCCTACCACTAAATCATCAACAGCCGCATTGATGTGTTTGCTTGGCTGATATTCCTGTCTCATCTCAGACTAGGAGATAAAATATTAGAGAAGAGGCTATTCTGTCCTTCATGCTTGTGCCAACTCTTTGAAAGAGCAAGCTAGTGATTCCTACACCCCCACTACTCTTTTTGCTATGTCTGCTGTGACTTCTTTCCAATGATTGGATTTTGAGATGGAAGAGCAGTCACAGCACGTTCAAATCAGAGGGTCCACCTCACTCTCATTTCTCCTCTGGCTTGTGAAGAAAATCTCTTGCGTTGTGTGTCCTCTGGTTACTGATACTCCTGTGACTTCTCTCCCAGTCTAATGGAGCTGCCTCTCACATCCCCAATCTCTGATTTCCTTGCTCCTGGGTGGTGAATGTGTGGACTTCGCTCCCACAGAAAGCAGTCGAGGCCAAAATGTTGTGCGATTTCAAGAAGAAATTAGATAGAGCTCTTGGGCCTCAAGGGATGTGGGGGGGATAGGATATTGAATTCGATGATCAGAATGAATGGCGGAGCAGGTTCAAAGGGCCGAATGGCCTCCTCCTGCTTTTAGTTTCGATTGTTCTGGCACTCACTCCACCTCTCTCACTCTGCCTCTCTCGCTCCGTCTCTCCCATGGGATGTGGGCATCGCTGGCAAGACCAACATTTACTGTCCACCCCTAATTATCCTTGAGAAGGTGGTAATGTAGGTACTCCTGTAGTGCTGTTAGGGAGGAAGCTGTAGCATTTTGACCCAGTGACAGTGAGGGAGGGGAACTTGCAGGGGGTGGTGTTCCCAGGTATCTGTAGTCCTTATCTTCTAGATGGTAGAGATTGTGGGTTTGGAAGCTGCCGTTGGAGGAGTCTTGGTGAGTTCACGTTGAGTCATTCTAACGTGAGGACCTCAGCAGGTGTTTTACAGCCAATGAAGGAAGCTTTGGAAGTGTCGTGACTGTTAAAATGTTGGAAATGTCGCCGGAGGGTCTGAGACAGAAAGGGTGAATGTGGGACTGAATACACAGTGCCCACACAGTGAAGTCAGGAGACACAAGACTCAGAGGCAGGGTCAGTCTGCAGAATTGGCTCAAGATATGGTGTGGGCCTCACACACCCTGTGCTGTAATGGTGTACTTTGTTAGGAGTTGTTAATGAAGACTTTCTGAGAACGTAGTCCATTCTGGAAGTCTACTGCGTGGTGCGCAAAGCAGGAATTTTCCGGAAACAAGCACGAGTGATGCTGACTGGACAGTTGATCTTAGCTGAAACACCCAGGTTAACTCCACTTGGATGGGATTATGACAGAAACCTTGTTGGGTTTGTTGCCTTTGTGTCTGACAGTGTGCTGGGAAGGTGGTACTTTGCAGAATGAGGATAATTATAACAGCATGGAAGAGGAATTGTGAGGCCAGCGTACATTCTACGCTCAAACATATGGTTTTGACTCTCAGCTCAGCAGAATGGAATTTGTCAATTCTTCGATTTGGTACATTGTGTTCCTCGAGTGGGTTGTGTTTATCTTTTCCCAGAGGCTGTCCTTCAGGCCACTCAGCACTCCACAGCTCGATTACATGCCCTTGTATTTCTGGTTACACACTGTGTCTACACTGCGGGAGGATTTCAGTCACACGGCACATTTCACCTCCCAGTGTCACTGTAAATCTAGCTCAAGCCTTCGGTGACAGCAACAGGAGAAGTGTCATCATACAGCAGAGGAACAGGCCCTTAGGCACAACCACTTCAACATCCTCCTGTTGCAACACATCTCGCTCTCTCAGTACCATGCTTCTCCCCTCATCATTCTTTCCAATTTCCCTTTCTTTGTCCCTCTGCTATTCATCCCAACTGCTGTGAGACTGGGAATCCGGGTTCGATTCACTGTCTGTGTTGAATCTGTGTGTTCTCCCCGTGTCTGCGTGGGTTTCCTGTGGGTGCTCCGGTTTCGTCCCACACTCCAAAGCTGTGTGGGTTAGGTGCGTTGGCCGTGCTAAATTGCCCCTTAGTGTCAGGGAGATTAGCAGGGTAAATACATGGAGTTACGGGGATAGGGAGAGCCAGCAACACCCATGTCCCACGAATGAACAAAAGAAAATTGACCGTGTTCCAATCCTGGTTTACTCTCAGTTTGGGGGATAAATATTGAGCAGAGCACTGGGGCTGAGAGAGGGAAAGGTGGGAGAACCTGGGTGGGATTGTTATCAGTGCAGTTTCGATGGACTTCTTCTGCACTGTTGGGATTCTCACCTTCCCTTCTCTCTCCTTCAACCGTACAGCTTGTGCAGGGTGGGCTATTTGACCCTGAGGGCCATCATGGAAGAGTAGATGCACTTGCACACGTGCTGTCCAGCTGGATGGGGGTAATCAGCACTCAGTGAGCAAGCGAAGCTTCAGCCCTCACCTCCTCATCCTGGTCAGAAAGATGGAGCAGCTGAGTTTTCCTATTTTTCCCTCCCCCAGTGCCCTGCTATTTATCTCCCAAACTGAGAATAAATCAGATTAGAACACAGTCAAATCTTTGTCGTTCATTCGTGGGACATCACTGACTGGCCAACATTTACTGTCCATCCTGAGTTGTCCTTTGAGAAGGTGATGATGGTGAGCTGCCTTCTCGATTCGCTGCAGTACTTGTTTTGTGGGTTGACCCAAAATGCCGTTAGGGAGGGAATTCTGAGATTTTTGATCCAGTGACAGTGAAGGAATGGTGATACGTTTCCAAATCAGAATGGTAAGTGAGTTGGGAGGGAACTTGCAGGTGGTGTGGTGTTGCCATTTACCTGCTGCCCTTGTCCTTCTAGATGGAAGTGGTTGTGTGTTTGGAAAGTGCTGTCTAAGGATCTTTGGTGAATTTCTGCGATGCATTTTGTACACACTGCTGCTACTGAGCGTCAGTGATGGAGGGAGTGGATGTTTGTACATGCAGTGCCAATCAAACGGGCAGCTTTGTCCTGGATGGTGTTGAGCTTCTTGAGTGTTGTTGGAGCTGCACCCATCCAGGCAAGTGGGGAGTATCCCATCACACTCCTGTAGATGGTGCATAGACTTTGGGGAGTCAGGATGTGACTTATTCACTGGTGGGATCTGAGTGTGTGTAAATTGGGCATAGTGATGCCTGCAGCTCAATCATTGCCTTTAAAGCACTATTAGACTCTCACTGTGGCCCCAGTGGATAGCCAGTTTAGCAGGATTGAGCTTAGACTGGGTATACCACCTCCACCGGTGAACCACTTCGTGCAGAGGCTCCAAAACAGCAGTCAGGGAAGAGAAGATTTCCCTCTTCCCAAATAAGAGGAAGCTATTCAGCCCCTCAAACCTGCTTTCCCATCAGGAAGATCATGGCTGATCATCTCTTTCAACTGCACTTCTGTCTTATCTCCATTTGAGATAATGTCAACGAAATCTCAGTCCATGAGTGATTATCTGGCAGCCCTCTGGGGTATTCCAGATAATTTCTTCCCCACTCTCCCTTGTCTCAGTCCTTACCCTTTTAGTCTGAGATTCAGTGAGCAGGGGACAGATACTCTCTCAGTATCAACCCTGCCAAACCTGCTCACTATCTGACATATTACTGAGCCCAGCGAGAACCCTGCACTGACAGAGGTGAGACAGTTCATGGGGTGGTCAGTGTCTGGAACAGGCTGTCAGAGGTAGTAGTAGAGGCAGTACAATTTTGTCTTTTAACAAAACTTTTGGAGCAGTTACATGGGTACGATGGGTATGGAGGGATATGGGCCAAATGCAGGCAATTGGGATTAGCTTAGTGATTAAAAAGGCCTGTTTCCATGCAGTAAACCTCTATGATTCTATGAATCTAGAATCAGACCTGATCAATGCATTTGATTTGTTCTGCAAATACAGAAGGAGGCCATTCAGTCCATCCTTAACTGTGCTGGCTCCAAGAAAGATCCATTCCACTTCCTCAAGGTCTAACTGCCTAATTTTTTTGAAATAGCGAGACTGTTGGTGCCTCTATTTTTGGCCATAATAACGGGCTTGAATAACCTTCAATCTGGGAGGATTGGGGGTGGGGGGAAGGCATCGAGATTGGATTCTCTCTGCATTGATAGTGGAACCTGTGATGGAATAACTGGCTCAGAGCTCAGTAAGTAATTTGCCGCTGGCGGAGAGGAAATGAGAATCCTGAATCTTCACTGGAATCATAAAATCATACAGTGTACAAAAGGCCCTTCAGCCCATCGAGTGTGCCCCCCACTGCTGAGAAACACCTGACCTCCTGACTCTGTAACGGTGGGGGTTGTTACTGGCGGAGAGGAAGAGGGGAATCCTGAATTTTTTTCTGGGATCACCTGCCCTTCCTGCGAATCAGTGTAAGACAGAGAAATGAAGCCCACATATGGGAGCAGTATTTGTTTGGAAGAGTTTGTGTTTTTCTGTTGAGTCCCAGCTGCTGTGGGAAGAAGAGTTTGGCGGAAGAGATGCCACATCTGTCTCATGGCTAAAAAGCTGTGGTGGATTGGGACTTGCAGGAACATTTCCAGCCTCTTTTGGAAATAAAGATGAACTTGGATCCTGTAGAATAGTTTTCACTCGATTTTCTTTCCCTGCTTTTTTATCCCTCCACCTCTGGATTCTTTTATTCTTTCAAATGCATTTATTGCCTATCCCGATTTGCCCAAGGACAGTTGGGGGTTAACCACATTGCTGTGGCGCTGGAGTCACATGTTGGCTTGATCAGGCTTGACCAGGTAAAAGCACTGTTGCCTCACAACTTACCCCAGTCCAAAGCTGGCATCTCTGCGTCATATCCCTCACAGCGCCGGGGGTGTAGGTTTGTTCCCGGCTCGAGTCTCTGTCTTTGCAGAGTTTGCACATTCTTCCCATGTCTGCGTGGGTTTCCCCCCACCATCCAAAGATATGTGGATTAGGTGGATTGGCCATGTTAAATTGCTCGTTGGGTGTCAGGGAGATTATCTGGAGTAAATGCATGGAGTTATGGGCGTAGGGCCTGGGTGGGATTGATGTCAGTACAGACTCGATAGGCTGAATGGCCTCCTGCTGCACTGTAGGATTCTATGATTCGCTTTCCCTCGCAAAAGGAACCAGATGGGTTTTTCCGACAATCAATGATAGTTTCATGGTGAGCACTAACTTTCAAATCGAGGTTTATTAATTAAATTTAAATTCCACCAGCTGCTGTGGTGGGATTTGAACCTGGATCCCTCAGAATATTAACCTCAGCCTCTGGATTACTGGTCCAGTGATAACACTGTCATATAAGGGCCTGGCACATACATACAGGGTTAATGTGAGACTGAATACAGTACCACTCACACAGTGATGTGACAGAGCATATGACCTACACCCAGGTGGACAGAGTTGTGTGTACAAGCAAGCACGGAGATGGTTCCCAGCTTATATCCTTTCCTGCACTTTTGGAAGTGGTTCCCAGAGTAAAGACTTGCACATGGTGTCACAGTGGATAGCACAGCTGCCTCACAGCACCAGGGACCCTGTGTTTTGTCTGAATCTTAAGTTTTGCATTTTGAATTTGGCGAGGGTAAACATGAAATATTTCATGACAAATATGATTCAAATGACCAGAGCATATATGGACACAAACTCAATTTACTCAAGGTTTGTGACTTTACATGCCCTGTCTGTGAACACAGCTCCTCACTCACCTGAAGAAGGAAGCCCAGACTCGAAAGCTTGTGCTGCCAAATAAATCTGTTGTGAGATTTCTTACTCTGCTTACCCCAGTCCAATGCTCCAACACCTTGGGCATAGAAAGCAGAGAGTAGCAGTGGAAGGGAACTTTTCGAACTGAGGTCTGTGACAAATTCCACAAGAATGAATGCTGGGGCCTCTTGTTTGTAATATATATAAATGATTTGGAGGAAAATGTGGGTGGTCTGATTAATAGATAGGGTGGACTCTCAGAGACTATTTCCCCGAGCGGAAATGGTCAATACGAGAGGACACAGATTTAAGGTGCAGGGAAGCAAATACAAAGGAGATGTCAGGGGTAGGTTTTTCACTCAGAGGGTGGTGAGTGAATGGAACCGACTGCCGTCGGAGGTTGTTGAGGCAAACTCACTGGGGTCTTTTAAGAGACTTCTGGATGAGTATATGGAAAAGAATAGGATAGGGGGTTATAGATAGGTCTGTGGATTGGTAGATGTGATCGGCGCAACTCGTGGGCCGAAGGGCCTGTTTGTGCTGTATTGTTCTATGTTCTATGTAATGGGGGGAGTTGTGGATAGTGAAGAGGATTGTCAGAGGGTATGGCAAGATATAAATCAGCTGGAGATCTGGGCCAAAAAATGGCAGATAGAATTTAACTGGGATGGATGTGAGGTGATGTGATTTGGGAGGTCCACTGCAGAAGAAAAGGAAACAGTAAGCGGTAGAGCTGTTAGAAATATTAGCATAGAGAGAGATCCAGGGGTGCGGATTCACAGTTCCCTGAAGGCAGCAACTCAGGTGGGCAAGAAGGCATATGGAATGTTTCCTTCATCAGTCGGGGGTTGAGTATAGAAATTAGAAAGTCATGTTGCAGCTGTATAAGACTTTGGTTAGGCTGCATTTGGAGTATTGTGTACAATTCTGGTCGCCATGCTACCAGAAGGATGTTGATGCATTGGAAAGAGTGCAGAAGAGATTTACCAGGATATTGTCTGGTTTGAAGGATAGAGACTATGAAGGCAGTTTGAACAAACTTCGATTGTTTTCATTGGAGTGTCGGAGGATAAGGGGAGAATCTGTGGAGGTTTACAAGATTATGACAGGCTTGCATCAAGTGGATAGAACATAGAACATAGAACATTACAGCGCAGAACAGGCCCTTCGGCCTTCGATGTTGCGCCGACCAATTAAGAAAAAGCAATGACCCTCTAACCTAAACCATTCCCTTTTCATCCATAAACTTATCTACTAACCTCTTAAACGCCACCAAACTTGGCGCATCTACAACTGCAGCAGGCAGGGCATTCCATACCCTTACCACCCTCTGGGTAAAGAACCTACCTCTGACATCCGTCCTAAAACTACCACCCCTTAATTTAAAGCTATGTCCCCTCGTGCTAGCTTTCTCCATCCTAGGAAAAAGGCTATCACTGTCCACCCTATCTAAACCTCTAATCATCTTATATGTTTCAATAAGGTCTCCTCTTAGCCGCCTCCTTTCTAACGAAAACAACCTCAAATCCCTCAGCCTCTCTTCATAAGACCTGCCTTCCATACCAGGCAACATCCTGGTAAACCTCCTCTGTACCCTCTCCAATGCCTCCACATCTTTCTTATAAATAGTCAGATAGTCTGAGTTTTTTTCCCAGGGTCAAAGGGTTAATTACTCAGGGGCATAGATTGAGAGTGAGAGAGTTTTTCACACAGAGGGTGGTGAATGCCTGGAACGCACTTTTGGAAGATGTGTGGGAAGCAGATTCTATAACAACGTTCAAGAGGAATCTGGATAGAGATAGGATTCGGCAGGAAATACAAGCAAACAAACATTCGATTAGAAAGGCAATTGTGTCAGCACAGACTTGGTGGGCCGAAGGGCCTGTTCCTGAGCTGTACCATTCTTTACTCTGCGTTCAGTCACGGGGGATATAAGTTTAAGGTGAGGGCAGGGGGTTTAGGGAGGATGTGAGGAAAAGCTTTTTTTACCCAGACGGCGATGACAGCGTGGAATGCGCTGCCTGGGAGGATGGTGAAGGCGAGAAGCCTCACATCCTTAATAAAGTATCTGGATGAGTACTTGGCACATCGTAACATTCAGAGCTGTGTGCCAAGTGCTAGCGGATGGGATTACATTTTCAAGTTCAAAGTTTGTTTATTAGTGTCACAAGTCAACTTGCATTAACACTGCAATGAAGTTACTGTGAAAATCCCCTCGTCACCATACTCCAGTGCCTATTTGGGTCCAATGAGGGAGAATTTAACACAGCCAACACATCTAACCAGCACGTCTTTCAGACAGTGGGAGGAAATCGGAGTACCCAGAGGAAACCCACACAGACACGGGGAGAACATGCAGACTGTACACAGACAGTGACCCAAGGCCGGGAATTAAACCCGGGCCCCTGGCTGCATGAGGCAGCAGTGCTAACCACTGTGCCACCCTGCCGCCTTATGTCTGAGTGCTGAGTGTTCAGGTTGCAAGGGCAAGTTACATACTGTTAACTCACACCCTTAATAGCTGGATAGTGCATAACCTGAGCCGAGTGTAAACCACAAGGTTCAATTCTTACTGTGACTTACAGGGGAAGACCATCAGTGTGAGAACATGCAGAGAACATTCAGGCTTCACACAAGACAGTGACCCAAGCCGGGAATCGAACCTTGGTCCCTGGCACTGTGAGGCAGTGCTTGCTGTCACGCCTCCCGATGTATACTCGATGGGCCAAAGGCCTCTCTGCACTGCATGATACATGTCAGGCTTTGCACGGGCATTTCACAGCATTCTGCTGCGTACTGCCCAAACCTCTGCATTTCCAGAAGAGATTTGGCAGAGTAGGTAGTGAGAGACAGCTGTCATTCCAAGGCAGGGTGTAAATGACAGGCTGATTTCAGTTGACAGACGGACCAGTGAGCTGAAAACCTGACCAGTCTGCATGTTTAATCCAGGAACAGGGGGGAGCCTGGGGCCAGGTCAGGATCAGCATCTGGCATCCGCCCCACCTCCTGCCGGCTACTCGAGTCTCAAAGCAACAGGACAACAACTGAACACTCCAGACGTCCACACACGTGGAACAAATTCAAAAGCAGTTCTGGGGATTGAGTGCCGATGGTTTCTGACACTGCCCTCTGGAAGCCTGTTAGCAAGCCTTGTCTCTGAACTGTCTGCTGCGGGCTTGTACAATCCTCAGGAGGGCTGACGAAGGAGTGAAGCTTGCTTCCCAATGTTGCCTGCAGCTGCTGTGTTGCCCAAAGCTTGTTACATCCTGCACAGCTGCTGTGTTCATGTTTAAAAACCAGCACCGGGCCCAAAGTGTTAGGGGCTGTGTTACTGTGGATTTCTTGCTGGATCTTAAAGCTGTCCTCAAGTAGCCAGACAACATAACAGAAAAGTTTTAAGCTGATTATTCAAACTATAGTTACAGGACTTGTGTGATTATTGACCTTTTTACTCCCTGCCCGTGGAGAGATTGGGATGGGTTTGCCAGATGTTAGTCCCTGTGCTGTATCTAGTCCTACCTTCTCAAAGGGAGAGCTGCTGTAAACTAGTTTCAATAACAATCACCCCCTCCCCCATCCCAGAAGCAGTACAGTGGCTCAGAATCATAGAATCTGTACAGTGCGGAAGGAGGCCATTCAGCCCATCGAGTCTGTGCCAACCACAATCCCACCACAGTGCCTATCCCATGTGTTTACCCTGCCAATCCCCCTGAAACTAAGGGGTAATTTAGCACAGCCAGTTCACCCAACCAACTTTAGAGTGTGGGAGGAAACTGGAGCGCTTGGAGGAAACCCACGCAGACATGGGGAGAATGTGCAAACTCCACACGTAAGCCGGGATTTTCCGGCTGCGCCCGTCCTGAAACTGGAAAATCCTACTCAACGTCAACAAATCTTTCTACAGTCTACCCCTAACCGTGGGAGGCGGAATGGGAATATTCTCCCCAGACAGTCACCCAAGGCTGGAATTGAATCCGGGTTCCTGGTGCTGTGAGGCAGCAGTGCTAACCACTGTGCCACTTAAACTCATAGTGATTGACAAAAGGAAGCAGAGGTGACTTGAGGAAGAAGCATTTTTCCGAGATGAATGGTTAGGATTTCGGGATGCAGATTCAATAGTACTTTCCCAAAGAGAATTGGAAGGAGCAAGCATTGCAGGGATATTGGGAAAGAAGGGGAGACGGAATGAACTGAATTATTGGTTGAAAGGGCAAGTACAGACTCAAAAGGCTGAACGGTCTCCATCTGCACTGTAACGTTGTATGTACTATTCTGGTCCCATTCATAGAGAAGGAAATGAGAGAGTGTTTGTCATAGGAAGGGTGTAGAGAAAGATCAACTTAATGCGAGACAAGTCCATTCAAAAGTCTGATGGCAGAAGAGAAAAGGTTGTTCGAGTCACATACCAGTTTGGTATTTGACCTCCAAACTTTATATCTTTTTCCTGACGGAAGAATATGGAAGAGAGGATGTCTGGGATGTGTGGGGTCCTTAATTCTGCTGCCTGCTTTGTTGAGACAACGGGAAATGTAGATAGAGTCAATGGATGGGAGGCTGGTTTGTGTCACGGATTGGGCTACATTCACAATGTTTTATAGTTTTTTTGAAGCCTTGGTCAAAGCAGGAGCCATACCAAGCTGTGATACAGACAGAAAGAATGGTTTCTATGTTGCATCTGTAAAAGTTGGTAAGAGTCATAGCTGACATGTCAAATTTCCTTCGGCTTCTGAGAAAATAGAGATGTTGGTGGGGCTTTCTTAACTATAGTGTTGGCGTTGGGGGGACCAGAACAGGTTGTTGGTGATCCGGAAACGTGGAGCTCTTAATCCTTTCTACTTTGTCCCCACTGATGTAGACACAGGCATGTTCTCCTTTAGGCTTCCTGAAATTGATGACAATCTCTTGCATTTTGTTGACATTGAGGGGGAGATTATTGTTCACTAGATTTTCTATCTCGTTCCAGCACTCTGTTTCGTCATTGTTTGAGATCCGACCCACGACAGAGGTGTTGTCAGCAAACTTGAAAATGGAACTTGAGAGGAATTTATACAATCAGAGGTGTATAAGGAGTGAAGTAGGGGACTGAGAACACAGCCTTGTAGGGCACTGGTGTTAAGGATGATCGTGGAGGAGGTGTTGTTGCCTATCCTTACTGATTGTGGTCTGAGAGTTAGGAAGTTCAAGATCCAGTCGCAGAGGGAGGAGCTGAGGCCCAGGCCACGGAGTTTGGAGATGGGGTTTCATGGGAATAATAGTGTTGAAGGCTGAGCTGTAGTCAATAAATAGGAGTCTGACATTGGTGTCCTTGTTATCCAGGTGTTCCAGGGTCGGGTGCAGGGCCAGGGAAATGGCGTCTGCTGTGGACCTGTTGCGGCGGTAGCTTTATCTGTATAACTTTCAAGAAACAACACTGTTCACTGGATACCAATACATGTGACAATAAATGAAATCAAAGCTGATGGAGATAATGATTTGAGTGGCAGAGATTGCTCTCAGCTCGATAATAACAGGGGATGTTATTTTTTAATTCCAGGAAGAGCAGTTACAAGTGGAAGATGTTCGCATCAAGGCAGTCTTTGGGTCATCACAGAAGCGGGTGCCTGTCACTGAGGGCTACATCCAGGTGAAGAGGGATGGAGACTGGAAACCAATCTGTAACACTGACTGGACAAGCATGAATAGCAGAGTCGTCTGTGGCATGTTTGGGTTCCCAGCAGAGAAGAACTACAACATGAAGATTTACAAGTAAGTGGGCACGGCAATCTGTCACGGTGCAGCTACCAGCCTGAAAGGTCTCACAGTAACATCGCTGGAGGGCCAGTGGACCCCGTATCGGACTGAGTGCTCAGCGAGTGTCCAACAAACTCCTTCTCAAGCCTTGTCCAAACTGAGCTCCCTCCGACTGCCGGTGGTCTACTGCATAGTTACAGACCATTCAGCCCAACACACACATGCCAGCTCCTGTGATGAGCTATGCCTTCTCTGAGAAGGTCATTACTGAGTGGAGACTGCTTCACTGACTGTATTCAAGGCTGTGTTAGATAGATAGCTGATCCACAAGGCAGTAATGGAGGGCAACCTGGGAATGAACTCCAGAATCCTATCAGCTGTGATCTTATTGAAAGGTGAATAGTTTTGATGGGCTCAATGATCTATTCTTCCTCGTGTTATTCCCATCCCTCAACTCACCTTGACAGTGAATCCTCCAATTCCTTCCTTCCTTCCTTCTGCATTTATCCAGCTTCCCATCACAATTTACTATTCACCTCAACTGTGGAAGTGAGTCCCATGTTCTCCCTACTCCTCATGGGAGCGAGTCCCACATTCTCCCTACTCCGCATGGGAGCGAGTCTCGCATTCTCCCCCACTCCCTGTGGGAGCGAGTCCCACATTGTCCCCCACTCGCCGTGGGAGCGAGCCCCACATTCTCCCTACTCCGCATGGGAGCAAGTCTCGCATTCTCCCCCACTCCCTGTGAGAGCGAGTCCCACATTGTCCCCCACTCGCTGTGGGAGTGAGTCCCACATTCTAGCCCGCTCTCTGGGTGAAGACATCTCTCCTGAACTCCCCATTTGGCTTAAATTTGCTATTATCAATAATTCCTTCAGTCTTTCCTTCTCAAAGCCCTTGGTCATTTGGAACAGTTAGACTGGATCTCTCTGCTGTCTGATCCACTGCTTTCACAAGAATTCCACTCTCCCAGGCCAATCCCGGCACAGTGGGAAGAAGGCAGAATAATATCCATAATAGGATTGCAAGCTAGAGGGGCGGAATGGCCTCATCCTCCTCCTGTTCAGAGCTACAAGCTGAAGCTACCTTCTCATCTGCTGATATTGAGTTCAGCCTGAGATGTTTGCTCCTGTTTGGTCAGTGTAAGATTCCTCTCTCATTCACACTCTCTCTGTTGGATTGTCTCTCTCTGCCTGAATCTCAGTCCCTGGACAGGAGGCATTCCTCATTCCCACTGGCGAGATAATGGCTCCACACTAAAGTTCAATGCTCTGTTAGTCTTCAGAGTGCACTGTACAGGAAGGGGGTGGAACTTTCTCACGAGTTAAAGCAAAGTTTATTTATTCGTCACAAGTAAGGCTTACATTAACACTGCAATGAAATCACTGTGAAATTCCCCTAGTTGCCACACTCCACTGCCTATTCGGATACATTGAAGGAGAATTTAGCATGGCCCATGCACCTAAGCAGCACGTCCTTCAGAATGTGAGAGGAAACTGGAGCACCCGGAGGAAACCCATGCAGACACGGGGAGAATGTGCAAACTCCACACAGTGAACCGAGGCTGGAATCGAACCTGGGTCCCTGGTGCTGTGAGGCAGAGATGTGAACCACTTGCTGCCTGTGCTACCCATGAGTTTGTGTGTTAATCCGGATGGGTTTCCTCAGAGTTGGTTAAGGTAGCCTCAGAGTATTCCTGTTAGCTGCTGGTTGCTTATTTACCACATCTATATAGATGTAGGTACCCTACACAAGGTTCCCACTGGATCACAGCCTCTTTCTCATTGTGACCACGCAATATAGTTCCAGAAGTGACAGGTTAGCCCTTTACCCTGTGGCACGGTGGCACAGTGGTTAGCACTGCTGCTTCACAGCGCCAGGGACCCAGGTTCGATTCCGGCCTTGGGTCACTGTGTGTGTTGAGTTTGTACAGTATCTGTGTGGGTTTTCTCCAGGTTGCAGCGTGACCTGCCTATTTTTATATTCAGTGCCCTGACTGATGAAGGCAAACGTGCGGTATGCTTTCTTGACTACCTTATCCACCTGCGTTGTCACTTTTGTGTTTCGTGTCAATACTCTTCAATGTTCTACCACCTACTGTATAATTCCTACATACATTAGACCTCCTAAAACATATTATCCCACATTTGTCTAGATTAAACTCCATGTCTTCGGCCAGGTGTCCAACCGGATCTTGCTGGATCTCTGTCAGTTTCTTCTCTATCTGCAAATCCACCAATGTTTGTGTCGCCTGTGAACTTACTAATCACACCAGCTACATTTTTCTCCCAATCCTTTAATAACACAATGAACAACAGAAGTTCCAGAACTGATCCCTGGGGAAAACCACTAGTCACAGCCTTCCATTCAGAAAATCACTTCTCTCCTGCTACCCTCTGTCTTCTATTGCCAAGGCAGTTCTGTATCTATCTTACCTGCTCTCCTATGATCCCATGTGACTTCACCTTTCGTGCCCGTCTACCATGAGGTACCTTGTCAGAGGTTTTACTGACTGGTGCAGCAATGTGTTCTGAAATATCAAAACAGGGAGGTCTTGCTGCAATTGTACAAGGTACTGGTGAGGCCGCACCTAGAATACTGTGTACAGTTTTGGTCTCCTGATTTAAGAAAGGATATATTAGCTTTGGAAGGGGCTACGGAGAAGGTTCACTGGGTTGATTCTGGAGGTGAGAGGGTTAGCTTATGAGGAGACATTGAATAGACTGGGCCTGTATTCACTGGAGTTTAGAAGTTTGAGGGAAGATGTTATAGAGACATATAAGATAATGAAGGGGCTAGACTGGGTAGAAGTAGCGAGGTTATTTCCATTTAGAATGGAAACAAGAACTAGGGGGCACAGCCTCAAAATAGGGGGGGAGTCGATTTAGAACAGAGAGTTGAGAAGGAACTTCTTCTCCCAGGGAATCGTGAATCTTTGGAATTCTCTGCCCATTGGAGCGATAGAAGCTACCTTGTTAAATGAGTTTAAGTCACACAAATGGTTTTTTGACCTGATAGGGAATTTTATGAGGAGCAGGCGGGTAAGTGGAATTGAACCACTATCAGATTAGCCGTGATCTTATTGAATGGCGGGGCAGGCTGGAGGGGCTACTCCTGCTCCGATTTCTTATGTTCTTATTTCTCCCTGTCTGGTCTGTGTAGAGTTTATTGCTCGTGTTGTGTGCTCTGACCTTTCTTTTTGCTCTCTTTCTCCAGGACCTTTGCGAGTAGGAAGAGACACAGCTACTGGCCGTACAGCATTAACTGCACCGGGAATGAGTCTCACCTCTCCGGGTGTAACCTGGGTCACTCTGTGGCGAACAGGAACAACACGTGTCCCGGCCAGATGCCCGCTGTGGTGAGCTGTGTGGCTGGCGCAGCCTTTGCCGCACTCAGCACCACTCGGGTGAGAAAGGCCTTCCCCACTGAGGTAATAACTGTACATTGTCTTTGCTCCCAGTATGGGCTAAAAGAGGGACGACAGAATCCAGGCAGTAGAAAGAGCTAATACGTGGGTTAGCATTGCCTGGCTGCAACAGAGGGGCTGAATGGCCTCCTCCTATCCTGGCAATAACACAAAAAGCTGGAATTCCGAAATCAAAACAGAAAATGCAAGGAAAACTGAGGGGGTCTGGCAGCATCTGTGGAGAGAGAAACAGAGGCAAAGTTTCAAGTCCAAATTAATTATATGGGGTGGCACAGGGTCCCAGGTTCGATTCCAGCCTCAGGTCCCTGTCTGTGCAGAGTCTGAACATTCTGCCCGTGTCTGTTTGGTTTTCGTTCAGGTGCTCCAGTTTCCTCCGCAGACGTGTTGGTTGTTTCCAAGGAAGGAACTCTTCAAAAGCAGACGGTAAAAATATAACAAAACTTCCTCCAACTGATAAATCAAAGAAAGGGTTTAACAAAGAAACTTCATTACTCCAAACTTGGGGTCTTGCCCTAGGCCAATCCAAGGTCCCCACAATTCCCAACGGGTTCTTATAGTCAGCTGACCATCCTCTAACTGGTTGCATAGTTTACTGGGTCAGCTGACCCTTACAGCTTGTTACCATTGGTCACATTGCATCCGATGCAAAGTTGTCACTGCCTACATTTTAACGCTGGGTTGGGTGGATTGGCCATGATAAATTGTCCCTTTGTGTCAGGGGGATTAGAAGGTCCAAACATGGGATTATGGGGGAATGGGGCCTGGGTGGGATTGTGGTTGGTACAGACTCGATGGGCCAAATGGCCTCCATCTGCACTGTAAGATGCTATGATGCTTCAAAACTCTCAATAAGAGTGAAACATTCTCCCCAGATACACTGCCAGACCTGATGAGTTTTTCCTTCATTTTCTGTTTGTTATTCTGAACTAACACTGCGTGTTTTATCTGTTAGAATGTACTGGAATAGTGCTCCATCAGAAGAGATACAGCAATGAGCAGATTGACAGCACATATGAGAGACAGATGGGGTATGTTTGGTTTGTTTTCTTTGGAGCAGAGAAGACTGAGGGGTGACCTGATTGAGGGGCATGGACAGGCTGGATAGGGAGCAGCAGTTCCCCTTAGTTGATGGATCAGTTATGAGGGGTAGTGAGGGTCTGGAATAAGCTGCCTGAGACGGTGTTGGAGGCGGGTTGCCTCACATCCTTTAAAAAGTATCTGGATGAGCACTAGGCACATGATAACATTCAGGGCTATGGGCCAAGTGCTGGCAAGTGGGATGAGATGGGCAGGTCAGGGACTTTCATGCATCAGTGCAGACTCAATGGGCTGAAGGATGTTATCTGCATTGTAGTAATCTGTGATTGAGGGTGAAATATTGTCATGAATTGATAACAGACAGAAAACAGCGAGTAGAAATAACTGGGTCATCCTCAGATTAGCAAGATTTGACTAGTATGCTGAGGTGGTCTTCACAGCGCCAAGGACCTGGGTTCACTTCCCAGCTCGGTGTCTGTCTGTGTGGAGTCTGCACATTTTCCCTGTGTCTGTGTGAGTTTTCTCCGAGTGCTCCGGTTTCCCCTCTCAGTCTGAAAGACGTGCTGTTGAAGGTGCATTGACCCAAACAGGCGCCAGAGTGTGGCGAGTAGGGGAATTTCACAATAACTGCATTGCAGTGTTAATGTAAGTCTTACTAGTGACTAATAAATAAACTTTAATTTTTAAATTTAGTGGGGCACCGCAAGAATTGGTGTTTGGGCCCTGGCTATTCACCATGTATATCACTGATTTGGATGTGGGGGATCAAATATCAGCATTTCCAATTTTGCTGAAGACGTGAAATGGATGGGAATGTAAGTTATGAGGAAGATACGGAGAGGATTTAAGGGGATTTCAATAGATGAAGTACATGAACAAGGACTTGGCAGATTGAAAAAGTGTAAAATTATCTAAGTTTGGAGAAAGAAACAAAAAAATAGAATATTTCTAACTGGTGAGATTAAGAAGTATTGGTGAACAAAGGGATCTGATTGCCCTTGTTGTAAAGTCAGTAAAAATCAGTGTGTAGATGCAGCAGGCAGTTAGAAAGATGAATGGTATGTTGGCTATGATAACACTCAGGACTGACAGTGGGAATTCCTAATTCATCTTCCTGTGGGAGTCAGGTTCCCATGGTGATCGCCTGCCAAGGTGGAGCTTGTCACCTGAATCCGAGGCAAGGCAGACACATGATGGCACAGTGGGTTAGCACTGCTGCCTCACAGCACCAGGACCTGGATTCAATTCCCGGCTTGGATCACCGTCTGTCCAGAGTCTGCACGTTCTGAGTCTGTGTGTGTTTCCTCTGGCTGCTCCAGTTTCCTTCCACAGTTTGAAAGACGTGCTGGTTAGGTGCATTGGCCGTGCTAAATTCTCCCTCAATGTACCCGAACAGGCGCCGGAGTGTGGTGACTAGGGGATTTTCACAGTCAAGCCTAATTGTGGCAACTAAATAAACTGATTTTTGATTTGATTTATAATTACACGTATTGGGATACAATGAAAAGCATTGTTTCCTGTGTGCTATGCAGACAAAGCATGCTGTTTGTAGAGAAGGAAAGCAGAGTGCAGAATGTAGTGTTACAGGCATAGGTAGGGTGGAGAGAAAGATCAAATTAGTACATGGTAGGTCCATTCAAAAGTCTGATGGCAGCAGGAGTGAAGCTGATCTTGAATCCGTTGGTTCGTGACCTCAGACTTGTGTGTTTTTCCTGATGGAAGAAGGTGGAAGAGAGAATGTCCGGGGTGCGTGGGGTCCATAATTATGCTGGCTGCTTTTCTGAGGCAGCGGGAAGTGTAGACAGAATCAATGGATGGGAGACTGGTTTGTGTGGTGGAGTGGGCTACATTCACGATCTTGTAGTTCCTTGTGGTCTTGGGCAGAGCAGGAGCCCATACCAAGCTGTGATACAATCAGCAAGAATGCTTCCTATGGGGCATCTGTAAAAGTTGGTGAGAGTCATAGCTGACATGCCAAATTTCCTTAATCTTCTGAGAAAGTAGAGGTGTTTGTGGGCTTTCTTAAGTAAAGTAAGTAACTGACTTCATTAGTAAATGTGTAGGAGACTGTGTGCCAAAGAAGCAAATCCATATGTTTTCCAATCGGAAACAGTGGATGAACTGGGATATCCACTGTTTACTGAATCTAGGTTTGAGGCGTTAGGTCAGGCGACTCTGACCTATACAAGGAAACCAGATATCCTGAGTTTTCCCAGGTATCTTGCCTGCAAGGGGATTTGAGTAGAGCCACAAGGATGTCTTAGCGCTGCTGTAGAGAGCCTTGCTGAGGTTGCACTTGGAGCATTATGCACAGTTATGATCTCCTCATCAAAGCAAGGATATTCTTGCCAATGAAGGAGTGCAGCATAGCTTTATCTTGTGTTGGATGGCAGGATTGTCTGACAGGGTGAGATAGTCAAGCTAAGCCTGTATTCCCGAGAGTAGAGTTTGGGCTAAAGGGGTGATCCTTTAAAACAGAGATGAGGAGGAATTTCTTCAGTCAGAAGATGGTGAACGTCTGGAATTTTTCCCCACAGAAAACTGTGGAAACTCAGTCATTGAGTTTACACAAAACTAATTCCTGAGCACTAATTGTATCAAAATATAAGGGGATAGTGCGGGAAAATTGAGGTCGATATCAGCTCTGATCTAGTTGAATGGCCTCTTCCTGTGAGCCTGTCATACCTAGCAGGAGAGCACAGGCCTGTGAGCTCTGGGTACTGTTTGTGCTCACGGTTCTCTTTACTATCAGTGTGGGCCAACACAATGTCAGCAAACACAGGAACTGATTTCCACACAGCAAGATCCCACAAGCAGTCATGAAGGATTGACATTATCAGAACCTGGGTGTCCTTGTGCACCAGTCACTGAAGGTAAGCATGCGGGTGCAGCAGGAGATAAAGAAGGCAAATGGTATGTTGGCCTTCATTGCGAGAGA
Organism: Sphyrna mokarran; assembly: GCA_024679065.1. NCBI lineage: Eukaryota > Metazoa > Chordata > Chondrichthyes > Carcharhiniformes > Carcharhinidae > Sphyrna > Sphyrna mokarran. The sequence goes on from JAGIQG010000031.1 coordinate 11,466,639, forward strand.
TTTTGAGTACAGGAGCAGGGATGTAGCGTTGCAATTATACAGAGCCTTGGTGAGGCCACACCAAGAGTATTGTGTGCAGTTTTGGTCTCCTATTCTAAAGAAGGATGTTCTTGCTCTCGAAGGAGTGCAGTGAAGATTTATCGGGCTGATTCTGGGGACTGATGTATGAGGACAGATTGACTAGGTTAGCATTGTTTTCACTGTTGAGCAGACAAATGAGGCAGGATCTCATGGAGATTTATAAAATTCTAACAGGACTAGACAGGGTAGATGCAAGGAGAATGTTCTCAATGGTGGGGGAGTCCAACCAGGTGTCACAGTCTGAGGATTCAGGGTAGACCATTTAGGATGGAGATAAGGAGACATTTTTTCACCCAGAGAGTGGTGAGCCTGTGGAATTCATTACCACAGGAAGTAGTTGATGCCAAAACATTGAATGGATTCAAGAATTGGCTAAATATAGCACTCGGGGCAATGGGATCCAAGGTTATAGGAAGGAAGCAGGATTAGGCTATTGAGTTGAATGGTCAGCCATGATTGTGATGAATGCTGGAGCAGGTTTGAGGGGCCGAATGGCCTCCTCCTGCTCCTATCTTCTGTGTTCCTATGTTTCACCAGCTTTGGTGTGAATAACAGAGGATTGCTTACCAGGACTGGAATATCAGCTGAGATCTTATGCTTGAGATGGTATTCCCATCACTGAGTGTGTCATGATTGATATTCTGCGGGTTAACCAGAAACTGAATAGCCATGTAAATACTGCGGCTGTGACAGCAGGCAAGAGACAAGAGGTCCTGCGGTGAGTAACTCATCTCCTGACCAAAGCTTGTTCACCATCTACAAGGCACACGTCAGTTTGATGGAATACTCCCTACCTGCCTTGATGGCTGTAACTCCAACGATACGCAACACACTGGCAGCACAGTAACACAGTGGTGAGCACTACTGCTTCACAGTGCCAGGGACCTGGGTTCGATTCCCGGCTTGGATCACTGTCTGTGCAGAGTCTGCATGTTCTTCCCGTGTCTGTGTGGGTTTCCTCCTGGTGCTCCAATTTTTTTCCCACATTCTGAAAGGTGTGCTGGTTAGGTGCATTGACCCAACCAGGTGCTGGATTAAGGGAATTTTTGTTGCAATGTTAATGTCAGCCTTACTTGTGATGAATAACTAAACTTTACTTGGAAGCTCGACCCCATCCAGGACAAAGCAATCCCGCTTGATTGGCATCCCATCCACAATCATTCCATTCCTTCATTGTCAATGCAGTAGCTGCAGTGTGTCCAATCTACAAGGTGCACTCTGGTAACTCACCAGGAGTCCACAGACAGCTCCTTCCAAACCCATGACCACTTCCATTTAGAAGGACAAGAGCAGCAAATACCTGGGAACACCGTCACCTGCAAGTTCCCTTCCCAGCCACTCACCATCCTGACTTGGAAATAAATTGCTGTTCCTTCACTGTCGCTGGATCAAATTCCAGGAATTCCCTCCCTAACAGTAGGTACACCCTACTGGGGGTGTACCTACACCACAGGCACTGCAGTGGTTTCAGAAAACAGCTCACCAGCACCTCCTCAGCTGGCAATTGGGTGGCACAATGGTTAGCACTGCTGCTTCACAGTGCCGGGGACCCTGGTTCGATTCCTGGCTTGGGTCACCGTCACTACTTTAGTTGAGTCTCACTGTTTTAGTTTATTTAGTAGTGTCACAAGTCAGTTTACATTAACGCTGCAATGAAGTTGTGAAAATACCCTAGTCGCCACACTCCAGTGCCTGTTTGGGTACACTGGGGGAAAGTTGTCTGAGGGAGAACGGTCTGTGTGGAGTTTGCACATTCTCCCCATGTCTGCATGGGTTTCCTCCCAAGTCTGAAAGACGTGCTGGTTAGATGGATTGGCCTTGCTAAATTCTCCCTCAGTGTATGTGGACAGGCACAGGAGAGTGGGGACTCAGGGATATTCACAGTAACTTCACTGGAGTAAGTCTATTTGTGACAGTAATAAATAAACCTTAAAAAGTTTGAATCTTTAAACAATTAGGAATGGGCAGTGCTTGCTGGCCTAGCCAGCGACGCCCATGATGTGTAAATAAATTGAAAGATAGATCCTGGAATGGGTGTGAACCTACGAGCTCCTGATCGGTGGTCACAGTGTGCGTTGTTGGAGAGAGTCATCTCTCTCTCTCTCTGACGAGGCAGTGTGGTAGCCAGAGAGTGAGGTAGGCCCTGGAAACTGGACAGCAAACCTGAGCTTCTAACCACCCTGCTCCTGAGTGTCCTGTTTAATTGGTAAATGTTACAAAACATTCCTGAATAGTTTGGGAACTGGAATGAACACATCACACATTCCACATGGTAGCTGTCATGCACATTGGAAAATAGAAACCAGATGGCTGTGTTGGCCGGGAATCTTTAGCACATATTATTCGCTCAGAGATACACTGCACGAGTTCTTAAAGAACCATCACCCGAGCTTTTTCCTCACCTTCTGGTCCTCGCAGGTCACATTAAACCCACAGCTGATTGAGTCATTGGGATGAAAGCTCGCTTGTGGAGTGCCTGGTTACAGCTCATAGAATCACACAATACTATTGTGCAGAAGAGGCCTTTCGGCCCATTTAATCTGCACTGACGTATGAAAGGCCCTGTCTTACCTACCTAATCCCACTTGCCAGCGCTTGGCCCATAGCCCTGAATGTGCCAAGTGCTCATCCAGGTACTTTTGAAAGGATGTGAAGCATCCCGCCTCCACCACCCTCCTGGGCAGCTCATTCCAGACTGTCACCACCCTCTGGGTAAAAAAGTTTTTCCTCACATCCCCCCCCCCCCAAACCTCCCATTTTCTTAGCCACAATATGTAATGACCACAGTCTTCCAGCTCTGCGCCCATTCTCTGGTGAACACCCCTGCTGTGACCTCGGGCACAGGGCAAAGGATAGTGCGAGCCCCTTTTCCTCTTCATTCTGCTTCTTCATCCTCCCCTCCCTTTGAACCTCTCATTGTGATCCTCAATCAATCTCTTCACCTCCTTCCCCTTCCCCACCAACTTTCCCCTCCTCCCTTCACCTCCCCGAACCTTTCCCCTCCTCCCCTCACCGCCCCTCCCCTCCACCTCCTGCCACCTTTCCCCTCCTCCCCTCACCGCCCCTCACCTTTCCGCCCCTCCCCTCCACCTCCTGTCACTTTTCCCCTCCTCCTCTCTTTATTGTTGCTGCTTAAAACCCGGCTCTCTGAGAAAGCTTTGATCACTTCTTTTAATAAAGCCCTGGTGTAGTTCAACGTTACACTTTGTGTGACAATCTTGGTATGTTTAAGATACTCTTGATATGTCCAATGTTGTGGATAAACTTTTCTTCATTCATTCATGGGATGTGGGTGTCACTGGCTGGGCCAGCATTTATTGCCCATCCCTGGATGCCCCTGAGAAGGTGGTGATGAGCTGCCTTCTTGACTCACTGCAGTGTAAGCGTGGTGTAGGTGCACCCACAGTGCTGTTAGAGAAAGTCTCCCAGGATTTTCACCCAGCTACAGTAAAGGAACGGCGATATATTTCCAAGTTAAGATGGTGAGTGGCTCGGAGGGGAATTTGCAGGAGGTGATGTTCCTGTGGATCTGCTGCCCTTGTCCTTCCAGATCGAAGATTTGGGAGGTGATCACTTTATCCCACTTAGTTTGGCCGAATCTTCAGCTGGTTGTGTCTGCAAGCTGTCTGCTTCACCTGGGCCTTCAGCAAAGGCCTCAATATCCAGCTCTTAAAACGACACAGTGGTTAGCACTGCTGTAATCACAGCACCGGGGACCTGGGTTCAATTCCTGGCTTGGGTCTGTGTGAAGTTTGCATGTTCTTTCTGTGCCTGCGGGGTTTCCTCTAGGTGCTGTGGTTTCCTTTCACAGTCCAACGCTGCGGGTGGTGTGCTGACCCGAACTGGAGTATAGTGACTCGGAGAATTTCACAGTAACTTCATTGCGGTGTTAATGTAAGCCTTACTTGTGACACTAATAAATAAACTTTTTATTGGTCAACAGGGGAAATCTTTCTCTTCCTGGGTCGATGTTTATCTTTTGCACCAACCTGAGAAATACGTTGGGGTGATGTAGTGAAGGTAGCACATAAATACAGGTCATTGTCATCAACCCCCGCCCAGCCCACACACTGTTATTCAGTAACACCCTATTACTAATATCTAGCAATCCTGATACCGATGCCCAGTAACAAAGAAAATTACAGCACTCTAAGCCTGCATCAATCATGCTGTCCAACTTAACTAAAACCCCCTACCCTTCCAGGGGACCGTATCCCTCTATTCCCACCCTTGTCAAGATGCCCCTTAAAAGTCACTATCGTATCTGCTTCCACTACCTACCCCAGCAGCAAGTTCCAGGCACCCACATATCTCTATGTAAAAATGTGCTTTGTACATCTCCTTTAAACCTTGCCCGTCGCACCTTTAACCTATTCCTGAAGTCATTGACTCTTTCACCCTGGGAGAAAGCTTCTGACTATCCACTTTGTCCATGTCCCTCGTAATCTTATTGACTTCTATCAGCCTCAACCTCTGTCGTTCCTGTGAGAACAAACCAAGTTTCTCCAACCTTGTATCTAATGCTCTCCGTACCAGGCAACATGCTGGTAAATCTTTTCTGTACCCTCTCCACTTGTTCAATAGTGATCCTGACCAGACACTCTATGGTAAAGAAAATGGAGGATCACCAGATATTGGTGGGATGTCACTGAAAGCAATGTGTGGAATGGCTGGGTGGGGAGGGGGGTCATTATTTGAAGACAGAGACATTTATGTATACTGTGTACAAATTGCCTTGTCTGGTGGACCCCACAGTGCTTTTAACACCATCAATGATACACACGCAAGTCTTCATGGATATGTTGTCCCAGTCTAATTTTGAACCGCTTTTCACTGCTATCCTGTGAGGGAATGCAGTTGGATTTCTGGCCTCTGTGTGCGTTCTCTCGGGTGAATGCACGCACTCTGATGAAGCAGATAACTGTGAGCCTCATTGGATCGGTAATCTTGACCCAGGCTCTCGGCCTCTGGGTGGCTGCCTTTGCCTTTGGAACTCAAGGCAACAAACTCCAAGACACTTTGTCGATAAGAGGAGGTTGGAACAGCCTGACTTTTGTGGGCTGGCGAGATGGCCATGTGGTGAAAGGGGAAGCGGGTTAAGGTCAGGCTGTGTGTTCTGTTTACTCTGCTGAAGTCAAAACAAATCCTTCCGTCTGGCAAAGACATCACTCCGCAGGCAGCTTTACAACAGCAGCAATGAAATTCAATAAACGCTCCTGTTATTCCACTCTGCTCCCTTCTGGCTGCTGTCAGGCAAACTATACAATCCTGAATGAGGTGTCATTAAAGAATGATGGGATTGTGCAGCAGAGAAGAGCCCATTCGGCCCACTGTGCTCCTGCTGGCCCTTTGGAAGAGTTTTTCGTTCAGTCCAATTCTACCCTTTGCTACGCATTGCTGATGACGCAAGATTGGTGGAGTAGTGGATGACGTGGAGGGCTGTTGTAGGCTGCAAAGAGACATTGAAAGGATACAGAGCTGGGCCAAAAAGTGGCAGATGGAGTTTAACCCTGTTAAGTGTGAGGTGATTCATTTGGGTAGGACAAACCTGAAAGCAGATTATAGGGTCAATGGCAGGGTTCTGAGGAATGTGGAGGAACAGAGAGATCTTGGGGTTCATATTCACAGATCTCTGAATGTTACCACTCAAGTGGATAGAGGCGTGAAGAAGGCTTTTATTGTGATAGCGTTTATTAACAGGAGGTTTGAGTTTAAGAGCCGTGGGGGTTATGCTGCAAATGTACAGGACCTTGGTGAGGCCACATTTGGAATATTGTGTGCCGTTCTGGTCATCTCACTATAAGAAGGACGTGGAAACATTGGGGAGAGTGCAGAGGAGATTTACCAGGATGCTGCCTGGTTTGGAGGATAGATCTTATGAGGAAAGGTTGAGGGAGCTGGGGCTGTTCTTTTTGGAGCGGAGGAGGATGAGAAGCAATTTAATAGAAGTTTATAAGATGATGAGGGGGATAGATAGAGTGGACGTTCAGAGACTATTTCCTCGGGTGGATGTAGCTGTTACTAGGGGGCATAACTATAAGATTCATAGTGGGAGATATAGGGGAGATGTCCGAGGTCGATTCTTCACTCAGAGTGGTGGGGGTGTAGAATGCACTGCCTGCTGTGACAGTGGAATCGGACACTTTAGGAACTTTTAAACGGTTATTGGATAGGCACATGGAGCACACCAGAATGATAGGGAGCGGGATAGCTTGATCTTGGGCTTGGATATAGCTCAGCACAACATTGAGGGCTGAAGGGCCTGTACTGTACTGTTCTACGTTCTATGTATCCTTTATCTTTCCCCAGGCCTCTGAGCTGGTTCCTTTTCAAGCACTGATCCACTTTTCTTTAGAAGATGGCAGTTGAGCTTGCCTTTTAGTTAACACATTGCAAATTCCAAACACTCCTGTATCTCCTGTGGTAGCATCCCACAGTCTACCTTTAGCTTATTCCTTATTGTGGGAATGCTAAAAAAAAAAAAGTCTTTCTTCCACATCCACATTCTCCAATTTGAATGTTCCGAACTGGGTGTGTCACTGACGGTAAATACTCTTCCAGTTTAACCTCAAACTCACCTGGATCTCTCTGTTCTAACCAACTCTTCAATGTTCTAACTGTGAGAGAGTTTGTGGGCTTTAAACGAAAAGGAGAACGATGTGGTTTGCAGATGAAGATTTAAACTTACAACCACAGATTTATTGAAGAAACTTTGGCCCGTCCAGCGTATAAATGGAAAATAGCAGCTTGTGGCAACACCCTAATGACGTCACCATCAAACCATACAATCAGCAACCCTGTTAAATATATAACACTTACTGAGTGAGCTTTTTTTTAACCTGCGCTCGCTCCAGAATATCTCTCTGCCAGTTTGGGAAAACAGTCCATGTTATTAGTTGCAATAGTTTGGGAAGTTTCTGATCTGAGATGAGTGAAGATTATTTGAGCAGGAACTGTGTACCCTGCTGTTTCACTGAACCGTGCTTCTGTTTCCATAGAAACCGTTGGTGCGCCTGAGGGGAGGAGCGAAGATTGGAGAGGGCAGAGTGGAAGTGATGAAGAATGGCCAATGGGGAACAGTGTGTGACGATCGCTGGAGTCTCCAGGCAGCCAGTGTTGTCTGTCGTGAACTGGGCTTTGGCACGGCAACGGAAGCTTTAGCTGGAGCGAGGATGGGCAAAGGTCAGATATTTACCACAGCCGTCACTCGGCCCCAAAGCCTGAGCCCCCCGCTGACACCCTTTCCCCAGTCTCCTCTTGGACACCCTTCCCCACCCCCTTCCAGACCATCTTCCCTATCCCCTCGCTGGCACCCTTTCCCCAGCCTTCTCCTGGGCACCCTCCCTTACACCCTTCCCCAATCTCTTCCGGACCATCTTCCCTATCCCCTCGCTGGCACCCTTTTCCCCCGTCTCCTCCTGGACATGCTCCCTTACACCCTTCTCCAATCCCTTCCAGACCATCTTCCCTATCCCCTCGCTGGCACCCTTTCCCCAGCCTTCTCCTGGGCACCCTCCCTTACATCCTTCCTCAATCCCTTCCAGACCATCTTCCCTATCCCCTCACTGGCACCCTTTCCCCCGTCTCCTCCTGGACACCCTCCCTTACATCCTTCCCCACCCACTTCTGGACCCTCTTCCCCTTCCCCTTGCTGATACCCTTCCCCCATTCCCCTTCGGGACACACTTTGTTACACCCTTCCCCAATCCCTTCCAGACCATCTTCCCTATCCCCTCGCTGGCACCCTTTCCCCAGCCTTCTCCTGGGCACCCTCCCTTACACCCTTCCCCAATCCCTTCCGGACCATCTTCCCCTTCCCCTTGCTGATACCCTTCCCCCATTCCCCTTCGGGACACACTTTGTTACACCCTTCCCCAGCTCTTTCCGGACCCTCTTACCCAACCCCTTGCTTATACACCTCCCCCATTCCCCTCCCAGACATCCTCACTCTGCCATCAGCCTGACGCCCTCCCCATCCTTCACTGTCCTGTAACCCGGACCCCTTTTCCCATCCCCTCAGTGACACCGTCACTCTCCCGGACTCCTGACCACCCTATCCCACACACCCTCACTTTCCCGGAATCAGTTCATTGCAGGATGTGAGCAAGAATCTGGGGAGTTCTCCGTGGATTCTCTCTCAACCAACATCACCAAGATACAAAACTCCCGATAAATACTTTCCTGTTCATGGGATCTTGCTATGCACTAGTTGGTGCTAACACCTTCCCCACATTATATCAGTGAGCACACGACTGTAATGGGAGACAAGTCCTCAATTTAAAGACCAACATTTGAAAGATGGCCACTGTGATAACTCTGTTTTTGTGTGTCTATCTCTCTCTCTCTCTCTCTCTTTCCTGTCTCCCTCTGTCAATCACTTCTTCTCTCTATCTCTCCTCTCTCTCTCTCTCTCCCTCCCTCAGTCTCTCTCTGTCTTTGTCACTGTCTCCTCTCCCTGTCCCACCCATCTATCTCCGCCTCTCTGTCTCCCCCAACTCTCTCTCTCTGAACCCTCCCTCTCTCTGAATCTTCCCTATCTCTGTCCTTCCCCCCCTTAATTTACAATAATAGTTGTTGAGGTACCTTAATAGATGCCTTCTGTTCACCCACCTTGCCCAGATTCCCAGTGGATGGTTGGGGAAGAGGCGACTGAGAGCATCCTGTGCCATGAGTAGATATTACAGCAATGTCTTCAGGCCAGAGTCTGTCTTCCTGTTCTCTATCTAAACCCTCGCTTGCTCCCCCTTCCACAGGAATTGGTTTGACCCACATGAATGAGGTGTCGTGCACGGGCTTTGAGAGGTCCATTGTTGAGTGCAAGTTTAACCAGGACAACCTGTGTAATCACGATGAGGATGCAGCAGTCCGGTGTAACATTCCCGCCATGGGCTTCGAGAAGGAAGTGAGTTCAAATCTGTTCATCAACCATTCTGACTCCCTGCAACAACTCGTACACAACGTGGCAAAACAGCACCCAGTGTTTCACTGAGTATTAGAAAGTTCCTGACCCTCTGAGTGAGAGGCTTTGAGGAGGAGTTTGAATGGGGGAAGATTGAGGGAGCTTCAGGGACAGAATTCCAGAGCTTGGAGTTCAGGAGGCTGAATGGAAACAGTCAGTTAGATATCTAACAGGCTCTTGCTGTGCATCATTCAGGGGCAGTGGGAGGTGGTGGTGTAGTGGCATTGTCGCTGGACTAGACCCAGGTAATACTCTGGGGACCCGGGTTCGAATCCCACTGCAGCAGGTGGTAAAATTTGAATTCAATAAATATCTGGAATTAAAAGTCTGCTGAAGACTGTGAAACAATTGTTGATTGTTGGAAAAGCCCATGTGGTTCACTCTGTCCCTTTGGGGAAGGAAATCTGCCATTCTTACCTGTCTGACTTGCATGTAACTTCACAGCCAAAACCCTCCGAGGGCGGCTAGGGATGGGCAATAAATACTGGCCAGTCAGTGACGCTAAAAGAATAAGCTGGAAGCTATAGTGAGGGTGAGGGTTAGTGGTGAAACGGGGCAGTGATTAAACAACTCTGAGAATTCTCTGTGTTGGTGAACTTTGACGAGTCTGAGAATACTCACCAGCTTCACACCCAACCCTCTGTCACCTCGAAGCAGAGTCACGTCACAGAGACAGAATCACCTCAAGGTTCCCTCCAAGTTACTCACCATCCTGACTTGGAAATGTATAGCCGTTCATTCACTGTCGCTGGGTCAAGATCCTGGAACTCCCTCCCTAACAGCACTATGGGTGTACCTACACCACATGGGCTGCAGTGGGTTCAAGAAGTCAGTTTACCATCTCTGAAGGAATGGGCCAGGAATGCCCCATCCTGAGACCAAGTTCATTCAAAGCCCAGAAGAAAGGACAATGAGAAGTGTGCTCTCCTGCTGTTCTTAATAGGGGAATTTCACTGTAACTTCATTGGGGTGTTAATGTAAGTCTTACTCGTGACTAATAAATAAAAAAGCTTTTTAAAAAAAACTTTATCTGAGGAAGGATGCCCTTGTTATAGAGGGAGTGCAGTGAAAGTCCAGCAGACTGATTCCTGAGATGGCAGGTCTGTCATATGAAGAGCGAGACTAAGTCAGTTAGTGTTAAATTCACTGGAGTTTGGAAGAGTGAAGGCGGATTGTAAAATTCTAATCTGGTTATACAGGGTAGATTCAGAAAGATGAATCCAGAGAACTAGGGGTCATAGTTTGAGGATAAGGGGTAAACCTCTTAGGACTAAGGTAAGGAGAAATTTCTTCACCCAAAAGGTGGGGAATGTGTGGAATTCCCTCCCACAATTGAGGCCAAAACATTGTGTGATTTCAAGAAGAAATTAGATCTAACTCTTGGGGCTAAAGGGATCAAGAGAAAGGGGGAGAGGCGGGGAAACCAGGATATTGAATTCAATGATCAGCCATGATCGAAACGAACAGCGAAGCAAGCTGGAAGGGCTGAATGGCCTCCTAGATTCTATGTTTCTATCGGTACTCTGGGAAAACATTGTATAGATGACTTCGGATAGATGTCTTGCCAGTGTTAATGGGGATGACCGGGTCCTGTCTAAAACTCTTGCTCTGTGTTCTTGAACTGCGCCCTCTCCACAGATCCGCCTGGCTGGAGGGCGTACACCGTTTGAAGGCCGTGTGGAAGTTCTGGCTAAGAAGAACGGGATCCTGCGGTGGGGGACCATCTGCAACAGCAACTGGGGCTTGATGGAAGCGATGGTGGTGTGCAGACAACTAGGCCTGGGCTTTGCTGACCATGCGGTTCAGGTACGAGTCACCACGTTCCTTATCATCTAACTGATGATACCTGTGCAATTAGATACATGTACTGCTCTGAATGACAGCCAGATGTTCAAGAGCTCTTCCAGCTGTTATCAGCCCTCGGTTTGACCACTCCTGGAATATTGTGTGCACGTCTAATCCCCCAATTTATTCCGAGGATTTCTGGAAAAGATGCGGTAAACGGGGTCTGAAGGATGCTGGTCAGAACTCCTCAGTTCTGGAAGACTTGTGATCAGGAATTGAACAGGCCGGGGTTTGTGGGATGATTGGGGAGCAGGGGAGAGAGGGTCAACTCACAGGTCATCATCAGAGTTTATTCAACTGACAAAGGAGCTTAGTGTGGTGGGCATAAAGCAAACCTTTCTGATTGTGGGGAGACGGTAATAAAAGATACCCACTGATAAATCCAAAGGAAACTCAGGAGAAGTGCTTTCACCAGATAGTAATCTGACTGGTTATAAGTGAGCTTGGATACTTCAAGGTGTTCTGAGAAGTTGGCCTGACCTGGAGTGTTTTATGTTGAATCTGGCTGGGATGAACATGGGAGGTTCCACTCCCGGTATCATTCCATGAGGAGCTCTTATTAAAGACAAAGTTTCTTAGAGAATATTGTTGACATGTTCAGTAAGACAGTTAGCAAGAACTTGTAACAATTACAAACGAGAAACGCAACAACCACGGATGTGAAGGGAAATATCTTTCATGTGTCCCAACCAAAGTCAACATCCAATACACAGAACCCTCCAAATAAACACAATACAGCATAGGTTAATGCCCACTTGTTACAGGAATCCAGCATCCTGGGTTCAATGCTGAAAATCTCTTGTGAAGAAACTCAGAAGAGGTTGTGGTTGAATCTGTTTCCCAAAATGCAGCTTCTTAAAGAGAAGAACAGGGAGAGAGAGAGAAAGAGAGAGACTGCTTCTTTGCTTGCTGCTAAACTGCTTCCAAAACGCACTCCTCAAAACTAAACTAAAAGCCCAAAGGGAAGAAAGCCCTATCACCTGACTGCCACAGCTTAACTTCACCACCCCCCCCCCAGCAACATCACTGAAGCTGTAATCTGTATGATTGGCAAAAATACTTTCTTAAAGGTACACTCACATAACAGACTGTTGAACACAAGGCCACAGTGAGTAATGGATCAGTGTAAAAACCTTCAACTATCCCACATCGAGCTACAGTCAATTACACAACTGACTTGTCAAGAATGTTACCCGAATATCCCATTTTCAATATTTCATTTTCAACCTGGAAACAACTCTTTCTTCTGGGTCTGAGAGAGTGTGAGTGGAGAATGGGAAGGGCGTGGGCCGAAGCTGAGGACTGGAGGGAGTGAGGGCAGTCAGAGGGTGTTCCCTGTGACCATGGAAGATGAGATGTGGGAATGTGGGAACAGAAAGAGGGAGGGAATAAGAGCTGTCTGAGGAGATATCTAGACCCAAAGTTGGAGCAAAGATTAGGGTTAGTCTTTTCTTCAAGATGGGAGTAAGATGTGGGGTTGTGGATATTTGTTTATTAAACTCGAGTCAGCTCAGCTCCGCTTGGCAGGGTTCTCCCTTTGACTGACCTTTTGGGATCTTTCCGCAGGAGACTTGGTTCTGGGAAGGTGACCCGAGCGCTGATGAAGTGATTATGAGTGGTGTGAAATGTTCGGGCACTGAGATGTCCCTTTTCCAGTGCCTTCACCACGGGGAAGAGCTTCACTGTCCTAACAGAGGGGGACAGTTTGCTGCTGGGATCTCCTGTACTGATGGTAAGCCCCTTCCTGTTTCAGCTGGGCTTCTATCGCCTGAGAGAGAGAGAGAGAGCAAGAATGGAGCATTGCTCACAATCTCAGGCCATTACGAAGCATTTGACTCAGTCAAATAAGCGTGTAACCACATGAAATGTAAGCCAAGTGCTATTCTCAGCCGTCTCCCAGCCAAACACAGCACTGGACATTGTCCAAGTGGAAATTATTGACCAGGGCACTGCGAGGACAAGTCTGCCTTTGTATAAAGTTGTGCGATGGGAGCTTGGTTCCAATAAATACTGTGAACTATTAGAAATATATCCATCTCCAAGGGTTGCGAGCGGCTGGTGAAGTCTAACCCGACTGTCTGTCTGTTTCTAGTTGCCTCTGATCTGGTTCTGAACCCCCGGGTGGTTGGAGAGACCGCTTACTTGGAGAATCGCCCCCTGTCCATGCTTTCTTGTGCTATGGAGGAGAACTGTTTGAGCAGTTCAGCCATTGGACTGGCACCTCTGACCAACTACCGTCGCCTGCTGAGATTCTCTTCACAAATCCACAACAACGGGGAGGCGGACTTCAGGCCCAAGGCTGGTCGCCATGATTGGGTCTGGCATGAGTGTCACAGGTACTCGCATTGTTCCCTCAGATCTCTCTACTCTACTCCATCCCAGCACAGGCGTGATGGGCCAAATGGCCTCTTCCTGTGTGCTTTTTCGTTCTGCCATTCTACATGTCCTCTGGAATGACTTAGTGAGACACTCAATTACATCACCCCATGGACATGTCAAGTAAGAATGAAGTTGAACCAGAAATGATACCCCAGCTTCCCTCTTACACTAGCCCACCGAGCCAAACTGTCTTTACCATGGACAAACTGTCATTACCATGGACATGTATAGCATCGCTACCTCTGAGCCAGGTTCAGATCCCACTCTGAGATTTGACAGTCATGGCAAATATGTTGATAGTGCCAATCTGGCAATTTTTCCAGCAAGTGTGGTTAGTTATGCATGACATGGAGTGACACCCCCTCAAACAACAGCCTCCAGTGACAGACTAGTGACTTAGGATCATAGAACAGAACCTTAGAATCCCAACAGTGCAGAAAGAGCCTGCAATCGGCACATTGACAGAGCACCTTACCCAGGCCCTATCCCCATAACCCCACATACTTACTCCGCTAATCCCCTTGTCTTGGAACAGTAAGCAGCAATTTCGCATGACCAATCCATCTAAACTGCACATCTTTGGAGTGTGGAAGAGAACCGGAGCATCCAGAGGAAACCCACGCAGACATGGGAAGAATGTGCAAACTCCACACAGATAGTGACCCAAGCCGGGAATTGAACCCATGTCCCCGATGCTGTGGGGTAGCAGCGCTAACCACTGTGCCACCTTGCCACTTACTGTTCCAGGAAAAAACAAGCCACAGCAACAGACATAACTGTGTCCCTATCTGCATCATGCATCTTAGTGGACATGGGGACCATTCCAGATGTAATATTAGCAAAGGGTTGGTCAAGAAGCGGATGTGAGTAGATGCAGACTTCAGTGGAGGTGTGTGTTAGAATTGAGAGGTGGTTCTCAGAAGGAGGTGAGCCTCGTGGGAACTAAGGTGCTTTTAAGGTGCTCCTTCAGCATACCCAGGGTCCAGGTCAGAGTAGCGAGCTCTGTGATTACTGCCTCCTACCACCAGGTGACACTGCTAGCCCCCAGAAAGGAAGGGATTTGATTGGCAGGGCAAAGCCACCCTTTGCCGACAACAAACTCACATTACACCCTGGAGATCCAAGCTGGAATTCTCCCATCCCACCACCACTGGAATTTTACTGGCTAGGTCACAGACAATGTGAATCCCCGTTGACAGTCAGGTAGGAATTTCCAGTTTTTAGATCAGCATGGTCGGAGAATTATAGAGATTTACAGCATGGAAACAGGCCTTTGTCCATTCCACCCTTATTTTTTTAAAACCCCAAAGCTAATCCCAATTGCCCACATTTGGCCCATATCCCTCTATACCCATCTTACCCATGTAACTCTATAAAAGCTTTTAAAAAATAAAATTGTACCTGTCTCTACTACTACCTCTGGCAGCTTGTTCCAGACACTCACCACCCTTTGTGAGAAAGAATTATCCCTCTTTGGATCTCTCCCCTCTCACCTTAAACCTACGCCCTCTAGTTTTAGACTCTCCGACCTCTGGGAAAAGATATTGACTATCTAATTGATCTGTGCCCCTCATTATTTTATAGACCTCCGTAACATCACCCGTCAGCCTCCAGTTTATTCCCAGTTTATTCAGCCTCTCCTTGTAGCTCAAACCATCAAGTCCCGATAGCATCCTAACAATACTTTTCTGCACTCTTTCTGGTTTAATAATATCCTTTGTATAATATTTTATAATACTTTCTATAATTTCGTCCTCAGTCTCTGAATCTAAATTTCTAAATCTGATAGCCAAGTTCCACACACATGAGGATGGCTTCAACTGGGATCTTGGGTTCATGTCACACTATCTATAACCTCACAACTTGCCTGGGTTTGCAAAATCTCACTAACTGTCCTGTCTGGAGACCATTCACATCTCTTTAGCCTGTGCTTAACTCTCTCTCCACTCACATTGTCTATATCTGTAAAGACTTGATGATCTGTTAAGATTCACATTCCAACCATTACCCTCTAATTGAGTTTGTGTCTATATATGCCCTGTTTGTGAACCAAATCCTGCACTTACCTGATGAAGGGGCAGTGCTCTGAAAGCTTGTGCTACCAGATAAACCTGTTGGACTTTGATTCTTATTGTGCCCACCCAAATTCAACATCAGCATCTGAATCTAAAGACAAGGACTTGTGTATACAGATCCCACCTGCCTTGAATCATTTCAATATCTGCTCCTTCATTACTGGAGAGTGGTTAATGTCAGGGGGAGAGTGAGGAGTATCGACGATATCAACAAACCAAAGCCTCGGGAGTTATTTAATTCCAATCACAACCTTGGCAAGTCTCAAAATGCAGCATTATCTGTTACCCAAGTGCAGTCACTGTTGGGACAAGTTCTTGTAACACAGTGGCTTAGTGTTCGATCTCTGAACCAGAATCTCTGGCTTTGAGTCCCAGCTCAGGACTTGATGGCCAGTGAAGATGTGCCCGAAATGTGGTCAAACAGACTGAGTATTGACCTTCGAATGCTTCCAGTGCACTGACAGTGGATGGAACGAGACAGAGTTCTGGTTATGTGTGTTCCCATCAGGAACCTCCAATGTCAGAGCCTCGATCATTACTACCCATAGCTGTGTGTAACAGTGTCTGCTGCTACAGCAACTCTGTAATATACCATTACTGCTGTAATGTGGGAACTGCAGCAGCCTGTTGGTACACAGCAAGGTCCAAGGTTGTGACCAGGCTAAGTGGGTTTTGTAAGTTGAGGATTAAGCGGGATGGCATAGTGATAGTGGTTAGCACTGCTGCCTCACAGCCCTAGGGGCTTAGATTCGATTCTGGCTTTGAGTCTCTGACTGTGTGGAGTTTGCACATTCTCCCCATGTCTGCGTAGGTTTCCTCCTCTTTCCTTCCTTTCCTTCCTCTCATAGCTCAAAGATGTGCAGGGTTAGGTGGATTGGCCATGCTAAATTGACCCTCAGTGTCAAGGAGATCAGCAGGGTAACTTCATGGGGTTATGGGAATAGGGCCTGAGTGGGATTGTAGTCGATACAGACTCGATGGGCTGAATGGCCTCCTTCTGTACTACAGGGATTCTAAGTATTGGTCCTAGATATCAGGGTGGTCCCCCCTGATCTTCTTGGCAAGCGTGCCAGGGGATCCTGGAGTTGATAGGGCAGGTGGTGCCTCAGTCAGTGTCTGACCAAATATTGTACACGTTCATCCTCTGAGACAACGTGCACCTTGAGGAGGTGACTGATAACACATGGGGAAATGTGGCTGCAGTAGTGAGCAGCTGGACACAGGCAGGTATGAATGCTTGTCATGATGGTCAGTATCTCAGGCGGTGCCGCACTCCCTCAGTAACACACTGAGTTCTCAGTGAGAGGGAGAGAGATGTGGATGGGATAGGAGGAGGCTCCTGTGGATCAGGCGGGTTGATTGGAACTCCTGTATATTCGAATGATGGCCTGTTCAGGATGATTGAGGTTTAGTCTGATCCCTGGTGTGCAATGAGGTACAACAAAGTGAAATAAATGAGTGTAATAAACATTTATCATCCAAAAACAAATCAGATTTGCAAGATGAGTTGACAGATATTTAGCCAGATTAGAAGATGCTGGATGAGGTAGGCTTAAAGGCCTAAACACAGCTGGAGAAAAAGGGATAGGGAGGTTGTAATGTTGGTTCAGTGAGGTAAGGGTGTAAGTTCAGACTGAGTTTTAAGATTGATTTAAGGCAATTCTTCATCTATGAAGAGTGAAGGTTTTTGGCACACTGGAATGTGGAGACATACACAGCGTGTGGAGGTGAAGATGTTGAAATCATTGAGGAATCTTTTTGATCAGTGGGGGGGTAGCATGGTAGCACTGTGGTTAGCGCTGCTATCTCACAGTGTCAGGGACCCAGGTTCGATTCCCGGCTTGGGTCACTGTGTGTGTGAAGTTTGCATGTTCTCCCCATGTCTGCATGGGGCTTCCTCCAAGTGCTCCATTTTCCCTCCACACTCCAAAGATGTCCGAGTCCGGTGGATTGGCCATGCTAAATTACCCCTTATTGCCAGGGGGACTAGCTAGGGTAAAATGCATGGTGTTATGGGGAAAGGGCCTGGGTAGGATTTCAGTCAGTACAGGCTCAATGGGCCGAATGGTCTCCTGCACTGTAGGGATTCTGTGATCCTATGCTCAGGCAGGGAGGAGTTTTAAATAAACCTGGGCTGAATTTTCCCTCCTCGCTTGCTGTGAGTTTGGGATCTTGTGGAGACTGTTCCTCTGCTGATTGTTGCTTTTGATAAGCTGGCATGTGTTTATTACAAACCTCTAAATCCTGCCTCTTACCAACTCTGAGCCTTGGCAATCAGAGCTCTGGTGAAACATTAGATCAGGGGAATTGGACAGATAGCACAGTTCCTTCAGTGTTTGTTTTGGGTTGGATTGAGCCAGATACTGTTAAACATCTTCAACCCCGAACACCCCAAACAATCAGGACAAAGCTCTCAGAACAGTATCTACTAATTGACATCTATCCATTAATCCCTCATCCATCAAATCGTGAGCTATTCCACTGGCTTTTAGTCCTGTTATTTGGAATCTTGCTTGATGTGTAGGTTGTGGGATTAGTGGGATAAATACATAGGCATAGGGTCTAGGTAAGATGCGCGGTCAGAGATTCAGTGCAGACTCGATAGGCTGAATAGCCTCCATTGCACTAAAAAAGGCAGCACAGTAGTTAGCACTGCTGCCTCACACTGCCTGGGGCCTGGGTTCGATTCCAACTCTGGAGTTTGCACATTCTCCCCGTGTCTGCATGGTTTTCCCCCAGGTACTCCAGTTTCCTTCCGCTGTCCAAAGACGTGCGGGTTAGGTTGATTGGCCATGCTAAATTCCCCCTTTGCATCCCAGGATGTGAGGTTGGTAAGAGGCGATCTGATCCTTTATGGGAATGAAAGAGGCTCACACTTCAAAACAACAAGTGCTGGAATTTTAAGACCTCACTCAGGCGAGATTCGTAAAATCCTGCCCAAGGCCAAGGAGAATTCCATTTTGCAATCCAGAAACAGAACGGGGGAGGCAATAAAATTCCAGCTAAATTCCCCAACTTCTGGGTGAACGTTGCAGCCAGGGATAAGCATTTTTCTTCGGGAATGAATGCTCTGTGTTAATTTTTCAATGTTTCTCTTCCTTAAGCAAAGTTGCTTTTACCTCTTGCCCCCTTTCCCCACCGATGAGGAAATTATTAATGATATTGGTGTGCTGGAGGGAAATTGAGGGTGTGAAGGGTGAGGTCGTGTCCAAATGGAGATGGCTGACTGCTGCTATTTCTGTTGGATCTGTAGGCACTACCACAGCATGGAGGTGTTTACAACTTACGACCTGCTGATGCTGAATGGAACCAGAGTTGCTGAGGGACACAAGGCCAGTTTCTGTCTGGAGGACACAGAGTGTGATTCAGGTAAGGTGACCCGTTCCCCGCACGTGACCCGTTCCCCGAGCACAAAGAAAGTCTTGCAATGATGCAGTGCCTTCTGTCACCTCAGCATGTTCCAGAGTGCCTAATCAAACTCAGGGTGGTGATAAGCAGAATTGGTGTATGGTGAATTCCCACAGAGACATCTACTTTTGCCTCGATTGAGGGTGAAGTATCGGCCTGGTCTCCAGTTTAGAAATCGTGTTACACAGAATCATGGAATCCTACAGTGCAGAAGGCCATTCGGCCCATTGAGTCTGCATCGACCACAATCCCACCTGGCCCTATCCCCATTACCCCATGCATTTGCCCTGCTGGTCCCCCTGACACTAAGGGGGAATTTGCCACGCCAATCCACTTAACCCGCTCACTTCTGAGTGGAAACTGGAGTACCCCGAAGAAATCCACGCAGATACGAAGAGAATGTGAAGACTCCACACAGATAGTGACCCAAGCCAGGAAGAGTCACAGAATCCCTACAGTACTGAAGGAGGCCATTTGGCCATTGGGTGTGCACTGACCACAATCCCACCCAGGCCCTATTCCCGCAACCTCATGCTAGTTCCCCGACACTAGTGTCAATTAGGCATGGCCAATCAACCTATCCCACTCACCCTTGGAGCGTGGGAGGAAACAGGAGCATCCAGAGGAAACCCACACAGACTAGGGAAGAATGTGACCCATAGACAGTGACCCAAGCCAGGAATTGAACCCGGATCTCCTGCACTGTAAGGCAGCAGTGTGCTACAATTCACAAAATTGTTTGAGAGAGCCATGGTTTGACGTTTGTCCAAAAAAATGGCACCTCTGACTGTGTAGCACTCCCTCTGCGGTAAGCTGGTGATTTAGCCAAGACTTTTTGTGTTCAGGTTTCTGGAGTGGAACCTGAACCCAGAACTTTGTGAGTCTGGGAAGAAGGAGCTGTGGCTCATGACTGCACTCCAGTGGTACATCAACAAGCTGAAGATGTGTGAATGCAACTCCAGAACTTTCCCAATTCACACCTCAATATTTAACACAGGAACAGGAAAAGTCTCACGACACCAGGTTAAAGTCTAACAGGTTTATTTAGTATCAGGAGCTTAAGGAGTGCTGCTCAGGTGAATGGAGAGGTCGGTCCATTAACACCACATATATAGGCAAAAATATACTTGCAAGATAATAGTTTATAGAATATAGAACATTACAGCGCAGTACAGGCCCTTCGGCCCTCGATGTTGTGCCGACCATTGTAACCAATTTTATGACTCTCTATCCTAAACTATTCCAATGCTATCCATATGCCTATCCACTGCCCATTTGAACGTCCTTAAACTTGACGAGTCTACAACTGCTGCAGGCAGGGCATTCCACGCCCTTACTACCCTCTGAGTAAAGAACCCAACTCTAGCATCTGTCCAGAACTACCACCCCTTAATTTAAAGCTATGTCTCCTCGTGTTATCCATCTCCATCCGAGGAAAAAGGCTCTCACTATCCATCCTATGTAACCCTCTGATCATCTTATATGTCTCAATCAAGTCACCGCTTAGCCTTCTTCTCTCTGATGAAAATAACTTCAAGTCCCTTAACCTTTCCTCATAAGACCTGCCCTCCATACCAGGCAACATCCTAGTAAACCTCCTCTGTACCCTCTCCAATACCTCCACATCTTTCTTATAATGTGGCGACCAGAACTGTACACAATACTCCAAGTGCGGCCGCACCAGAGTTTTGCACAGTTGTGACATAACATCTCGGCTCCGAAATTCAATCCCCCTACCAATAAATGCTAACACGCCGTATGCCTGCTTAACAACCTTATCAACCTGAGTACCAACTTTCAGGGATCTATGCACCTGTACACCGAGATCTCTCTGCTCATCCACACTAGTAAGAGTCCTACCTTTAGCCCTATATTCTTCACACCTATTACTCTTAACAAATTCCTCTTACCTGTTTGTCTTAACAGGTATCAAGCCTTTACAGGTAGAGACAGTGCAAGTGGAGAAAGGGATAATCACAGATTAAAGGGGTGTGAATTTCCTCAAGTAAGGACAGTTAGTAGGATTTTGCAAGTCCAGATCAAATGGTGGGGATTATGTGGAGTGTGACATGAACCTAAGATCCCAGTTGGTGCCATCCTCATGAGCAAAGACTTGATTACCTGCAAAGACTCGCATTGCAACCATTATCTTGCAATTGTGTCTCTGTCTATGTATGCCGTGTTTGTGAAACCGACCTCTCCACTCACCTGATGAAGGAGCAGTGCTCTGAAAGCTCGTGTTTTCAAATAAACCTGGTATTGAAAGACTTCATACTCGGCCCACCCCAGTCCAACACCGGGCATCTCCACACTTTAACACAGGAACATCTGCATTTCAGAGGAAAAGAAGAATTACCAGTGTGACAACTTTGGGGAACAGGGGATAACAGGCGGTTGCTGGGATACCTACCGACATGACATCGACTGCCAATGGATTGACATCACTGATGTCTCTCCGGGGGAGTACATTCTTCAGGTAAGCACAATCATTTCTCCAGGTCGTGGAAGGGTGATATCTACCCAATCTGACAAGGGAACAAAAGCCAATCTTTACAGATTGCACCTTTGGCAATGTTTGGATTCCCTCTAGAACTTCATAAAACAAATAGAAGCAGGCTGTGAGGCTATTCAGCCCTCTGAGCCTGTTCTGCATGACAGTCAGTCATGTTGGCACACGGCAGTCAGTTTGCACACAACAAGATCCCATAGACAGCAAAGTGGTGATGTTTCAGGGGACAATTCTTCATCTTCTCTTGAAGCAGGGAAAGGCCTGATAGAAGGTGTTGGGGTTCAGGAAAGTTGGGCAGAAGGAGAAAAGATTCTTCCAGCCGCGGGAGAGAGCTGAACGATACATTCACCAACGTAATAACTATCTCCAATAAAGATCTTCCCCCAGGATGTGGAGCTCACAGCCTCAGCACATAGTCCCAGTGTCTTTCAGGGTGCTGGATAAAGAGAGAAAGAAAGAGAAGGATGAGATGATTGATTAGCTGACACCAAGTGAGTGAAGCCTGGTGTGGAACAGCGGCCAAATGGCCTGTTAATTGGGCCAAATGGCCTGTTAATGCGATATAAGTGTCCTTGGAGTTGGCTGTTTAAACCATCAGCAATGGGGTATAATCGGCAGGTAAGGAAGAGAATAAGATGGAGAGAAAGTATTGAAATTCAGGGCAATGGAGAGGCTACGGGATGTTACAGATGATTGGGGTGTGGAAGGAATCCAGTTGCTGTGTTAATCACAGCACGCACCCTTCCTCAATGTCCTTCAGAGATGTTCCATTCTGTTCTGTTCTGCTCTTTAAAGCTTTAAGTTTATTTGTTAGTGCCGCAAGTAGGCTTACGTTAACACTGCAATGAAGTTGCTGTGAAAATCCCCTAGTTGCCACACTCCGACATCTGTTCGGATACTCTAAGGGAGAATTTAGCGTGGCCAATCCACCGAACCAGCACGTCTTTCCGACTGTGGGAGGAAACCGGAGCACCCGGAGTAAATCCATACAGACGCATGGGGGAGAACCTGCAAACTCCACACAGACAGTAACGCAAGCTGGGAATCAAAACCAGTGCTGTGAGGCAGCAGTGCTCATCACTGTGCTGTGCCACCGTACCACCATGTCCCTCTGACAAGGCGAGAACACATTGAGAGAGGGCAGGAATGGTACTGGGATTCTGAGAGAGTGAGGGGGTTGTTCTTCTTGGAGCCCAGCTAGTTAAAGGGAGCTTTAATATCTGTTCAGAATGATGGGAGCTTTGACCGAGTAAATGAGGAAATATTTTCACAGATGCGATGATCAGTAACCAGGATTTACAGAACACAAACAGGGGGAGGCAATGGCCAAGGGATATGATTGCTCGACTATTCATCCAGAAACTCAGCTAATGTTCTGGGGACCCAGGATCAAATCCCACCACGGCAGATGATAGAAGTTGAATTCAATAAAAAAAAATTTGGAATTAAGAATCTATTGATGTTTATGAAATGATTGTCAATTGTTGGAAAAACCCATCTGGTTCACTAATGTCATTTAGGGAAGGAAATCTTACCCGATCTGGTCTATATATGACTCCTGAGCTACAGCAATGTGATTGAGTCTCAACTGCCTTTGAGCAATTAAGGATAGGCAATAAATGCTGGCCAGCCAGTGACACCCATTCCCACGAATGAGTAAAAAAATTGGTGCTTGAGTTGTGATCTGGGATGTGGTGCCTGAAAATGTGAGTTGAAGTAATTCAATAGAAACGTTCAAGTACGTATCCACTTTCACAATGGCACAGTGGGTTAGCAATGATGCCTCGCAGCCCCAGGGACCCAGGTTCGATTCCTGGCTTGGGTCAGTGCTTGTGTGGAGTTGGCACATTCTCCTCATGTCTGCGTGGGTTCCCTCCGAGTGCTCCGGTTTCCTCCCACAGTTGGAAAGATGTGCTGATTAGGGTGCATTGACTGAACAGGCACCGGAGTGTGGAGACTCTGGGATTTTCACAGTAACTTCATTGTGGTGTTAATGTGAGTCCACTTGTGACACTAATAAGTAAACTTAAAAGGTGATGTTGCAGAGTTCTGAGCAAAGAGCAGTAGGAACCAAGTGCTTTGTGGTGTTCTGACCAGTGTTACCGTCACCAGAGTAAGTGAAGTGATGCTGGCTATCATTTTGCTGTTCCTGACGCGATGATGTTGGTGACCCATTTTGTGGCAATCTTTGACTTCGCTGGTGATGTTTAGATGTTGTGTTGAGGTGCTGGGTGAAGGAAGGGACCAGGGACTTTGGGAAGATAGTGTGGAACAGTTCCTAGCTCCCCCAGATGGAAAGTGAATGACACTGTGTCTAAGCGCTTTGTAATTTATATCTGTTAATCTGCAGGTCGTCATCAATCCCAATTATGAGGTGGTGGAGTCAGACTACAGCAATAATGTTGTGAAATGTCGCTGCAAGTTTGATGGACATCGCATCTGGACTTACAACTGTCATGTTGGTGAGTGACAATGGGAAGATATTCTTTAAAGGTCAATCACTTACTCTCTCCCCTACTGATCCACTGGGAATCCAAATTAACTGCTTCATACTGCTCTGAGAAAGCATCATCCAGACTCAAAACATTGGCTCTATTCTCTCTCCGCAGACGCTGATGGTAACACTCGGAAATAATACCCCAAAAGAAGTTTCATCTCATCCCCCTTCTCGAACTGCCTGAAATAGTTCCCCGACTTCATTCACATCTCCTCAGTTACCCGCTGAAACATCAGCAAACATAGGAAATAGGAGCACGAGGAGGCCGTTCGGCCCTTCAAGCCTGCACCACCATTCAATATGATTGTGGTTGAACATGCACTTCCCATACCTCACTCCCACCTTCTCTCCATAGCCTTTGATGCCTTTAGCCATGAGGCCACATCCAGCTCCCTCTTGAACATTTCAAACAAACTGATCCCCAGAGAATTCCTTAGGTCACAATCTCTGAGTGAAGAACTTCTTCTGCATCTCAGTCCTGAATGGTTTACCATTTATTCTTAGACTGTTACCCCAAGTTCTAGACTTCCCCAACACCAGGAACATTCTTCCCTCATCCAGCCTGTCCCATCAGGATTTAATATGTTCCGATGAGATCCCCTCTCATTCTTCTCAATTCCAGTGAGTTCAAGCCTTGTCCATCCTGTCTCTCTTCATGTCTCAGCCCTGCCATTCCAGGAATCAGTCTGGTGAAACTTCACTGGATTCCCTCAATAGCAAGAACATCCTTCCTCAGACCAGGAGACCAAAGCTGCACAAAATACTCAAGGTGTGGCCTCACCAAGACCCTGTGTAACTGCAGCAAGACATCCTTAACCTGTACTCAAATCCTCTTGTTATGAAGGCCAGCTTGCCGTTAACTTTCCTCACTGCCTGCTGACTTCCAGCCACTGTTCTCACCATGGCACCAAGGTCATGTTGCACTTCCCCTTTTACTAAACTGCCACTATTCAGATAATAATCTTCCTTCCTGTTTTTGCCACCAGAGTGGATAACCTCACTTTTATCCACATTATATTGCATTTGCCCACTCAGCCGGTCTGTCAACTCACCCTGCAGCCTCTTAGCATCCTCCCCGTAGCACACACCCAGCTTAGTGTCATCTGCAAATTTGGAGATGTTGCACTCAATTCCTTCATCCAAATCATTAATGTATATTGTGAATAGCTGGGGTCCCAGCACTGAACCCTGGGGTACCCCACTCCTCACTGCCTGCCACTCTAAACAAGACCCGTTTATTCCCACTCTCTGCTTCCTGTCTGGCAACCAGTTCTCTATCCACATCAATTTGTTACTCTTAATACCATGCATTTTAAATTTGCTCACTAATCTCTTGTGTGGGACCTTGTCAAAAGCCTTTTGAAAGTCCAGAAACACAATATCCACTTGTTCACCCGTGCCCACTCAGTAGTCACATCCCCAAAAAATTCCAGAAGATTTGTCAAGCGCGATTTCTCTTCAATGAATCTGTTCTGACTTGGACTGCTCCTGTCACCCAGTTCTGTCCTGAATAATTGACTCCAGCAATTTACCCCCCTCCAATGTCAGGCAACCCAATCTATAATTCTCTGCCTTCTCTCTCCCTCTTTTTATAAAAACTGGGATTAAATTTGTTACCCTCCAATCAACTGGGACTCGTGCAGAGTTGAGAGAGTGTTGGAAAATGATCACCAATGAATCCCCTATTTCGCAGGCCACTTCCTTGAGTACTCTGCGATGCAGAACGTCAGGCCCTGGGGATTTTTTGGGTTTTAATCCTGGAAATTCCTCCAGTAAAATTTCCCTCAATTCCTCTTTCCTGCCAGAACCCCTCAAGTAGAGTTTATTTATTAGTGTCACAAGTAAGGCTTACATTAACACTGCAATGAAGTTACTGTGGAATTCCCCTAGTTGCCACAGTCCGGCGCCTGTTCGGGTCAGTGCGACTCATTGGCACGTTTTTGAGATTGTGGGAGGAAACCCAGGCAGACGTGGGGAGAGAAGAGAGTGCAAACTCCACACAGACAGTGAGCCAAGCTGGGAATCGAACCCGGGTCCCTGGCACCGTGAGGCAGCAGCGCTAACCCGCTGAGCCACAGTGCTGCCCCTTTGAGATAGTTAAGGTGGCCACGTGAATAATCTTTCTCTCCTTCTTCTGCTCGCCAGGTGGTTCTTTCAGCTCCGAATCGGAAGAACTCTTTGACCATTTTCCCGGGTTGATGAGCAACCATCTGTTGACATGGTAACAGCCCGCCGCAGAGAAGAAGTCTTCAGCAATGCTTACCAAAAAAAAAGGGATGTCCAGTTACATAACGCCAATGGCAGAGACTGATGCGTGGTTGTTAATTGAATATTGGTGCTACCATTATTACCACTCCAAGGTTAGTGTGCTGTGGAACTGAGCTGTGTTCCATTCCAGCGAGTTACGAGCTGAGTTGTACCCGTCCTCACTGAGAGAGAATAAACACACCAAAGTCACAGCCCAAAGACTCAGTCCGAAGCTGTGTGGTGTCTCTCTTTCTCTCCGTCCCTCCCTCAATTTCCTGGTCAGGCTCGGGCAAGGTGAGCGTGCATTCATTAGTTGTGACTGGCTCTCAGCCAGGGCGATGGAGAGATGCAGCAGAGATACCCGAAGCTAACGAGGGCTGCAGAGGCGTTCTACCTTTCTCTGGACGCCTGCAACACAAGTCCTACCGCAGGGACGACCATACCCGACGCACACGTCCCAGGAGGTGGAGGGAGGAGGGGATAAGTGACTACTGCACACTAAAATGGTTCACAGATTATGGTATCTTTTCAAATTGGAATGTTCAAACCTTCTAAGATCCACGTCTATAGATCTCTTTGTAACCGACTTGACCTGGTCTGCTTTGGACACCATTTGACATTGCAGTCATGTGTCCTGAGGTTAGATATTCACTTGGAATTAAAAGAAATCCCATTCTAATAAATCAGCTTCAATAGATTGTTGTTCTTTATCCCCCTGAAGGAAGTCCAGCTTAGAGAAGGATCACACATACAGAACGAGGCCATTTGGCCCATTGAGCTTGCACCTATCTTGGGTCACATTTGACAATGAATCCCACATTGCTTAGGCTCCTTACCCTTCGCCCCCTGTACGTTTTTCCCCCTCTGGTATCTCTCCAATTCCCCTCTGAAAGTCACCTGACTGAAGAGCAAAGAATGGATTGGTCTGTTAGTGTCATTAAAAACAGAGGAATATTATCCCAAATCCGTGAAGACCTTCCCAAACTCCAAAGCATCGCCATTAGAAAACTTTTCAGTTCTTGTTTAGGTTTCCACAATCGTGAAAGGATTTGGAGACATTGCAGAAAGTGCAAGGTGCTGACCGAACTGTGTGTGCATGCATGTGCGCGCACGTGTGTGTGTGCATGAGTGTGCGCGCACGTGTGTATGTGTGTGTGTATACACGTGAGTGTGTGTGTGTGTGCACGCATGTGTGTTCCTACAGTTGGGAGTTCAGTGTGTGTAGTCCCAAGTGAGTGTAATCCAGAGATATATAAAAAGCGTTTACTCCTTGATGTCTTTGTGGTCACATATCAGGTGGAATTTTCCCTCTCCACCTGCCACAGGAGTCATATCAGGCGGTGGACACACGTGTACACGCACATACCCTGATGATGGACCATGCAAAGGTCCGTTACCCTCAGGCGGAATTTTCTGGATCTGGTGAGTGAGTTGGAAAACCGACCTATCGGATTTACAGCACAGAAACAGGCCGCTCCACCTCACTATTCTGTGTGTCTGTTCAAAACAAACTTCCTCCCTCTGCACCTGCCCCTATCAGCTTATCCTGTGTGTGTGTGTGTGTGCGCGCGCATGCGTGTGTGTGTCTGCACATGCGCATGTGTGTGTGCTTGCATGTGTGCACGTGTGTGTGTGCGCGCATGACTTTCCTGGGAATTATAGACCAGTGAGTCTTACTTCTGTGGTGGGCAAAGTATTGGAAAGAATTATTAGGGATAGGATTTATAGTTATTTAGAGAGAAATGAATTGATTGGGGATAGTCAGCATGGTTTTGTGAAGGGTAGGTCGTGCCTTACTAACCTTATTCACTTTGGCAGGAATAACAAATGTGTAGAGTATAGGGCTAATGGTAGGACTCTTAATAGTGTTGATGAACACTATTTGCGGCATTTGTAGATGCGCCAAGTTTGGTGGCGTTTAAGAGGTTAGTAGATAAGTTTATGGATGAAAAGGGAATGGTTTAGGTTAGAGGGTCATTGCTTTTTCTTAATTGGTCAGCGCAACATCGAAGGCCGAAGGGCCTGTTCTGCGCTGTAATGTTCTATGTTCTATTATTGCGTTTTTTGAAAAAGTGACCAAAGAGGTGGATGGGGGTAAGGCAATTGATGTGGTAAATATGGACGTTTGATATGGTAAGGCGTTTGATAAGGTGCCCCATGGAAGGCTTCTGCAGAAAATGCAGATGTATGGGATTGAGGGTGATTTAGCTAATTGGATTAGGAATTGGCTAGCTGATAGAAGACAGAGGGTGGGGGTTGATGGAAATTATTCATCGTGGAGTTCGGTTACAAGTGGTGTACCTCAGGGATCTGTTTTGGGGCCCCTGCTGTTTGTAATTTTTATAAATGATCTGGATGAGGGTATTGAGGGATGGATCAGTAAATTTGCAGATGATACTAAAGTTGGTGGTGTGGGAGATAGTGAAGAGGGGGGTTTTAGTTTACAGAGTGACTTGGACAAGTTGCAGAGCTGGGCCGAGAGGTGGCAAATGGAGTTTAATGTGAAAAAGTGTGAGGTAATTCACTTTGGCAGGAATAACAAATGTGTAGAGTATAGGGCTAATGGTAGGATTCTTAATAGTGTTGATGAACAGAGGGATCTTGGTGTATTTGTGCATAGATCCCTGAAAGTAGGCAGTCAAGTCGATAAGGTGGTTAAGAAGGCATACGGAGTCTTAGCTTTTATTGGTAGGGGGATTGAATTTCGGAACCGCAACGTCATGTTGCAACTGTACAAAACTCTAGTGCGGCCGCACTTGGAGTATTGTGTGCAGTTCTGGTCCCCACATTCTAAGAAAGATGTGGAGGCATTGGAGAGGGTACAGAGGAGGTTTACCAGGATGTTGCCTGGTATGGAGGGCAGGTCTTATGAAGAGAGGCTGAGGGACTTGAGGTTGTTTTCGTTAGAAAGAAGGCGGCTAAGAGGAGACCTTATGGAAACATATAAGATGATTAGAGGTTTAGATAGGGTGGACAGTGATAGCCTTTTTCCTAGGATGGAGAAAGCTAGCACGAGGGACATAGCTTTAAATTAAGGGGTGGTAGTTATAGGACGGATGTCAGAGGTAGGTTCTTTACCCAGAGGATAGTAAGGGTATGGAATGCCCTGCCTGCGGCAGTTGTAGATGCGCCAAGTTTGGTGGCGTTTAAGAGGTTAGTAGATAAGTTTATGGACGAAAAGGGAATGGTTTAAGTTAGAAGCTCATTGCTTTTTCCTAATTGGTTGGCGCAACATCGAAGGTCGAAGGGCCTGTTCTGCGCTGTAATGTTCTATGTTCTATGTCCTATGTTCTCTTTCTCTGTTCCTCATGTATATATTCAAACTATCCTTAAATACACTGACACTATTCCCTTTAATCACTCCCTGTGGGAGCGAATCCCACATTCTCCTCCACTCCCCATGGGTGCAAGTCCCACATTCTCCCCCACTCCCCGTGGGACCTATGTTCTCCCCACTCTTGCTGAGTCAAGCTATTTCTCCTGCATTCCTGATTGAATTTATCAGTGAGTGTCTTGCATTTGGGTATCATTTTTGTGTGTGCACTTTGAGAGGGAGGTGTTTTCAGATGACTGCCTATCTCTACTCCGTAAGAAGTCAATGAGAGGCTGGGTCACTTTATCGCGAAACTCAGTCTGCATTTCTGAGAAGATTAAACCATGTGTTCACTCTCTGTCTTCCCTCCCAGACTGTCCCTCCTTTTCTCTCTCTCTCTCTCTCTCTCTCTCTCTCCCTCCTCCTGCAGAAACTGAATGTGCAAACTGTCCAGCTGCTGACTCCCAGTCCAAGGCAGTTTAAACATGCAACTTGGGGCCAACTTGCCAATTTCCTGATGGGATCTAATGGAGTGCAGGGCAGGTGACGGCACAGTGGTTAGCACTGCTGCCTCACAGCACCAGGGCCCCTGGTTCAATTCCCGGCCTAGGTCACTTTCTGTGTGGAGTCTGCACATTCTCCCCATGTCTGCATGGTTTTCCTCCGGGTGCTTCAGTTTCCTCCCATGGTGTATGGGTTAGGTTGCTTGTCCATGCTAAATTAACCCTAATGTCGGAGGATTTGAAGGGTAAATATGTGGGTTGTGTGACAGGGCCTGGGTGGGATTGTGGTCAGTGCAGAGTCGAATGGCCTCCTTCTGCACTGGAGGGATTCTATCTCTATGAAATGGTGAGTTACTGAGCTTTCATTCACCAAACTTTCCAGCCTCATTCAACCTTGGAGAGGCTTGATTTCCTTTTGACAGACCTGAGGTAATTCGAACTGTGCATTAATAAGTATATGCAGAGGCCTCACGGTTAACGTACAGTGTCCAGAACACAAACTTGTCAGCGTCTCCCTCTCTCGAAGCCTCACGGTCAGCCCACTATTGCTCTTCCATCATGAACATCATCATTCTCCCATTCACACGCGGTTCCTGTGGGACAGAATTCCCAAATTCCAGCGACTGCAATTTCAAAGTCAGGAAGCAAATTGGAAAGGTGGGGAGAGAGGGGCATGATTCACCCAAAGAAAAGAAAGAGTTCAGGAGGACACATGGCCTTTTTTTCTCCTAAGAAATGATGCCAGGGCTGATCTGTGATCGTTTCTTGTCTCCTACCTGTTTGGGAAACAAACTCTGATTTAAATGAAAATTTAGGTAAAAGAGTGTCAAAGGTTCGACCCCATGTTGACCCTGTGTAGAAATGCTTCCTCATTTGCCTGAGTGCTCCTCTCTCTCTCTCTCTCTGTCTCTTCACACCGACACAAGCTAAAGGAAATCAATTTCACACTATAACCCAGGGACCCTGTCTGAGATAAGGGCTCAGACAGGAGGAGAGAGAGAGCAGGAATAAGGAAATAATGCACAAGGTATTTATAATCAAGTCCCTTATCATCTGTTATCAGACCTGATGTGACAGCATTCCTTGGGAAATACAGGCATGGTACTGGAATACACAAGGACATATTATGAAGTTGTGCAAGGTGCTATTTAAGTGCAAGTTCTTTCATTTCTCAAACTCTCGGCCCAAGTTGCTAATGTACCTTGATTCTCCATTTTTACTCTGCTGTCTGTCAGTGAAGAATTTCTTTCTTGTATCTGAGATAATCTGACAACGTTGAACTTAATGCTGTGTCCAGAAAACGTCAAGTGAAAGATGAGATGATCTTCCTGTACCACATTCCAAACCACCCCCCCCCCCCCCCCCCCCCCCCCCCCCCCCCCCCCCGCATCAAAAGCTATTCCAATGATGGAGTGAGGATGTTAACTCTGTCTCTCCATCCACAGGTACAGCCTGACTTGCTGAATATTTCCATTTCTGATGATTTTTTTGAGTAATATATTTATGGGATGTAGGTGTAGCTGGCTGGGCCAGTATTCATTGCTCATCCCTAACTGCCCTCCATTTCAGAGGGCAGTTGAGTGTCAGTCACGTTGCTGTGGCTCTGGAGTCACAGGTAGGCCAGACTGGGTAAGGACGGCAGATTTCCTTCCCTGCAGGATATTCCTGAACCAGATGGGTTTTTCCAACACTCGACAATGGTTTCATGGTCATCAGTAAATTCTGAATTCCGGAAACTTATTACTGAATGCAAATTCTTCCCTCTGCCATAGTGGGATTCAAACCTAGTCCCTGGATCTTGCTCAGGGTCTATGGATGACTGGTGTAGTGATTATGCTACTGGCTCCCCCCCTCTCTTGTGTGTGAGTGTCAGTGTGCTTTTTGAGTATAAATGATGTGTAGTCTTGGTGTTCCTCTCACTGCCTGGCATGACAAAGGTGTATGAGTGAGCAGTGGGAATGCAGACCTCTTGGAGTTATCCCTGTCTGAAATCAGTGGGAGAATTCAGTAGTGGTCGATTCAATAGAGTCAGTGATCTGACACGTCACTGGTTTATATTGTTGTGAGCTGCCCTTCTGTTAGCAAGTCATATTCCTGATTATCGGAACAAGTTCCTTTCCAAATGTCACCGTGTGATTTTTCACCATGGATACTGGAAAAGAAGCTATTTTATTTGCTCATAGAATCATGGAATCCCACAGTGCAGAAGGAGGCCATTCGGCCCATCGAGGCTACACTGACAACAATCCCACCCAGGCCTTAACCCTATGCATTTTCTCTTGCTAGTCCCCCTGACGCTGAGGGACAATTTAGCACAGCCAATGCACATCTTTCAGACTGTGGGAAGGAACTGGGGCACCTAGAGGAATCCCACACAGGCACGGGGTGAATGTACGGACTCCACCCGAGCCAGGAATCGAACGCAAGTCCCTGGTGCTGTGAGACAGACATGCTAACCACTGCACCACCGTGCTGCCCTGAGGTGGGTGATACAGCCAGTGCTGTTTTATTGACTGCCATCTCCCCGCACCCAAGTCCAGAGTAGATGAGACCCATGAGGTCTCATAGAGGAACAGCCAGATATGGTGATGTGGTCATGCGACAATTCCACTGCTTGCAACAGGAGGAGTTTCTGGAAAGTGAGTGATTGTCGGCAGTGGCTCGAGAGGTAACACTCTGATTTCTGAATCAGGAAAGTATAGCTTCAAGATTAGTGCACTGATCCTTCAGTACATCCCTGTGGGCATGCTGCACTGTCAAGACTTCTGTCCTGGTTGGATAAGGTGCTGGTGAGGCCACATCTGGAGTATCCTGTGCAGATCTGGTCTCCTTACTTGAGAAAGGATATACTGGCACTGGAGGGGACACAGAGGAGATTCATTAGGTTGATTCCGGAGTTGAGAGGGTTTGATTTTGAGGATAGACTGAGTAGACTGGGGCTATACTCACTGGAATTCAGAAGAATGAGGAGAGACTTTATGGAAGCATATAAGATTATGAAGTGAATAGATAAGATAGAAGCAGGGAAATTGTTTTCACTGATGGGTGAAACTAGAACTAGGGGACATGGCCTCAAAATGAGGGGGAGCAGATTTAGGACTGAGTTGAGGGGAACTTCTTCACACAAAGGGTTGTGAATCTGTGGAATTCCCTGCCCAGTGAAACAGTTGAGGCTC
The DNA here is from genome assembly GCA_024679065.1 of Sphyrna mokarran. NCBI lineage: Eukaryota > Metazoa > Chordata > Chondrichthyes > Carcharhiniformes > Carcharhinidae > Sphyrna > Sphyrna mokarran. Next base: position 11,499,631 of record JAGIQG010000031.1, read on the forward strand.
CCTCATTGAATGTTTTTAAGGCAAGAATAGATACATTTTTGAACAGTAAAGGGATTAAGGGTAATGGTGAGCACGCAGGTAACTGGAGCAGAGTCCACAAAAAGATCAGCCATGATCTTATTGAATGGTGGAGCAGGCTCAAGGGGCCAGATAGCCGACTCCTGCTCCTAGTTAGAATGTAGAAACTGTTCAGTCTAGAAGGTTGTACCAACAACAATCCTATTCCAGGCCCTATCCTCAGAACCCCATACCTTTACCCCACTAACCCCCCTTAACCTATACATCCCAGGATAATATGGGCAATTTAGCACGGCCAATCCACCTAACCCCAACATCTTTGGAATGTGGAGGAAACTGGAGCACCCGGAGGAAACGTACACAGACACGGGGAGAATGAGCAAATTCCATACAGACAGGGAATTGAACCTGGTGCTGTGAGGCAGCAGTGCTAACCATTCTGCCACCATGCCGCCCATGTGAGTTCTTATGTCCTTTTGGAGTGTATCTGCCTGCTCTCTCTCTCTCTCACATATGGATATCCACTCCAGCACAACGTGAAGAAGTGTTGGGAAGTTGTCTTCAGTGTCCTGGTGAGTCACGAACCCTGAACTGGAGTCAGGTGAGATGGTAATTGTTTATTTGTCCTGCTGTTTGTGCAGGTTTGCAGGCTATTCTCACTGTGCCTGAATAGCTTGCCAGCACACCCTGAGTATACAGGGAGGATGGGCAAGGACCAGGCATTATCAGCGGTGTATGTTATTGATAGGTAATCATAGTTTCACAGTCACACAGCCCAGGGCAGGCACCTGCTCAGGGTGGAACAGTGCTGATAAGTAAGTAGCAAGGTGCTGAGTCAGCATGTGTCAGTCAGCAATATAAACCTGCTTCCCTGTGCAGCTAAACAAACCCTGACAAGGAAGCACTGAGGGTGTGGACACTGGAGAGTGCGTGACATTCTGGGTTTGTTCAAATGGAATTACTATGCTGGCTCTCTATGTGAGGGCATTGAGTTATCTTCTTCTAACCTGGGAAATACTCTGACCGGGCCTTCCCAGTGGAAGGAAATCACAACAAGTTTTCAATATGGACTAATATTCATCCCACACCAAACATCTTAGTGCTGAGTGTGGGATATCACACATCCACTGGCACCCCAGTCATACTGTGAAGCCATTGAATCCCAACAGAGTTTAGCACCTGGGGCAAATGGGATCGAAAGTTATGGGGAAAAAGCAGGATCGAGTTGGATAATCAGCCACAATCGCGATGAATGGTGCAGCAGGCTCAGAGAGAAAATGGTCTCCACCTGCCCCTATTTTCTATGGTCCGTTGAAGCTACACTGATAACAATCCCACCCAGGCTCTATTCCCAAAACCCCACATATTTACCCTGCTAATAGGTAGGTTCTGATAGATAGGTTCTTGATTAATAAAGGGATCGGAGTTATGGGGAAAAGGCAGGAGAATGGAGATGGGAAAAATATCAGCCGTGATTGAATGGCAGAGCAGACTCGATGGGCCGAGTGACCAAATTTTCCTCCAAAGTTGTATGGTTTAAGCCCCCTGATGCTGAGGGACAATTTAGCACGGCCAATCCACCCAAACTGCACATCTTCAGACTGTGGGAGGGAACTGGAGCACCTGGCGGAAACCCACACAGACAGTTACCGGTGGCTGGGAATCGAACCTGGCAGCAGTGTTAACCCACTGTGCTGCCAGTATTTGGGATGCTCATAGAAATTATAGAAGCCCTACAGTACAGAAAGAGACTATTTGGCCCATCGAGTCTGCACCGACCACAAACCCACTCAGGCCTACCCCCATATCCCTCCATATTTACCCACAGATCCTTCTAACCTACACATCTCAGCACACTAAGGGGCAATTTTTAACTTGGCCAATCAACCTAACCCGCACATCTTTGGACTGTGGGAGGAAACCGGAGGAAACCCACACAGACACAAGGAGAATGTGCAAACTCCACACAGACAGTGACCCAAGCTGGGAATCAAACCCGGGTCCCTGGCGCTGTGAGGCATCAATGCTAACCACTGTGCCATCTGATTTGGGATGTTGTGAAATGCAACTTCATTCTTTTGAAAGCAGCTGCATTTCAACAGCATTGTAATGTCCAAAGTGACTGTGAATGTAATTCCAAATGGGATAGTTCAGCCCAACACTGACTGGCTGCTCCGTGACCCTCTGTTTACTTATTTCCTTCCTATTTATTCCTGCTCCCCACTGGTCCCTTCTGTCCAGATGTTGCACATGTGTACGGTTAGACCCCCTACTGTACTTCTGGGAAGTGGCAATGTACTCCCGGCGCTGGAAATCTGAAGTCAGAACAGACAAATCTGAATGCGGTTTGTCTGTATCGTTAGAGAGACAGTGTTTCAGCCTGTGATGTTCTATCAGAACTGGGGAAATGTTAGAAATGGAAGCGGCTCTTGAGGCTGGGCTGGGGCTGTGGTACACGGCTTCGGAGAGATTGAATGGCAACAGCGGGCAAGGTGACGGGGTAAGGAGGAAAAAATAAATGAACCTTGAGCATGTGTGCTGCTGACTGAGTGCAAAAATAAAAAGAAGCAAAACAGAGAACAAAGTTTATACTGTGAAATTGCTGGCAAGTGCTCACCCAGAAGGGAATTAAGAGTTTGGACAAGTATTTTTATTTCCTCATTGTATTTGTCCTTTTATTCGTCCCATCCTGCACACGCTCAGTACAGAGATGGTACAGTGGTTAACACTGTTGCCTCCCAGCACCAGGGACCCAGGTTCAATTCCAGGCTTGGGTTACTGTCTGTGTGGATTCTGCACATTCACCCCGTGTCTGCGTGGGTTTCCTCCGGGTACTCCAGTTTCCTCCCACAATCCAAAGATATGCAGGTTAGGTGGATTGGCTGTGCTAAATTGCAAGGGGATTAGTGCTGTAAATACGTGGGATTGTGGGAATAGAGCCTGGTGTGTGATTGTGTCAGTGCAGACTCAATGGGCTGAATGGCCTCCTTCTGCTTTGTAGGGATTCTGTGATACCTTTCTAACTTTACCCCTTCCAAAGAGAGGTCACAGACAGAAGATGTTGACTCCCTTTCTCCCTCCGCTGTCGCTGCCTGGGACTCAGCAATTCCCCTTCTGTCACCTTGAGGTGTCAAAGTTCGAAGCACTGGGAGAAAGGCTGGAGGAATCAGAAGGGTGTGTTACACACATGAACAGGGAGATTTTATAACAGTGTGTCACCCTGTGGGTTTCCATGTGTGATGGTGTACACAGCCTGTTATCAGATACACGTACGTAGTGAAACACCCAAACTCCGAGGAGATGAGCTTTAGCTGCTCTCAGTCCCCTCTACATCCTGTCTCATTGAATCCCTACAGTGCAGAAGGAGACCATTCTGCCCATTGAGCCTACACTGACAACGATCCCACCCGGATCCTATCCCCATAACCCCACATATTTACCCTGCTAATTCCCCCTGACAATAATGGACAATTTAGCACAGCCAATCTACCTAATTTGCACATCTTTAGAGTGTGGGAGGAAACTGGAGCACCCAGAGGAAACCCATGCAGACAATGATCCAAGCCAGGGATCGAACCTGGGTTCCTGGCAGTATGAGGCAGCAGTGCTGACCCACTGTGTCACCATGCTGCCTCCCTTCTTTAATGTTGCAGGAAGCAAATGGTAATGTGACATTAAGACCATGAGACACAGGAGCAGAATTAGGCCACTCGGCCCATTAAGTGTGCCCCACTAATTAAATCATGGCTGATATTTTTCCCATCCCCATTCTCCTGCCTTTTCCCCATAACCCCTGATCCCCTTATTAATCAAGAACCAATCTATCTCTGTCTAAAAGACACTCAATGACCTGGCCTCCACATCCTTCTGCAGTAAAGAGTTCCATAGATTCCCCACTCTCTGGCTGAAGAAATTCCTCCCCATCGCTGTTTTAAAGGATCGTCCTTTTAGCCAGAAGTTGTGCCCTCTGGTTCCAGCTTCTCCTCTCCATGTCCACTCTATCCAGGCCTCTCAGTATCCTTTAAGTTTCAATAAGATCTCCCTCCCACCCCCTCATCCTTCTAAACTCCAATGAATACAGGCCCTGAAATCTCAACCGTTCCTCATACGACAAGCTCTTCATTCCAGGGATCATTCTTGTGAAGCTCTTCTGGATCCTTTTCAAGGCCAACACGTCCTTCCTTAGACACAGGGCCCAAAACTGCTCACAATACTCCAAATGGGGTCTGACTAGAGCCTCATTCAGCCAACAGTGAGGACATGGGGCTTCCTTAAGACTTAAATAAAGTCAAAGAGTCATGAAGCACAGAAAAGGCCCTTTGGCCAATCGAGTCTGCACTGACAATGACTACCACTAAAGGAGCACTAATCCCATTTTCCCGCACTTGTCCCAATGCATTATGATGTTTCTACGCTCATCACAACTCATAAATTCTTTCAGTCTCCTAAGAGGCAGCAGAAGCTGATTTAACATTGCCCACTTGTCAAGAAGAAACAAGAACTAGAGGGTTTTAGTTAAGGGAGAAGAATGAATGGGAACCTGAGGGGCATCTATTTTTACACAGTGGGGAGTGGGATGTGTGTGGAATGAGCTGCCAGAGGGAATGGTTGAGGCGGGGACATTGACAACATTTAAAAGGCATTTGGACAGATATGTGGATAGGAAAGGTTTCGAGGGATATGGGGCAAATGCCGGTTTAGCTTAGATGGGTTTCTGGTTGGCATAGACCAGTTTGGGCTGAAGGGCCTGTCTCCGTGCTGTGGAGTCTGTGACTCTGTGAAGGAGGAAATTTGTTGGACCTTCTCCTGCTTTGCTAACTATGAAGAGAAACAGGCCATTCAACCCCTTCAGCCTGTTCCAGTTCAACTGAATGGGCCAAACGTCACAGCAGTCAGATGTGTCATCCAAGGACTGTGGGGACTTGCAACTGGACCTAATCACATCTTAAACTGAGTTTATTTTATTGAAGAAACATAGGCGCAAAGTTTTCCCTTCTGCCCGCCACGAGAATCAGAGCGGGCAAGGAGTGGACCATGGAAAGGTGGGATTTTCCGCTTTTGGGGAGAGCGTGGCCAGAAAATTCCATGGATATTTATATGTTTGGGGGTGTGGTTTGTGGTATGTGCTGCCCCTTTAAGAGTACAGGTCATGTGACCCCTGGGGGGGTGGGTAGCTCCTCCCAGGGTGAAACTTGGTTAAGCAGTGAAGATTCTGACTGTGGGGCAGTGTACATTTGGAATAAAGTGTTCCCCAGTGTTTGAGTTAAGAAGTCTATATTGTGGTTCTTCATGCAACTTACTTTGGTAAGAAAATATATAATAAAATTGAGGGCAGTAGGTGTGTAAAACAGTGTAATAGAGACATATCAGCTCATGGTAAGAGGGATACAACTCCCACTCACCTGATGAAGGGGTAGCGCTCCGAAAGCTTGTGCTATCAAATAAACCTGTTGGGCTTTAACCTGGTGTTGTGAGACTTCTTACTGCTCTTACCCCAGTCCATCAAGGGAGATACAGGGAAGAGGTGAGAGAAGGGATGAATTGGATTGCATTGGTTCATTCCAGGCATCTTGGACATTGGCTCAGGAATTTGCATTGATGTCACAGTAATGTGTGCTATCGAATGTAGTTCCAAGTTCCACAGCAGGGGCATTCTCAGATCCAGTCTGATTCTGAGCCGCAGCTGAGCAGAGGTTTGGTTAAAGAGGCAGATCTGAAGGAGGCTCAGCTAGAGGTTTACAGAGAAAATTCCAAAGGTGAGGCCTTCAGCTGGCAAGAGCAGAGCCAGCCAATGGAGAAGCAGTGTGAATCTGGAAGAGAAGTGGTGGCTGGGATTAGAGTAGTGCAGATACCAGTTTGGGAGAAGGCAGGAGATTACTTTGTTAAGACTTTTTGATCTTGATTTGATTTATTATTGTCACATATATTGGGATACAGTGAAAAGGTACACTGTCTGTGCTATATGGACAAAGCATACTGTTCATAGAGTATAGAGAGGTGCTTTGCCCCAGACTGCAAGGAACTGTAAAAGGCCGTGAATGCAGCCCAATCCATCACGCAAACCAGCCTCCCGTCCATTGATTCTGTCTACACTTCCCACTGCCTCAGCAAAGCGCCAGCATAATTAAGGACCCCACACACCCCGGATATTTTCTCTTCCATCTTCTTTCTTTGGAAGTCTAAGGTCATGTACCAACTAACTCAAGAACAGCTTCTTCCCTTCTGCTCTCAGACTTTTGAATGGACTTACCTTACATTAAGTTGATCTTTCTCTACACCCTAGCTATGACAGTAACACTACATTCTGCAATCTCTCCTTTCCTTCTCTATGAATGGTATGCTTTGTTTGTATAATGCGCAAGAAACAATAGTTTTCATTGTATACTAATACACGTGACAATAATAAATCCAATCAAGGTGTGAAGGAGAGAAGAGGGTGCAGAATGTAGTATTACATTCAAAGTTTGGGTGCAAATTACATCAGGCATGATGAGGTTCTGGAGGATGTGAATTGTAAAATCAACACTTTGTCCAGGGGGCAAGTCGAACAGTTTCGGAATGCGGGACACCAAGGCTTTTGGGGAGCTTGAACTTATCTTCAGATCTCCCCTGTGAATGGTGGTGCTTCTGATCCACACTGATCTGATTTTTATGATGGAGGAATCATCAAGCTTGACAGAAACTCCAAGAAAAAATTCGACATTGAGTGCTAATACCTTTGTCATTGGAGGGCCTTCACTATTAATGTCTGAACAACAGGGATCATTGACAAACTCACAATCGGCTGCTCAGCAAACAAACAGGAAGGCATGGACACTGCAATGGAAGGAGAAACGCTGATTGTTCAGTCAAAGAAACATTACCCACAGGTGAGGAATGTCAAATCACCTGCTCAATATTGATATCAATATTAATCGGGGAGACGGTGTGGAGTGGTCTTGTTACCAGACTATTAATCCAGACATCCAGCGTAATGTACTAGGAGACTCAGGTTCGAATCCCACTACAGCAATGGTGGAATTTGAATTCAATTTTTTTTAAAAAAAGTTGGATTTAAGAATCTACTGAGGACCATTGTCCGTTATCGCAAAAACCCATCTAGTTCACTAATGTTTTACAGGGAAGGAAATCTGCCATCCTTACTGGTCTGGCCTACACATGACTCCAGAGCCACAGCAATATGGTTGACTCTCAACTGTCCTCCAAGGGTAACTAGGGATGGGCAATAAATGTTAGTCAGCCAGCGATACCCATCTCCCACGGATGAATGAAAGAAAGCAAAATCTGTACCATCTCCTCATGTAAAGTTTGTCAAACTTTACTGAGTTTACCCCAGTCCAACGCTGACATCTCTACACCATCTCCTCATGGCCAACTGAGTGCACAAGATAGGCTTCATGACAGGAAGACACTTTCCTTATTGAGTTCTGTGGAAACTAGTTCTACAACTCATGCACCTACCCCCTCCTCCAACCTTTACACCCCCCCCCCCCCCCGACCTGCCACATTCTGCACCAGCTGTGACTTCTAACTCTCCCTTATTGCAGTGTTGGGACAGTGATCTCATCCTGTGTCACGAAGCCTCCAGCTTTGGGTGGTGTTTAGGGATTGTGCATTTTCTGTACAAGTTGCACATGTTCGGCCATCCATTGCTCTAACAGCAAGCTAGTCCAGACAAGATGGGCTCGCTGGCCTCATTCTGTCCAATTGCCATTCTACGATCTGTTTGATCAAAGCATTCAAATTCATGTATTCGGTGAGAAGGTGAATCAACACCTGAGTGGAGAAAGGAATCGACCAGCAGAGTCAGACTGAATAGCCTGTTCCTGTGCTGGAAATACACCCTGGTTCTATAGGGTGATGTGATCTCGATGAAATGCAGAGATGTCCTCTCCGCTCTTGTCTTTCTTTGAGGGCCTGTCTCTCTTGCCCACAACGTGCGGCCAAATTCCCCTCCAACTTCAATTTCAGGTTTACTGACAACACCAGCCTAGTGGGTCAGATCTCAAACAATGACAAGGCAAAGTCAGGAATGAGATGGAGAATTTGATGAACTGGTGCAGCAACAATAATCTCTCTCTCAGTGTCAACAAAATAAAGGAGATTGTCATCGACTTCAGGAAGTGTAAAGGAGAAGATGCCCCTGTCTACATCAAGAGGGACAAAAGCATAGAAAGCTTCAAGATTTTTGGTGTTCAGATCACCATCAACCTGTCCTGGTTCCTCCATTGCCGACACTATCGTTAAGAAAGCCCACCAACGCTTCTCAGAAGCCGAAGGAAATTTGGCATGTCAGCCACGACACTCACCAACTTTTACAGATGCCCCACTGAAAGCATTCTTTCTGGTTGTATCACAGCTTGGTGTGGACTCCTGCTCTGCCCAAGACTGCAAGGAACTACAAAACAACATGAATGTAGCCCAATCCATCACACAAACCAGCCTCCCATCCATTGACTCTGTCAACACTTCCCGCTGCCTCAGCAAAGCAGGCAGCATCATTAAAGACCCCACACACCCTGGACATTCTCTCTTCCACCTTCCTCCTTTGGGAAAAAGATAGAAAAATCTGAGGTCACGTACCGACCAACTCAAGAACAGCTTCTTCCCTGCTGCCGTCAGACTTTTGAATGGATTTACCTCACATTAAGTAGATCTTTCTCTACACCCTTGCTGTGATTGTAACACTATGTTCTGCACTCTCTCCTTTCCTTCTCTATGAACGGTATGCTTTGCCTTTATAATGCGCAAGAAACAATGCTTCTCACTGTATCCCAATACGTGTGTTAACAATAAATCAAATCAAGTGATGCCAAGAAGACCTTTGTCTATTTGGCAAATATTTCGCCCTTTGATTTTTGACCAACAGCAGCAGTAACTCCTCCAGAAGTTCTTCGTTGGCTATGTTGGAATGTCCTCAAGATTTGGAAGGTGCGCTGTTAAAGTCAAGTCTTCCTTTCTGACTGTGGTTGCCACGACAACAACTGTGAAGTGAGCTTGACATTACAGAATGCGTCAAGATGCCTGGTTGTGGGGCTCTGGATTGAGTCACATGAGAAGAATTCAGGGTGGGGAAGGTGGGGAGGCATGTGGCAACAAGAAAAGATAAAGTTGTGAAGTTCCAAAGAGCAGTTCTGGGGAGAAAACATTTAGCACAAACACAGGGTGACATGGTGGCAGATAGGGTGGCACAGTGATTAGCCCTGCTGGTTCACAGTGCCAGGGACATGGGTTTGCATCCTGGCTTGGATCACTGTCTGTGCGGAGTTTGCACCTTCTCCTCGTGAATGCATGGGTTTCCTCCAAGTACTCAGGTTTCCTCCCACAGTCCAAAGATGTGTGGGGTTGGCTGGATTGGCCATGCTAAATTGCCCCTTAGTATCAGAGGGACTAGCTGGGGTAAGTGCATGAGGTTATGGGGATAGGGGCTGGGTGGGATTGTGGTCAGTGCAGACTCGATGGGCTGAATGGCCTCCTCCTGCGCTGTAAGATTTTACGATTCTATTTGGATCTGACTTTTTTCTCGATATATAACTGTGCTTTACAACATCTCACTAATCCCTTAACTCCACTGCTCTGCGTGGAAGACAATGCGAGTAGTGTCTGGTTATTACATCACGACATTCTTCCTCACTGCTTGTCGTGGGGATTTCCCTTGCCAGCTTTTCCAGGAACTCATTTACATGACTTTCATTTGTCTGGAAGTTGCACCATTTCCCAGTCTGAGTTCATCGGGACAAGTTAGCATTATTACACTGGAAGCTGCTGCAAAGGCCTCCACAGGCAAACAGTCAGACCAAGGTGGGCTGCCTCCACTCACACTCAAAGAGCTGAGGTATTACACTCTCAACCAGCGGTTAGCACTGCTGCCTCACAGCACCAGGGAACCAGGTTCGATTCCCGGCTCGGGTCACGATCTGTGTGGATGTTGCACATTCTCCCTGCGTCTGAGTGGGTTTCCTCCCTCACTAAAAAACGTGTGGGTTAGGTGGATTGGTCATGCTTAGTGTCAGAGGGAATAGCTGGGGTAAATGTACGGGGTTACGCTGGGGTCGGTGCAGACTCGACGGGCCGAATGGCCTCCTTCTGCACTGTAAGGATTCAGTGATTCGCAAATTTTTTCTGCTGAGATTCATTTTCGTTTTTTAAATTTTCCTTGTTTCCGGAAGAGGTCCCATCAGATTGGAAAATTGGGAATGTAACAGGATAGGAGGAAGACCAAAGGCAGGAAGCTACTGCAGGCCACCTTAACATCTATCATGGGAGCATAAGCTAATGTTAAGGAGGTTATAATACAACTCGCTGCAATTGGGCAGAATCAACATGGTTTTGTGAACGGAAATCATGTTTGACTAATTTATTTGTGAACTTATTCAGCCTGGGGTGACTGCTGCCTCGCAGTGCCAGGATGCCGGGTTCGATTCCCGGCTCGGGTCACCGGCTGTGTGGAGTCTGCATGTTCTCCCCGTGTCTGCATGGCCTGTTCCTGTTCTTTCTTCTTTATGACACAAAAGTGTGGCGTGATGGCACAGTGGTTAGCACGGCTGCCTCACAGTGAGAGGGTTTGATTCCGGCCACTGTCTGTGTGGAGTTTGCGTGTTCTCCCCATGTCTGAATGAGTTTTCTCCCATTTCCTTCCACAGTCCAAAGATGTGCAGGTTCATAGGATCATAAATGTGGAGAAGGAGGTCATTTGGCCCATCAAGTCAGCACCAACTCACCAACAGAGCTTTTCTCCCAGGCCTACGTCCCCACTAATGTACTCTGCTAAACTCCCCAATCTTGGAACATTGAGAGGCAATTTAACGTGGCCAATCTAGTTAAGTGGCACTTCTAGAGTTATAAGAAGAGGCTGGATAGACTGGAGAGTAGAAGGCTGAGGGGTGATCTTATAGAGGTCGATAAAATAATGAGAGGCACAGATCAGCGAGTAGTCAATATCTTTTCCCAAAGGGACCGGAGTCTAAAACTAGAGGGCACAGGTTTAAGGTGAGAGGGAAGGGATACAAAAGGGTCCAGAGGGGCAATTTTTTCACATAGAGGATGGTGAGTGTCTGGCACAAGGGATTAGTAGAGATGGGTACAATTGTGTATTTTAAAACGTATTTAGACAATTACATGGGTAAGATGGGTATAGATGGATGTGGGCCAAACCCGGGCAATTGGGACTAGTTTAGGAGGAATTAGGTGGTATGGACATGTTGGGCCGAAAGGCCTGTTTCCATGCTGTAAACCTCTATGACAAGGGGAATGGAATATACGGAGTGAATGAATACGAAGTGGAAAGTGGAGGTGAGGATTATCATATTGAAGAGTGATGATCTCACTGAATGACAAGGCAGTCTCGCCTATGTTACTCTTCCCCCTACCTCTTCAACTTGACTGCCCTAGTTATTTTGCAACTCACAGCCCTTTTGTCTTTTTAATTGCCTCGTTAGGTGGATTTGCACCTCTCCAACTGTCTGGGCACATTTCCCATTGCTCTCTCTCCCTCACCCCCCCCAACCCTATCCCAGCTCCTCTTTCTGAGATGGATGTGGAGATGTGCTCCTTGTACTCACCTGATGAAAGAGTAGTGCTCTGAAAGCTCGGGGTAACAGATAAAGCTGTTGGACTTTATCTTGAGACTTCTCGCTGTGTCCTGTTTTGTGTGTCGTTTTCTTGTGCTCATTTATCGAAAAAGGCCAGGTTTTATGAAGGAACAGAAGGATTGGGCAGGGGAGGGGGAACCACACCCAAGGGGAGAGCTGATAATCTTGTCTTTGTGATGTGGACACATACTCACTTATTGTCTTGTCTGGAGATATTACACATCTCTTTAACCTATCCTATCTCCACTCACATTGTCTTCATCTTTAAGACTTGAATAGCAGATTAGCTGTAAAGACTCACATTCTGATCAGTATTCTGTAAACTACTTTTATATGCCCTATTTCTGATCAGAATTCTCCACTCACCTGACAAAGGAACAGCACTCCAAAAGCTTGTGGTATTTACCGTTAAATAAACCTTTGGGACTTTAACCTGGTGTTGTGAGACTTCTTAATACGATCTTGTCTTCTCTAACTGTGCTTCAACTGAGAAGTTTCTTCGAATCCCTACAGTGCAGAAGGAGGCCATTCGGTCTGTTGAGTTTGCACCGATTCTCTGGCAGAGCATTTTACCAGGCCCACTTTTCTGCCCATTTCCTGTAACCCCACATATTTACCCTACTAATCCCGTGAACCCACACGTCTCGGCACACTAAGGGGCAATTTAGTGTGGCCAATTCACCTAACCCACACATCTCTGAACTTTTCTTTTCACAACTCAGATGAAGGGTTACCCAGACTTAAAATATTGGCTCTGGTTTTCTCTCTCTCCCTCTCTCTCTCTCTCTCTCTTTCCCTCCACTGGCGCTGTTGGACGGACTTGTTGAAGATTTTCTGAATTTTTCTGTTTCAAGAGCCACAGTAATTTGCTTTAATTCCATTATGATGAAGAAGTTTTTTTTCTTGTGTATGCCGGGAGCCACTGTCTGGCAGGGTGTTCACCTATTGCCCCTTGGACAATTTATTCAGACCACTGAATTAAAATGGAAACAGTGGTTTAGCACAGCACCAGGGAGCCAGGTTCAGTTGCAACCTTGGGTGACTGTGTGAAGTTTGCATGTTCTCCCCTGTGGCTGTGTGGGTTTCCTTGCATACTTCACAGATGTGCGGGTTTCAGGGAATTGAGCCATATTAAGTTCCCCCTTAGTGCTGGAGGGATTAGCAGTTTATTTATTAATGTCATTTATTAATCTATTTGAGGAATAGATAGGGTGGACTCTCAGAGGCTATTTCCCTGAGCTGAAATGATCAATACGAGAGGACACAGATTTAAGGTGCAGGGAAGCAAATACAAAGGAGATGTCAGGGGTAGGTTTTTCACTCAGAGGGTGGTGAGTGAATGGAACCGACTGCCGTCGGAGGTTGTTGAGGCAAACTCACTGGGGTCTTTTAAGAGACTTCTGGATGAGTATATGGAAAAGAATAGGATAGGGGGTTATAGATAGGTCTGTGGACTGGTAGATGTGATTGGCGCAACTCATGGGCCTCAGGGCCTGTTTGTGCTGTATTGTTCTATGTTCTGTGTTGTATAAGTCAGTTCACATTGACAGGTACTGTGAAATTCCCCTAGTCGCCACACTCTAGCACCTGTTTGGGTACACTGAGGGAGAATTTAGCACGGCCAATTGGCCTCGTGGCAACTTCTTTCGGACTATGAGAGGAAACCGGAGTACCTGGAGGAAACCTACGCAGACACGGGTACAACATATAAACTCCACACAGACAGTGACCCAAGTTGGGAATCGAACGCCAGGTACTTGTGAGGCAGCAGTGCTAACCTTTATGTTACTGAGTAAGGTAAGGATGTGGGGGTTTCTAGGATAGGGTCTATGTGGGATTGTTGTTGTTGCAGACTCGATGGGCTAAACGGTCCCTTCCTGCACTGGAGGGATTCTATAAAATCCCCTAAAAAAATCTCCGATTGCCAAGTATTTGTAGCAATTTGCCACTGCAATGAATGGGCATATTTAATGACAAGGTGAGAATCTGGCAGTTTGCACAGTGTTGTTGGGGGTAGTGCGAGTTGTTGGGGCAGTATGGGTCAGTATTGGCTTGGGGGGAGGATGGTAATGGCAGCTTGCACAATGTTGTTAAGGATAATGTGAGTTGTTTGGGTTGATGGGTGTCTGTATTGTCTGGGGAGGTGTTGATGGTAGGTTACACAGTGTTACTGGAGGGGTGATGTGTGTTGTTGGGTGTGAGTCAGTAGTTTTTGGGGAGGTATTTGGCAGTTTGCGCAGAGTTGTTGAGGGTGATGTGGATCGGTATTATCTGATGGAAAAGGCTATTGGCAGCTTGTACATTGCTGTAAGGGGGTGATGTTACAGAATCATAGAATCATGGAAACCCTACAGTGCAGAAAGTGGCCATTTGGCCCATCAAATCTGCACCGTCTACAATACCACCCAGACCCTACCATTATATCCCTACACGTTTTACCCACTAATCCCTCTATCCTATGCATCTCAGGACACTAAGGGGCAATTTTAGCATGGCCAATCAATCTGTTGCTGTGTAGTAATTGGGGGATGGAGGAGGGTTGGAAGGTTTGCTGTATAGTAATGGGGCGGGGGGGGGGGTGTTGAGCCAGATGTTGCTGTGTAATAATTAGGGGGGGTTGATGTATAGTTACTGAGGGGTTGTTGTTGTGTAGTCATTGGGGGAGGGGGTGTTGAGCCAGATGTTACTGTGTAGTAATGGGGGGGTTGAGCCAGATATTGCTGTGTAGTAATTGGGAGGGTTGGGGAGTTTGTAGTAATGGGGCGATGGTGGTTGTTGTGGGGGGAGGGTTGAACCAGATGTTACTGTGTAGTAATAGGGGAGGGTTGCTCTGTAATAATCGTGGGGGGGGGTGGTGAGGGGGAGGAGGTTGAGTAGATGTTGCTGTGTAGCAATGGGGGGGGTGTTGTTCTGTAATAATCGGGGGCGGGGGGCGGGGGGGAGGTGAGTAGATGTTGCTGTGTAGCAATGGGGGGTGTTGTTCTGTAATAATCGGGGGGAGGGAGGAGGTTGAATAGATGTTGCTGTGTAGTAATGGAGGGGTTTGTTCTGTAGTGATCGGGGGGTATGTTGCTGTGTAGTATGGGGCCTTGCTCTGTAATAATCGGGGGGGGAGAGGTTGAGTAGATGTTGCTGTGTAGTAATTGCGGGGGGTTGCTCTGTAGTAATCGGGGGGGATGTTGCTGTGTAGTAATGGGGTGTTTGCTCTGTAGTAATCGGGGGGATTTTGCTGTGTAGTAATGGGGGGGGGTTGAGTCAGATACTGCCGTGTAGTAATTGGGGAATTTTTTTTTGAATGAGTCGAGTCATGGTGAAATGTAACAATGTGCCGGGGGGCGGCACCCGCTCTCTGGACAATGACAATGTTGAGTGGCAGCCGCTCTCACCAATAGAGCGCCGGTGCCGGCCCATACTGCGCTCCGATTGGTCGGGATGCACCGAGGCCCCGCCCCCTCCCCGTCGCTACGTGACGCCCTGATTGACCGGCCCCTCCCCTCTCCCGCCCCATTGGCCGGGCCTCCCGCCGCTGATTGGTACAGGTGGATGAAGGGGAGGAGCCTCTGTCACGTTGGCCCCTGGGGGCGGGGCTATGAACACTAGAGGGGGGAGGGGGAGAGGGAGAGTGTGTTCCCCGTCCACCCTCTGACCCACACACACAGACAGACAGACAGACACAGTGCCAGCCGCACCCTGGCCATGGAGGTGGCCTGTGTCCAGGGGCTGGAGCCCCGACAGGAGCCGCCCTGTGTCCAGCCAGTCCCGTCGGATCAGTATGAGAGCCTGCCCGAGGCTATGCCCGTCAGCACCCACATGATGGCAGGATCTGTGGCTGGCATCATGGAGCACTCAGTAATGTTCCCCCTCGACTCTGTAAAGGTGAGAGAGACCTGTCACTGTACGTGTCTCTGTATGTGTCTCTGTGTCAATGTGTCTCTGTATCTGTCCTTGTTTCAATGTGTATATACTATCTCTTTCTCTGTTTCTGTGTGTGATCCCCTGGGCTGGGGGTGTATATAATACACTGGCATCATGCAGCACTCAGTAATATTCTCCCTCGACTCTGTCAAGGCGAGTGAATGAGAGAGACTGTCTCTATCTGTCCCTGTGTCAATGTGTCTCTATCTGTCCCTGTGTCAATGTGTCTCTATCTGTCCCTGTGTCAATGTGTCTCTATCTGTCCCTGTGTCAATGTGTCTCTGTATCTGTCCCTGTGTCAATGTGTCTCTGTATCTGTCCCTGTGTCAATGTGTCTCTATCTGTCCCTGTGTCAATGTGTCTCTATCTGTCCCTGTGTCAATGTGTCTCTGTATCTGTCCCTGTGTCAATGTGTCTCTGTATCTGTCCCTGTGTCAGTGTGTATACACTGACCCTGTCTCTGCCCATGTGTCAGTGCGTATACACTGACCCTGTCTCTGTCTCTGTGTGTGAACCCCTGGGCTGGGGGTGTGTATTATACCCTAGCATCGTGGAGCACAGTAAGAAGTCTCACGACACCAAGTTTATTTGATAGCAAAAGTCACTCGCTTTCAGAGCGCTGCTTCTTTGTCAGGTGAGTGGGATTTCAGTTCACAAACAGAGCTTTTAAAGACACAAACTCAATTTACAAGATAATGGTTGGAATGCGAATCTTTACAGGAAATCAAGTCTTAAAGGTACAGACAATGTGAGTGGAGAGAGGGTTAAGCACAGATTAAAGAGATGTGTATTGTCTCCAAACAGGACAGTTAGTGAGATTTTGCAAGCTCAGACAAGTTGTGGGGGTTACAGAAAGTGAGACTTGAACCCAGGATCCCTGTTGAGGCCGTCCTCATGTGTGCGGAATCATGATACATACAGTAATGTTCCCCATCAACGTGTGTGTGTGCCTGTGTGTGTGTTTGTGTGTGAGAGAGAAAGGCCTCAATCTATCTGTATATGTATATCCTTATGTAATGTGTATATATCTATCCCTGTTTCTGTCTCTGTGTGTGATCCCCTGGGCTGAGGGTGTGTATAATAACTGGCATCATGGAGCACTCACCAATGTTCTCCATCGACTCTGTTAAGGTGAGATAGTGTGAGAGAGATCTGTCTCTGTGTCAATCTATATCTATGATGTAGAGATGCCGGCGTTGGACTGGGGTAAACTCAGTAAAGTTTTACGACACCAATTTTAAATCCAACCAATTTATTTGATAGTAAATCCGCGAGCTTTCGACACTATGTGCCTTCGTCAGGCAAATGCAGTGTTCTGATCTGCAGAGGCACTCGTATCCACACAGACAGTTACAGATTGCTGATTAGAATGCGAATCCTTACATCTAACCTGCTATTCAAGTGTTAAAGTGGCTAACAATGTGTGTGAAGGGAATCCTGAGCATTGGTTAGAGAATTGTGTATTTTCTCCAGACAGCACAGTAAGTGAGGTTTTTTGCTAATCCAGGCAAGTTACGGGGGTTACAGATAGTGTGACATGAAGCCAAGATCCCTGTTAAGACTGTCCTCATGTGTGCGGAACTTGGCTATCAGTCTCTGCTCAGCAACTCTGCGCTGTCGTGTGTCACGAAGGCCCCCTTGAAGAACATTTACCTGCAGGTCAGAGGCCGAATGCCCATGACTGCTGAAGTGTTTGCCCACAATCTGTATCTAACCCTGTCTCTGTGTCTGTGTGTGATCCCCTGGGCTGGGGTTGTATGTAATACACCAGCATCATACAGCACTCAGTGATGTTCCCCATCAACTCTGTCAAGGTGAGCGAATGAGAGGGATCTGTTTGTGTATCTATCTATCTTGTATCTGTCTCTAGATCCAATAGCCTAGGCTGGAAGTGTATATAATACACACTAGGCATTCAGTCATAATCATTCAGTTGAGTGAAAGAGAGGGATCAGTGCCTGTCTGTCTCTGTCCCTGAATACTCTGGGAGAGAGTGCAGTCTATATATGAACAGCACGAGGACTGGTCTCTGTTATAATGTACACCTTTATCTTGTGGATTCAGTTATAGGGAAGAGTGCATTCGGTAAATAACATGGGACTGGTCTCTGCATAATGAACTCACCTTCTTTCGATAAGTTAGGCCCATGTTTATATATAACAGCACTGAGGTAACATGAACCTGTTGGCTAAAATTGTGTTCTATTCATAACTCACTGGGACAGCTGTACTCTTTACAACCAAGCATTGCAGTGTGCTTTCTGTAACACTGGAATCACATCTGTATCTGCCTGCTGTACATGAGATAAATGGTGCGTTCTTAGTATAAGAGTATTGGATCTCCTCTCTGGGACACATGCAGCTTTGCTTGTGGTTTGTACCCTGCTGCAGGAGTCCATTTTATACTGTATAAAGTATCAATTCAATATTCCCATTTCCCTCAGCAGAGAAGCAGTGTGCCCCAACTGGAGCAAAGAGCAGTGGGACAGATTAGATCACTGGGCTTGTGCAGACTCGATGGGCTGAATGGTCTGTGCTGCACTATTCGATATGATCCTGTGCAGAACCCTGGGACTAATTTGTTAGAGTAAGATGCATCTTGACTTGGGATAGGTGTCCATTCTATGTAGAGGTGGCATGGTGTCACAGTGGTTAGCACAGTGCCAGGGACCTTGGTTCGATTCCGGGCTTGGGTCACTGTCTGTGTGGAGTTTGCGCTATGTTCTCCCTGTGTCTCTCTGGGTTTCTTCCGGGTGCTCCGATTTCCTCTCACACTCGAAAGAAATGTGGGTTGCCCCTTAGTATCAGAGGGATTAGCTAGGGAAATGCGTGGGGTTATGGGGATAGGGCCAAAAGGCACTGTAGGGATAATATATAGGAACAAGCTGGAATGATCTGTCAGAGATGAGTACAATGACAGCATTTGAAAGACATTTGGACAGATACATGGTTGGGGAAGTTTTAGGGTGATATAGGGCAAACGCAGGCAACAGGACGAGTTCAATTTAGAAAACCTGGTCAGCATTGGGGAGTTGTGCCGAAGGGCCTGTTTCCATGCTATATCTCTCGATGGCTCAAAGTCTAGCAGAATGCCAGATGTTCAATTTGGTGATGGTGTGGTAACACTGAAACATTCCTGTGCAGGGCACAGCTGGATCGAAACTGAAATGTAACTTGTGAAATTGGAGCTGGGTTCAGTCTTCCCCATTAGACTGCTGTGTATTATTGCTGCTTGCCAGGGCATTGAGATACAATATTGTGGTTCAGTCCGCAGACTGGGAGTAGCTCTCAATCATGTTTGAGTTCCCTGGACTGAGAGTGTGTGCCGATGGCTCTGCAGGAATGCTCAAACCATCTTGTGAATCTGTCTGAAGAATCAGGATTTTGAGGGGAGATGGCACAGTGGGTTAGCACTGCTGCCTCACAGTGCCAGGGACCCGGATTCGATTCCCGACCTCGAGTCATCGTCTGTGTGGAGTTTGCACATTCTCCCGTGTCTGCATGGGTTTCCTCCGGGTGCTCTGGTTTCCTTCCGCAGTCCGAAAGACGTGATGGTTAGATGCATTGACCATGCTAAATTCTCCCTCAGTGTACCCAAACAGGTGTGGGCATGTGGCAACCATGAGATTTTCACAGTAACTTCATTGGCGTGTTAATGTAAGCTTACTCGTGACACTAATTTAAAAAAACTGTTTTCTAGTCAGAAAATGATCCTGCTTCTATAATTCCCAGCAAGCTATTGAGTTTGCACCGATTCTCTGACAGAGCATCTTACTCAAGTCCCCTTCCAATTGTTTATCCCCTTAACCCCACACATTTACTTTGACTTGATTTATTATTGTCACATGTATTATATACAGTGAAAAATATTGTTTCTTGTGCTCTACATTCAAAGCATACCATTCATAGAGAAGGAAAGGAGAGAGTGCAGAATGTAGTGTTCCAATCATAGTTAGGGTAGAGAAAGATCAACTTAATGCGAGGTAGGTCCATTCAAAAGTCTGACAGCAGCAGGGAAGAAGCTGTCCTTGAGTTGGTTGATACGTGACCTCAGACTTTAGTATCTTTTTCCTGAAAGAAGAAGGTGGAAGAGAGAATGTCTGGGGTGCGTGGGGTCCTTAATTATACTGGCTGCTTTGCCGAGGCAGCGGGAAGTGTAGACAGAGCCAATGGATGGGAGGCTGGTTTGTGTGATGGACTGGGCTACATTCAAGACCTTTTGTAGTTCCTTGTGGTCTTGGGCAGAGCAGGAGCCCCATACCAAGCTGTGATACAGCCAGAAAGAATGCTCTCTGTGGTGCATCTGTAAAAGTTGGTGAGAGTCGTAGCTGACGTGCCAAATTTCCTTAGCCTCCTGAGAAACAGAGGCATTGGTGGGATTTCTTAACAATAGTGTCGGTATCTTTCAGACAAGATGTGAAATCAAGGCTCCCT
Source organism: Sphyrna mokarran (assembly GCA_024679065.1). NCBI lineage: Eukaryota > Metazoa > Chordata > Chondrichthyes > Carcharhiniformes > Carcharhinidae > Sphyrna > Sphyrna mokarran. The sequence goes on from JAGIQG010000031.1 coordinate 11,519,588, forward strand.
TGTGTTGATGTGACGATAAAGTTTGAGGAAAAGCCACAATGTGAACAGTATCACATTGCTGTTTGTTACAGCTAGCTGTGTGTACACTGGAAAGCGTGTTTCTGTAATACAGCAGTGGCTACACTGTGTACACTAAAGTTTTGGACATGCAGATGATGAAAAGCATGCTATTTCTCAATGCAAATCTTTTCATTAGTCTGAAACAAAGTGCTTGCTGACTTTGTCAGTTCTGTATCCTTGCTTATCCACCTATTTTTCTCAGGATCACACGGTCAGCGTGTAGGCACCACGACACAGTCAAACTTACTGACCATTCCAAAGTGTGGAGGGATTGCCTGTCTCCTCGAATTGGAAAAGAAACTGGATAAACTGGGAAAGAAAACATTGAGTCAAACTCCTGTTTCACTTGTGACAGTGATTCAGCTTCAGGCTGGGGACGTGAACCAGGGACTACAGATGGTTAAGGTTTGACAGCGTACCCTCTCTGTGGCTTAGGTTGATTGACCATGCTAAGAAATTGCCCCTTAGTGTCCAGGGATGTAAAGGTTAGAGCGATCAGTGGGTATAATGTGTAGAGACATGGGGGTAGGGCCTGGGTAGGAATGTGGTCGGTGCAGACTCGATGGGCCGAAGGACCTCTTTCTGCACTGCAGGGTCCTGTGATGATTCTCCGGATGTCCTTTGTCACTCCAGTTTGGTTGTTTTGTTTGGTTTCAGCTTTGATCTTTTCATCTGTGTTTCCAAATCCTTCCACGGCGTTGTGTACCGGGGGAATCTTCTGACGTTACCCAGGACCCTCTGAGATAGATCTGCAACTCCTCCTGTTCATGGCTGCGCCATCAATGACAATGCCTTCAGCTGCCTCTGAGCTGTTGTTGCCTTCCCTCAGTGAAACCCTCTGCCTCTTGGTCATGCCCTGACCTCTTACGTAGCTTTGGCCTGTGTTACACCGTCCCACTGTGGCTCACTGTTTCATTGGCGGAGCACTTTGGGATGTCTTCGACTGCAAGAGGTGCTATACCAATGCACCTTCCTACCTTGGAACGATGTAGTTGTTCTGTGAAGCAGTTGGCACTTTGCACTTGATTGAATTTTGACTTGGTTTCTCCTGGCCACTTCTGAATCTTTCTCATCTCTCCAATGGTTCCTTCGTTCTTTCAATGTGCGGTTGTATTGTGTCATGGGATTGTGTGTTCAGGCTGGTGATTTACGTATGTCAACGCTGACTCATGACATTGTGGAGATTTTGCTGAATCAGAAGCCAGTGTTGCAAGGTTGAGCTCACTTCCCTTTCTGCATCTGAGTTCCTCCAACCAGGACTCAGGTGAAATATCAGGGATTGATTTGATTTGTGATTGTCACATGTATCAGATTACAGTAAAAAGTATTGTTTCTTGTGCACTGTACAGACAAAGCATTCAGTTGATATAGTGGGAGAAGGGAAGGAGAGAGTGCAGAATGTAGTGTTATAGTCATATTTAGGATGTAGAGAAAGATCAGCTTAATGCGAGGTAGGTTCATTCAAAAGTCTGACAGCAGCAATGAAGAAGCTGTTCTTGAGTTGGTGGATATGTGACCTCAGACTTTTGTATCTTTTCCCCAACGGAAGAAGGTGGGAGAGAGAATGTTCATGTTACGTGGGATCCTTAATTATGCTGGCTACTTTTCCGAGGCAGCAGGAAGTGTAGGCAGAGTCAATGGATGGGAGGCTGGTTTGCATGGTAGACTGGACTTCATTTGCAATCCTATGTAATTGCTTACAGTCTTGGGCAGAGCAGGAGCCACACCAAGCTGTGATACAACCAGAAAGAATAGTTTTACTATGGTGCATCTGAAAAAGTTGGTGAGGGTCGTAAGCGACATGCCAAATTTCCTTAGTCTTCTGAGAAAGTAGAGGCGTTGGTGGGCTTTCTTAACTATAGTATCGGCGTGGGGTGACCAGCACAGGTTGTTGGTGATCTGGACACCTAAAAACCTAAAGCCCTCAACCATTTCCACTTCATTCCCACTGATGTAGACAGGGGCATCTTCTCCTTTACGCTTCCTGAAGTCGATGACAATCTCCTTCATTTTGTTGACATTGAGGGAGAGATTATTGTTGCTGCACCAGCTCACCAGATTCTCTGTCTCATTCCTGTACCTCGTTCTTGTCTCGTAGTTGTTTGACATCCGACCCACTACGGTGAAGCCGTCAACAAACTTGAAAATCAAGTTGGATTTGGAGATATTTTACTGGCTGGAAGATGTTTTACTGCTTCCTCGGAAGGCTCAGCTAGGAGTGATAGGGAATTGGGAGCGATTATCAGGGTGGAAGAGCCAAACGTGGCTGCTGTTGTGCTGTTAGACTCGTTACTGATACGTCCATGTGTGATACGGTGAATCCTGCAGTGGAGGCAGCCAGGAAATTACCGTGCCTGTCATTACCCGATGGAGTCAGAGGCCCTGGCATCATATTTACAGGTTGTCTACACCATCATTTCCTCTTTAACCCTTCCTTGGGTGTCACCCTGCACCGTGGAGGGTGGCACAGACAGTCACCAATCCTGGCATTGACATACACTCCCCAAAGGAGACGATACCATGACAGCTCCCCATTAATCATGGAAGGGTTCACCTCACTAGATATATGCCACTGAGGTGCAAGGACAGAAATGACATTTATAACTTGTGACTTGGCCAAAATCAAATACCAATGGTGAGCTACTCCAGCCGCACTTCCCCCAAGAGCCGAAATTCCCAGCCGAAGTTAATGGACCTTGACGTGGTGCGCTGAATTCTCTATCCCAGCCACCCCAAATTCCACCCCAAAAGTTTGTCCCAGTGTCTGGAAAGTAGAAGCAGGAGAAGGCCATTCAGCCCTTCAAGCCTGCTCCACTATTCATAACGATCAACACGCAAGGCTGTGAATATCCTGATCTCTCCTTTCCCCGCTCTATCTCACTCCCTTTAACCTCTAGAACTCTTCGAATTTCTTCTTGAAATCACTCAACATCTTGCCTCCTGGGATATAGTAGATAGAGAGAGTACCAAAGGAGGCTTCTCAACTCACTGAGACCATTCCAGCTCTTCACGCTGGCTAACCACAAGCCAGGGCGCCCCTCATACAATTGGGGATGACTTATGTGCTGGTGTGTCTCTGAGAGATGGGGCTGATTTCTTTGATTGCTGCTCAGTGATTAGTTGAGCCTTGGTGAGGTTGCTTTAAGAACCAGGATGTACAGTTTGGAGCAGCTATCTGATAGGGTTTACCTGACCAGTAATTCCAACTACAGACTTGACCATTGAGGTCCCAACAAACAGTTTGTCCACCAGCTTTGGACTGAGAATCAAAACATGAAGCGGAACTCCCGGATAGAACTCTGACCTCTGACTCTCCAATCCTATCCCAAAGAGTTGAGTGTGTGAGAGAGAGAAATGAGTTTGTCTCTCAACCTCTGGGTGTCCCGCTGTGCTTTGGAGTCAACAAAATACTTTAGAAGTGTTGTCACGGCTGCAGGAAATGCACAGCAAGCTGCAGTAAATGAGGAGCAGCATGAGACTGACCACATACTCTTTTAATGATTGGTATCAGGCAGGATATGGGAGAGAATTGCCCTATTTCTTCTGAGAAATAGTACAGGAATGAGATAGAGAATCTAGTTTGCTGGTGCGGCAACAATAATCTCTCCCTCACTGTCAACAAAATGCTGTATCACAGCTGACCAGAGGTGTGAGGAGAATAGGGACGGCCCAGTGACACAGTGGTTAGCACTGCTGCCTCGTAGCGCCAAGGACCCAAGTTCAATTCCCAGCTTGGGTCACTGTCAGTGTGGGGTCTGCACATTCTCCCATGTCTGTGTGGCTTTCCTCCAGGTACTCCGGTTTCCTCCGAAGATGTGCGGTTTAGGTGGATTGGCCGTGCTAAGTTGCCCCTTAGTGTCCTGAACTGCATAGCTCAGAGAGATTAGTGGGGTAAATATTTAGGGATAAGGGACTGGGTGGGATTGTTGTCAGTGCAAGCCCCAATGGGTTGAATGGGCTCCTTCTTCATGGTGGCGATTGTGTGAACAGATCCTGTCCCTTTTCCTGACCTCAAACCACGTGCTGGGGTGTGTTTGTGACTGGTGTAAGCTGGGCTGTGTGTACTCTCAGCCTCTGCTCTTCTGTTCTGGCACTGCCTTCACACAGTTCAGAAGCTGAAATTGGCACCATGTGTTGTGAGAATGATTGGGTAAAATTCAGTGCACGTGTGTGTATGTGTATGCGTGCGTGTGCGTGCGTGCGCTATGAGTCAGAAATGGGCCAGCTGTGACCTGTATATCCCAGTCACAATTAGATTAAGATGTTTACACATGTCCCCAACACGCAAGGCTGTGTATATAAGCACAATCTTTTAACAGGATGGGAAGCAGAGTTGACACGAAATGCATTTGTTTTGACAGAATATCGACTCCTTACAGTGAGTAGAAGAGGCCATTCGGTCCATCAAATCTGCGCTGACTCTCTGACAGAACATCTTACTCAACCACCCTCAATATCCATAACCCCACCCATTTACCATAGCTAACCCCCATATAACCAACGCAACTTTGGGGCAATTTAACATGGCCAATCCACCGAACCTTATTTTTGGACTGTGGGAGGAAACTGGAGCATGTGGAGAAACCCACACAGACAGGGGGAGAATGTGCAGTCTCCACATTGATAATGATCCAAGCCGGGTCCCTGGCGCTGTGAGGCAGCAGTGCTAACCATTCTGTTACAAAGAACAAACAAAGAAAGAACAACACAGCACAGGAAACAGGCCCTTTGGCCCAACGAGCCCGCACTGCCATTTTAATATTGTGAGTGCCCTCTTCGACCTATGACTTTTACCTACACCTGTTGGACTCCTGTTTTCCCCAACGTGGTCGTACCAGTAAGGTCTCTTTTTTTTTTAGGCCATATTTATGGGTTAGAGTGGAAGCAGTATGCTGCCGTATCAGTGGAGAGGCTGCTGAGATTGGGCCAGGGGGTAAAACAGTGCCCGAGGGGACAATGCTACAAGGCAGCATCCTAATCAGAAATGAATGGGACCAATCCATGCCTTTCTGAGCAGTTCAGAGATTGCAAGATTGTCCTTTCCCCAGCTCACGTCATTCCAGCAAAACGTTCATCAACAGCAGTGCAGTGGTTAGCATTGCTGCCTCACAGCGCCGAGGATCTGGGTTCAATTCGCCATCGGGTCGCTGTCTGTGTGCAGTCTGCATGATCTCCCCTGTCCATGTGGGTTTCCTCCAGGTGCTCTGGTTTCCTCCCACACTCCAAAGATGTGTTGGTCAGGTTGATTGTCCTTTAGTATCAGGAAGACTAACTCGGGTGAATACGTGGGGGTTACGGGAATAGGACTTGGGTGGGATTGTTGTTGGTCAGACTCAATGGGCTGAATGGCCTCCTGCACTGGAAGGATTCTCGGAGACTAATCCTTGGGATGAAGGGACTGTCCTGCGAGGAAAGGTTTAATAGACTGAGCCTTTATCATGCAGACTTCAGAAGAATAAAGGACAACCTTATTTAATCAGATAATAGTCTCACAGGGCTCGACAGGGTTGATGGGTTGGGGGATGGAGACTGGAGGGAGATTACAGAGAGAGGGCAATAAATAAATCGTGGAAGGATTTGAAAAGAAATGTTGGAGTTTTAAGGGAAGGGGTAACTGTGTGGGGAAGCAGGGGGAGGTGGTGTAGTTGCACAAAGGGCTGAGAGGTGAATGAGACTGTGTACAAAGAAAGAGGATGTGGGCAGCAGAATTCTCCCCTGTTGATGGGGAGAGATTTCAGACTTTGATAGCTCCTTTCCACATTGCCTCCAAATCAGCAACAATCTCTCAATCCTGGCTGGTGAATTAACCAAGATGTTGAATTTGGACGCTGGCCCCGTGATAACATCCTCTTCATACAAGTATCGTAGGGCTTGGGCAGAGATCCGAAGCAAATATTTTCTAACCAGTCACACTCTGACCCTCTTGGCATGAGTGTACGGTCAGGGTTTGATGCCATGTGTGTCTGTGGAGATCACTACCTTGTGGAGAAGGTTCCAGAACAGTCAGTGCTATTGGGTTTCAGCTCACTGTTGAGAGGGTTGAAGGCGAGATTTTGGAATATGTCAGATGAAAGCGGTTCTTTGAGTTTGACTCCTGCTGTACTGGTTGTCGAGAGATACAATTCGATGTATTATTGTCACATGTATTGTTTCTTGCGTGCTATACAGACAAAGCATACCATTCACAGAGTACACAGAGGAAAAGGAGAGGGTGCAGGATGCAGTGTATGCAGTTTAAGGGAGTTAGGGTTCACTGTTAAGAGCGTAGAATGGGACTTTAAAACGGAATGAGAGGGTGTGCTATGGACATCTCGCAAGAAGTCACCAAACTCTGGCACCATTTCTTCTGACAATGGTCTCCTGGTTCACCGTTACAACGTGTCTCTTAGCAATGAGTTGACAAGAGACCTGTCGAAAACTCCTGAGGGAGTTTAGGGACCCTTGACCCCAAGTTTCCTGTTCATCCTAAGACTTGGCATCAGCCACATCCCAAAATATTCTTTGGAATTGTTGGAAGTCATTGGGTTTGGCAAACACCCATCTGCTGTCAGAGGTCACAGGTTATTTAAGATGTGAGCATGGGTATCTTGAAGGCAGCGTGGTGAGAATCCGCCACAGCAGGGAGAGGCTGAAGCCAGGACAAGATATGCACTTGCGAGGAAGTCAGGTAAACGGGAGAAGAAGAGGAAACAAATTTCGGGAGGTCAAAGTACAGTAAAAACATTGTCTAGGCTGAACGATTTCTGCCCTGTAGAGGTGTGAGCGAGAATGACTGATATTGTGTCCCCACGGGCAGTGGATGAGTGTTGGCTCCATTGAGGTACAGGAATGGGTTAAATGCCTTGCTCGGATCCCTTTGTGCTGATGTTCTTACGGATCACTGAGCTTGCAGGTTATCAGTGAAGAAAGCATTCGATAGCCCTGAGCAGTTGTCTGTTGCTCCCTGAAGCCTTGTCTGTCTGATAAGGGTGGAGCAGTTTGATGGCTCTTAGCCCGTCTTTATCATCGCCCCAGCGTAGCGTTCTTGGAATTGAGTTTGGTGAATCAGCGAGGGAGCCCCTGATAAGACCAAGTAACTGCTGTGTTTCTGGCATGGGTGAGTTGGCACACTGGATCTCCAGAAGAAAAGCAATGGTCATCTCCCCAGCACTCTTCAATATTGCTCCTTTAAAGCTGGTGTTCATGGGATCTTGCTGTGCGTTGCCACATTTACAAATACAGTAATAGAAGTGTTTGCTTTGGATTGACCCGAGACATACAAGCAGGAGGAGGCCATTCGGCCCTTCGAGCCTGCTCCGCCATTCACTTTGATCACGGCTGATCATTGAATTCAATATCCTGATTACCCCTTCCTTCCATATTCCTTAATCCCTTTATCCCCAAGAGCTAAATCCAATTTCTTCTTGAAATCATATGTTTTGGCCTCAACTACATCCTTTGGGAGTGAATTCCACACATTCACCAGCCTCTGGGTGAAGAAATTTCTCCTCACCTCAGCCCTAAAAGGCTTATACCCTTATCCTCAAACTATCGCCCCCAGTTCTGGACTCCCCCACCATCAGGAACATGCTTTCTGAATCTACCCTGTCTAACCCTGTTAGAATTTTATAAGTTTCTATGAGATTCCCTTTCGCTCTTCTAAACTCGACTGAATTTAATCCAAACGGATTTATCTCCCCTCATTGGACAGACCTGGAACCAGCCTGATAAACCTTTACAGTGTTCCCTCTATGGCAAGAACATCCTTCCTCAGATAAGGACACCAAAACTGCACACAGTACTCCATGATGTGGAGATGCTGATGTTGGACTTGGGTGGGCAGTGAGAAGTCTCACATCACCAGGTTAAAGTCCAAATAAGCATGAGCTTTCGGAGTGTCACTCCTTCATCAGAGAACTCACTCAAATCTGTAATTATCTTGCCATTGTGTCTGTCTGTATATACCATGTTTGTGAACCTACCTCTCCATTCACTTGATTTGGTTTGATTTATTATTGTCACATGTAAAAAGTGAAAAGTATTGTTTCTGCGTACAAGACAGACATAGCATACTGTTCGTAGAGAAGGAAAGGAGAGAGTGCAGAATGTAATGTTATAGCAATAGCTAGGGTGTAGAGAAAGATCAACTTCATGCAAGGTAGGTCCATTCGAAAGTCTGACGGCAGCAGGGAAGAAGCTGTTCTTGAGTCGGTTGCTACGTGACCTCAGACTTGTGTACCTTTTTCCTGAAGGTGGAAGGGAGAATGTCCGGGTGCGTGGGATCTGTGATTATGTTGGCTGCTTTGCCAAAACTTTGGGAAGTGTAGACAGAGTCAGTGGATGGGAGGCTGATTTGCGTGATGGATTGGGCTACGTTCACGACCTTTTGTAGTTCCTTGCGGTCTTGGGCAGAGCAGGAAGCCCATACCAAGCTGTGATACAACCAGAAAGAATGTTTTTGATGGTGCATCAATGGTGAGTTTTGCAGCTGAGATGCCAAATTTCTTTATGAAATGAGAAAAGAGCAGCGTTCTGAAAGCTGGTGATTCCAAATAAACCTGTTGGACTTCAACCCGGTGTTGTGAGACTTCTTACTGTGCTTCAGGTGTGGCCTCACCGAGGTCATGTACGACTGCAGTAAAAGGCACTATTGCAATGTGAGAGTTTTATTTCTGCGGGGGAGGCTAGTATTTGGGAGTTACTTTCTGATGTGCTTTCTTTATCCTCCCCCCGCCTCTTTTTACACAGACACGCATGCAGAGTTTACAGCCTAATCCTCAGGCGCAGTACAAGAATGTGTTTGATGGCCTGCTGCGGATTATAAACACGGAGGGCTACTGGAGACCTTTTCGAGGACTGAACGCAATGGTGCTTGGTGCAGGACCCGCTCACGCAATGTACTTTTCCAGCTATGAGAAAATGAAACGGACATTTAGTGATGCCTTCGGTAACGGCGGCAATAGTCACTTAGCAAACGGTATATGACCATTAATCCGATGAATTCTATACTCTAACATCCTGCTCCAAGCCTGGCTCCCCTCTGTACTTAACCAGCCAGCGAGTGTAAGCTCCCTGATAGTCTTTGTGTCTTGTTTGCATGCCTACCTGTTTGATTATGCAATCATTCAGCCACTCCTCTCTGGAGTGGCAAAGTGAAGTTAAAGTTTATTTGTTAGTGTCACAAGTAGGCTCGCATTAGCGCCGCAATGAAGTTACTGTGAGAATCCCCTAGTCGACACGCTCCGGCGCCTGTTTGGGTACACCGAGGGAGAATTTAGCATGGCCAATGCACCCTAACCAGCATGTCATTCGGAGCGTGGGAGGAAACGGAGCACCCAGAGGAAACCCATGCAGACATGGGGAGAATGTGCAGACTCCGCACAGACAGTGAGCCAAGCCAGGAATTGAACCTGGGTTTCTAGCGCTGTGAGGCAGCAGTGCTAACCACCGTGCCAAAAATCTGAACTTCACCCTATCAGTTCTTAGCTTGAGGTTTGTTCTGGTGTTCTGAGTTCAATCCATCACTCACTATCAGATCAAGTCTCTTCCTGCATTGACAATCTGGTACCCAGTAATTTGCAATGCCCACAGTTGTTCAGTATGCACTAGACTGAGGCACCTATAAACCACAGGGTGCCAAGTCAAATAGGGCAGCACAGTGGCACAATGGTTAACACTGCTCTCTATAGCGCCAGAGACACAGGTTCAATTCCTGGCCTTGGGTCAGTGCAGAACCTGCACATTCTCCCTGTGTCTGCATGGGTTTCCTCTGGGTGCTCCAGTTTCCTCCCATGCTCCAAAGATGTGGGGGGTTAGGTGGATTGGCAAGGTTAGTGTCAGGAGGGATAAGTGGGGTAAATATGTGGGCTTATGGAAATAAATGGCTGGGATTGTGGTCCATGCAGACTCGATGGGCCAAATGGCCTCTTCTGCACTGTAAGGATTGTATAAATGGGGCCCAGACACTTGAGATTCACCTCCAGATGAATGACGCAAGTCCATACCCAGAGTGTGAGTGAGACCCATGACTGTCTCTGCAAGGGCAGCTTACCAGGCTTCTGGATAAAGAGTGTCAGAAACTTTCCCACTGGGATTAACAGGTAAGGTGATTGAGAAGGAAATGGGCACCCACTCAGTGAGGGGCCTCGGTGAAAGATGGTCTCCTTTGAGCTGTGAAGTGATACTGGTCTTAAAAGTTTATTTATTAGGGTCACAAGTGAGGCTTACATTAACACTGTAATGAAGTTACTGTGAAAATCCCACGAGACACCACACTCCGGCACCTGTTTGGGTACACTGAGGGAAAATTTAGCCCCTTACCGGCATGTCTTACGGACTGTGGGAGGAAGCCGGAGCACCTGGAGGAAACCCACGCAGACACGGAGAGAATGTGCAGCCTCCACACAGGCAGTGACCCAAGCTGGGAATCGAACCCAGGTCCCTGGCGCTGTGAGGCAGCAGCGCTAACCCATTGTGCCACGGTGCTACCCATTCTATTGCATCTGGCATCATTTCAGGATGTCCCAAGCTTCCTTCAGGCCAATGATGAAGGGCAGTTATGGTTATAATGTTCCAGTGACGTTGGGTGAAGGATAAATATTTGCTGGAATACAGCATTTTGAGACAGGGCCCTGGAACAGTATGCGAACCATGCGAGAATACTCCTGTTGGACACGCCTGGCACTATAGCAACCCCAGCTCAGTGTTTGCGTGTCCGTGTCAGTTGGATTGAGGCCCGGGGATGGTATAGTGGATGGTCACTGTGTACCCTGTGTGCCTCCCTGAGCTACGGGAATCGACTGTGGAATTCCCTCACCGCTCCACTTTCCCCCCTTTTGTTAAACAATCTTTGGCCTTTCCAGCGAGCCTCAGGTCATCTGAGCCAATTGTCCTTGCCTGTCTCAATAGTGTTATCAAGCACCAGGCTCTGATATGAAAGCTGTAGATTAACTAGGTCTGCAGTTCAAGTGAGGCACAAGGCGGGAATTATATTTCCACTGATCTGGCCTGTGTCCCCAGATAGGACCTTGGGAGCAAAGAACAAAGAACAGTACAAGACAGGAACAGGCCCTATGGCCCACCAAATCTGTGCTGACACAAATGCCTGTCTAATATTTTCTTGCCTCTGTGTGGTCCATGTCTCTCTATTCCCTGTCTATTCTTGGATCTGTATAGATGCCTCTTGAATGTTGTTACAGAATCTGCTTCCACCACCTCTGGCAATTTGTTCTAGGCGTTTCCCCACCCGCTGTGTGAAAAACTTGCCCCTTACATCTCTTTTAAACTTTCACATTTCAACCTATACCTCCGAGTCATTGACCTTTTAACTCTGGGGGAAAAGAATCTGACTATCCGCTCTATCCAAGCCTATCATAATCTCCATCAGGTTCCCCCCACCTCATCCTCCGATGCTCCAGTGAAAACAATCCAAATTTACTCAACCTTTCTGCACAGTCCATATCCTCCAAACCAGGCAACATCCTGGGAAATCTCTTCTGCAACCTTTCCAATGCAGCAACATCCCTTCTGCAAGTGTGGCGACCAGAATTGGACACAATATCCCAAATGTGGCCTAACCAAAGCGATTGCAACATGACTTTCCAGTGGGTCTAGCTCTGAGGAGATCAGCCTGGCAATACATGATTGACTCTGGGTGAACTGGAAGTTGTCAGTCAGAGTGCGACACGGCAGGCATCCTGGTTCTGGATTCACTTTGAGTCTGAGACTCCTCCTGACAAAGGAACCATCCTCTGGGTGTCCAAGCCTATTGAAGAATCTGTTTTGCTGATGTTCTATCTGCTTGGGGAGGGCGCAGTTTCTGGGTATATCATATCCATCCTGCCTTGGTAGCAGTCAGAACAACTGGAAGAAGAACAAGAGTGGGCAGATTTCCCCCTTTCTCACCCAATCTCTTTGCCCCTGAATCTTTCCAACTTGTCAAAGTCTTTGGATCTGTGTTTGGAGTGTATTCCATTGAGCATTCATGGCCCCCTGAAGGGAGATTCACAAATCTCTCTACCTCCTGTCAAATCCAAACGGCTAACCCCTTATGCTGGGACAATGATTCTGAGTCAGCACAATTGTTAGATCTGCTGCCTCTCAGTTCCAGGGACTCGGGTTTGATTCCCGGCTTGGGTCACTGTATGTGTGGAGTTTGCACATTCTCCCCGTGTCTGTGTGGGTTTCCTCCGGGTGCTCCAGTTTCCTCCCACAGTCCAAAGATGTGAGGGTGAGGTAGATTGGCCATGCTAAATTGCCATTTGTGTTCTGGGATGCGTAGGTTAGAGGAATTAGCAGGACAAATATGTGGGATTACAAGGATAGCTCCTGGGTGGGATTGTGGTTGGTGCAGACTCAATGGGCTGAATGGCCTCCTTTGCAATGAAGGGAGAAACAGCCTTAGGGCTGAATATGTCGGCATTTTAAATGTTTCATTGAGATCAATTCTAGAGAATATTGGCCCATCCTGCTTGATGTTGAGATGGCTGAATGTTATGAGAGACCTTCCCAGATTTATTCTGGGACACACTGGGTTTGAACCATCGACAGCACCAGGCAATCTCCTGCAGACCATTGAAACTCCAGCCTTGGAATGAAGGCAGACTGCAAGAAATCATATTTAATTCCTGTAGCTTCAATAGTCAGCACTGCTCCCTCACAGTGACAGGGACACGGGTTTGATGCCTGGCTTATGTCACTGTGTAGAGTTTGCATATTCTCCCCGTGTCTGCATGGGTTTCCTCTGAGTGCTCTGGTTTCCTACCACAGTCCAAAGATGTGCAGGTTAGATAGATTGGCCATGGTGTCCAAAGATGCTAAGGTTAGAGGGATTAGTGGGATAAATATGAGGTTACAGGCATTAGGCCTGGATGAGATGCTCTAGGGGAATTTCACAGTGACTTCATTGCAGCGTTAACGTCAGCTGACTGGTGACTAATAAATAAACGTTTTTACTTTGCCCTGTCAGAGAGTCAGTGCAGACTCGATGGCTGCCTTCTGTAATGTAGGCATTCAATGTTTGACTTGTCAAAGTGGTGAGCACGTCAGTAAAGTACACCTCAGTCCCAGGGTAGAATATGGCAGAGGGGTCAGTGGTTGCTGGTGGAGGGGGTGGGGGCAGATAGGGTGAGTCTTGGAAGAGGAGAAGACCGTCTTCACATGCCTGTGGCTACAATGGTGAGAGAGGGACCCGTATCTCACGCTCTCTCTCTATCTCGCTTTCCCTTTCTCTCTCACTCTCTCTCTTAACCAGCTAGTATCTTTGAACTAACTGCCAGATTGATGGTGGAACTTGCATCAATACTGTGTGGGCAAATAAAGGCAAAATGAAGACAGAAAGTCTTGTGGATAAACTCAGCAGGTCTGGCAGAATCTATGAGGAGAGAAGCCCAGTTAATGCTTCCAGTCTGTGTGACCCTTTTATACAGAACTTGGACCACCCACCCAGTTAAAGGCATGTAGACAAGGCCTACCCCAGAGCTTGCACCTTATCCTGGTGCCCCAGTATTGACTCATTGTGACCATCATTCAGGAGATTCCTAGCCCCCTTTCCCGGGTGGTGGGAGGGTGTAAGTTGTAGGGTTTCAGCCTGGCTCAGTGTCTTGCCATTGTATCTTCCTTGGCACACCCACTCCATCCCAGTCTGACATTCACTCAGAAAGCTGTGGCAATGTTTTGTTGCAGAATAATGTTTCCAAAGTTCAAATTACTTTCCCTTCAGTTTTTGTTCAGCTTTTCTGAGTTCTCTCTCCCAACTGTGTGATCTTTCTGTCTTGCCTTTCTCTTTGTTTCTCTCTCGCTCTCTTTTCTTTTCCCCCGCTCTGCTTCATCTCCTCTCTCTTTCTCTCACTGGATCCTTGGTAATAAGAACAAAGAAAAGTACAGAGTGGAACAGGCCCTTTATCTTCCCAGCCTGTGCTGATCACCTTACCCTATCTAAACTACTACTGCCCTTACTCGGTCTGTATCTCTCTATTCCCTCTCCATCCAGATACCTCTTAACTGTTGCTCATGTGTCTGTTTCCACCACCAACTTTGACAGTCTGTTCCAGGCACCCATCACTCTCTGCGTAAAAAGCTTTCCCCTCACATCTCCCTTAAACTTTCCCCCTCTCATCTTGACCCTGTGTAATTGACACTTCCACCCTGGGGAAAATCCTCTGACTGTCCACCTTGTCTGCACCTCTCATCATTTTGTAAACCTCTATCAGGTCCCCTCCCAGCTTCCATCTTTCTAGTGAAAACAATCCTAGTTTGTTCAACGTCTCCTCATAGCCAACATCCTCAGGACCAGGCAACGTTCTGGTGAACCTTCTTTTGCATTCTCTCCAAAGCTTCCACATCCTGATAGTGTAGAACATTCCAGTGCAGTACAGGCCCTTCGGCCCTCAATGTTGTGCCAACCTGTGAAATCACTCTAAAGCCCATCTAACTTACGCTGTTTCAATATCATCCATCTGTTTATCCAATGACCATTTAAGTGCCCTTAATGTTGAGGACCAGAACTGCACGCAATATTAGGGCTTGGTCATTGATGAGTTAACATCTTTGGAAAATGGTTGCACTGTGACTTATTGCTGGAAGACTGTTTCTCCCCTTTTCCCTTCTTCCAGAAACCAGGATTTTGGAAGGACCAACATCTCATGTTTCTCTCTCTCTCTCTCGCTTTGTGCTATGGCTGCTTTAAGAGTGTGCTGGGCTAACGCAATGCGATTGGAGGTGTATCAGGAACAGATGCTGTTAGTCCGTGTGACACACTGCCTGTCTCTCCACACTCGTACGGGGGCTGAGCGTGTTGAGTAAGTTGTAGACACGGCACTGTGGGACCTTGGTGACCGTGATGTGGGGAGACTCTTACTGGGTCTTGGTGCCACACTGATATCCACGTTCTGTTTGACAGGTATCGCTGGAGGTTTAGCAACCCTGATACACGATGCCATCATGACACCCGCTGAAGGTAATAACACCCTCAACAGTTGGTGGGGGGGGATGGGGGGGTGCGACGGTGTTCCAGTTCACAGTGGATTTTACCCTCGCTGCTTCTGATGTGAACCCCTCGGGGTGCCCTATCCGACAGGGTGGAGCCCCCTTGGGTCAGGAGGGTGGTGAAGCAGCATTGTGTAGCTGGGAGGGAACAGACTGACGTTGCAGTTTGATGTGGGGTGAGGTATGAACGAACAAGACCACCCGCAGGCTTCTGGCCTTGCCAGAGCAGGTGGCTCCGGCTATTCTTTCCAGAGTTACGGCATTGGCCAACCAAAGCTCTTCAAATGGAGCTCCCTGCCTTTTGAGGGAGGTGGAGGTGGGGGAAAAAGGAATTGCTAAGGCAGGAACTGTGGGGGATAGAGCTGTGAACTGTGATTGATTAGCACAGGGTGAACATGGGTTTTCTTTTCCTTCATTTGAGGGATGTGGGAGTCACTGGCTGGACCAGCATTTATTACCCATCCCTGGCTGCCTGAGGGCAGTTGGGAGTCAACCACATTGCTGTGGCTCTGGAGTCACATGTAGGCCAGACTGGATAAGGACGGCAGATTTCCTTCCCTACGTTAGTGAACCAGATGGGTTTTTCCACGGTCTACTGGTCATCTGGAAGTATTTTTTAAATTGAATTCAAACTCCAGCATCTGCCGTGGTGGATTCGAACCCAGGTCCCCAGAGCAGTATCCTGGGTATCTGGATGATTAGACGATATCACTACGCCACTGCCTCCCCAATGGGCCAGAGGCTTCCCTCTGGGCTGCACTGGCTCTGAGATTGAGAGGCATGGCATTGAGATAGGATTTACTGACCCTGGAGTTGTTCACTGCATTCCAGACCTTCCCGTCCCGACTCTGTTCCCGACTGTCCAGACCCTCCCGACTCTGTTCCGATTCTCCAGACCCTCCCGTCCCGACTCTGTTCCAATTCTCCAGACCCTCCTGTCCTGATTCTGTTCCCAACTGTCCAGACCCTCCCGACTCTGTTCTGATTCTCCAGATCCTTCTGTTCTGACTCTGTTCCCGACTGTCCAGACCCTCCCCCAACTCTGTTCCGATTCTCCAGACCCTCCCATCCTGACTCTGTTCTGATTCTCCAGACCCTCCTGTCCTGATTCTGTTCCCAACTGTCCAGACCCTCCCGCCTCTGTTCTGATTCTCCAGATCCTTCTGTTCCGACTCTGTTCCCGACTGTCCAGACCCTCCCCCAACTCTGTTCCGATTCTCCAGACCCTCCCATCCTGACTCTGTTCTGATTCTCCAGACCCTCCTGTCCTGATTCTGTTCCCAACTGTCCAGACCCTCCCGACTCTGTTCTGATTCTCCAGATCCTTCTGTTCCGACTCTGTTCCCGACTGTCCAGACCCTCCCCCTACTCTGTTCCGATTCTCCAGACCCTCCCATCCCGACTCTGTTCTGATTCTCCAGACCCTCCTGTCCTGATTCTGTTCCCGACTGTCCAGACCCTCCCGACTCTGTTCCGATTCTCCAGACCCTCCCGTCCCGACTCTGTTCCGATTCTCCAGACCCTCCCGTCCCACCTATGGGAAGCCCTTGCTAGTGCCAGGGCCCGCAAACATCAGCTGAAATTTCAGAGCAGGATTTGAGGGTCCAGCATGCCCACTCGGCCTGAATGGTCTGTCTGACGGGGTAGTGAAGATGGAGCTCCCAGTATGTGGAACTCTCATCCCAACTCGGTCCCAGATCGACACTGAATCCCAGCTTAATGAGGGGCTGGAGTTCGGCTGTAGGTGCCGGATCACGCCTGGGAAAGTGGGAAGTCAGTGCCGGGGTTTGATGGATTGAGTTATAAGGAGAGTCTGGAAAGACTGGGACTGGTTCTTTGGAGCGTAAAAGGCCCATAAAATAACGAGGGGCACAGATGAGCAAGATAGTCAATATCTTTTCCCAAAGGTAGGGGAGTCTAAAACTAGAGGGCATATGTTTAAGGTGAGAGGGGAGAGATACAAAAGTGTCCAGAGGGACAATTTTTTCACAGAGAGGGTGGGGAGTGTCTGGAACAAGCTGCCAGAGGGAGTAGTAGAGGAGGGTACAATTTTGTCTTTGAAAAAGCATTTAGAGAGTTACCTGGGTACAATGGGTATAGAGGGATATGGGCCAAATATGGGCAATTGGGATGAGCTTATGGGTTTAAAGAAAGGGGCAGCATGGGCAAGTTGGGCCGAAGGGCCTGTTTCCACGTTGTAAGTGGGGGAGGAGGATGATGTTGGGGGGGGGGGGGCGGGGGAAGCTGGTTTACTCGGGGCAGTGTTTGACAAAAAGCCATTACCAGTGTGTCTCCCTCTGTCCTCACACAGCTGTCAAGCAGCGGATGCAGATGTTTAACTCGCCGTACACGGGGGTCCTGCAGTGCATCCGGCTGGTGCGGAGGTCGGAGGGGGTACGGGCATTCTACCGCAGCTACACCACCCAGCTGACCATGAACGTGCCCTTCCAGGCCATCCACTTCATCACCTACGAGTTCATGCAGGAGCAACTCAACCCGTGCCGCCATTACAACGCCGGCTCGCACGTACTCTCGGGGGCTCTGGCCGGTGCCACCGCTGCCGCAGCCACCACCCCACTGGACGTCTGCAAGACGCTGCTCAACACCCAGGAGAACCTGAGGAGGAGAGGCGGGCACCTCTCCGGCATGGCCAACGCCATCAGGACGGTCTACCAAATCGGAGGCCTGCCCGCCTACTTCAAGGGTGTCCAAGCCCGCGTCATCTACCAGATGCCCTCCACCGCCATCTGTTGGTCAGTTTACGAATTCTTCAAGCACTTCATCACCGAGCAGCAATCCTGAGGGGGAGCACCCACCCGCACCCCCCTCCACCGCCTCACCCCTCACCCACCCCTTTCCCAGGGCAAGATGGCTCTCGGGTCAACTCCCTCCCCAAGAGGCGTTTGAGAAAGTTGGGAGCTGGAAGGTGGGAGCAGTCCCCCCCCCCCCCACCCTCCCCACCCCGGTTTATCTGAATGTAAGGAGATGGGAGAGGCACTGCTTCCTCTTCCCTGTTGGAGTAGTGGGAGTGGGGGGGAGAGAGTATGTGTGAATGTCGGGCACAACAGCAAGATCGCCAACTCTGTTGCTACGCTTGCAAAATATCTCTTTGAATAAATGGTCTCGCAAAGCAGCGATGTGAGAGCTGGGTGCTTTCACTCACTATCTGAGAGGGGGAGGGTGGCAAGGGGCGGGGGGAGAACTCGCTTCGAAAGGAGTTTCAGTGTGAGATTGGGGAGCGGGGTGGGGGGCGGGGGGGATCGTGGGGGAACACCAGATTAATGGGACACCAGATTAACTGTCCTTCCCCATGCCCTGGCTTAGATAGAGAGACGCACGCGCACGCGCACACGCACGCACACGCCACTCACTGGGGGAGCACCCAACTCACCAGGATCTTTCAATGCAACTTGGTACCAAAGAATAGCCCCCAGTTTCCAAAGTGCCTGGCAGCTAAACTCCACAGGGATCAGCGAGAGGTCGAAACACCAACCCACTTCTTTCCTCATTGACTGGGTCACTGTGGGGGGAGGGGTGGGGGGGGGAGGGGTGTGGGGGGGGAGAGCGGAAGGAGGCATGGGAGGTGTGTTTTAAGTTGCTCCCTTCAACTGGGTGTGGGAGGAAGACTTGACATTGGCCTTTTGGGAAGGATGGAGACGAAACAATATAAAGAAAGGTCGAGGCTCGTTATTGGGCCGAGCGAGAGAGGGTGTTGACATTAGGCGGAGACAGAAATGGGCTGAGTGATGCCTTTCACAGCCAAATAGCTCGATTGTTCCGCCGGGTATCTATGGAGCTCCAATGTATGTGTGTGTGTGGAAGAGGGGGAAGGTAAAAGGGCAGGATATTTGCAGCAGTGGAAGGATTGTGTGTCTAAGATGTATGTTATATAGAGAGAGATTATCAGCAGTGTGTGGGTTCAATGGAATGTATTGAGAAGGATTAGAGGATGTTTTTCACAAAGTGAGCAGGAGATATTGGAGCTTAAATTTTTGTGTTTTTGTTGATGTATTTTTAACATGTGAATATTGTAAAAATCCCCCAAACGCCCCTGATTTTAAAGGAGTTTATTTCTTTTCAGAATACCTCTCCGAATAATCTCCCCATGTCAGTGTGGGTTTTCTCCGGGTGCTCCGGTTTCCTCCAAACTCCAAAGACATGCCAGTTACGTGGATCAGCCGTGCTAAATTATCCCTCAGTGACGAAAGCTGTGTTGATTAGGGGGATTAGATTAGCAGGGTAAATATGTGGGGATAAGGCCTGGGTGGGATTGTTGTCGGTGTGGGCTCGATGGGCTGAGTGGCCTCCTCCTGCACAAATGGGATAAAGACGTGGGGATAGGGAAGAGTCTCGGCGGGATTGTGCTCGGTGCAGACTCAATGGGCTGAATGGCCTCTCTTTGCACTGTAAGGATTGTAAATTGCCTGTTAGTATCAGGGGGACGAGCAGGGATAAAGACTTGGGGATAAGGGCCTGGGTGGGATTGTACTCGGTGCAGACTCGATGGGCTGAATGGCCTTCCTTTGCACTTTAGGGATTGTACGTTGCCCCTGAGTGTCGTGGGACTGGCAGGATAAATTTGTGGGGATACAGTTTGTGTGGGATTGGTGTCGGTGCAGGCTCGATGGGCCGAATGGTCTCCTTTTACACTGTGATTGGTTCTAC
Source organism: Sphyrna mokarran (assembly GCA_024679065.1). NCBI lineage: Eukaryota > Metazoa > Chordata > Chondrichthyes > Carcharhiniformes > Carcharhinidae > Sphyrna > Sphyrna mokarran. The sequence continues at coordinate 11,539,277 of JAGIQG010000031.1, forward strand.
TGGGGAACGAGCAAACATTAAGCTGATGTTCAAATATAATGGGGGGAATTTTCACATCCCGCCTGCCATTGTCCATTTACCTCGGTCAGTATTCCCCGGGAAATCCCACCCAGTGAGTTTGTGGATGGTCCCTTGCTGTGGTGATGACCCCTTTCCTCCAGCTCCTACTTACCTTGGTTTTGCTCGCTGCCCTCTCATGCGCCACCTCTCATTCCCCTGTTTCCCAACACTCGCTCCTTTAATCCATCTGATCTGAGTCTCTCCAGGCAAGACTGCCCCAACCCACTCCTCCAGCTGAGATAAATCACACAATCCACAGCTGAGATTAAAAAAAAAAATTCTGACCGTCTTTTCAATTTATCGGATTAGTTCTTCCCCATTTGTATCCCCCCCCCCCCCCCCCCCCCCCCCCCCCCCCACTCTTGGCCTGCGGAGGAGGTCACTGCTAATGGCTTCCGAGCTTTGGAATGAATTTGAAATGGACGTTCCAGAGATCTTTGGGAGAATTGGAGCTCCCTCCGCCCTCCCTCCTATCCCCACAGCCTCCTCAAATCTCCATGCCCCAAAGGCATGGCAGTGTCAGGAGGTATGGGTGGGAAGGGAGGAAGATTTGAGTGTTTCATTCCTCCTCTCCCCACCCCCTTCTTCCCCCCCCCCCCCCCCAACCAAACAATCACGTAGAAGATTTGAGTATGAGAGTGGCACACCAAAAGATGCTAACAGCATCCGATTGCGGGTCTTGGAATCTGCCACCCACCCTCTCTCTGGTGACTGACAAGAAAAGGGTTTTACCCCAACAGCACAATCTTGGTTGGAATAGGTTTCTGCTGCCCTCAATTTTATTTATGTTCTAACTCTACTCGTCAGCAAGGATGTCAGGCTACAGGAGTTCGGGGGGAGGACAGGTGAGGGCAGAAGCGGGTAAGAGGCAAGGGGTTGGATAGGCTTCTTCTACCCTGCTCGATCACCCCTCGCTGACCAACCTCTGAGGAACACTCCCGCACACTCACCGAGCTGGCCATGTGCGTGTGTGTATGTGTGTGTGTGTGTGTGTGCCCGTGTGCTGTGGACTCCTAACTCACACTGGGCAGAGTTTGCTCCTTGCTGTACTCCTCCGTGTTCCATCAATGCTTTATTTCTCAATTTAGTTTTATTGTGTAAAGAGAGATTTAAGTGCCTTATCGGAGAACTGCTTTGCACTTCTCCGATGCAACGATAGATGTCTGTAAGAAGTTCAAAAACAAACAATGTGTATTTTTATAATAAATTAAAGCAAAGTAATCACTTTTAACTGACTGTCACGTGTTCAATGTTTCAGCTCTGAATGAAGGGTCACCCAGACTCCAAACATTTGGTTCTATTCTCTCTCCGCAGACACTGTCGGACCGGCTGGGATTTTCCAGCTCTTTCTGTTTTTGTTTCCAGCTTTCCAGCATCCACAAGCGCTTTTCACCCATTTGCGAGGCTGGCCAGCATTTACTTGCCCATCCCTACTTGCCCTTGGAGGGCAGGTGAGAGTCTACCACATTGCTGTGACTCTGGAGTTACATGTAGGTCAGACCGGGGTAAGGACAGCAGATTTCCTTCCCTAAAGGGCATCAGATGAGGTTTTTCCGACAATTGACAACGGTTTCATGGTCATCAGTGGATTCTTAATTCCAGATCCTCACTGAATTCAAATTTTACCATCTGCCATAGCGGGATTCGAACCCGGGTCCCCAGGGCAATTACCTGGGTCACTGGATTACTGGTGCAGTGACATAGCCACTACGTCACCATCTGACTAATACACAGCGAGAGTCTGTTAGATATCTAACTGGCTGTTTCCATTCAGCCTCCTGAACTCCAAGCTCTGGAATTCTGTTCTTGAAGCTCTCTCCCACTTCCCCCATTCAAACTCCTCCTCAAAGCCTCTCACTCAGAGGGCCAGGAACTTTCTAATACTCAGTGAAACACTGGGTGCTGTTTTGCCACGTTGTGTACGAGTTGTTGCAGGGAGTCGGAATGGTTGATGAACAGATTTGAACTCACTTCCTTCTCGAAGCCCATGGCGGGAATGTTACACCGGACTGCTGCATCCTCATCGTGATTACACAGATTGTCCTGGTTAAATTTGCACTCAACAATGGACCTCTCAAAGCCCGTGCACCACATTTGATTCCAGATAATATTTTCGATTGAATTCAAATTCCACCATCTGCCGTGGTGAGATTCGAACCCAGGTCCGCAGAGCGTTAGCTGAGTTTCTGGATGAGTAGCCTCGTGGTAATAACACTAGACCATCACTTATCTTTGCTGCATTCCATTTCTCAGAGCTTCTGCCATTAGCAATTCTGTGACACTGATTTGGGTTGCGGGGGGGAGTTTGATTTGCACAAATGTGTTGGAAAAGTGTGTCAAAGAGCCTGCTGTGAAGCTTATATACAGACCTCCCGAATGGTGGCACGGTGGTTAGCGCTGCTACCTCACAGTGCCAGGGACCCATATTCTATCCCTGGCTTGGGTCACTGTCTGTATGGTGTCTGTACATCCTTCCCCATGTCTGAGTGTGGGTCTCCTCCGGATGCTCCAATTTCCTCCCGCAGACTAAAAGATGTGCAGGTTAGGTGAATTTGCCATGCCAAATTCTCCTTTAGTGTATCCAAACAGACACCAGAGTGTGGTGACTAGAGGAAAAGGCAAAGTGAGTGTGAATCTCTTGTCTTGCAAACTGATTTGATTTATTATTGTCACAGGTATTGGGATACAATGAAAATTTATTTCATGCTATACAGACAAAGTATACCATTCATAAAGAACAAAAGCAGAGAGTGCAGAATGTAGTGTTATAGCTAGGATGGAGAGAAATATCAACTTAATGTGAGGTAGGTCCATTCAAAAGTCTGACAGCAGCAGGGAAGAAGCTGTTCTTGAATCGGTTGGAATGTGACCTCAGACTTTTGTGTCTTTTTCCCGATTGAAGAAGGTGGAAGAGAGAATGTGTGGGGTCCTTGATGATATTGGCTGCTTTGCCAAGGCAGCGGGAGGTGTAAGTAGAGTCAATGGATGGGAGGCTGGTTTGTGTGATGGATTAGGCTACATTCATGACCTTTTGTAGTTCCTTGCTGTCTTGGACAGAGCAGGAGCCCATACCAAGCTGTGATACAACCAGAAAGAATGCTTTCTATGGGGCACCTGTGAAAGTCGATGAGAATCTGATGTATGTTGGTTGAGAGAGTGCCCAAAGGGTGGCGCCATTGGACTTCAGAGGGTCAAGCGTCATGTTCAAAATTGAACATGTCACGGTTAAATCACGCGTGATGATGGGATGTGACAGAGCATGATGGATAGCTGGTGAGACAGTCACCAGACTTGCTGCCCTCTTTGTCGTGTTTTCCCGCACTGAAGCTTGTTAAAGGCACAGAGAGAGGAGAATCTGATACTGAGACGACACTGCACTGATGTTCAAAACCAACACTCCCCCCACCCCCTCCGTTGCTGCTGCTGTCCCCCTGTGTGGGTCAGACTTGATTAACAGCCCAGGGATCACTCCACTGAGCCCCATCTGTGTGTGTGACCAGCATCACTCTCACACGGGTCACTTGGCCATGGCAATTTGTGGGATCTTGCTGTGCATAAGATGTCAGCTGCCAGCAGGCGAGAAGTCGATGAGTGCCTGGTCGAGCAGTCTCAGCCATCCTGAGGCCATCGAAGGCCCTATATTAATGTAAGTTTTACTGGGAGAGTATGGAGAGGGGCATTCTCTAACCTTATCCTGCTCACCCGTCGGCCAGTGAGAAGAGACAATCTGGAGTTACAGCCGAAACTCCGTTCACACTCGGGAGAATCCCAGTCAGGAGCAAACACACCATTCCCTCTTTCAAAGAATCCATACAATGCAGAAGGAGGCCATTCAGCCCATTGAGCCTGCACCAAGCACAATCCCACCCAGGCCCTATTCCCCCGTAACCCCACTCAATTACCCTGCTACTCCCCCTGACACTGAGACCGAATTTACCATGGCTAATCCACCCTTAGCTGCACATCCGGCACAGTGGTTAGCACTGCTGTCCCACAGCACCAGGGACCTGGGTTCAATTTCTGGCTTGGCTCACTGTCTGTGTGGAGTTGATACATTCTCCCCGTGTCTGCGTGGGTTTCCTCCCAATTCCAAAGACATGCAGGTTGGGCAAATTGCCCATGCTAAATTGCCCCTCAGTGTCCCAAGATGTACAGGTTTGGCAGGGAATATGTGGAGAATTACGGGGGTTAACTTGGCTAAGAGTCACTGCAGACCCGATGGGCTGAATAGCCTCCTTATGCATTGTAGAGATTCTATGATTCTTTCTTTTGGACTGTAGGAGGGAAACAGAGCACCCGGAGGAAACCCACTCAGACACAGCGAGAATGTACAAACTCCTCACAGTGATTCAAGCTGGGAATTGAACCCGGGTCCCTGGTGCTATGAAGCAGCAATACGACATACTGTGCCACCGTGTCCAGCCTCCTGTTGCTGAATGTGCACTGTTTCTCTCAGGTCTGAAAACCCACAGCAATCAGTGAGGTACTTGCAGCAATAAAAATGACCAACTTAACAAAGCGAGAGGCTGTGTGGAATGGTCATTACTGCGTGAGAAATCTTTACAGCAATCCCCTGCCCATCTTCATTCACTCAATGATGGGGTGTGAATGACTGTTTCAGGACACTACTTTATCTTCATACCAGCACACAGATTTCCTATCTGTCAGCTGATAGCGATCTCAGTATACAGCCTCTCACTCACTCTGTCTGAGGTTGGCAGAATAGAGTTACTGTCAACTCGCTGGGAGGTAACTCGATCTTCATCATGCTTCATCCCCGCTCTCTCTCCCTCCCTGCTCTCTCTCCCTCCCCCCTGCTCTTTCTCCCCCTCCTCCCTCATTCGCTCCTCTCTCCCCCATTCTTTCCTCCCCTTTCTCCCCACTTTTCATCCCCCTTCTCTCCCCTTTCTTTCTCTCTCTCTCGTCTCGTTCTCTCCCCTCCGTCTCATTCTCTGCCCCCGTCTCGTTCTCTCCCTCTCTCCACCCCTCTGGCCGCCCTCGCCCCTTTGTCCCCCCTTGCCCCTCTGTCTGCCTGTGTCTCTCTCTCCCCCCTCTCCCTCCTCTTCTCCCCCCTCTCCCTCTCTCTCTCCCCCCCTCTCCTCTCCCCTCTCTCTCTTTCTCTCCCCCACCTCTTTCTCCCCCCTCCTCTCTCTCCCTCTCTCTCCCCCCTCCTCTCTCCCCTCTCTCTCTCCCCACTCTCTGTCTCTCCTTCCTTCTCTCTCCCTCTCTCTCTCTCTTGCCCCCTTCTCTTTCTCTCTCTCCTCTATCTTTCTCTTTCTCTCCCTCTCACTCACTCTCTCTCCCCCTCTCAGGGAATTCCCAGCTTGCATCGCTGTCTGTGTGTAGTTTGAACATTCCTCCTATGTTTGCGTGGGTTTCCTCTGGGTGCTCCAATTTTCTCCCACAGAAATGTGCAGGTAAGATGTATTGGCCACATTAAATTGCCCCTGAGTGTCCTAAGATGTGTAGGTTGGGGGGATTAGCAGGGTAAATATGTGGGTTTACGGGAACAGGTCTGGATGGGTTGCCCATTAGTGTCAGGGGGATTATATGGGTTACGAGGATAGGGTCTGGGTAGGATTGTGGTCGGTACAGACACAATGGGCCAAATGGCCTCCTTCTGCACCATAGGGTTTCTACGAATTGAAGAGTGTGTCTAAGAGGGAGAGAGAGGAGACTGGGAGGAAAAGGAGGCTGGTCAACTTGGGGTAGAGAGACTAGTGTGAGTAACATTATGCAATTTCATAATTGCAGCTATGTCTCTGCTTTCCCAACTCTATTCAAAGAAATCGTGATATTTCCTCCTTCCAAACCTGCCCACCCCCCCGCACTTCCTGAGTTTAACTTTCAAGTTGACACACTACTGCCAGAACAGCAACAACCAAACACAAAAAGAAAGTAGTTAAATCCTTTCTAATTTCTTCCTTTCAACTTGTCCGTTGAGCTATTGTAAAGGAATATAGTTAGAAATAGACCTGGCATAGGGAGAGAAAAAAAACTAAATGCAGGAAACGGGTGGCACCGTGGTTAGCACCACTGTCTCACAGCACCAGGGACCCAGGTTGAACCTTGGGTCCCAGCCTCGGGTCACTGTCTGTGTGGGGTTTGCACATTCTCCCTGTGACAGTGCGGGTTTCCTCCCATGTGTGGGTTAGGTTGATTGGCCATGCTACATTGCTCCTTAGTGTTCCTCGATGTGTCGTTTCGGTGGTTTGGCTATGTTAAATGCACGGGGTTACAGGGTTGGGCCTTGCTAAGGTGCTCTTTCAAACAGTCACTCCAGCGTGGCACAATGTTTAGCACTGCTGCCTCACAGTGCCAAAGATCTGGGTTCAATTCCTGGCTTAGGTCATTGTCTGTGTGGAGTTTGCACCTTCTCCCCGTGTCTGTGTGGGTTTCCTCCCAGTGCTCTGGTTTCCTCCCACAGTCTGATAGACATGTTGTTTAGGGTGCATTGGCCATGCTAAATTCTCCATCGGTGTGCCCCAACAGATGCTGGAGTTGGTGACGAGGGGATTTTCACAGTAACTTCATTGCATTGTTAATGTAAGCCTAATTATGACAGTAGTAACTAAATAAACTTTAAACTTTAAATATTCTCCTGCATTGTGGGGGTTCTAGTCCTTGTTTTTTTTCTGCTCTCTTTAGCTGTTAGCAGACAGTTTTCTGCTTTTTACAGAGAAGGTGTCAGGGGTAAGTTTTTCACTCAGAGGGTGGTGATGGAATTAGCTGCCGTTGGTGGTGATGGAGGCGAACTTGTTGGGTCTTTTAAGAGACTTGTGGATAAATACATGGGATTTAATGAGATTGAGGGTTATAGTTACGGGATTTAATGGGATTGCAGGTTATAATGGGATTGAGGGTTATAGGCCTGGTAGATATGGATATGATTGGTGCAACTTATGGGCCGAAAGGCCTGTTTGTGCTGTAGTGTCCTATGTTCTATGCTCTGGATGTGTGTCAATCTGTTTAGGAGCTTTCTTTTTGCTTGTAATATGTTTTTTTTTAAAGTTCTGAGATGTAAACAAAGGAATAAGTCCAGCTAGTAGCCAACATTTCCAGTCTTGAGTTTGATCCTGTGTCACCCATTGGAATGGGGCCCTGGGGTGGCGGGGAAACAAGCACTGAAGGATGGTGAGGTCTTTCTTTATTGACTGTCTGTCCAACAGAGTCTCCTGTCTCTTCAACATCTGGTACCTTCTGAAGAGCCCCTGACAACAGTCCCGAGAATTGTCTACTGAAGTGGCCAGCTCACTTCTAACAGCGATGGTAGAAAGATGGAGAGGTTGCTGCATAGTGGAGTCGAGCTTTATTCCATAGGGATGTTGTTTGCTCAGGGTCCAAGATGGAAAAGGGGGAGAACCTTCCTAAGTGTGTCTCAACATAATCACCACACAGAATTACATTGGTTTACAGTACATGGCACCAGGGAAAATGATGTAGAGATGCCGGCATTGGACTGGGGTAAACTCAGTAAGAGTCTGGCAACACCAATTTTAAATCCAACCGATTTATTTAATAGTAAATCTGCAAGCTTTCGACTTTTGTCTTTGTCAGGCAAATGCAGTGTTCTGGTTTGCAATAGCACACATATCAGCACAGACAATTTACAGATTGCTGACTAGAATGTGAATCTTTACACCTAACCTGCTATTCAAGTCTTCAAATGGCTAACAATGTGAGTGGAAGGAGCACTGAGCACAGGTTAGAGAGATGTGTATTGTCTCCAGACAGCACAGTAAGTGAGGTTTTTTACGAACCCAGGCAAGTCACGGGGATTACAGATAAATCGCAGAGAAACAGCGCTCAAAAATAGAAAACCACAGTTTGACCCCCCCCTCCCCCCACTCGGTGCTGTGAGGGTGAAGATGTTGTTATTAGATCCGCAGCAAGGTAGTACCTCTGACAATGCAGCACTCTCTCAATGCAGTATTGAAGGGTCCAGCTCACAGCTTTCTCTGTGTGTGAGTGTGTGTGTTATGTATCGTCTGTGTATTTGTGTGTGTGTGTGTCTGTGTGCGTGTGTGTGTATGAGTGAATGTGCGTGTGTGTGTATGAGTGAATGTGTGTGTGTGTATGAGCGAGTATGAGTGTGTATGAGCGAGTATGAGTGTGTATGAGCGAGTATGTGTGTGTGTGTGTGTATGAGTGTGTGTGTGTGTATGAGCGAGTGTTTGTGTGTGTATGAGCGAGTGTGTTTTGCGTGTGTGTATGAGCGGTGTGTGGCGTGTGTGTATGAGCGGTGTGTGTGCTTGTGTTATGAGCGCGTATGTGGTGTGTGTGTATGGCGAGAGTGTGTGTGTGTGTAATGAGCGAGTGTGTGTATGAGCAAGTGTGCGTGTGTGTGTGGTGTGTATGAGCGAGTGTGTTGTGTTATGAGCGAGTGTTTGTGTGTGAGCGAGTGTTTGTGGTGTGAGCGATGTGTGTGTGTGTTTGTGTGTATGAAGCGAGTGTGTATGAGCGAAGTTTTGGGGGGTGTGTGTGTTGTGTGTATGAGCGGTATGTACTTGTCTGTGTATGAATCGAGTGTGTGTTTGTGTGTTGGAGCGAGTGTGTGTGTGTGTATGAGCTCGTGTGGTGTGTGAGTGTTTGTGTATGAGCGAGTGTGTTGTGTGTATGAGTCGAGTGTTGTGTATGAGCGAGTGGTGTGTGTGTGTAGAGCGAGTGAGTTGTGTGTGTGTGTGTTTGTGCGTGTGTATGAGCGGTAATGTGTGTGGTGTGTGTGTATGAGCGAGTATGTTGTGCGTGTGGTTGAGCGAGTGGTGTGTGCGTAGTGTATGAGCGAGTGTGTGTCGTGTGTATGACGTTGTGTGTGTGCGTGTGTGTCTGAGCGAGTGTGTGTGCGTTGTGTGTATGAGTGGTGTGTGTGTGTGTGGTATGAGCTAGTGTGTGTGTGTATGAGCGAGTGTGTGTGTGTAAATGAGCGAGTGTGTGTGTGTTTGTGTGTGTATGAGCGAGTGTATGACGAGTATGTGTGTGTGGATGAGCGAGTGTGTGTGTGTGCGTGTGTATGAGCGAGTGTGGTGGGGGTGTGCGTGTGTATGAGCGAGTGTGTGTGTGTGTGTGTGTGTGTATGATCGAGTGTTGGTGTGTGTGTGTATGATCAGTGTGGTGTGTGTATGAGCGTGTGTGTGTATGAGCGCGTGTGTGTGGTGTGTGTGTGTGTATGAGGAGTGTGTGTGTGTGTATGAGCGAGTGTGTGTGTGTGTGTGTGTATGATCGCGTGTGTGTGTGTGTGTGTGTGTGTGTGTGGTGTGCATGTGTGTATATGTGGTGTGTAGTGTAATGTGTGTGTGTGTGTGTGTGTGTGCGAGCGTGTGTGTGTGTGTGTGTGGTATGGTGTGTGTGTATTGCGTGTGTGTGTATGTATGGTGTGGGTATGTGTGTATATGTGTATGAGGGATCGATGTGTGTGTGTGTGTGTGTGTGTGTGTGTGTGTTGTGTGGTGTATGAGCGAGTGTGTGTGTGTGTGTGTGTGTGTGTGCGAGTGTGTGTGTGTGTGTCTGTATGGGTGTGGTTGTGTGTGGTGTGTGTGTGTGTATGAGCGGTGTGTGTGTGCGTGTGTGTATGGCGGTGTGTGGTGTGTGTGTATGGCAGCGAGTGTAATGTGGGGTGTCTGTGTGTATATGAGCGAGTGTGTGTGTGTGTGTGTGTGCCGTGTGTGTGTGTAGTGTGTGTGTGTGTATGTGTGAGGTGTGTGTGTGTGTGTATGAGCGAGTGTGTGGTGAGCGGTGTGTGTATGTGCGTGTTGTGTGTGTGGTGTGGGTAGGTGTGTATATGTGTTTGTGTAGTGTGTATAGCGTGTGTGTGTGTGTGTGTGTGTGTATGAGGGTGTGTGTGTATGTGTGTGTTGGTATGTGTATGGCGAGTGTGTGTGTGTATATATGTGTGTGTGGTGTGTATGAGCGTGTGTGTGTGTGTGTGTATGAGCGAGTGTGTGTGTGTTATGTATGAGTGTATTTGTGTGCTGTGTGTCTGTGTGTGTGTGTGTGAGTGTGTGTGTGTGTATGAGCGAATGTGTGTGTGTGTGTGTATGAGTGTGTATGTGTGTGTATGAGCGAGATGTGTGTGTGTGTGTGTATGGTGAGTGTGTGTGTGTGTATGAGTGAGAGTGTGTGTGGTGTGTGTATGAGTGAGTGTGTGTGCAGGGTGAGCGGAGAGTGTGTGTGTGTGTATGAGCGAGTGTGTGTATGAGCAAGTGTGCGTGTGTGTGTGTGTGTGTGTATGAGCGAGTGTGTGTGTGTGTATGACGAGTGTGTGTGTGTGTGTGTGTTGTGTGTGGGAGCGAGTGTGTGTGGTGTGTGTGGTATGAGCGAGTGGGTATGTGTTGTGTGTGTGGGTGTATGAGCGAGATGTATGGTCTGTGTATGAGGGCGAGTGTGTGTGTGGTGTGTGTATGGAGCGATGTATATCGATGTGTGGGTGTTGATGTGAGCGAGTGGTGTGTGTGTATAGAGCGATGTAAAGTGTGTGTGTGTGTATGAGCGAGTGTGTGTGTGTATGAGCAGTGTGTGTGTGTGATGAGCGAGTGTGTGTGTGTGTGTGATGCAGCGAGAGGGTGTGTGTGGTGTGGGTGTAGTGCGTTTGTATGAGCGAGTATGTTTTTTATTCTTGTGTTGTGTGTGGGTATGAGCGAGTATGTGTGTGCGGTCTGTGTATGAGCGAGTGTCGTGTGCGTGTGTATGTATGTGTCGTGCGTGTGTATGAGCGAGTGTGTGTGTGCGTGTGTGTAGAGCGAGTGTGTGTGTGTGTGTGAGTATGAGCGAGTGTGTGTGTGTGTGTATGAGGAGTGTGTGTGTGTATGAGCGTGTGTGGTGTGTTGAGGTGTGTATGTGTGTGTATGAGCGAGATGGTGTGTGTGAATGAGTGTGTGTGGGTTTGTGCGTTCGTGTATGAGCGAGTGTGTGTGTGTGTGTGTGTGAGCAGTGAGATGTGTGTGTGTGTGTGTGTGTGGTGTATGAGCGCGTGTGGTGTGTGTGTGTGTGTGGATGAGTGTGTGTGTGTATGTGTGTATGAGTGTGGTGTGTGAGTGTGTGTGTGTGTGTGTGTATGAGCGAGTGTGTGTGTGTGTGTGTGTGTGTGTGTATGAGCGAGTGGGTGTGTGTGTGTGTGTGTGTGTGTGGGTGTGTCATGAGCGAGTGTGTGTGTGTGTATGTGTGTGTGTGTGTGTATGAGCGAGGTGTGTGGAGCGTGGTGTGTATAGCATGTGTGTATGAGCGTGTGTGTTTGTATGAGCGTGTGTGCGTGTGTGTGTGTGTTTAGCGAGTGTTGGTGGTGTATGAGAGTGTGGTGTGTGTGTGTATGAGCGCGTATGTATGCGAGTGTGTGTGTGTGTATGAGCGAGTGTGTGTGTGTGTATGAGTGTGAGTGTCTGTGTATGAGCGAGTATGTATGTGTCTGGGTAAGTGTGTGTGTGTGTGTGTATGAGCCGAGTGTGTGTGTGTGTATGAGCGTTGTGTTTGTGTGGTGTGTGGTATGAGCGAGTGGTTGTGTGTGTATGAGGAGTGTGGTGTGTGTATGACGAGTGTGTGTGTGTGTGTATGTGCGTGTGTGTGTGTGTATGAGCGATGACGGTGTGTGTGTGTGTGTATGAGCGACGTGTGTGTGTGTGTGTATGAGCGAGTGCGAGTGTGTGTAATGAGCGAGTGTGGTGTATGATGAGCGAGTGTTGTTGTGTGTGGGGTATGAGTGAGTATGTATGAGCGAGTATGTGTGGGTGTGTATGAGAGAGTGTGTGTTGTGTGTGTGTGTGTATGAGCGAGTGTGTGTGTGTGTGTATGAGCGAGTGTGTGTAGGTGTGTGTATGATCGAGTGAGTATGTGTGTGGTGTGTATGTGTGGTGGTGTGTATGAGCAGAGAGTGTGTGTGTGTGTGTATGATGAGTGAGTGTGCGGTGTGTGTGTGTGTATGAGCGAGTGTGTGTGTGTGTGTGTATGAGGAGTGTGTTGTGTGTGAGCGATGTGTGTGTTGTGTATGATGTATGTGTGTGTGTGCGTGTGTATGAGCGCGTGTGTGATTCGTGTGTGGTGGCGACGTGTGTGTATGACCCGAGTGTGTGTGTGTGTGTGTGTGTGTATGAGCGAGTGTGTGTGTGATGTGTGTGTATGAGGAGTATGTATGTGTGTGTGTGTGTGTGTGTGTGGTAGATGCGAGTGTGTGTGTGTTATGAGCGAGTGTGTGTGTGTGTGTGTAGCGAGTGTGTGTAGTGAGTGTGTGTGTGTGTGTGTGTATGAGCGAGTGTGTGTGTGTGTGTGTGTGTTTGTGTGTGTGTCGTGTGTATGAGCGAGTGTGTGTGTGTGTGTGTATGAGGAGTGTGTGTGTGGTGTGTGTATGAGCGAGTGAGTGTCGTGTGTGTGTGTGTGTGTTATGAGCGAGTGTGTGTGTGTGTGTGAGCGAGTGTGTTTGTATGAGCGATGTGTGTGTGTGTATGAGCGAGTATGTGTGTGTGTGTATGAGCGTGTGTGTGTGTATGAGCGATGTGTGTGTGTATGAGTGTTGTGTGTGTGTATAGCGAGCGAGGTGTGTGTGTGTGTGCGTGTGTGTATGAGCGAGGGTGGTGTGTGTATGAGCGAGTGTGTGTGTGTGTATGAGCGAGTGTGTATGAGCGAGTATGTATGTGTGTGTGTGTGTGATGAGCGAGTGTGTGTGTGGTGTATGAGCGAGTGTGTGTGTGTGTGTATGAGCGACGTGTGTGGTGTGTATGTGTGTGTATGAAACGAGCGAGTGTGTGTGTGTGTGTGAGCGAGTGTGTGTGTTGTGTATGAGCGAGTGTGTGTGCGTGTGTTGTCTGAGTATGTGTGTGTGTGTGTGTGTATGTATGTGTGTGTGTTGAGCGAGTATGTGTGTGGTGTAGTGTGTGTATGAGCGAGTGTGTGTGTATGTGTGTGATGCGAGTGTGTGTGTGTGTATGAGCGAGTGTGTGTAGTGGCATGCATGTGTGTGTGTGTGTGTGATGAGCGAGTGTGTGTGGTGTGTGTATGTGTATGAGGTATGTGTGTGTGTATGTATGTGCGTGCGAGTGTGTGTGTGTGTGTGTATGTGTGTGTGTGTGTGGTGGTGTGTGTGTGTGTGTATACGAGTGTTGTGTGTGTGTGTGTATGAGCAATGTGATGTATGCGAGTGTGTGTGTATGAGCGAGTGTGTGTGTGTGTGTGTGTGTGTGTATGACGAGTGTGTGTTGTGTGGTGTAATGAGTTGTGTGTGTGTGTGTGGTATGTGTGTGTGTGTGTGTGTATGAGCGAGTGTGTGTTGTTGTGTGTATAGCGATGTGTGTGTGTGGTGGTGTGTGTGTGCGAGTGTGTGTGTGTGTGTGTGTGTGAGTGTGTGTGTGTGTGTGTGTGTGTGTATGAGTGTGTGTGTGTGTGTATGAGCGATGTGTGTGTGTGGTGTATGGCGAGTGTGTGTGTGTGATGATGTGTGTGTGTGTGTGTGTGTGTGTGGTGTGCGTGTTGTGTGTGTGTATGAGCGAGTGTGTGTGTTGTGTATTTGTGTGTGGTGTTGTGTGTGTGTGTGTGAGCGTGTGTGTGTGTGTATGAGCGGTGTGTGTGTATGAGCGTGTGTGTGTGTGTGTGTGTGTATGTGTGTGTGTGTGGTGTGGTGTGTGTGTGTGTGTGATTGAGCGGTGTGTGTGTGTGTATGTGTGTGGTGGTGGTATGTGTGTGTGTGTTTGTATGTGGTGTGTGTGTACGAGTATGTGTGTATGAGGAGTATGTGTGTGTGTGTGTGTATGAGCGAGTGTGTGTGTGTGTGTGTAGTGCGATGAGTTGTGTGTGTGTGTATGGCAGCAGTGTGTGTGTGTGTGTATGAGCGGTGTGTGTGTGGTGTGTGTGTGTGTGTGTATGCGAGTGTGGTGTGTGTGTGTGTGTGTATGTGTGTGTGGTGATGGTATGTGTGTGGTGTGTATGAGCGTGTGTGTGTTGTGTGTGTGTGTGTGTTATTGTGAGTATGTGTGTGTGTGTGTATGAGTGAGTATGTGTGTGTGTGTGTGTGATGAGTGAGATGTGTTGTGTGTGTGCATGAGTGGATATGTGGTGTGTGTGTATGAGTGAGTATGTGTATGAGCGTGTGTGAACGTGTATGAGTGAGTATGTGTGTATGTGGAGTGTGTGTGTGTGTGTGGGTATGAGCGAGAGTGTGTGTATGTGTGTGTGTGTGTGTGTGTATGTGTGTGTGTGTATGACGAGTGCGTGTGTGTGGTATGAGCGAGTAAGTGTGTGAGTGTGTTGAGTGATATGTGTGTGTGTGTGTATGAAGTGAGTATGTGTGTATGGCGAATGTTGTGTGTGTGTATGAGCGAGTGTGTGTGTGGTGTATGAGTGAGGTGTGTGTGTGTTTGTGTGTGTGTGTGTATGTGTGTGCAGAGATAATGTGTGTGGGTGTAGCGAGTACGTGTGTGTGCATGAAGCGAGTACGTGTGTGTTGCTGAGCGAGTAACTGGTGTGTGAGTGTGAGTACGAGTTGTGTGTGTGTGTGCATGAGGCGAGTACGTGTGTGTTGCATGAGCGAGTACGTGTGTGTGTGTGTGTGCATGAGGAGTGTGTGTGTGTGTGGGCATGAGCGAGTACGTAGTGTGTGTATATGTGTCGTGTGTGGTGCATGAGCGAGTACGTGTGTGTGTGTAGAGCGGAGTGTGTGTGTGTGTGTGTGAATGAGCGAGTACGTGGTGTGTGTGTGCATGAGCGGTACGTGTGTGTGTGTGTATGAGCGAGTACGTGTGTGTGTGTGTGTGTATGAGCGAGTGTGTGTGTGTGTGTATGAGCGAGTACGTGTGTGTTTGCGCATGTGCGTTACCAGTACCTCAACAGTGCAGTGAACTCTCATCTCCTCTTGTTTTTCATATTTCCCTTTCCCAGCAGTTGCAAGGAGAATACCTCTTTGACCATTTATTTATTAGTGTCCCAAGTAGACTCACATTAACACTGCAAAGATGTCACTGTGGAAGTTTTGGTCTTCTCTTCTGAGGAAGAATGTTCCTGCTCTCGAGGGAGTGCAGCAAAGGTTTACCAGGCTGATTCCAGAGGGACTGATATACAAGGAGAGATTGTCTAGGTTAGGATTGTTTTCCCTGGAGTTCAGATGACTGATGGAGAATCTCACAGAGACTTACAAAATTCTAACAGGTTTGCAGGTGACACTAAGATCGGTGGGCATAGCCGACAGTGAAGAAAGTTCTCTCTAATTGCAATGGGATCTTGATCGATAGGGCCAGTGGGCTGACGAATGGCAAATGGAGTTTAATTTAGATAAATGCGAGGTGATGCATTTTGGTAAATTGAACCAGGGCAGAACTTACTCAGTTAATGGTAGGGCATTGGGGAGAGTTACAGAACAAAGAGATCTCGGGGTACAGGTTCATAGCTCCCTGAAAGTGGAATCACAGGTGGACAGAGTGGTGAAGAAGGTATTCAGCATGCTAGATTTCATTGGTCAGAACATTGAATACAGGAGTTGGGACGTCTTGTTGAAGTTGTACGAGAAATTGGTAAGGCCACAATTGGAATACTGTGTACAGTTCTGGTCACCTTATTATAGAAAAGATACTATTGAACTAAAAAGAGTGCAGAAAAGATTTACTAGGATGTGACCGGGACTTGATGGTTTGAGTTATAAGGACAGGCTGAATAGATTGGAACTTTTTTCTCTGGAGTGTAGGAGGCTGAGAGGTGACTTTATAGAGATCTATAAAATAATGAGGGGTATAGACAAGGTAACTAGTCAATATCTTTTCCCAAAGGTAGGGGAGTCTAAAACGAGACATTGGTTTAAGGTGAGAGGGAAGAGATACAAAAGGGTCCAGAGGGGCAATTTTTTCACACAGAGAGTGGTGAGTGTCTGGAACAAGCTGCCAGAGGTAGTAGTAGAGATGGGTACAATTTTATCTTTTAAAAAGCATTTAGATAGAAGTATAGAAAAGGATATGGGCCAAATGCGGGCAATTGGAATTAGCTTAGGGGCTTAAAAGAAAGGATGACATGGATAAGTTGAGCCAAAGAGCCTGTTTCTATGCTGTAAACCTTAATGACAAGAAAGGATAGATGCAGAGAGATGTTCTCGATGGTGGGGGAGTCAGAATCAAGGGTCACAGTCTGAGGATTCAAGGATAGACCATTTAAGACAGAGACAAGGAGACATTTCTTCGCCCAAAGAATGGTGAGCCTGTGGAATTCATTACCACAGGAAATAGCTGATGCCAAAACATTGAATGTATTCAAGAGGTGGCTGGATAGAGCACTTGGGGCGAATGGGATCAAAGGTTACGGAGAGAAAGCAGGATTAGGCTATTGGTTGGACAATCAGCCATGATTGTGATGAATGCTAGAGCAGGCTCGAAGGGCTGAATGGCCTCCTCCTGCTCCGATCTTCTGTATTTTCTGTTTCCACTTAGTTGAATCCCAATTGATTAGTTAAAACCCATTTTCCTGCTTTTTTGCCCACACCCTCTCATAATCCCAAACATGCAAAATATATTTCCAAAATATATTTTTCTGTTGTGCCAACTATTTAATTGACTGGAAGTTCCATATTTGAACACTGTTCAGGGAGAAGGGAGGTTCTCCTTAGGGATTGAGGGTGCAGAGCCTGTGAATTCCCAACAGTGACCCTGGTACAACAGCTAAAAACAAGCCCACACCACTTTGACTTCCTAGTCTGGACTTGCTACCAGAAGAACATCAAGACCCAGGGGCTGACCGACACCAACTGTCCCACCAGCAAAGTGACCTGATGGGTTTTATCGAATTCAAACAGTGCAGGAGGCCATTTGACCCATCGAGTCTGCCCTGATCACAATCCCACCCAGATCTTATCCCCATAACCTCATGCATTTATCCTAGCTAGTCCCTCTGCCACAATTTAGTATGGCCAATCCGCCTAACACACACATCTGGCGCACCTGGAAAAAACCCATGCAGACGTGGAGAACATCCAAACTCCACACAGAACAGTGACCTGACGCTGGAATTGAACCGGGTTTTTGGAGCTGTGAGGCAGTATCCTGGTGTATCAGGGAGAAGACATCTCAGGTAGGTCACACCTTGGTGCTAGAATGGGAGGGACGAACTCTGAGGAAGATTCCCTTCACAGCGGAGTGGAGTGGGGGGGTTTACGAGTTGGCGGGGGTTGAGGGAACCCTGAGGAACACTACCTTTAGGGGAAGGATCACACCTTAGTCGGGGGTGGAAGGGGGTGAGGAAGTTCTGAGGAACATTACCTTGCTTCAGCCTAAAGTATTGAGGCAATTTTAGTTCCCATGGTCCTCGCTCTGATTGGCTAACTCAGCAGTATTAACATCAATGATTATTTATAAACAAAGAGCAAAAAAAAATTCCAGCTCAGGAACAGGCCCTTTGGCCCTCTCAAGCCTGTACGGACCATGCTGACCGTCACAACTGAAACCCCTGACTCTTCCAGGGACCATATCTCTCACTTCCCATCCTATTCATGAATTTGTCAAGACAGTCCTTAAAACTCATGACTGTATCCGCTTCCAATACCTCCCCTGGCAACGAGTTCCAGGCACCCACTACTCTCTGTGTAAAAAACCTTGTCCCTCACACCTTAAACCTCTGCCCCCTAGTAATTGACTTTTCCACCCTGGGAAAAAGATTCTGACTATCCACTCTGTCCATGCCCCTCATATTCTTGTAGACTTCTATCAGTTCTCCTCTCAACCTCCATCGTTCTAGTGAGAACAAACCAAGTTTCTCTAACCTCTCCTCACAGCTAATGCCCTCCATACCAGGCAACATCCTGGTAAATCTTTTCTATACCCTCTCCAAAGCTTCCACAACCTTCTGGTAGTGTGGCGACCAGAATTGAACACTGTATTCCAAGTGCAGCCTAACTAAGGTTCGATAAAGCTGCAACATGGCTTGCCAATTTTTAAACTCCTGGTCGATGAAAGCAAGCGTGCTGTATGCCTTCTTGACCACCACCTCCATCTGCATTTTCACTTTCAGTGACCTGTGTACCTGTACACCCAGATCCCTCTGCTTATCAATATTCTTAAAGGTTCTGCCATTTACTGTACATTTTCTATCTCTATTAAACCTGCCAAAATGCATTACCTTTCATTTGTCTGGATTAAACTCTATCTGCCATCTTTCCACCCAAGTCTCCAACCAATTTATATCCTTCAATATCCTCTGATGGACCTCATCGCTATCCACAAATCCAGCAATCTTTGCGTTGTTTGCAAACTTACTAATCAATCCAGTTACATTGTCCACCAAGTCATTGAAATGCATTACAAACAGCAAAAGTCCCAGCACTGATCCCTGAGGAACACCACTTGTCACAGCCCTCCATTCAGAAACATACCCTTCCACTGCTACCCTTCTTTGACTGAGCCAGTTTTGTATCCACCTTGCCAGCCCACCTCTGATCCTGTGTGACTTCACCTTCTGCACCATCTGCCATGAGAGACCTTGGCAAAGGCCTGACTGAAGTCCATGTAGACAACATCACTGCTCTACCCTCATCAATCAAGTTGAAATGTATTGCAAAGATCATTCTGTTTGGACTGATTTTCAATGTCTTGTGATATTTCCCAGAGTGGTGCTGAGCAGGAGTAGTCCATGTGGTCCATCGAGCCTGTTCTGCCAATCACACTAGCCCCTGGCTAATCTTGTGCCCCTCATTTGACCCCACTAAACTCTTGTTATGATGAGTCCAGAATCTCTCTCAAACACAATCAGTGACTGAGCTCCCACAGCCCTCTGGAGCAGTGAATTCCAAATATTCATCACTCCCTAGGCGAAGAAATTCCTCCTCCATCTCTCCGGAATGACCTATTTTGGGGAGATCCTCTGGTTGAGATTTGAATGCTGTCTCATTAATCATTCCAAACTGGGAGACAGGGGAGGGAACGCCATTCACCGATGACATTGCTGAGAAAAGTCAGGCTTTCTCGTCTACCTGCTAACATTTCATCTTTATCCTTGGGATCGGGTGTGGCACGGTGACACGATGGTTAGCACTGCTGCCTCACAGTTCCAGAGTTCGATTCCTGACTCGGGATGACAGTCTGTGCCGAGTCAGCACGTTCTCCCTGTGTCAGCGTGGGTTTCCTCCGGATGCTCCGGTTTCCTCCCACAGTCTGAAAGTGCTGGTTAGGAGAATTGGCCATGGTGAATTGCCCCTTGGGATGGGTATGTTAGGGGGATTAGCAGGATAAATCCGTGAGGTTAGGGGGTGGGATTGTTGTCAGTGCAGATTGGATGGTGTAATCAGCATTGCAGCGATTCTATCTGGGAGTGAGCAGCAAGGTGGGAGCACTGAGGATGGAGATGATTCCCACACGTTGGTATTGACCCTCCCAAAGAGGCTTCCAGTATTTTTATCCATCTACATTGGAAGTCAGCGGGGGGAGCATCTTGGATGTTCGGCAGTTGCTGTTACAATAGTCTTGCCTAATATCTGTTGTGGATATTTTACCCGGCCACCAGGCTGTGCCAGTAGTGGTGGTTTGGTGTTAAAAATTCTGTAAGGTTTAGTGAGCGAGTGTGTACAGCCCTCTCTATAGGGGAGCTGGCTTTCCGGGATACCTGAGTGTTTAAACAGCTGGCTCCTCAGAATTACATCTATCTTCTCACTTCTGGGGCATTGAGCTGGTGGGGTGAGGATTGGCGCCTTACCACCCCTTGGTTCACACACTCCGAGACATACATACTCACACACATTCACATCACTCACTCACACAGACACCCTCTCTCATACACACACTCTTACTCGCACACTCATAGATGCACACTGACTCACTCAGATCATACAGACAGACTCACTCGCACACACACACACACACATATTGATACTCAGTTATACACACACGCGCAGACACACACATACTGACTCATTCATTCGCAAACATGCTTTCTTGCTCATTCACTCTCAAACGCACTCACTCACTCAGACTCACACTTTCACACACTCACACTCACACATACTCGCAGACACACACACTTGCACTCACTCATTCACATTGATACACCCTCACTCACTCACTCAGATCTACAGACACACACCGTTGCTCACTCATTTATTCACATATAAACTCATACACTTTCACTCACTCACTCCAGCATACAGATACGTTCACCTACATGCAGAGTCTCACACACACACACACACATCATGTCCGAATAACCAATGTTGCCTGTTCAGTGGTATGAAGAGGACTTGGGTTACCCTGTCCCCTCTCAGACTCAGTGCTCACCACTACCCTGCTCTAAACATCCTCTTGGAAAGAAAGACAAGTTCTGGACTTGCCCAGAGCGACGCAGTGAGAAGGGAACTGATCTCTTCATGTTGCATCTTTATCTCGTTCTGTTTGGAGGAACTGAAAGCTATATCTCATGTTATTCTCCAACTCCCCCTGAAATTACAGTTGCTACTTGGCTGAGATAAGATTACCAGCTCGGGAAGAAACAAAGAGTTGCTCTGTGTTTCCACAATATCTCAGTCTGTTAAACATTAAAAGAGATGTGAGATATTTGATAGGGAGCAGCAATGTGTAAACAAGGAGTGGTGGAGGGATTTGATAATCCTAGGCTAGACTTTAGGTGGCTGTCTGCTTTTTAGTGCAGCCCTTTGGAAATCCTTCCTTTCTCTTTGGAGGGACGGATTTTATCAGAAAGTTCTATAAGCATCCCGCATGCAATCAGGCTGTATCATCGTCACTCTTAATGTTCTGTTTATGCAACACAGGGATACATTTCATCTTGTTTGTTTTGGGCTAATCAGAAATGTCAAGCGTAAGATTGCCTCGACTTGACAGGCTCTCAATGAGATAAGCCCTTCCTGCCCTTGGCTGGCACTTGTCACACACCAAGAACAATGTGCATTGAGAGAGAGGCACCCTCAACCATTAAAATGTCACCGTGCAGGAAGAGGTCATTCTGCCCATCATATCAATGCCAGGAAGAAGTCTCACAACACCAGGTTAAAGTCCAACAGGTTGATTTAGTAGCACAAGCCACTGGCTTTCAGAGTGCTGCTCCTTCGTCATGTAAGTGGAAATTCTGTTGACAAACAGGGCATATAAAGACACAACTCCAATTACAAGATCACGGTTGGAATGTGAGTCTTTACAGATGATCAACTCTTAAAGGTTCAGACAATGTGAGTGGAGAGAGGGTTCAGCACAGGTTAAAGAGATATGTATTGTCTCCAGACAGGACAGTTAGTGAGATTTTGCAAGCCCAGACAAGTCGTGGAGGTTACAGACAGTGTGACATGAACCCAAGATCCCGGTTGGGTCCTCGTGTGTGGAACTTGGCTATCAGTCTCTGCTCAGCAACACTGCGCTGTTGTATATTGTGAAGGCCCTCTTGGAAAACACTTACCCGAACATCAGAGGTTGAATGCCTGTGACCGCTGAAGTATTCCCTGACTGGAAGAGAACACTCTTGCCTGGTGATTGTCGAGGAACACTTCAGTGGTCACGGGAATTCAGCCTCTGGTCTTCGGGTAAGCATTCTCCAAGGGGGCCTTCACAACACACATCAGCGCAGTGTCACTGAGCAGAGACTGATAGCCAAGTTCCACACACATGAGGAAGGCCTCAACCGGGATTTTGGGTTCATGCCACTATCTGTAACCCCCACGACTTGTTTAGGTGTGCAAAATCTCACTAACAATACACATCTCTCTAACCTGTGTTTAACCCTCTCTCCACTCACATTGTCTGTGCCGAGAAAGGCTTGATTACTTGTAAAGACTCACGTTCTGACTAATATTTTGTAAATTGAGTTTGTGTCTTTATCTGTTTGTGAACTGAAATCCCACTCACCTGATGAAGGGGCAGCGCTCTCAAAGCTAATGGCTTGTGCTACCAAAGAACTTTAACCTGGTGTTGTGAGACTTCTTTACTCCAGTCTAACACCGGCATTTCCACATCAGTACCAGGAAAACAGAGAGAAAAGAGATCACTGTTCATTTTCATCCCGTTTTCCAGGAACTGGTCCAAAAATACTTAATGTAGAGCAGGACAGCACAGGAACAGGCCCTTTAGCCCATGATGTGGCACCCAACATGACGTCAAATTAAACTAATCTTTGTTGCCTGCCCTGGCTCCATATCCCTCTATTCCTTGCATATTCATGTGCTTATCCAAAAGCCCCCTAAACCACCTCCTTATATATATATCTGCTTCCATCACTATCCCTGGCAGCGAGTTCCAGACATCTTCCACTCTCTGTGTACAAAGGTTTACCCCTCACATCTCCTTTGAACTTTCCCCCTCATTCTACCTTAAGTATATTTTTTATAGGAAGATGCCTAGTTGGCCAGCATTTATTGCCCATCCCCGATTCTCTTGGAGGGCAGTTGAGACTCAGCCACATTGCTGTGGTTCTGGAATCACATGTAGGCCAGACTGGATAAGGATGGCATATTTCCTTTCCTAAAGGACATTAGTGAATTAGATGGGTTTTTCTGACAATGGTTTCATGGTCACCAGTAGATTCATAATTTCAGATAGTTTTTACCAAAACAGAGAAAGCTTTGACAAAGGGTCATCTGAACTAGAAATGTCAGCTCTTTTCTCTCCTTATAAATGCTGCCAGACCTGCTGAGATTTTCCAGCATTTTCTCTTTTGGTTTCAGATTCCACCATCCGCAGGAATTTGCTTTTATCCAGATTTTTTTTATTGAATTCAAATCCCACCATCTGCCGTGGTGGGGTTCGAACCTGCGTCTCCAGAACGTCCGCTGAGTTTCTGGATTAATGGCCTAGCGATAATACCACTCAGCCATTATTAGACATTTCAGTAATAGACACTTCAACTCTGGGAAAAAGATTCTGACTGTCAACCCTATCTGTGCCTCTCATGATTTTATAGACTTCTATCAGGTCTCCCTTTCTTATTTGAAATATTTCTTCAGAACTATCGACAAAGAGGGTAAGAGAATGGTTTTGAGGGCACCTACTGTGCTGCATGTTTCTCTCTAAAGAATTACAGAAGTTGGTGAATGTACCCAATCTATCATGTAAATCAGCCTCCCATCCATTGACTCTATCTACACTTCCCACTGCCTCGACAAAGCAGCCAGTATAATTAAAGATCCCATGCAGCCCAGACATTCTCTTTTACATCTTCTTCCTTTGGGAAAAAGATACAAAAGTCTGAGGTCACGTACCAACCGACTCAAGAACAGCTTCTTCCCTGCTGCTGTCAGACTTTTGAATGGATTTACCTCGCACTAAGTTGATCTTTCCCTGCACCCTATTCTCCATTGTCTCCTTTCCTTCTCTATGAACGATATGCTTTGTCTGTACAGCATATAAGAAGCAATACTTTTCACTATATACATGTGACAGTAATAAATCAAATCAAGTCAAAAACCTATCTCTTGGAGTCTAACGGTCCTTTTCATATCACTCATATCATTATGTCCCATGAATCTAACCATGAATCCATTACCTTACACAGACAGAGAGGTTTATTATGGGGAATTCCAGAGGTTAGGGTGACTGAAAGTGCAGTTGCCAATGAAGGAGCCATGAAAACTGAAGGGGCTAGGATTGGAGGAGTCTCCAGATCTTGTGGGCTTGTAGAATAAAAGGGGATTTGATCAACAGGGATGGGAAAGCTGTGGAGGGATCTGAAAGCAAAGATAAGAATTTTAGATTTGAGACACTGTTTGACCGAAAGACAGGGACAAGTCGGAGAATGCAGGGGTGACAGGTGAAAGCACAGGGGACACAGTCTCTGGATAAGGGGCAGACCGCCTGGGATTGAAATGTGGAGAGAAGTCTTCTCAGAGACTGGTGAATCTTCCTCATTTTCTACCCCTGAGGGTTGTAGATGCATTGGATACATTCAAGGCTGACTTTTCTGGTCCCTCAGGGATTCGGATGGGGGGACAAAGGGAATGGGGATGAAAGTAAATGAAGAAATAACTCTCTCGCCTCCTGACTTGTGCAGCTGGGTCATTTGGGATCGCCATAGTCTCGGTGATATCCTGAGGTTGGAGCAGACTTGACGTGCCACTCAAGGTGGGGTGGTGCAGCTGGAAGAGTGGAGGTGTTTGTACAATCAAATACATTGTGATCTAAGATAAACAGGACAGGAAAGTTACCTGCAATGCTATAAGGGTAATCTGGCCACATTTCACATTTCCAAAGATAATGAGCTGCCTGAAAAGGAAAATCAGATGAAATCGCACAGAGATAATGAGTGGAACCTGCAGGGAATTGTCTAATCGCATCTGGGCTGAGGAGATTCTGAGAATGGCCTGGAATGAGAGAAAGGTTGACATACACAAGAGATGCTTAAAGAGCAGATGGTGTTAGTGAATATAAACAAGCAGCTTAGTTTATAAATCCTCGACACGTACAGGACACACAGATAACGCCGGGGCGATCAATGTTCAACAACAACAACTTGCGTTTCCACAGCACCTTTTCCCATTTGGAACCTGTCCCAAAGTGGCACAGTGGTTCACACCATTGCCTCACAGCTGCAGGAACCCGGGTTCAATTCCTGACTTGGGTCACTGCCTGTGTGGAGTCCGCATGTTCTCCCCGTGTCTGCATGGGTTTCCTCCAGGTGCTCCAGTTTCCTCCCACTGTCCAAAGATGTGTGGGTTAGGTGCATTGGCAGTATTAAAATAGATGATAGAACAGCACAGGCCCTTCAGCCCTCAATGTTGTGCTGAACTATGTCCGAACCCAAGATCAAGCTGTCCCACTCCCTTCCATTCTGGTAAAATTGACCCTTAGTGTCCAAAGATCATAGAAATCCTACAGTACAGAAGGACACCATCTGACCCATCAAATCTGCACCGGCAAAAATCCGACCCAGGCCCTATATCCCTTCAACCCCACATATTTACCCAGCTAATCCCTCTAACCTATACATCTCAGCACACGAAGGGGCAATTTATCATGGCCAATCTACCTAACCTGCACATCTTTGGAGTATGGGAGGAAACTGGGGCACCCAGAGGAAACCCACACAGACACAGGGAGAATATGCAAACTCCATACAGACAGTAATCCAAGCCAGGAATCAAACCCTGATCGTTGGAGAAGTGGAGCAACAGTGCTAACCACTGTGCCACTGTGTGTGCTAGTTTGGTTGATTGGCTATGCTGAATTGCCCCTTAGTGTCAGGGGGATTAGCAGGGTAAATAGCGGGGTATGGGTTTTGAGCCAGTGCAGGCTTGATGGGCTGAGTGGC
The DNA here is from genome assembly GCA_024679065.1 of Sphyrna mokarran. NCBI lineage: Eukaryota > Metazoa > Chordata > Chondrichthyes > Carcharhiniformes > Carcharhinidae > Sphyrna > Sphyrna mokarran. The sequence goes on from JAGIQG010000031.1 coordinate 11,564,519, forward strand.
CTCCTTCTGCAATGTAGGGGATACTATGATTAAATCACGACACAGGAGCTGTGATAACATTCCCCGCCCCCCCACCCCGCCCCGGGCCACATGAGAAAGAAGGACAGGGCACCCAAAGCTTGTGTTGTAAAGCAGGTGAGAGAGGCACAGAGATTTCAGGAGAGAATTCCAGAACAGCGGAAGGTACACCTGGTAACGATGGAGGATTGGGAATTGGGAATGGTCAAGCAGTCGGAATGAGAGGAGTGTAGTTATCTGTCAGGGTGGTGGAGATTGGAGGAGATTATGGAGATAGGGAGGGATTTGTGCTTGTTAATTTACTCTGATCTGCCATAATATTTCGTTATCTTTCACTGCGACGAGCTCAGCCTCTCAGGTTTTTTTTTAGAAGAATACTAATTTATTGAAAATGAGGAAAGGTCTTGATAGGATTATTTCCTGTTTCCAAAGATTAGGGTTTAGGTACCAAAGGGTTAGGTAGATTGGCCATGCTATATTGCCACTTGGTGTTAGTAGGGTAAATAAGTAGGGTTATTGGCCTGGTTGGGGTTGTGGTTAATGCAGACCCGATGGGCTGAATGGCCTCTTTCTGCACTGTATGGATTCTATGCTAGAAGCGTGGAATCCCAACCTTCCCGAGTCATAGAGATTTACAGCATGGAAACAGGCCCTTCGGCCCAACTTGTTCATGCCACCCTTTTTTTAAACACTCAGCTAAACCCAATTGCCCACATCTGTCCCATATCCCTCCATACCCCTCGTACCCATGTAACTGCCTAAACGCTTTTTAAAAGATAAAATTATACCTGTTTCTACGACTGCCTCTGGTAGCTTGTTCCAGACTCTCCATCTCTGTGTGAAAAAATTGTCCCTCTGGACCCTTTTGTATCTCTCCCCTCTCACCTTAAACCTATACCCTCTAGTTTTAGACTCCCCTATCTTTGGGAAAATCTAGCTGATCTATGCACATCATTATTCTATAGACCTCTATGAAGTCATGCCTCAGCTTTCTACGCTCCAGAGAAAAGAGTCCCAGTCTATCCAGCCTCTCCTTACAACTCAAATCATCAATCCCCGGTAGCATCCTAGTAAATCTTTTCTGCACTTTTTCGAGTTTAATAGAATCCTTTCTATAATAGGGTGACCAGGATTGTATATAGTTCCTGGTTCAGAGCCTCCTGATGCAGTTCTTTGTGGAACAGCCTGATGAAATGAACATGGGCTGATTGATTCATTTCAACAGAGAGCTGGTTCTTGTTGTGAAGGACAGCGAGTGGTAGCTATCCTGATAGATAAATCGGGGTAAATGTAGACTATTTTCAATCACACAAAGAAAGTGCGGATAAAGCAAAGTACTGCGGACACCGGAATGGGAAACAGGAACAGAAAATGCTGGAAAATCTCAGCAGGTCTGACAGCATTTATGAAGGGTCATCCAGGCTCAAAACCTTGGCTCTATTCTGGCTCCACAGATGCTGCCTGACCTGCTGAGGTTTTCCAGCATTTTCTGAAGAAGGTGCAGAATGCGTTTGCCTCAAAGTCGATCTGTCACTCGCATCTTCTGGGATCATTGCATGCTGCCTGATCAATGCATCAGTAATCCACAGGTTTGGCCTGGTTGGCTTTAGCAGGTGGATGTGCTAGAGACCTAATTGCGCAGAGATGGAGAAAGAGTTGAACAGAAAGATGGAAACTTTGCCAAAAAAAAGGCTTCCACGATATACCAGAGAAGAAATTCTTGAGGCTTTATCTCTCGTATGTGGGCTTGTGTTGATACATCTTTCAAACAGTAAGTCACGGTTCTCAATATATTCAAAGACGTGTTTAGAGAATGGGCCCCATGTAGGATTGCCAATCCTCCAGGATTAGCCTGAGATTTCAAAGCATGGATGGTTCATCTCTAGGACGCTGTGTATCTGACACCAGAGATAAATAATTCGGACATGACAAAAGATAGCTTTATTTTGTCATTTTCTTTAACAAATATAAAAATATAACCAGTTGGTGAGATGAAAAGATTGTTTGGCTGAGGGACAATTCCACATGGTCTTATAATCCATGAAGTTGGGGTGTGCTTCCGGTGGAGTTGATAAATTTGGATCACTGATGTTGTGAGATTTGACTCTGACCCACGGGTCAGGGATTGAGCCAGTAAAGGTTGTTCTGCGGTGATGAGCAATAGAAGCTGAAGGCAAAGTGCTGGTGAGTTTCTGATGTGGTTCTTGTACCTGGTACACATGGTTCTCACTGTGTGTCAGTGACGGAGGGAGTGGGTGTTTGCAGATGCGGTGTCAATCAAGCGGGGCTGCTTTGTCCCAGATGGTGTCGAGCTTCTTGAGTGTTGTTGGAGCTGCAACCCATCCAGGCAAATGGGGAGCATTCCATCAGATTTGTCATTCATCCAAGTGTTCCAGATAGCAGGTGTGGTTAGAAAGTGAGAGGTGACAGGGTAAACTTTCCAGCAGAATTGGTGAAGTCTACGTGATATCTGTAGTGGTTAGAGGGATGAGGAGTTCTGGAGGTGTGAGTGTTGATTTAATTAAATTGCATTTGATTTCCAACTTTGCTGCCACAGTTTTCTGGGTGCATATTGGGTTTGTGCGATCCCCAGATTGAAATATAATCGAAACATATAAGATGATTAGAGGTATAGATAGGGTGGACAGTGATAGCCTTTTTCCTAGGATGGAAAAAGCCAGCACGAGGGGACACAGCTTTAAATTAAGGGGTGATAGTTATAGGACGGATATCAGAGGTAGGTTCTTTACCCAAAGGGTGGTTCGGGAGTGGAATGCCCTGCCTGCAGCGGTTGTAGATGCGCCAAGCTTGGTGGCGTTTAAGAGGTTAGTTGATAAGTATATGGAAGAGAAGGGAATGGTTTAGTTTGGAGGGTCATTGCTTTTTATATTGGTCGGCGCAACATCGAAGGCCGAAGGGCCTGTTCTGTGCTGTTATGTTCTATGTTCTATGCCCATCCCATCGTGTATCTGTACTCTAAATCTCCTGGTCTGTCCCAGTGAACCATAAGATATAGGAGCAGAATGAGGCCATTCGGTCCATCGAGTCTGCTCTGCCGTTCAATCACGATTGGTATTTTTCTCATTCCCATTCTCCTGTCTTTTCTGCATAACCCCGAACCCCTTTATAATCAGGAACCTATCTATCTCTGTCTGAAAGACACTCAATAACTTGGCCTCCACAGCCTTCTGTGACAAAGAGTTCCACTGATTCACCATTCTCTGGATGAAGAAATTCCTCCTCGTTGTATCCCGGTTGTAGGGGGTCATCCTTTCACTCTGAGGCTGTGCCCTCGGATCCCAGCCTCACCTACTAATGGGAACATCTCCTCCACTCTATCCAGAACTTTCACTATTCTGTAAGTTTCAAACTCAATCGATTACAGATCCAGAGTCCTCAAACGCTCTTCATATGATAAGGATTCCTGGGATAATTCCCATTCTGTACTCTCTCCAAGACCAGCGTGTTGTCCGTTTTCACCCAGCCCATGCTGGTGAATCCAGCCTGACTTGTCACTCTCCAATGCTGACGTCTTCCTGGTGCTGGGATGTAGAGATGAGAAGGTGACTTTGTTGACAGTGGGTGCAGCAAGCAGCTGTGGCTTCACTTGAAGTGGTTGGTGTTGTACCTTACCCTGTGTGTTGGTACGGCTGTCTGATATTACACTGCACCTCGGGGATCATTGAAATAAATTGAATGAAAGCGAGGTACTGAAGAACTATGAGGGGGGAGGACAAGTTCTTGGGAATGGTGATGGTTTGCAAAGTGAACAAAGTAAAAGAATACAGTTCTGTAGCAAGACATCAACAGAGAACAATGTACACTGCAAAGTAGCTGAGAGAGCGATGGGGTCACGACTAGTTCAGTCATGCTTCGACAGAGCACAACGGGTGAGAGGCTGCAATCTCCTGATCCTCTGTCCTCAGGTTGCATAATAGTAAAGGTTATTTACTTTTACAAGTTAAAATAAAAACTAGAAGAGGTGCCCGAATGCGTGTGAGCAAACAAACCTGTTTTATAAGCTGCTCATTGGCAGTCAATGTACCATATCGCCCACTGGCACAGCTTCAGCACCCTGCTGGTAGCAAGCTCACCAATCCTATCCTTTCTCCATTGTTATCTCTATCATTGAGGATCATTTGAGTGGAACATCCTTTATCTGTGCCTAGCCCAGCCTAGCCAAAGACAAGCCTTCACTCTCACCTGACAACCCACAAATTCAGCCCTTATTCCCGTCCCCATTGGAAATGAGGATTATATTCCACAGTGGCATTTACGAAGCAGTCCCAATTTCCTATCTTTCCCTGGATTTGCAACACATTGTTTAGTTATAAGGAAAAGGCTGGATGGATGGGGATTTTTTTTCCCCCTGGATCTTAGGGGGCTCACGGGTGATCTTTTAGAGGTCTGTAATATAATGAGGGGCATCGATCAGCGAAATGGTAAACATCTTTTTCGAAAGATCGGGGAACCTAAAACTGGAGGGCAGAGGTTTAAGGTGAGAGGGGAGAGATACAGAAGGAACCAGAGGGGCAACTTGTTCACACAGAAGATGGTGAGTGTCTGGAACAAGCTGTCAGAGGGAGCAGGAGAAGCAACAACAATTTTGTCTTTTGGAAAGCATTTATAATGTGGAGATGCTGGCATTGGACTGGGGTGGGCACAGTAAGAAGTCTCATAACACCAGGTTAAAGTCCAAAAGATTTATTTGGAATCACGAGCATTTGGAGCACTGCTCCTTCATCGCTCACCTGATGAAGGAGCAGTGCTCTCAAAACTCATGATGCCAAAAAAAAAAAGCATTTCGACAGTTACATGGTTAAGTAAGGTGGATGTGGAGGGAATATGGGACAAATGCAGACAATTGGGACTAGCTGAGTGATAAAACTTGGACAACATGGCCAAAAGGCCTGTATTCATGCTGCAAACCTCTAATTCTATTGCATGACTTTTAAGCTGGAATTGTACATATGGTACAGTTTAACCTTAGTACCTGGGTGGCAGGGGAAGACGATCCCCTGTTGTCTTTTTAATGAGATACAAGCCTCTAATGGGAAAGATATCTGAATAAACACTTTTCAATGTGTGTCTTTGCAGCCTGAAGACAGGTTACCTGGTCACTGCGGTGTCAAAGTGAGATGTAGGAGCTCTCTGGACACACACTTCCAACTTTTCAAGAGTAAATTCATTTCATTTCACTGGCTGCAAAGTGCCCTTGGGATGTCCTGTTGCAGTGAAAGGTGCCAAAGTTGGAGTGGCACAGTGGTTAGCACTGCTGTCTCTCAGCACCAGGGACCTGGGTTCAATACCTGACTTGGGTCACTGTCTGTGTGGAGTTTGCACTTTCTCTCCGTGTCTGCGTGGGTTCCCTCTGGATGCTCTGGTTTCCTTCCATAGTCCAAAGATATGCGGGTTAGGTGGGATTGGCCATGCTAAATTGTCCCTTAGTGATGGGAGCCTAGCTAAAGTAAATACATGGGGTTATGGGGATAGGATCTGGATGGGATTGCAGTTGGTGCAGACTACGTTTCTCCTTCTGTCCTGTACGATTCCATGATTCTATAAACACAAGCTGTTATTTTATTCTCAAATCAAACGAGATGAAACTAATCATCTGGTCCCTTGCATATTCCTGATTTTAATCGCTCCACCATTCCTGGTTGTGCCTTCAGCTGAGTGGGTCCCTGAGCTCTTGAATTCTCTCTGAAACCTCCCTCCCTCTCTCTCCTCCTGGAATGATGTTCCCTCACGGCTCATTATTTGACTGAACTTTTGGTCTCTGTGTGGGTGAGTGACCAATGCAATTTCAGATTGTTGCTGTATATGTTGAAGAGATCCCAAGTAATGAGCCCTGCGGCATGCTGGTGTGCTGTGAAGACCCTCCCCAGAGTGCTGCAAAAGAAGCTTTACGATGAAGCAATTAAACTAAAACGAACCTTTGTCTTCAGCCCTGTCTCTCCAAGAGGTTGAAGGATTTGAGGTTGTTTTCGTTAGAAAGGAGGCGGCTAAGGGGGGATCTTATTGAAGCATATAAGATAATTAGAGGTTTGGATAGGGTGGACAGTGATAGCCTTTTTCCTAGGATGGAAAAAGCTAGCACGAGGGGACACAACTTTAAATTAAGGTGTATGAGTTATAGGACGGATATCAGAGGTAGGTTCTTTACTCAGAGTGATTAGGGAGTGGAATGCCCTGCCTGCAGCTGTTGTAGATGCGCCACGTTTGGTGGCGTTTAAGAGGTTAATTGATAAGTATATGGAAGAGAAGGGAATAGTTTAGTTTGGAGGGGCATTGCTTTTTATTTTGGTCGGCACAACATCGAAGGCTGAAGGGCCTGTTCTGTGCTGTATTGTTCTATGTTCTATGTTCTATGTTCTATGTTCTATAAGACCTGACCAACCTTGAGCCACCCGATTATGTACCAGTTGAGACAGAGCCACACACACCCAGTTTAGAGGTTCTCTGCCAGTCGGGCCCAAACGTTATGACCAACAGAACTCGGGGTTGGAGACAAAAGTTCCTTATGTCTGCACAAAAAAAAGCAAAAACTCAGAGAGATCACAAAAAGATCTTATGTAAGATTTTGATGGGTATAGATAGTGTGAAAGCAAGCAGCTTTTTCCACTGAGGCAAAGGGAGAAAAAGAACCCCAGAGGACATGGGTTCAGGGTGAAAGGAGAAAACTTTAAAGGGAATATTGGGGGGTGGGGGGAGGGACTTCTTCACGCAGGGAGTGTGGACTGATCTGCCGGATAAAGTGGTAAATGTGGTGTCACTTTGAACATTGAAGGAAAACTTGGATGGGTTCATGGATGAGAGGGATATGTAGGGATTTGGTCCAAGTGCAGGTCAGCGGGACAAGGCAAAAAATGGTTTGGCACAGACAAGAAGGGCCAAAAGGCCTGTTTCTGAGCTGGAATTTTCTATGGTTCTTAAAAAAAAAACCCAGGAGAAGCGAGAGCGACAGGGAGGGGTTAAAAAAATTGCCACATAATGCTGTGTACATCACAATATTGAAACCATGCCAATAACTATATCTATGGTTGTGTTTAACTGATATGAGATGAACATTACACTGAGACTTCTATTTAATGAGTTTACTGCCTGATCGTCAGGCTTCATTTTTCTACCTGAGGTTATTCAAAATATCAACACAAAGACCAAAACACTCCAGATGCTGGAAATCTGACATTAGAATGAAAAGGTGCTGGAAAAGCTCCAATAATCAGACAGTATCTTATGGAAAGAAACAGTCAACATTCATGTTGATGATCATTGCAAAACATTCAATCTGGCATGATCTGGATAAAAGATTTGTCAATTGGCAGCACAGTGTTTAGCACTGCTGCCTCACAGCACCAGGGATCTGTGTTCGATTCCCAGCGTGAGTCACGATCTGCATGGAGTTTGCACGTTCTCCCCATGTCTGCGTGGGTTTCCTCCAAATGCTCTGGTTTCATCCCACAGTCTGAAAGATGTGCTGGTTAGGTTGATTGGCCATGCTTAATTGAGCCTAGTGTCCCGGGATGTGCAGGTTAGAGGCATTATGGAGTAAATGTGTGGGATTGTGGGAATAGGACCTGGTTGGGATTGTTGTGAATGCAGACTCGAGGGGTCAAATGTCCTCCTCCTGCACTGTAGGGATTAGATGAACTGTGTTTTTAGGATATCAGATACATTTCCATCTTGATTGGAAAGACATAGATAATGGCCCAGGTTTAGTGTCCAGAATTATTATGGTGGAAGTCACATGTATGGCATCTACACATGTATGGTGTTGTCAAATACCTGGGCACAAACAACATCGGCACTAAAAGTACTCAAACTTCCACATCGTAATTACTTGCGCACAAGTGAGAATACAATACAAAGAAAAGCATTGCCGTGTGTTCTGTCGATTCTTACAAAAAATGTAACAGTTATAGTTCACTGTATCTTGCTTTTTGGAATTTTGTTATTGAAAAGGGTCTTATTTTTATCCAGTGGCCAAGTTAGTTGTGGAACGAACACAAAGGTTAGATTAGTCACTTAAACTGAGTATGTAAGCACTGGCCTCACTCAAGGCCTTGTTGGCTAATAACTACTTCCCTTTATTTAATGTTCCATTACTTTGTCATGGCTTAATTTCCACAGTTGTAACTTAACTTTTCCATACCAGCACTTGCAATTTTTAACTGATTTACCTATAATTTCATGATTTTAATTGCTTTAATTGAAGTGAGCAATCCTCATCTTGCTAAACAAAGTGAATTAAAATACTTGGCCATAGTAGAATTACAACTTAATTTCCACAGTGTAACATGGAAACCTGCATTTCCCGACTCTCTTTGGATTATCCTCTTACATCGCTGTTCAGATGGGCTGAAAATCATTTGATAGAGGGCAATGTGGAGAAAATAGATGTGCCTCAAAATAGCTTTACAGTGTAGATGGCAGTGTATCTTTAAAGGTTATTTTTAATTCATGCCCACAGTGATGTCATTGTGGGGAGGAGAACAAAAAAACTGTGGGCAGATCAGGGGACAGGAATTTCATTTTCAGTTTCAGTTTGGAGCTGCAGGTATAAGTTTTAGAAGGGACAGCGCACTAAAAAGTATTTTTCCTCTCTCCCCGTTGCTTTGAAAATTTTGTTGCTTTCCTAAAGGGTGAAAATCTATTGTTGTTGGGGCTGCAGTCTCTTTAGTGCTTTGGGAACCTGGATTGTCTTCAAACTGTTCTGAGGTTTGAGAGTATTTGATATAGAATTCAGCTAATGGCCACAATCCCAGTGTTATGGGAACAGGCGACTTTGCTGTCCTGAACCTGTTTAAATGGGGTTGTTTTGACTGGGCAAGTTGTATATGTATACACACATATTCATCAAGGGTTATACATCATAGTGGTTGTCTTGTTTCTTGTTTGTAATTGGAAAAAGTATCCCTGCTAATTTTCTTGTTGACATGTTAATGATGTTCTGAAATAAACTTTGTTTGATAAAAGCTCCAAAGTGGGTCATTTGAACCATATCTGAAATGAAAATCTTGTGCTCTCCCGAGCCAAATTCAAAATGTAAAACTTATGATTGAGGCGGCTTCATCAAACACTTTGGAGTTTCTATAAGTATAGAGGTATATAGAAGAGGTTGGGAAGCACTATTGTAGAATGATAAGGTGTTGGTGTGATGGTATCTAATCCATCATTGAACAGCCCCATTCACAATGTGACTTCTTTAAAAATTGGTCGGTAAAATATTTTGCTCTTTAGTTTGATATTCCTTGCTTGTTTAATTTTATAATTTTTGATCACTTCAATTGTTTTTTTAATTTCAAATTCTCCCTTTTTTTTCACCATTCCTCTTCCTGTACAAATTGTACATCTCTTTCCTCACCTAAGGAAGGGGAGGTTGGGGGGGGGGGGGGGGGGGGGGGGGGGGTAGCCTTGTTCTGTTTTCCCCAGTCAACATTTTTCATTCACTCTCCTCCGCTCCTCCCTCACTCCTTCAGTCTGTCCTTGTTCCTTGTGTGCCTCTTATAGGGATGTCCAGAGACATGATGGGCTGAATGGTCTCCCTCTGTGCTATCCCGCTCCATCACTGGTCAGCAGAGTCATTATCCGTCCCGACTTGATCAAATACGTGCAAATACACGGCAAGTGTGTGGTCACTACAGGCCTTGCAATGAGGAACATGATAAATTCCTGAGAGAATTATAGGGCGTTAGTGTTCAGTTTAGAATGTGTTGTAATGGGAATAACTATGTCCTCTCCCTGGAGCCTCAAGCAGTGCGGAAAGCAATTATTCTGAGCGTTTTTCTGAATTGGTCACATGTCAGTCTGTTCCCAGAGATGGAGTTTGTGGAAGATGAGAAGTGTGTGTGTGGGAGGTTATACTATCGACTGAACAGAGTTGCGTGATGGAGCTGATAGGTTTTTTTTTTGTATGTTTGTGTGTAAAGACTGGGGATTGAGTCTGGGATCTGCCTGGTCTGTGACTCAGTGAATTCACCCAGTCAAGTGACTGAACATAAACAAGTGGCATCGTGGGTGTATCACTGGATGAGTAATGTATAGACCTCGATCCGTGATCCAGAGATATGGGTTCAAATCCCACCATGGATAATTAGGGATGGTGTGAAACCAGTAATTCTCAGATAGTTCCAACCAGTTTGCTTAAAGTTTTACCCTGGAGCCCTTATTTACAAGATGGACAAAGGACAATTACGAGTAAAGGTTCAATAAGTTGATTAATAATAACAATATTAACCCCTAATTTACCCACATAAAACAAGAGGGACCTCAGATTCAAACATACTACCCGCAAAGATGGTGTGGTTAACTACAGGCCCGATTTTTTTTTGAGTCCCTCTGTTCCGAGGTCATGAAGGAGTAAGTCTCGATGGTCAGTCTTCTGGATGGTCAAGGTTGCCTCCCTCATCGAGTCTTTGCTGCTGGTGTGTCTGAGATGCGTACCTTTAGCCCCCTGTGTGCCTGCAAATCCGGAAACTTCTCTGGATTCCAACCATTGAGGTCCCAGGAGAGGATCCCATTACCCAGTGAGGTTTCTTGACGTCTCCCTGACAGGATCCCAGAGCCCACCCCCAGGTGTCCATGTGCATGGTATTGCTTACTTGTCACCTGTTGCTGGATAAGGTAACTGCAGGAACTGTAGGTGACAAAGTCTGACCCGATCTGGCTTCCTAACAATAGGCCGGTGCATTTCACTGGGGCGCGATGATCTCCTGCTGGATCTCAGTGGAGTGCAATGATCCTTGATGGGTGGTTGGCGGACCAGGCCGAGATATCTTCCTGTGTCTTTGTATGTTTGCCTTCAGTCAAGTCCGATCTACCCGAGGTTTGACTGTATTTGATTTTAATGTGCCCAATCTTTTAATTTAGGATCCAATTTAATCAGCCTTAAAACTAGGCCCTGATTCTCTGACCACAATGGGCAATAAATACAGGTCAGGACAGTAACATTCACAGCCCAAACTCCCCAGTCTGTTTCTGGCTAGCTCTGCATAAATCAAAAAACACACAGAAAATGTCTCCAATTTCAGACCAGATTTATTTTCCGATTTCAGTTGTTGAAATAATAAAAGGTTAATAATTGATGGACAGACAGCTTCCTCTCTGCTCCATCTTACATTCTCCCACAACAACTGGGATGTCACATCGACCAATCCCCACCCCACCCCAGACCATGTGATCTCCAGGGAGAGGCGAAAAACCAGAGTTAAAAACCCAGGGCCAATATGGGAAAAAAATTCTGGGAAATTCCTCTCCGACCCCTTGTGGCGATCGAAACAAATCCAGGAGATCACTCTGGTCCTGATCAGCTCATGCTTCCCAAGACTGTTCACACTTCTGTTTCACTGCTACCACCTGAACACATTTCCCCGGAGCCTGGTCTCCCAATATCTGCAGCCTAACTCTGTACTCGCACTCAGTCCCTCTCCAAAGATAATTCCTTTCCCTCCTTCCAGTTGGGATCAGTTTGCAAAGGATGAATTTTCAAGGGCACTGATCATCATTCAAACATTCTCCACATGGGGCTGGGGACTCACCAAGTAGGATTGAGGATGAGGAGGCTGGAAGGAATCTGTCTGGGAACAGGGACAGACTGGATAAAAGTGAGCATCATCCATGAGAGCCTCATTGCTGCTTTCCCATAATCTGATGGGCATTGCATCTGAACAATCAGATCACCAATCAGAAGCTGACATGATCCAAATCCACATCAGCTTCTTGTTTGGATCTGGGTGATGGTATCCATGAATAACACTCACTTTCATCGATTAGTCCTGGGAGCTGGGCTCTGTTCCCTTACAGGGTCAACGCTTCTTACCCTGAGTCCCAGTTGGACAGTGTCCAGCCGCGTGTGGATGACATTGGAATGAAAACTGAAGGTTTCCCCCTTACAGAAAGTAGGTTCGTCTTCAATCACCAACTAACTTGACCTTCTCCGTGGGCTCCAGAAATCAGCCCAGCATTATTCCAAACCAGGATATAGGGGAAGCACAGATTGAGATCAGGATTGGGAATGGGGGCAGTTGGTTGGGAATGGGGAGGCAGTGGATTGGGATTGGGGCAGTCCCACTGGGCGAGAGGTTGGGGGAGGTCCCGAGAGAGGTGAAAAATCAGGTTCACGCCTGATTTCTCATGTCTCGTCATCTGAACGGTGTCCAATATCCAGCGAGATCAGCCTCTTAGCTGAAAAGCATGTCAGGCTGGTTTCAATATTGAAATCTATTTTTAATCGGATTAAATATAATTAACGAGGGTGAATGGAATCACAGTCTCACTTGGCTCCTTGGACTTGCTGAGGAAGGTCCATCCCAATGAGGGTCAGGTATGATCCCCATTAACAGGGCCTGTCATCATGTCCTTACCAGGAAGATCAGAGACCATTGAGACTGCCAGGGTAACAGGGAGTGCACTGTCCCTTGGGCACAGAGCCAGCGGGCAGGGGAACTGACATAACAGAGAGATCTGCACATGCATGATTGAGACCTCTAATATCCGCTGCTGGATTACTGTCATGTTGTCTATCTGCAAACACATTGTCTCACCCTGCACTGAGTTTGAAAGTGGTCACTGTCCTGTAATGCCATTCACCCTCTGAGCTTGCTGAAATGCTATGTGAATAAACCGTGTCCAATAGCCTAGAATCCCATTCATCTCTCTCTCTCTTCTACAGTCTCGCTTTCTCTTCCTCTCTCTCTCTTTCTCTCCCCTTCTCTCTCTCCCTCTCTCTTTCCTTCTCTCTCCCTTTCTCTTTCCTTCTCTCTCTCCCTCTTTCTTTCCTTCTCTCTCTCCCTTCTCTTTCCTTCTCTCTCTCCCTTTCTCTACCCCTCTCTCTTTCTGAAACTCTCTCTCTTTCTTTCTCTGCTCCTCTATCCTCCTTTCTCTCTCTGTCCCTTTCTCTCTCACTTCACTGAACAGCCTGGTAACTGTAATACCAACCCCTGGGGAACTCTCTGTTCCCCAAGACACCAACTCTTCTTCAGATAGAAATGTCTGGGAACACGGACCAGCCGACTGAAGAACAGCTTCTTGCCAGCTGCTGGTCAGACTTTTTGAATTGTCCCGTCACGTGAAGCTGATTGTTCTCTTCCCCCTGTCTGTAACTGCAGCATTACATTCTGTATCCTGTCCTTTCCTTCTCCCCAATGTACTCTAGGAACAGTATGCTTTAGCACACAGCAAACAATACTTTTCACTTACCCCAGTACATGTGACAATAATAAATCAAATCAATCAATTCAATTCAGATATTGTTAAAGAGAGAGAGAGAGAGAGAGCTGTGGAAATGTTTCTGTAAGAGCAATAGTCACCCCAAAAGGTACAACGGGAAATGTCAGCAAGAGCTGATCCTTTTGGAGAACTATCCCTCTCCCAATGGGAAAAGGCTAGGATGGCAGCTGGCAGAATGGCCACAAGGAGATGGTTCCTCTGAGAATGAAACCAAACCACGTTGTAAGAAACTTGGTTCATATCGAGGACCCTCACTGCCTCTGAACATTCACATATTGTCCCCATCAACGGGGACCTGTTCCGATGGGTCTGACGGAGCCCGCTGGGGACTCTGGGACTGCCAACCTGGCACAGAGTCGGTGCCCACCGAGCACCAGCCATTGCCAAGGGGAATGAGCCAGGCTTAGATAGCGTGTGGATAAGGGGAGGTGGGGTGGGAGAGGCACAACCTGCAACTGGGAGTGGATGCAAGGTTTGCAATCCCAACCATCAATTAGCCAAGGTGGGCGGGGGAGGGGGGGGGAGAGATGGCGATTGGCTCGGAAGGGGCACGGGGGGATGGGATGTATCGCCAACTGTGCTGGCACCAACTGGACACTAATGTCGCAGGGCTGGGATGGTGTCACCATAGGGCACAATGGGTGGGTGTCTCTGGAGAGCGGTCACCAACACTAGCGGATGTCCTTGGGGATACCAGCCTGGTACTGACACCAGTTGGCACGGACACCTCCGAGTCATCTGGTGCCAGGAGTAGGATTCTTCCCAAAGTTCTGGGTGGTCTCAGTGCCAGTTGGTTGGTGCTGGGGTTTTACCCAGTGGTGTGGAGAGGGATGGCAGGTGCTGTTTGGCGATTGACCTTAAGCAGCCGATCCCAGTCGACACCATCGAGACAACAACTGGAGTGTTTCCACCTTAGGACCTTTCTCTTCAGTCCCAAGGTGGAGTCCCAGCATATATTGGTCAGGACTGACTGTACGGAATGGGTCCATGCCAGTGTAATTAGTCCTGAGCAATATCAAACTGAGTATGGAGTTGGAGCAGAGTTAGTACTTGATGTTGATGCAGTGACGTGAGGGCTGGAGGTAAAGCTGGGGACAGAGGCAAATTTTAAAATGAACAGTAAAAACAGGTATCAAAATGAGGATAGAAAAATTCACATTGTGATGATAAACTTACGGGGAAAGGGAGAGAAATAGGCCAAAAGTGAAAGAATTGGTTATGCACCATCTCCAGTCAGTGGAGCTGTGTTGAAATGAATCAGTGGGAGGATTGTTATTGGCCATTGTATAAAAACAGCAAATGAAAAGGCGTCGGGTTGTCACACTGAGAAATGGATGGGACACAGAGGAATGGGCTGAGGAGAATTTGAGTTCCACTGCTCTCTCTCTTTGTCTGCTGACATTGAATTGATTTTAGTTAGGATATACTTTCTCTTTTGTGTGATCCATTTATCCTTTGTGCTGTTGTTGGAGATTTAGTCTGTGGATCGTTTGGGCAAACATTTCCTCTTGCTCATCCTGACACCAGTCATGTCGGTTCTAACAGGAGAACAAAAAAGCAAATAAGAATCACTGCATTATAATGAGATAACTCCAGACTTTTTCCAGCTTCTCGGTACAATTAACTATTGTCATGGCCCAAGTGATTTTATATTAAAGCGAGGCTCCCTTTCTAAGAATCTTTAAGGGGGTATTTCTGGAAAAAAAATCCTAACTTTGAATAAAAGATTATGTGACCAATTTGCCTGGGAGAGAAACAGTCAGGTGGCTAGCACTGCCGCCTGACAGTGCCAGGGAACTGGGTTTGATGCCTGGTTTCAGTTATAGTCTGTCTGGAATCTGCACATTTTCCCTGTGTCTATGCAGGTTTCCCCTGCGCGCTCCGGTTTCCTCCCACAGTTCAAAAGACGTGCTTGGTTAGGTGGATTGGCTGTGCTAAAATTCTCCGAGTACACCCAAGCATACACCAGAGTGTGGTGGTTGGGGGATTCTCACATTAACTTCACTGCAGTGTTAATGTCATCTTTTTCGTGATAATAATAAAACATTCTAAACCAAAGTCCCATGTTTGTAGAGTCACCATTGAACACAATGGTGGCAGAGACACTGTTGGCACTCTGCCTTTCACAGGGACTGCAACAGACAAACCTTGGACAGCAGCGTCTGGCTCATTGTCAGCTGGTTGGTGATGTCCCCATTCTCCGTTCTCCCATCACAAAGTGAAGCTGTTTCCATCTTCTCTCTGACTCCATTCACTCCCAGACAGATCGGCCAGTTAGTCAGTGTCTTCACTCTGACTGAGGCTCCTGCAGCCTCCTGCCTCAATTTAATCCAGTTTACGAACTATTGTGATGTCTGATCTCACTGGGATGTCCCGGCTCAGGGTCACACTTGTTCTGTGAGGTCACCGTATGACCCGTCCAGTTCAAGGGGCCTGGCCTTAAATCAAACGGAGACACAGAAACCCTCCGACAATAAGCTGTTCTCGAATGTACTCACCAGCTTTTAGTTGGTAATAATAGAGAGTAGAGGGTGTGTAAGTAATGGACACTGATGGATTTATGTGGATTCCCCATCCTTCCCCTCTTCTCCTGTAGACACTCAGTAAACACTTGTTACTAACAGGTCTCCCTTTGAAGGCGGAGATGAGATTCTCTTTCTCCGATGGTCATCCCTCTGTGCAATTCTCCTCCACAAATACAGTCAATGCTGGCTCATAGAATGCTCCAAGGCCATATTCATTAGGTTTCTGATCTACAAGGGAGTCTCGAGTTCTGGGAGAGGACAGGAAATGGAGTAGAGGCCACAGGGGCAGTAACTATCATTAACATTTACAGATAGAGAGTGAGCACCAAGGGCTGGGAGGGATCGGTCAGTGAGTGAGCTGGGAGTGAGGGGCAGTAACTATCATTAACATTTACAGATAGAGGGTGAGCGCTAAGGGCTGGGAGGGATCGGTCAGTAAGTGAGCTGGGAGTGAGGGTCAGGAATCATCTTTAATCAGGCTCCAGTTTCCAGACTATCTGTGAGCGAAGGTAATCTCCCAATCACCAGAGGAGCTTCTAAAAACTATCAATATCATTTCATTTATCTGTCTTAAACAATTGTCAGTACAAGGTGAACAATTCTAGACTAACCTTTTAAATCTCATATTGTTTGATCTAATCAGCTGGTCCATGGTGTTTGTTCTCTTTGTGAAGTGAAGCTGTTTCGATCTTCTCTCTGACTCCATTTACTCCCAGACAGATCGGCAAGTTAGACAGTCAGTGTGTTCACTCTGACTGAGGCTGCTGCAGCCTCCTGCCTCAATTTAACCAGTTTACAAACTTATTGTGATGTCTGATCTCACTGGGATGTCCCGGCTCAGGGTCACACTTGTTCTATGAGGTCACCGTGTGACCCGTCCAGTTCAAGGGGCCTGGCCTTAAATCGAAGCCACAGAAACTCTCTGATATTACTGAGGTTACAATAAGCACTAACTAGTTCCCAGTCTCTGTGACCTGTTGATTTGACATATCTCTGAGCTTCATGAGTTATTGTTACAAGGAGATAGGAAGGGATAAACTGTCTCCCTTTATTCAGTCACTCTGATTGGCCAGAACAAAGGTTTTGAAATGTCTTTTTCCCCATGGATTCCTCTTCCAATCCAAATGTGCGGACTTGATATTACAGCGGAGGGATTGAGTGAATCCCATCAGTCTGTTTGAGACAGTTTTAAAGTGAGCCAGTTTAATGCAGCAGGGTGTTCTAACTATGGCAGGAACTTTTCTAAGCAGCCAGTCTGGTGTCAAATAAAAACCTGCCTTCACCTTCCAGTGGTTGAAACACCATTGTTCATGCTGTTCTTGTTCTGGGGCACTTCTGCCCCTCAGCACCAAGAGTTCAATTCCCGGCTTGTGTCGCTGTCGGTGCGAATTCTAACTGTGTCTGTGTGGGTTTCCTCCAGGAATTCCAAACCGGGAATTGAACCCATGTCCCCTGGTACTATAAGGCGTTTTGTATTGTGTTTGAGACAGAGGCGAGGTTCCTTAGATTTGTTTCTTCTTTTATTTATCGGAATCTCGGCTAGCATTTATTGCCCATCCCTAATTGCCCCTTGAACTGAGTGCCTTGCTTGTCCATTTCAGAGGGGCAGTTGAGAGTCAACCACATTGCTGTAGCTCTGGAATCACGTAGGCCAGATCAGTTAAGGATGACAGATTCCCTTCCTTAAAGAATATTCATGGTGGTACAGTGCGTAACACTGATGCCTCACAGTGCCATGGACCTGTGTTCAATTCCTGCCTTGGGTCACTGACTGAGTGGAGTTTGCATGTTCTCCCTGTGTCTGCATGGGTTTGTCCCAGTGCTCCGGTTTCCTCCCACAGTTCAAAGATCTGCTGGTTAGGGGGCATTGGCTGTTCTAAATTCTCCCTCAGTGTACCCGGACAGGTGCCGGAGCGTTGTGACTAGGGGAATTTGACAGCAAGTCAATAAGCAATAAGCAGTGTTAATGTAAGTCAACTTGTGACAAATAAATAAATAAACTTTTTATTATTTAGTTGATTTATTTATTCATCACAAGTCAGTTTACATTAACACTGCAATGAAGTTAAAATCCCCTAATCACCACACTCCGGCGCCTGTTCGAGTAACACCGAGGGAGAACTTAGCACGGCCAATGCACCTTAACCAGCATGTTTTCAGGCTGTGGGAGAAAACTGGAGCAGTCGGAGGGAACCCATGCAGACACGGGACCAATGTGCAAATTCCACAAAGACTGTGACCCAAGCTGGGAATCGAACTCTGGTCCCTGGCGCTGTGAGGTGGCAGTGCTAACCACTGTCACACCCACAAATGGTTGGATAGCTCTTTGAAAAAGTGCAGGCTCGAGTGGACGAATAGCCTGCTTCCGCTCGTACTTTGTAATTCTGAATAGATGGCACAGTTGCCGTGTGTTTGGTTCTGTGAGGTTGTACGCGCACTCAGCTGATGAAGAGGGCCCTTGTGTTTCAAAGCAGTCTGTTGCTCTGCAAACATCTCCCTCACGTCACTTCACATTCAGACGGTCGAGTTTGCAGTGTGCTCGACCGATATTGGAAATGTAATGGGAGGCTCTCAGCATTTCCTGCTTCATTGGCTAATAACTGCTGGAGAGGGACAAAACACTCACTTAATATCACAACAGGGAGCTGCCAATCACTCAGCGCGGAATAATTCACTGGTGAAAACACAAACCTGCCGAGGAACATGGGAAGGATGGGGAAAAAGATCAGAAATATTATTTTGAGGGAATAGAGGGAAGTTAGAATGATTGAATCCCGACAGAAGGAGGCCATTGAACCCAGAAAGCCTGGACCGACATCAATCCCACCTCATATTTACCCTAGTTTGTCCTGCTGACACGGGGGGAAGAGTTCAGCATGGTCAATCCACCTGACTCGCACAACTTTGGACCGTAGGACGAAAGTGGAACAGGCGGACGAAACCCACACAGACATGGAGAGAACATGCAGACTCTGCGCTGACAGTAATCCAATCCTGGAATTGAACCCGGGTCCCTGACACTGAGAGGCAGCCATGCTAATCACTGCTAACTTCTCCCTCAGTGTCTGAGGGGATTAGAAGGGTAAATATGTGGGGTTGAAGGGATAGTGCCTGGGTGGGAATGTTGTTGGTGTTGGCTCGATGGGCCAAACGGCCTTGGTGCCACCCACCCCACTCCCATTCCAGATATCTCACTCAATGTTAACCCCTCAACTAAGACGACAAACAGGTTATTGAGTCAGTATCCGCTTACTCCCTTCCCTAAACCAGAGAAGGGAATGGTTTAGTTTGGAGGGGCATTGCTTTTTATATTGGTCGGCGCAACATCGAAGGCCGAAGGGCCTGTTCTGTGCTGTAATGTTCTATAACATCTACTTGTGGGATCCTGCTGTGTAAGTGACCATGCAAGCACATGGCTCCCTTCATTGTATGCTGATTGGCTGTGAGGCCAGTGGAGATGTCTGGAGTCTATGAAAGGGTGTGAACGACATTGGTGCTAAACCTTGGGTTTGAGTGTGCAGTTTGAATGTGGGGTGGAGTCAGACTCGGTGAGACCTGAGCCTCTCTCTTTCTTCCGCACTTTCTTTCAGTGGTTAGCACTGCTGTCCCACAGAGCCAAGGACCCGGGTTCAATTCCCGGTTTAGATCACTGTGTGGAGTTTGCACATTCTCCCCATGTCTGCGTGGGTTTCCTCCAGGTGCGAGTGAGGTGGATTGGCCACGGTAAATTCCCTCTGTGTCTGGGGAGACTAGCAGGGTAAATACGCGGGGTGACGGGAATAGGGATTGTTGTCAGTGCAGACTTGATGGGCCGAATGGCCTCCTACTCTGTAGGGATTCTATGAAGAGCTTCACACAAGCGAAAGGAGTCAGCTTAATGCTGCCTCTCCCTCCCCAGTGTTCCTGGTGGTGGGCTGTGATCTCGGGTTAAGATTTCTTTGATGGGAGGTGAAAAGATTAATGGAGGGCACTAGGGGTGGCTGGCCTCCAGCTCTCTGGATCACCTGTGTTTACTTTGGGATGTCATTTGCGGTAATAGGCATTTAAAGAGTGAAGCATTATCGTGTCTGTTTGAACAGTCTCAGGAGATAATTCTTGGGCTCATTAAACAAGGCTGAGAGCCTGCTTTTAATAAGATGAGGGCGGAGATGGGCACTGATTCAGGGCAGACTGGAGCACTGACATTTTACCTTATCAGCGGAGCTGTAACCTCCGGTAGGCACTGAATTGCATTCAGAGCTAATTCCTGCTTTTATTCCGTCCACTCGCTCAGCTTGCGAACATTAGCTTTTAATTGTACAGCCTGAAGAGACAGCAAGGTACTTGTGCCTAGTGCTGTACGATGAGATAAATGGTGCTGTGTCACTCTCTCAGTGTTAGCTGATAACCATTTCAGTGTGTCACCCACTTCGTCCCGTCTGGAACAGTCAAAGGATGCACTTCATGTCCCTTTCGTTGTGGGGGGGGGGGGGGGGGGCGGTGGTGGGACAGTGGTTAACACTGCTGTGTCACAGCGCCAAGGACCCAGGTTCGATTCCCGGCTAGGGTCACTGTCTGGATGGAGTTTGCACATTCTGCGTGGGTTTCCTCTCACAGTCCGAAAGACAGGCTGGTTAGGGTGCATTGGCCGTGCTAAATTCTCCCTCAGTGTTACCCGAACAGGCGCCGGATTGCGGCAACTAGGGGATTTTCACAGCAACTTCATTGCAGTGTTAATGACTTGTGACATTGATAAATGAATAAAAATTAAACTGATGACAGCAAGAATGGCAGGCTAATTTTCTACATCAAATTGCATTGAACTGACAGCCCAGCCCAATTCTCCTGGCATTCCTGTGTCACACAAGTCTCCTCCAAGCCTACTTTCCCACATCACACTAACTTAGTAACCTGCAAAAATCTTTCACTGAGTATGAAACTCTGTTCCAATCCTGGCAGGAAACCCATGCAGACAGTGACCCAAACCGGGATTCGTACCTGGGCCCCTGGTGCTGTGAGGCAGTAGTGCCAACCACCTTGCCACCTTTATCTCTATCTTTAAAAGTCCCTGCGGAATTACCCATTATGTTGCTCCCCATTCAAGCTCCTCTGTATCTTTGGAGATCAGGTTTCTTGGGAGAGTTTCCTTGGGAATGTTGGGCAATACGGAACTTCCTTGCTTGGGCCTGTGGTTCCCAACTTGTTCACCGTCTGCTGTGTTTGTGATCAGAGTTTGGATCTGTTTGGACATTGGTGGGAAACCTTATGAAACTCACCATTAAACAGGACAAATGATGCAGGGCGCGGTGCCAAGCTTGTGGAAAAATGGCAAAGTGGAGAGATGAGGAATACTGGGATGTATTGTGTTCTGAGCAAGGAAAGTTAAGGGGTGTTAGGATCAGGCTGATGGGGAGGTTGTTGGAAAGATGCTCCATAAATGAAATTAATTGTGTGTGAGCCAACACCATCATGCTTGTCTTGGTCAGCTGGTTGGATCTTCCAGCTGAATTTAGTGAACTGAATGCTCAGGGCATGTCCGTAGGAGATAGCAGTGATTTTAACCCAGATCCTGTCACCCAGTTTTCTCCCTTGCTTCATTAGGATTGAAGATGTAGTCAATCCATTCACATGATTGGTGTCTTGCCAGGTTAATAGAGTGTGAAAACAGAGATGCAGAGAAGAATTCTAAAACATGTATCTGACAAAACCATTCCACAAAATAGATGACAAAGTATTCATCCATATTTATACACTGAAATCACGAAAGAATCTTAATTTTATACAACTCACTCCCATGTATCTGTTATTCGATATACCAACCATTTGAACTCCACAATTAGATTCCAGTCTGTAACTCACTCCCGGGTATCTGTTATTCTATATATAAACCATCCCGAACCCCTCGATTAGATTCCAGTCTGTAGCTCACTCCCGGGTATCTGTTATTCTATATATAAACCACCTCAAACCCCTCGATTAGATTCCAGTCTGTAATTCACTCCCGGGTATCTGTTATTCTATATATAAACCACTCCAAACCCCTCAATTAGATTCCAGTCTGTAACTCACTCCCGGGTATCTGTTATTCACCATGTAAATCATCTGAACCCCTCGATTAGATTCCAGCCTGGATCTGACTCCAGGGTATCTGTTATTCTATACCTACAAAAATCTGAACCTCTCGATTAGATTTCAGTCTGTAAATCTCTGCATACAGATGTATAAATACCTATATGCTGTTCATTGATTGTCATTGATGAGGACCTCGACACCATTAGTCATTTTGAGGCTGGTTGCAGTGTGTCCAAAGATGACTGATCAGGCCAATTTGGACACAGAATGTCCTGATATACTGGACAGACTTGTGTAGACACTGTAGCTGTTGTGTTGGTGGCTCTGGACTTGCGCAGCTCACGCTTAAGATGTGCTTCAGCAATACAAGCTTGACAGCCCTTGTGGATGAGGCAGTGCCAAGTAGGGTGGTTTTGTGCCAGTGTTTCCCATGTGGTTATGTCAAGCGACTTCAGGGAGGCCTTGAGTGTGTCTTTGAAATGTTTCTTCTGCCCTCCATGCGAGCATCTTCCAGCAGAAGAATTCCCCAAAAAGGAGCTGCTTGGGTATGTGCTTGTCTGACATATGCGCTCTCATCAGCAGTGTGTGGACTGATGGTAGACTTGCTCTAGAGAGAACTTCAGTGCCTGGTTCTTTGTCTTGCCATCAGATGTGTAATATTCCACAAAGACAAGTCATGTGGAAATGGTAGGATGTAAGACTGGGTCGAGAAGTTCAACCCAAATAAGTGTGAAGTGGTTCATTTTGGCAGATCAAATAGGCAGAATATAATATAATATTAATGGTCAGACTCTTGGCAGTGTGGAAGATCAGAAGGATCTTGGGGTCTGAGTTTGTAGGACGTTGAAAGCAGCTGTGCAGGTGGAAGCTGTGGTTAAGAAGCAGTATGGTGTACTGGCCTTCATCAATTGAGGAATTGAGATTAGGAATTGAGAGATAATGTTGCAGCTTTATAGGACCCTGGTCAGAGCCCACTTGGAGGACTGTGCTCAGTTCTGGTTGCCTCATTGTAGGAAGGATGTGGAAACTATAGAAAGAATGCAGAGAAGATTTACAAGGATATTGCCTGGATTGGGTGGCATGCCTTATAAGGATAGGTTGCGGGAGCTCGGCCTTTTATCCTCGGAGAGACGAAGGATGAAGGGTGACCTGATGGAGATGTGTAAGACGTTGAGGGGTATTGGTCGAGTGGATAGTCAGCAGCTTTTTCCCAGGGCTGAAATGGTTGCCACAAGAGGACACAGGTTTAAGGTGCTAGGGAGTAGGTGCAGATGAGATGTCAGGAGTAAGTTTTTCACTCAGAGAGGGGTGGGTGCGTGGAATGGGCTGCCAGCAACGGTGGTGGAAGCGGATTTGATACAGTCTTCTGAGGGACTTTTAAGCATAGTAAGATAGAGGGTTATAGGTAAGACTAGTAATCTCTAAGGTAGGATCACGTTTGGCACAACTTTGTGGGCTGAGGGGCCTGTATTGTGCTATGTTTCTAAGATTGAACTGTTTTGCATGCCTTGGATACACAGTCCACATTTCACAGGCACACAGGAGGGTAGTGAGTACCGCGGCGTTGTAGACTTTCAGTTTTGTTGCTGGGCTGATTCCTTGACATTCCCATACAGTGCAGCGCAGTCTATCAAAAGCAGAACTTGCCTTTTCTATTCTGCAGTTAACTTCTGTATTAATAGTCACTGCTTGGGAGAAATTCATTCAGACAGTACGCCACTTCCATGATGGCCTGAGTACTGGATGGCGGAGAATCTTCTGAGGCATTTCTGAGGCTTGCACCCACATTATTCAGCATGATGTTTACTGCATTGCTGAATGATGCCTTCCAGGACAGTGTTGCTGGAATCAGCCTCAACTACAACCCTTCGGTTGCCTCAACCTACCCTTCGGTTTCGTGAAGGGTAGGTCATGCCTTACTAACCTCATTGAGTTTTTTGAGAAAGTGACCAGAGAGGTGGATGGGGGTAAGGCGGTTGATGTAGGATATATGGACTTTAGTAAGGCGTTTGATAAGGTGGCCCATGGAAGACTTCTACAGAAAATGCAGATGTGTGAAATAGAGGGTGATTTAGCTAATTGGATTAGGAATTGGCTGGCAGATAGAAGACAGAGGGTGGTGGTTGCTGGGAGATATTCATCGTGGAGTTCGGTGACGAGTGGTGTGCCTCAGGGGTCTGTTTTGGGGCCCTGCTGTTTGTAATTTTTATAAATGATCTGGATGAGGGTATTGAGGGATGGATCAGTAAATTTGCAGATGACACTAAAGTTGGTGGCGTGGTAGATAGTGAAGAGGGGTGTTTTAGTTTACAGAGTGACTTGGACAAGTTGCAGAGCTGGGCCGAGAGGTGGCAAATGGAGTTTAATGTGGAAAAGTGTGAGGTAATGCACTTTGGCAGGAACAATAAATGTGTAGAGTATAGGGCTAATGGTAGTGCTCTTAATAGTGTTGAGGAACAGAAGGATCTTGGTGTATGTGCATAGATCCCTGAAAGTAGGCAGTCAGGTCGAGAAGGTTGTTAGGAAGGCATATGGAGTCTTGGCTTTTATTGGTAGAGGGATTGAATTTCGGAGCCGCAACGTCATGTTGCAACTGTACAAAACTCTAGTGCTGCCGCACTTGGAGTATTGTGTGCAGTTCTGGTCCCCACATTATAAGAAAGATGGGAGGCATTGGAGAGGGTACAGAGGAGGTTTACCAGGATGTTGCCTGGTATGGAGGGCAGGTCCTATGAAGAGAGGTTGAAGGATTGAGGTTGTTTTCGTTAGAAAGGAGGCGGCTAAGAGGGGATCTTATTGAAGCATATAAGATGATTAGAGGTTTAGATAGGGTGGACAGTGATAGCCTTTTTCCTAGGATGGAGAAAGCTAGCACGATGGGACACAGCTTTAAATTAAGGGGTATGAGTTATAGGACGGATATCAGAGGTGGTTCTTTACTCAAAGAGTGATTAGGGAGTGGAATGCCCTGCCTGCAGCTGTTGTAGATGCGCCAAGTTTGGTGGCGTTTAAGAGGTTAATTGATAAGGATATGGAAGAGAAGGGAATGGTTTAGTTTGGAGGGGCATTGCTTTTTATTTTGGTCGGCACAACATCGAAGGCCGAAGGGCCTGTTCTGTGCTGTATTGTTCTATGTTCTATGTTCTATGTACAGCGTGGATGGGAAGCTCTTCAACCTGAGGAGACTTTAAGCTATTGTCAAAGTAAAGGGGACTGTTCTGAGAGACTTCCTCTTTGCCAATAACTGCACCCTGAATTCTGGCTCAGAGCCAGAGATGCAAGTCAGTATGGACAAATTTTCCACAGCTTGTGATAACTTTTGACTCACCATCAACGTCAAAAAGACTGAAGTCATGCACCAGCCTGCTCCTCATGCACCATACTCACAACCCATAATCACAATCATAGGGCAGAAACTACAGGCAGTGGACCAGTTTACTTATCTTAGCAACATTTGAAATATCTATTATCAATCCTCAAAATCCCTTGATTAGATTTCAGTCTGTAACTCACCCCCAGATATCTGTTGTTCTATATATAAACCACTCCGAACCCCTCGATTAGATTCCAGTCTGTAACTCACTCCCGGGTATCTGTTATTCTATATATAAACCACCCCGAACCCCCCGATTAGATTCCAGTCTGTAACTCACTCCCGGGTATCTGTTATTCTATATATAAACCATTCCAAACCACTCAGTTAGATTC
The DNA here is from genome assembly GCA_024679065.1 of Sphyrna mokarran. Taxonomy (NCBI): domain Eukaryota; kingdom Metazoa; phylum Chordata; class Chondrichthyes; order Carcharhiniformes; family Carcharhinidae; genus Sphyrna; species Sphyrna mokarran. Next base: position 11,590,051 of record JAGIQG010000031.1, read on the forward strand.
CAGCCTGTAACTCACTCCCAGGTATCTGTTATTCTATATATAAACCACCCCGAACCCCTCGATTAGATTCCAATCTGTAACTCACTCCCTGGTATCTGTTATTCTATATATAAACCATCCCGAACCCCTCGATTAGATTCCAGTCTGTAACTCACTCCCGGGTATCTGTTATTCTATATATAAACCATCCTGAACCCCTCGATTAGATTCCAGTCTGTAACTCACTCTTGAATATCTGTTGTTCCATATGTAAACCATATGAAACCATGATTTGATTCCAGTCTGTACCTTCACAAACTACCTTGTTCTTGTAGCCTTTCTGCAGTAGGTTGTACCCACTCATGATGAAATTGCTTTGGTAAATTCATCTGACTGGGGCAAGATCTCTGGTGAAGTGAGCCATCTGTTCCGCATCGTGGAGAAACCCCAGCCTGACTCGCCCATCTCCCCATATCCCAGGAAAGGATTAAGAAAGAGATTGTGAGACTCAGCGATTCAGAGTAAATAAAGCACACTGGGACAAGTGTGACTACAAAACACACTGAGAGCTTTATTATACATGCTGCAGAGGAAATTCCAGCTTCAAGCTGAGGCCAGTACAGATTTGAGCAGAGTGGGATCTTACTCAGCCCCCAACCACCCATCCAAATGAGAAATTGAACCAATCTCCTTCCCTCCACCAAGGTTGAAATAAATAAATTGCATTGTCCCGTCAGTTCATTCCAATCTTGGGCCTAGCAGATAGGAGCTGGGAATGATCCCAGACAGTATAAGAAGGGGTAGTAGTGGTAACTTTGGTAGCTTGGTATTAGAGATGCTCGGGAAGTCACTGGCCGCTCCTTCAGCCCGGCACAATTCTGGTTGGCAGCCAGGATCTTTCTCTTGGTCTTGTACCGTCGATTCTGGAACCAAATCTTGATTTGTGTCTCGGTCAGTTTCAGGGTGGCAGCCAGGTCAGCTCTCTCGGGGGCCGACAGGTACCTCTGACTGTCGAATCTTCGCTCCAGTTCCAGTACCTGGGCGTGTGAGAATGCTGCCCGAGAACGCTTCTTCCTGGGGATCCGTGCCACTCTGGTGGAGAGGTTGGCCCTCTCATGGCTGGCACTGATTGACTGAGTGCATCCTGCTGAACAGGAAGACAAAGTGGTCTTAAACTCAGAGACGACAGTTTGGTGATCTCCGTGTACCAACGCCCATCTCCGTGTACCAACGCCCATCTCCGTGTACCATCGCCCATCTCCGTGTATCGACACCTATCCCCATGAACCGGCTCCTACCTCCATGTCCCAATGCCTGTCCTTATATCTTGAGTCCTCATTTTCTGCCATGTACTCGTTCTTTCTGCCCCTTGTCCTCCCCCACCCTGTTTCAGTCCCAATTAGCTGCATACACTCTCTAATGGCTATGTGACCCTGCTGTTAGTCTGTGGCTCAGATTTTGTATGTTCTAGTTGAAGCAGTATCACAAATGGACGTTAGTATAGCCTTCTGCACTGTCAGGATTCTATAATCGCTAAATATCCGATGCCGGGGGGAATTCCTCGAGGGAATTACTTTGGATTTCAGGTGCTGAATTGGGGAGACAGTGGTACAGTGGCTGAGTAATGCAGATACTCAGGTTAATGCCCTGGGGATTCCAGTTCAAATCCTACCAAGGCAGCTGGTGTAATAGAAATGCAATTGATAAATCTGGAATATGAAGCACGGTGGCCATGAAACCATTGTCAATTGTCATAAAAAAAAACACCCAGTTCACACATGTTCCTGTAGGGGAGGAAATCTGCCATCCTTACCTGGTCTGGCCTATGTGTCACCAACAGCAATGTGGTTGATTATTACATGACCAAGAGAGTCACTCAGTTATGTGTAAGCTCACAGAGCCTGACCTACTGAGTGTTTCTCAGTGATCCACTAAAAGGTATGAAACTGCACAGAGCACCCTCTATCATCCAAGGCACAAGAAATTGCAGTGGATTATCTAGCCCTGGCAATGCTGCAAATTCTCCACAACAAATATCTGGGAACTAGTGCTAACATTGGGAGAGCTGTCTCATATTCTAGTCAAACAACAGTCAAGGGTGTACCGTCTAAAAGATACACTGCAACAACTCACCAAGACTCCTTCAATGTCACCTTCCTTACCTGTGATCTCAAGCATCTAGAACCACAGGGGTAGAAGATAGTTAGACGTTCCTCTCCAAGCCCCTCACTATCCAGACTTGGAAATATATCACCACTGTGGCTGGGTCAAAATATGGACTCTATCCCTAACAGCACTGTCTGTGTACCCACACTACATGGACTGCAGAGTTTCATGAAAGCAGTTCACCACCGCCTTCTCAAGGGGCAATTAGGGATGATCAATAAACTAGTCAGCAATGCCCACGTCCCGAGGAAGAATCAGTTAAACAAAGAAGTTGTTTGGAAGCACGGTGGTCAGCACTGTTGCCTCACAGCACCAGGGACCAGGGTTTGATTCCTGCCTCGGCTCACTGCCTGTGTGGAGTTTGTACATTGTCCCCATGTCTGAGTGGGTTCCCCCCCACACTCCATACATGTGCGGGTTAGGTAGATTGGCTGTGCTAAATTGCTCCTTAGTGTCGGGGAGGGTACCAGCTTGGGTACGTGTATGGTGTTATGGGGATAGGGCCTAGGTGGGATTGTGGTCAGTACAGACTTGATGGGCCAAATGGCCTCCTTCTATGCTGTAGGGATTCTCAAAATCATTCTCTTTACCTTGAGCAAGTCAATTGAGAATTATAATTGGGGGCTAATTAACTGTAAGGTGACACTCTATTCTATTACGGTCAATAGGAACCTAGAACTTTTAAATAATTCCAGCAGTTCCCTGCCTGTTATACCTATCCGTTCCTTGCCTCCTCTTCCCAGGGGAGGATGGATTAGTTGCCAATCATTTGGTAGACATTGAGATTCATCAGAATGAAAGTTTTCTTCCTCAATCAAATGTCACTGAGACAGCGATGCGGATCTCTGCCTGTCTCAGTTAGAAAGATAAGGTAATAATGTTTAATCTGAAGATGTTTTCTCCAGAACGTTTTCTGACTACTTCACCACTTCTTGCCCAAGTTACTGAGGCTGCAATGTCCTCAGTGGAACATGTTGATACTCTGTCGACAACTGAGTGTCGCATTAATATCGGAGTGGGTCAAATTATCACCACGGAGAAACAGCGGAATATTGCGAGTAAAGTTACACACACCTATCTGTCAAGGGAAAGGATTAACGAGAGTTTGCAGGCGCACGCACACAGACACTGGGAAACTGCGTACTGTCAGCAGGAGAGAGTATTTGTAATTTCCCCAAGGGATTTCTGCAATGAATTCCCCCCTGCAGACAGGGGAAATGAGTATGCAGACTGAATGATCCAGCTATATTCCCCTACCTTCCAGCTGTGCTGCTCTCTCGCCCGGGTCAGCTCCAGAGGTGAGGCCAGAGGTTGGACCTGCCCCAGCGGTGGTGCCTCTCTCCCCTGCCCCCTCTCTGCACCTCCCTGGCCACAGGTCTGGCTTCTCCGGGACAGCCGTCTGGAAGCCAGCTGGCGAATTCTCCTGCAGCGACAGGATGTCCTGGATGAGGAAAGATGTGAAGGGTTTTCTGTAGATGGCCATGCCTCCCTTTCCCCTGTGTATAGATCTACAGACATAAATCACTTGCCGGCGCGGGGGGGGGGGGGGGGGGGGGGGGGCAGTTTTCAGCAGGTCAGGGATAAAACTTTGGAGAGAGTACATCCTGGAGTTGACATTTTATACAGGGAAGCAGGTAACGGCCTGATGGATACGAAAAGGTACAACCCCCTCCCTCCTCCTCCCCTTGTAATTAATATGAATATGAGATGTATGTACCTGATAGAGCTCAGGGCTCTGCCCCTTCTCCCAGAGGCTTACCCTCAGCAGATATTGCTAACCTTCCACAGCTTCATTTACAGAGAAACCTCAGAGAACTGATTTCAACCCCCCCCAAGCCCAAGAGGCGAAGGGGCAAAGGCAATGGTTAATGTTGTGTTTCTCTGACTGGCAAACTGAACTCTTAACTCTCCCGCATAACATTGCTCTTTCCAACCTATCCTCTTCTTTCTCTGGCAGTGTTTAGTGTTGTGTTCCCCGTGTGGATGTACAGGGGACAGGAACACTCAGTAGCTCAGGCAGCACCTCTGTGAGGTGCTCTGTCAGGCAGTACCCACACACACACATACACCCCCATGCACATACACACACACACACCCACATACCATACACAGACACACACACCCATACAAACACACATATATAATACACATTGGTATATATACATATATGTATACACATACATAGACTGACCCACACGCCACACACTCTCACACCCCCAAACATACATACATATATGCACACATACATATAGATACACATATATGCACATACATATATAGTTACACATATATGTACACACACACATAGACACACATAAATATATGTATATTTCCACACATACATATGCACAGATACATATTCACACACAGACAGAAACACACACAACACAGACATAAGCACAGATACACACGCACATGTACGCAAATAGATATATGCACGTATGTATACGCACAACACACGCACAGACTAACTTAAACTAAAAGGTAAAGTTTATTTATTTGTTACAAGTAGGCTTACGTTAATACTGCAATGAAGTTACTGTGAAAATCCCCTGGACCTCTGGGTGGAAGGCAGATCTTTGATCAGGAAAGCAGGAAGGGACTCAGTAAAGCTTGAGGGAGGAGGACAAGTGGCTGGATCAGTGATGGGAAGCCCTCAGGCTAGGGGAATAGGCTACCAAATAAACCTGTTGGACTTTAACCTGGTGTTGTGAGACTTCTTACTGTGTTTACCCCAGTCCAACAGCAGCATCTCCACATCATCACCTGATATCCTGTCAGACTGGAGGATGTGTGGGTGCAGGGAGTGGAACGGCAGGGAGACAATCAGGTCACAGAGGAACATGAGCACCCCAATCCACGCCCTCCAGTTTCCTTCTCCCTCCCACCCGGCCATCGGTAATAAAATAGAGAGGATGTCGCAATGTCACTCCCAACACAAGAGGCAGGGTGAAAATTATCATTCAGGGAACGGAGCAGAAACTCTGTCTGAAAGAAAGGATCTGGCGCCCCCCTGAGCTCCAAGACCAAATATCAATTCAACCAATTAACACACAACACAGCAAACTGAAACCAATCCAAATAACTTCTTGCCTTCAACTACACAACAGTCAGGGCTCTGAATTAGTAACTATAACCTACACATTTCAGCTGCAGTCAGCATGGTGGCACGGTAGCACAGTGGTTAGCACTGCTCCTCACAGCGCCAGGGACCCGGGTTTGATTCCCAGCTTGGGTCACTGTCTGTGTGAAGTTTGTGAAGACTTCTGTCTGTGTGAAGGTCAGTCTGTGTGAAGACTGATAGCCAACTTCCGCACACATGAGGACGGTCTTAACAGGGATCTTGGCTTCATGTCATACTATCTGTAACCCCCATGACTTGGCTGGGTTCGTAAAAAACCTCACTTACTGTGCTGTCTGGAGACAATACACATCTCTCTAACCTGTGCTCAGTGCTCCTTCCACTCACATTGTCGGCCACTTTAAGACTTGAATAGCAGGTTAGGTGTAAGGATTCGCATTCTAATCAGCAATCTGTAACTGTCTGTGCTGATATGTGTGCTATTGAAGACCAGAACACCTCATTCGCCTGACGAAGGCTACAAAGCTGAAAGCTTGCAAGTTTACTATCAAATAAATCGGTTGGATTTAAAATTGGTGTTGTCAGACCTCTTACTGTGTTTACCCCAGTCCAACGCCAGCATTTCTACATCATGTGTGAAGTTTGCACATTCTCCTCGTGTCTATATGGGTTTCTTCCGGGTGCTCCAGTTTCCTCCCACAGTCCAAAGATGTGCGGGCTAGGTTGATTGGCCATGCTAAAATTGCCCTTTGGTGTCCTGAGATGCGTAGGTTAGAGGGATTAGTGGTAAAATATGTAGGAATATGAGGGTAGGGCCTCAGTGGGATTGTGATTGGTGCAGACTTGATGGGCTGAATGGCCTCTTTCTGCACTATAGGGATTCTATGATCATCTGCCAGACTCAGGGTCTGCCTTCTAACTCACTCCCAGCTTTCTATTTTCCGTACAGAACATTACAGCACAGTGGAGGCTGTTCTGGGTGTAGGTTCAAACTGAAGAGCAGGAGGTGTAGAACAAAGGCAGAACAGCACAGGAACAGGCCCTTTGGCTTTCTAGGTCTGTGCCTATCATGATGCCCTATCTAAACTAACAAAAAAACCCACCTGCCCTTATTTGGCCCATATCCCTCTACAATCTCCCTATTCAAGTACCCAACCAAATGCCTCTTAAATATTATTAATGAGTCTGCTTCCACCGCCGCCTCTGGCAGTGTGTTCCAGGCACCTACCACTCTCTGCGTGAAAAACATCCCCACACATCTCCCTTGATCTTTCCCTCTCTCACCTTGACCCTGTGCCCCCTTGTAATTGACACTTCCACCCTGGGAAAAAGCCTCTGGCTGTCCACCTTGTCTGTACCTCTCATCATTTTGTAGAAGCTATCTGGTCTCCCCTCAGCCTCTGTCTTTCCAGTGGAAACAATCCTAGTTTATTCAACCTCTCCTCATAGCCAACACCCTCGGGACCAGACAACATCCTGGTGTTGGCTATGAGGAGTGCAAACGTTCTTTGCACTCTCTCCAAAGCTTCCACATCCTTCTGGTAATGTGGCGACCAGAACTGTACACAATACTCCAAATGTGGCCTAACTAAGGTTTGATACAATGCAACATGATTTCCCAACTCTTGTACTCAATGCCCCAACTGATAAAGGTAAGCAGACTATATACCTTCTTAATCACCTTGGCCACCTGTGTTGCCACTTTGAGGAAACGGTGGATCTGCACGCCCAGATCCTTCTGTATTTTAATGTTTCTCACGGTTCTGCCATTGACAGTATAATTCACACCCCAATTTGATCCTCCAAAATGCATCACCTCGCATTTAACCAGATTAAATGCAAGGTTATGCATTAAATAGTACCTGGATGAGCTCTTGGCACACCATAACATTCAGGGCTATGGGCCAAGTGCTGCCAAGTGGGATTAGGTGGGAGTTCAGGTGTTTCTCATGTCAGAGTAGATTCAATGGGCCAAAGGGTCTGTTCTGCATTGCATGATTCCAAAATTCAATATATAATTCACACAAATTTCTTGATTAGATTCTAGTCTGTAACTCATTCCCGGGTATTCTATATATAAACCACCATGAACCCCTCGATTAGATTCCAGTCTGTAACTCACTCCTGGGTATCTGTTATTCTACATATAAACCATCCTGAACCCCTCGATTAGATTCCAGTCTGTAACTCACTCCCGGGTATCTGTTATTCTATATATAAACCACCCTGAACCCCTCGATTAGATTCCAGTCTGTAACTCACTCCCGGGTATCTGTTATTCTACATATAAACCATCCCGAACCCCTCGATTAGATTCCAGTCTGTAACTCACTCCCGGGTATCTGTTATTCTATATATAAACCACCCCGAACCCCTCGATTAGATTCCAGTCTGTAACTCACTCCCGGGTATCTGTTATTCTATATATAAACCATCCCGAACCCCTCGATTAGATTCCAGTCTGTAACTCACTCCCGGGTATCTGTTATTCTATATATAAACCATCCCGAACCCCTCGATTAGATTCCAGTCTGTAACTCCCTCCCGGGTATCTGTTATTCTATATATAAACCACCCCGAACCCCTCGATTAGATTCCAGTCTGTAACTCACTCCCGGGTATCTGTTATTCTATATATAAACCACCCCGAACCCCTCGATTAGATTCCAGTCTGTAACTCACTCCCGGGTATCTGTTATTCTATATATAAACCACCCCGAACCCCTCGATTAGATTCCAGTCTGTAACTCACTCCCGGGTATCTGTTATTCTATATATAAACCACCCTGAACCCCTCGATTAGATTCCAGTCTGTAACTCACTCCCGGGTATCTGTTATTCTATATATAAACCACCCCGAACCCCTCGATTAGATTCCAGTCTGTAACTCACTCCCGGGTATCTGTTATTCTATATATAAACCACCCCGAACCCCTCGATTAGATTCCAGTCTGTAACTCACTCCCGGGTATCTGTTATTCTATATATAAACCACCCCGAACCCCTCGATTAGATTCCAGTCTGTAACTCACTCCCGGGTATCTGTTATTCTATATATAAACCACCCCGAACCCCTCGATTAGATTCCAGTCTGTAACTCACTCCCGGGTATCTGTTATTCTATATATAAACCACCCCGAACCCCTCGATTAGATTCCAGTCTGTAACTCACTCCCGGGTATCTGTTATTCTATATATAAACCACCCCGAACCCCTCGATTAGATTCCAGTCTGTAACTCACTCCCGGGTATCTGTTATTCTATATATAAACCACCCCGAACCCCTCGATTAGATTCCAGTCTGTAACTCACTCCCGGGTATCTGTTATTCTATATATAAACCACCCCGAACCCCTCGATTAGATTCCAGTCTGTAACTCACTCCCGGGTATCTGTTATTCTATATATAAACCACCCCGAACCCCTCGATTAGATTCCAGTCTGTAACTCACTCCCGGGTATCTGTTATTCTATATATAAACCATCCCGAACCCCTCGATTAGATTCCAGTCTGTAACTCACTCCCGGGTATCTGTTATTCTGTATATAAACCATCCCGAACCCCTCGATTAGATTCCAGCCTGTAACTCACTCCCGGGTATCTGTTATTCTAGAAATAAACCACCCTGAACCCCTCGATTAGATCCCAGTCTGTAACTCACTCCCGGGTATCTGTTATTCTATATATAAACCACCCCGAACCCCTCGATTAGATTCCAGTCTGTAACTCACTCACGAATATCTATTTTTTTGTATGTAAACTATCCTGAATTCCTCCCTGCTTTTTCCAGTTCTGACACACAGATTTGTGCTGCACCCTCTGTATTGAAGTTTGAGTTGTATTTCTTTCTCTGTGGTTATCCGACTGTTGCGTCAAATCTACCAGGTGGTGCTTGCTGGCCCTTTTTTTTATTGGACTATTTTGGACCACATGTGTACACACGTTACATGTTGTGGGCATGTGTGTAGTGTTATTGTATTGCCAGATCCTCTAATGGATGGTGCTGTGTTCCTGGGTCCTCCCACCCATCTACTGCACCCCCCACCTTCCCCACCTACTCCCCCACCACAACCCGTCAGATCCATCTTGACTGGAATGAGGTTGGAAGATTCACTGGGACTTTAACTAGTGAGAGGGGAGAGGTGAGGCAATTCGTGTTGCAAATGAGGTCATGCCTCCAATAAATCCTATGACACCCCCTCCCACCACCCACCCCCAATTCAGTTATCAAAGTTTGATTATTCAGTTCAGAGGGAGATGATAGCCTTGTGGTATTATCACGACACCATGAATACAGAAACTCAGGTCATATTCTGGGTATATCCCATCAGGCTCTGGGGACTTGCCCACCTTTGTCAAGAATCCCAATATCTCCTTCTTTTTGATCTCGAACTATGTACACAACCTTTCCGAGACTCATCATCCACCAAGTCCTTCTCTTTGATGAAACTGGCACAAAGCACTCATTGAATACCTCAACCATTTCCTTTGGCTCCACACATAAATTCTCTCCCTTGTCCTTGAGTGGGCCAACCCTCTCCCTGGTACCCTCTTGCTCTTTATATATGTATCAAAAGCCTTGGGATTTTCCTTAATCCTGCTGGCCAATACTTTTCATGACCTCTTCTAACCCTTCTTATTCCTTGTTTAAATTTTTTTGACTTTCCTTCGTTTCCACACTTCTTTCCCAGCCTCCTAACTTTGACAAATGCTTCCTTTTCCTCTTTGACTGGACTCACAATATCTCTCATTATCCAAGGTTCCCAAAACTCGCCATACTTATCCTTCATCCTTACAGGAATGTGCCAGTCCTGAATCCCTATCAACTTATACTTGAAAGCTTCCCACATGCCAGATATAGATGTACTCTTGAACATCTGCCCCCAATCTACAATTTCCAGTTGCCGTCTAATATTGTTGTAATTAGCTTTCCCCCAATGTAGCACCTTCACTTGAGGATTGCACTTGTCTTTATCCATCAGTACCTTAAAGCTTATAGACAGACACATCCTCAAATTACTACTTGAAGCCCACAACACACATACCCTCTGCTGGAGGGATACAATGAACCTCCGAGGTTCCTGTTCGGAGGGTGATGTGTAACTGGCATATCTGTCTCCGTAGGAGGAGCTGGAAGGGACTTTTTGTTACTTCAAGAAACTCCATGAAAATAATTGGGAAATAGAAGGATAATTAAATGAAAGGTGTGGGAGTTTCTGATACACATGATAAGTACTGGTGGATAATATTACTGATACTGGACCAGTCACATGGAGAAAATGTTATTCAGGTGGCACAGTGGTTAGTACTGCTTCCTTGCAGCACCAGGCACCCAGCTTGGGTCACTGTCTGTGTGGAGTTTGCACATTCTCCCCGTGTCTGCATGGGTTTCCTCCGTGTGTTCCGGTTTTCTCCTACAGTCCAAAAGACATGTCGGTGAGGTGGATTGGCCATGCTAAATTGCCTCTTACAGTCAGGGGGATGAGGTAGGGTAAGTGCATGGGGTTATGGGGATAGGGCCTGGGTGGGATTGTGGTCAAGGCAGGCTCGATGGGTCGAATGGCAGCCTCCTGCACTGGGATTCTATGATTATATCCTGCCTCTCCGGTTCAGTAGAACTGGGTTGGGCTTATTATATGTGTCCCAATGTTCATTAAAAAAACATTGAGGTTCCGTCCACTCCTGTAAGATTAGCTCATTGCTCTGCTACTGTCCCTCCACAATGTTCCTTCATGGCTGACTTGGGGAGACTCCGCACACGCGCACACACACACACGCGCACACACACATGGTGAACCTGCTGTCACTCAGAGAGAGGTGATGTCTGAAATGAAGGCTGATGATCCTCTGCGTAATGCTCCCCCTCCATGGTCACCAGCAGTGCTGTCAGACAGCCGCACAGCAATGTGGATTCATGAGACCATAAGATATGGGAGCAGAATTAGGCCATTCAGCCCATTGACTCTGCTCTGCCGTTCAATCATGGCTGATATTTTTCTCATTCCCATTCTCCTGCCTTTTCCCTATAACCCCTGATCCTCTTATTAATCAAGAACCTATTTAAAGACAGTCAGTGACCTGACCTCCACAACCTTCTGCGGCAAAGAGTTCCACAGATTCATCACTCCCTCGCTGAAGAAATTTCTCCTCGTCTCTGTTTTAAAGAATCAACTCTTCAGCCTAAGTTTGCGCCGTCTGGTTCTTGTTTCTCCTACTAGTGGAAACAAGCCCTCCACATCCATTCTATCCAGGCCTCGCAGTATCCTGTAAGTTTCAGCAAGATCCCCCCGCCTTCATCCTTCTAAATTCCAACGGATACAGACCCAGAGTCCTCAACAGTTTCTTATATTACAAACTCTTCATTCCAGGGATCATTCTTGTGAACATCCTCTGGACTCTTTCCGAGGCCAGCACATCCTTAGATAGGGGTCCCAAAACTGCTCACAATGAGAGCTGACCAGAGCCTTATACAGCCTCAGATGTACATCCCTGTTCTTGTATTCTAGCCCTCTCGACATGAATGCTAACATTGATTTACCTTTCCAACTGCCAACTGAACCTGCATGTTTATCTCAAGAGAATCTTGAACAATGATTCCCAAGCCCCTTTGTGTTTCTGAATTCCTGAGAATTTTCCCATTTGGAAAATAGCCTACGCCTCAATCTTTCTTAACAAAGTGTATAACGTCACGCTTTTCCACATTGTATTCCATCTGCCACTTCTTCGCCCACTCTCCGAACCTGTCCAAGTCCTTCTGCAGCCCCTCTGCTTCCTCAGTACTACCTGTCCCTCTACGTATCTTTGTATCAGCTGCAAACTCAGCAACCATGCCCTTTGTTCCATCTTCCAGATCGTTAATATATATAGTGAAAAGTTCAAATACAATTCATCCTTTCAAACCTGTAATCTTGGGGAGCAGAAAGTTCATCGCTTGATAAAACAGGGAAACAATCACAAAAAACAAACCTTGTGCATTGGTTTCTCCTGCTGCTCCAGGCACAGTTGCAGCTTTTGTTCTGTGTGTTTGTTTAGAGTTTTTAAAAGAAATTCCCTTGGTGTTAGAGCTCAGAAACCCCAAGTTTATCCAAAATTTAAAGTTTATTTGTCAGTGTTATAAGTAGGTTTACTTTAACACTGCAATGAAGTTACTTTGAAAATCCCCGAGTCGGCACGCTCTGGTGCCTGTTTGGATACACTGAGGGAGGATTTCGCACAGCCAATCCACCTAACAAGCACGTCTTTCAGACTGTGGGAGGAAACCGGAGCACCCGGATGAAACCCATGCAGACATGGGGAGAATGTGCAAACTTTGCACAGAGAGTGATCCAAGACGGGAATCGAACCTATGTCCTTGGCATTCTGAGGCAGCAGTGCTAAACACTATGCCAATTATAAGGTTAGCTTCGATCCCAACCATTTTGGCATTAATGCCAGGGTAAGATTTGATTTGCTTTGATTTGTTATTGTTGCATAATTCGTATGCAGTGAAAAGTATTGTTTTGTGCACACTATACAGACAAAGCATGCAATACATAGAGAAGGAAAGGAGAGAGTGCAGAATGTAGTGTTACAGGTATCGCTAGGTTGTAGAGAAAGATCAACTTAATGCAAGGTGGGTCCATTCAAAAGTCTGACAGCAGCAGGGAAGAAGCTGTTCTTGAGTTGGTTGGTGTGTGACCTCAGACTTTTGTATCTTTTTCTCAATGGAAGAAGATGGAAGAAAGAATGTCTGGGATGCATGGGGTCCTTGATCATGTTGGTTGCTTTGCTGAGGCAGCGGGAAGTGTAGACAGAGTCAATGGATGGGTTTTGAAATGGACTGGGTTTCATTCTCTTATGGAGATGTATAAAATAATGAGAGGCATAGATCAGCTGGATAGTCAAAATCTCTTCCCAAAGATAGGGGAGCCTAAAACTAGAGAACATAGGTTTAAGGTGAGAGGGGACAGATACAAAGGGTCCAGAGGGGCAATTTTTTCACATACAGGGTAGTGAGTGTCTGGCAGAGGTAGTAATAGAAGCAGCCACAATTTTGTCTTGGAGACCAGGTCTCGTATCTCCTGTGGGTTTGTGTCAATGTTTCAGTGATCACTCCATGAATCACATTGGATGTTTGGCAAGACCAAAAGGCAGAGATGAAGACCAGTTCTCTGGTTAAGTTTTTTTTCAATAATCTGACATCTGTTCCATCACACGTGACAATGTTGAAGTGAGATAAGTGAAGGTGGATTCTGGTGTGAACCCCATCCTCCCTCAATCAACAGTCGGACTCTCTACTGTAGTTGGACGTGTTCATGAAATGATCACCTATGGTAAACACACTCTCTTTGGGTGGCACAGTGAGTTTGCACTGCTGCCTCACAGCACCAGGGACCCAGGTTCAGTTCCTGGCTTGGGTAACTGTCTGTGTGACGTTTGCATGTTTTCCCAGTCTCTGTGTGGGTTTCCTCCGGGTACTCTGGTTTCCTCCCACAGTCTAAAGATGTGTGGAGTGGGTGGATTGGCCATGCTAAATTGCCCATTAGTGTTTGGGGGATCAGAAGGGTTAACACATGGAGTTATGGGGAAAGGAACTGGATGGGATTATTGATGGTGCAGATTCAGTGGGCTGAGTGGCCTCTTTCTGTGCAGTAGGGATTTGGGCATTTTGCTTGCCCAAATGGCACAGTAAGAAGTCTCAAACATCAGGTTCAAGTCCATCAGGTTTATTCGGTAGCATGAGCTTTTGGAGCGCTATTCCTTCATCATTAGGAAATTGAAAATTTTTGCACCCCCTACGAGGATTAGGAAGAAAGGAATGTGTCAGTAAGTCACACCATTGGAGCAAAAGCATTGAATGAGTTTCTCTGTGCCATGCGATGTTGTTCTGGTCTATGCCTCCCCTCACTCTCTCTCTCCCTGTCTCACCGGGGTGATTTAATTCAGTGACGGATCGCAGTCTGAGCTCTGCACGATGGTCAGTCAGTGACCTCCCAACCCCAGCGAGCCATCAGCAAGCTCGGAGTGCGGATTTCCACGCACTATTGTCCGACTAATGCGGAGCGGAACTGTTCAGCCCCTGGTGCTGTGGTCGAGGTCACGTCCAGGTCAAAAGGCCAAGACCAATCAAGCGCAGTGTGCTGAGCTTGGCGGGGAGCTATGCTGATAGTGACCCTGTCTTTCTCGTCCTGGTCACCGTCTCCGGACACAAGCATTCACCGTGAGAATGATACACCAGCCTGCTCACTGCAAACGCAGATGTCCCACAAGGGATAAAGGGAGCTGCAAATCCTTCACTGATCGGGAAATCCAGGCAGCTAAGATCATATTAACTGTCACGTTAACATGTCTGCTTTATTTCCTCTCTCTCTCTCTCTCACTCTCACTCTCTCTGCTCCCAGTGTCACTACACACTGTTAGCAGCTGCAAACCTGCCAAAGAGATGACAGTATGGTTTGGCTCTTAGCCAGCATTGGCCTTGCTCCAGTCACTCAGCCTGGGTGTAATCTCAGACTTGTGTGTATCTCTGAGACTGACAGTCACTGCTTATTCCCATCCAGGGGCAGGCTGGGCATCTTGTGCACAGGGAGGGCAGACCGGGAGTGTGAGCTTAGTAACTGATTCCTCTCCCTCCCTCTCTCACTGCTTGGGTCAGTTGTTCAGCAAGTGAACCACATACCATCACCCTGGTCCAATGCTGCTTGTTACTTGTGTGTTCACATATTCACAAGTGGAGGTGAACTCAGCCTCTTCTTCTGTCCTGACACTATTTACCCCTCACCTCCATCCCCCACGCTCTCTCTCTATCTCTCTCTCCCTGCGCTCTCTGCCTCCCTGCTCTCTGTGAAAAGTTTCCTGAACTCTGGAAAATCTGCTGGAAAATAAGTGGATCGGTCTTTCCAGAAATGTGTAACATGTGTGGTAGACAGTGATTGCTAAGGAGCTAGGATATCCAAAGTTATGCACCCTGGGATTATCCTCAGTTGATGTTAAGCTCTGTTGAAAAACTCCAGGATTGTGGGACCGGTTTGTAACTCCATGATCATTATCTCCTGTCTATACCAGCAAGGCTAATGAGACAGACCCTGGCCTTCTGAAATGAAAGCAAAATACTGCAGCCGCTGGAGATCTGAAATAAAAATACAAAGGGCTGGTCTGACAGCATCTGTGGAGAGAGAGGGGGACTGAGTTCACATTGCTAGTCTGAAATGACCCTTCCTGGGATTCAGTGCGGTTGAGAGAGCGGGGAACAGGTGCAGTTGGGAATTCTGATTAATTCTAAATTATCAACTTGAAGATAACTAGCAGCAGTGAATATGCAGTTTGAGAATAATTCACAATATTTAAGTCGCATCTTAATAAAGTCTCTGAAAAGTGAATTTGTAACGTGTAAAATAAAAGATGTATTCATGAAAAATATCAGCGCAAGTCAGGCACAAATTGTGCAGCAAAGTAAATTACCCAGGGTGGGAGATGCTGCCTTCATTTGGTATTAGAGGTGGTTTAAACTGGTTTGAGAAATGCTGAATTACAAACCATTTTTGGGAGAGAAGTTGCGTAAAATGGACTGGGAAATGATGGATCGATATTTGAAAGTGTCAAACTATAATTGATTGAAGAACCTGCCATTGTTAAATTGACAGATCAGTAAATGAATGGAGTTGCTTGTAATTGTGTGCTGGACTATCTCGCCTGAAAACAAAAAGTATAATCATTCTGCTTTTTGGCATGAAATCTCAGATGTATTGAGAATGCTTCTTAGCTCATTTATTCTGCAGATGAAATCAGAGATCTTTATCTTGGCTGAAAAAAAATTGTTTTCACTTAATTCTATGTTTGTCTGAATGTTTTAAATTTGTAACGTTTTTGATTCGGCCACTGCAATGTTTTAATAAAAACTAGTTTAATTGAACCAAATAAAACTTATTTTTGCCTTTGTGAAATGGAACGTTTAATGAAAAGATTTAATATCTAAATTAATCAAGCCACCATGAAGAATTTTCCAATACAGAGGGTCAAGCGGAGGAAAGGGAAGTCAGGGACGGGTTCGAGAGCGGAGGGAGATGAAATTAATCGAAATGTCACTGAACAAAGAGCAGTGGCAGCAAATTAATGAGGCATTGATCCGGGGGTGGTGTCAATGGCAGAATTAAGATCAGTGCTGTCTGAAAACAAGGTAGCCTTTCTCAATGGATAAAATTCCATCCATAGGACTCTTAAATTGGCCTCGCAGGTCGGGGATGTGTTAAGAAGGTGTATAGTGTACTGGCCTTCATCAATCGAGGGACTGGGTTTTAGCAGTTTGGAGATAATGTTGTAGCTTTATAAGACCCTAGTCAGACCTCTCTTGGAGTACTGTGCTCAGTTCTGGTTGCCTTATTACAGGAAGGATGTGGAAGCTATTGAAAGGGTGCAGAGGAGATTTACAAGGATGTTGCCTGGATTGGGTGGTATGCCTTATGAGGAAAGGTTGAGGGAGCTCGGTCTTTTCTCCTTAGAGGGACAAAGACTGAGAGGTGACCTGATAGAAGTGTATAAGATGTTGAGAGGTATAGATTGGGTGGATTCTCAGAGGCTATTTCCCAGGGCTGGAATGGTTGCTAGGAGAGGATGCAGGTTTAAGGTGCTGAGGAGTAGGTACATATATCAGGGATAAATTTTTCACTCAGTGAGTGCGTGGAATCGGCTACCGTCGATGGTGGTGGAGGCAAATTCGCTAGGGTCTTTTCAGAGACTTCTGGATGAGTACGTGGAACTTAATAGGATTGAGGGTTATAGGTAAGCCTACTAGGCATGAACATCATTGGTGCAACTTGTGGGCCAAAGGGCCTGTTTGTGCTGTAGTTTTTCTATGTTCTTTGTTCCTGCCCCTCTTCATTCTAAAGAAGAGTCATATCAGACTGGAAATGTTAACTCTTGTTTCTCTCTCCACAGATGCTGCCAGACCTGCTGAGTTTCTCCCACACTTCACCACCATGCAAAAAACATGAGCTGGAGAGAGAGAGAGAAGGAGGGAAAAAGGTAAGGAATTCACCAAACACTTGTCGGGATAGATGGATACGTTTTAATCTTAGAATAGTTCCGTCAGTACAATGGGCGTGAGCAAGGCATTGAAACGCAGGGCTGCCGTGAAGGGACGTGATAAAAGCCGCCACAGATTTATTCGCCATATCTGATGAACCTAAATATAATTCCAACGCGCTCAAGTTACAAAACGGACAACATTCAGGAAGCCTTGAGTGCAAACACTGACCCACAGTAAGAAATCGTGCAGCTAATGCATCGAAAATCGAGGCATGGGGGGTGGGGGTGAAGATATAGACCACTCAAAAAAATGACAATGTTAGGAAATAAAAATAAATAACACAGAACACCCGAGACATGTGATTGGATTCCACCTGACTTAAGGTTGGTGTATCAGCCAGTTAGGGGCCATCCATAAGTCTCACCTGGTGGGGGATTGGTGGGGGGGGTTGTGATTGTTTGGAGGGATGAGGGAGTGGGGAGTTTCTTTTATATATTTGTGTGACATGGGTGTCACTGGCTGGGCCAGCATTTATTACCCATCTCGAGTTGCCTGACAGCAGTTGAGAGTCAACCACATTGTTGTGGCTCTGGAGTCACTGTAGGCCAGACGGGGTAAGGATGGCAGATTTCCTTCCCTAAATGGTATTAGTGAAATTAGATGGGGTTTTTCCAACAATGGTTTCATGGTCATCAGTAGATTCTTAATTCCAGATTTTTTTTTTGTTGCATTCAAATTCCACCGTGGTGGGATTCGAATCCCGGGTCCCCCAGAACGTTAGCTGAGTTTCTGGATTAATAGCCCAACAATAAAACCGCTGGGCCCTTGCCACCTCCTCAAGTGTGAGGGGAGGTGGGCGGTGGGGGTGGTGAGTGATTTTCTGTTACGCACATCGAGAATGTGCAAACGTGATCAAACCACCAAATCCGTGCATTCAATCAAGCTGACTCTTCGCAGTGCTCCTCGCGAGCCTTGAAGCACAGCAGCTGTTGTGGGGTTGGCCACTCTTCTGCACAGCAAGATCCCACAAACGGCAGCAACAACCTGAATGGACCACGAGAGAGGATTTTATTTTTTTTTTGCTGGTTGAGTTGCTTTCACATGGCTAAGGGATGGGAGGAGGGGTAGGCGATGGGGTGTGGTGGTGGGTGGTCAGTGTCTGGAACTTCCCACCCACTTGCTGGGAAAGCAGGATAGTTATGGATAGCTCCTCACTGGTCCCTGGCATTTGTCATACAATTGGTCAGCTTACAGGAGCAACTGCAGCAAATGTTACATTTTAATTCTCGTCCTGCACTGTAAGCAGAGAAACTCCTCACCTCTCCCAGCCAAACACGAGTGACTACTTTCCTTTTCTGAAAGAAAAGCAGCACCCTGTCAAAATGTAATGAGCACAGCTCCCTTCTGTCCTGTTATCCAGCTCACACCGGTCTGATCGAGAGAAGTTGTTGAAATAATTTGTTGAAACTTTGGTTCTTCCCACAATGCGGACATCTGCTACACTTGGGGAAATTTTGCAGGAGAATGGTGAAGACAGGAGGAGCAGGTGGCAGGCAGGGTGTAGGGAATGCAGCCTGTATTTAATAGAATCAGATCTGGACTCCAGGGCATGCACCGTAAGTTCAGATTACATAAACCAGCCCTTTATTTTCAGTCATTTGGGAGGTCAGAGCGTGATTTGATGAAAGTTTTTTTCACATTAAGGGGAACTGATTGGGTGGGGAGAGAGAGAAACTACGTCCGCTGAGTCTGGGACAAGGTTCCGTCATTAGATATTTTCCAGGGAAATTAGCAAGGGTTTCTACATGCAAAGACTGGTTGAGATTTGGAATTCTGTCACCCAAGTTGATGCCACATTGGAGGTGAATGGATTGCTCTGAGCCCCAGCGAGATATAACCATGGGTTTCAGGTCAAGATAACACCACCACGAGCCCTCTGAGTGGCTAAATAAGAACAAAATAGTCTTCTTCCTACTCTTCTCTCTCCACCTTGTCGCTCAAACTCTTTAACAAGAGTGGCATGGTGGCACAGTGGTTAGCACTCCTAGCTCACAGAGACAGGGAACCGGGTTCGATTCCGGCCCTGGGTCACTGTCTGTGTGGAGTCTGCATGTTCTCCCCATGTGTGCATGGGTTTCTTCCAGGGGCTCTGGTTTCCTCCCCCGTTCCAAAGGTGTGTGGGTTAGGTAGATTACTTTATTCATTCATTCACTGGATGTGGGCAGTGCTGGCTAGTCCAGCATTTGTTGCCCATTCCTAGTCACCCTTGAATTAAGTGTCTTGCTCGGTCATTTCAGAGGGCAGTTGAGAGTCAACCACATTGCTGCGGCTCTGGAGTCACATGTAGGCCAGACTGGGTCAGGATGGCAGATTTCCTTCCCTAAAGGATGTTAGTGAATTAGATGGGTTTTTCTGACAATGGTTTCATGGTCAACAGTAGATTCTTAATTCCAGATATTTTTATGATTAAGTTCAAATTTTACCATCTGCCGTGGCGGGATTTGAACCCGGGTCCTCAGAGACATACTTTGGGTCTCTGAATTACCTTTTTTTATTCATTTGACAGCAGTGGCGGGATTGGAGAACCCTGCTAAGATCTGGAATTTATAATCTGACAGGGGCTGGGAGCAGAGTCAGCAGTCAGTTTGAAAGGAGGCTGGGCACTGAAATGTACTTGAGAGGGACACAAAAAGGCAATTTGAGCTCGTTAGGGATATCTCTGCCAGAGAGTCTGTCCAGTCATGACGTGCCTCACACTCTCCTCCAATGTTTGATGCTGTGAATCGAATCAAGGCAGAGGGGTGACACAGTGGTTAGCACTGCTGCCACACAGCGCCAGGTACCCTGGTTCAATTCTGGTCTCGGGTCACTGTCTATGCAGAGTCTACACATTCTCCCCGTGTCTGCGTGTATTTCCTCTGCATAGTCCAGTTTCCTCCCACAGTCCAAAGATTGGCCAGGCTAAATTGCCCCCAGTGTCCAGGAGGTTCGCAGGGTAAATATGTGAGGTTACACCAATAGGGATTGGCTGGGATTGTGGTCAGTGCAAACTTGATGGGCCGAATGACCTCCTCTGCACTGCAGGGATTTTATCTGTTAGTGGAACTCTTCAAAGAGTCAAAGACTCTGTTCTGCCAGGGAATGGGCTACTGAAATCCTCAGGGAAGCTGAACTTTGGGGCGATATATAGGATTGTGGGTGCTAAGGTACGGGACTGTCTCCCCTTTGAATAGTGGGATGAAATCACCTGTCCACACAGTGGGAAAGGCTGGCAATAAACTTCTCTTCAGCGGTCAAGTGCCAGGTCTGGTATAGGGCCATACCAGAGCTGGGGATTGGGCACTTCACATATTCTCCGCAAAATTCCCGTGTCTACTCTCCAAGCACCTGTTCCCAATAAACCTGCCCACAGACACCTTCAAATCTCCCATCTTCTCCTCCAGGCAGGGAGGAAAAGGACGAAGGGAGTTGGTGGCATTTGGAAATATTTATCGTTGCAAATTAACCAGGGCTGGATTCAAACTAATTTGTATTTGGCTGCTGTTCCCTAAGGGACAAACAAAAAAGGAAAATGATGCTTTTGCAGCTGGCTAATCGCTGCCAAGCTGAAGAGTTGGGCGTTCACTGCTTGCCGCTTGGTCCAATTTGGGGGCAGTTGCCTCTGTGTTGGCTGCCAGGGTATGAAAAGTACCAGGGTTGAGGAATGAAAGTGACAATGGCTTGGTTCTGCAGACGGGTCCAGGATCCTGGTGTATGTCCCGTCTTCACTCATCCTTGCCCGATGCCAGCTTCAGGCCCAGGGCGGCGACTGCCTCATCGGTGTTGGCGTTACGGAGGAAGGCGCGCAGTTTCTGAGGCTCTCCGGCCGAGCGGCTGTTGAAACCAGGCTTCTGGGCTGAGGTCAGACAGCGGTCACTCTGCAGCAAGTGAAGAAAGCCAGAGAAATGCGTGCCTAGGCTCTCCATCATGTTCTCCCTGATGCTGTTCACCGTGTCCTCATCGCACTCGAGAAGACTTGCGAGCAGCTTGTTGTAATACCTGGGGGCAAGCAGAAAGGAAATACATTGAGAATTCGCCGTGACACTTTGAGCAATTCACAGCTAATAACCATCACTCTGAGTTCTCAGTCCAAACATATCCTTCAACTTCAGATTCAGAGGTTTACAGCATGGAAACAGGCCCTTCAGCCCAACTTGTCCATGCCGCCCAGTTTTTAACCACTAAGCTAGTCCCAATTGCCCGTGTTTTTGGCCCCTATCCCTCCATACCCATCTTACCCATGCAAGCCTTTTCGATATTCCCGGCTCGGGTCACTGTCCGTGTGGAGTTTGCACGTCCTCCCTGTGCCTGAGTGGGTTTCCTCCGGGTACTCCGGTTTACTCCCACGCTCCAAAGATGTGCGGGTTAGGTTCATTGGCTACGCTAAACTGCCCTTTAGTGTCCCAGGATGTATAGGTTAGAGGGATTAGTGGGGTGAATGGGGTAAAAGGATAGGGCCTGGTGTGGGATTGTGGTTAGTGCAGACTCAATGGGCTGAATGGCCTCCTTCTACATTGTAGGGTTTCTATGATTTTATGATCCTAGCTGTGTATAATCCCAGGATAAAGGCATCTCAGTTTCCATTAATAGTTACGAGTAGGTCTAACACTGCAATGAAGTTATTGTGAAAATCCCCTAGTCACCACACTCTGGCGCCTGTTTGGGTACACTGAGGGAGAATTCAGCATCTAATCAGCACACCTTTCAGACTGTAAGAGGAAACTGGAGCACCCGGAGGAAACCCGTTCAGATATGGGGAGAATGTGCAGCCTCCACACAGACAGTGACCTGAGCCGGGAATCGAACCCAGGCCCCTTGCGCTGCCTTTTCATGTGGAAATGAATTCTCTCCCTCGGGATTTTCTGCCGCTGAGGTGAGACTCCCAAATCTATACTTTCCTGGTTCCTCTCTCCCAGCCTTCTTTAAAAGTGGAACCCCACCCACCATCCTCCAATTCTCTGGCTCTTCCCCTGTGGGCAGAGAGGAATTAAGACTTTGCGTCAGAACCCCTGAAATTTCCTCCCTTGCCTCCTTCAGGGATGCAATTCATCCGGGCTAGGGTATTTGTCCATTTTTAAGCCTGTCAGAATCTCCAGTACCTCCTGACTTCCTGTGTCAAGCTGGTCAAGTTTCTCACCATCCCTTTCCCTGAATTCTGTACTGACTCTCCCTTGTCCTGAATAAAGGCTGATGAGGAGCATTTGTTTAACTCTCTCTACCACCACCCCCCAGCTGTCTGAGACCCTGTCCTCATGGAGCACAGAGGGGCTGAAAAATGTGTCAAACCCCTCAAGGGTTCTACCCAATGTTTTAGAAATATTGCAGTGATAACTGGTAAGTGTGTCAGGTGCCTCAGAATGCAGTGAAAGAAATCAATTTCTTTCTACTTCATGTCACAGTTCTGACCTAATGCACTTGGACACATTTTTATGGTTGAAGTATCTGCTTACAACAAAGACAATTATAGCACAGGGACAGGCCCTTCAGCTCTCCAACCCTGTACTGACCATGCTGCCTGACTGAAGTAAAACCCCCTACCCTTTTGGGATATATCCCTCTATTCCCATCCTGTTCATGTACTTGTCAAGATACCTCTTAAAAAAAAAAATCACTATCCACTTCCACTACCTCCCCTGCAGCAAGTTCCAAGTTCTCACTACCTTCTGTGTAAAAAAAAAAACTTCTCGCTTGCATCTTAAACCCGTGCCCCCCAGTAAGTGACTTGCGCAAGAAAGTCTTTGCTCGAAGCCAATGCCGCTCTGAGCCAAATCTTATGTGGGGAATTTTTGATACAGATAGGGAGTGCAGAGAAGATTTACCAGGCTGATTCCAGGAATGGTGGGACTGTCTGACGTACGAGGAGAGATTGACTAGGTTAGGATTGTATTCGCTGGAGTTGAGAAGAATGAGAGGTGTGGATATCTCATAGAAACCTATAAAATTCCAACAGGACTGGACAGGTAAATGCAGGAAGGATGTTCCCGATGTGGGAGGAGCCTAGAACCAGGGTCAAAGTCTAGGGACAGGGACAATTGTCTTTGTTCTTTGGATACATGGAAAAGTATTTTGAACCGAGGTGAGAGGAAATGTCTTCAACCAAACACTGGTGGAATTCACTACCACAGGAAGTAGTTGAGGACAAAACATTGTGTAATTTCAAGAAAGAACTAGATATAGCTCTTGGGACTAAAGCGACTGAGGAATATGGGGGAAAGGCAAGAATGGGTTACTGAGTTGGCTGGTCAGCCATGATTGTGATGAATGGTGGGACAGGCTCCAAGGACCAAATGGCCTCGTCCTGCTTCGATCTGTGATGTTTGAATGACAGAACAAACCCAAGCTGTGTGTCTTTTACAGCAGCTTATATTTCCTGGGGTATAACCACATTGCTCTTATTTAGCCAGTTCAGTCAGGCCCTGACCACACTGATGATGGATGGTGTGACTGTGCTGGACACCACCTCAGTCACCTTATCACCTCCAGAAGATGCCAATGGAATGAGAAGCAAAAGATGTACCTCAGCCTCTGGCACCAGCTTTGTGTTTAATTGCTGAGTGTCAGCGAGGCTTTACTAATGTCACACTGGTTTGCCAGTGTTTCCACTGGTGGGAGAGACTAGGAATCAAGGGTACAACCTCAGAGTGAAGGGAACACTCCTTGAAAACTGAGGAATTTCCTCAGTCAGAGAGTGATGAATCTGTGGAAGTTTATGCCTTCGTACCAGGACCTCGTAGTAAGCCCACAGTACACAGGACCTAGCCAATGCTGTCTCAGGCTCTCTGAGTCTCTGCTATAATCTGACCACTCATTCTCCCCCCATTCCATCACTAATACCATATTCATTAACCCATTGCTCAACAGGGATGAGGACTCTCAGTGGTGGAAATATCATCAGAAATCTCGCCAGCTTATCCTGCACTTAACAAAAGGTGTGTACGAGCTGAAATCCATGTTTTAAAATTTACTGGACAAGGGTATTGCTGGCTGGCAATAATACCATGAGGCCATTGCCCCCTTCCCCTGTCCCACTGCGGAACTGAATATCGACATTTCACAATGTCAGACACCTTGCAAAATGCTTTACCGCACATGAGATATGTCCTTCAGTGTAGTCACTGGGAAATGAGGCAGTCAGTTTGTGCACAGTAACAGCTCCCGTAACAGCAATGTAAGAATGGACAGGCAGTGCTGTTGGTTAGGGGATAGATATTGGCCATCACATGAGGGAGGACTCTTCTATTCTCCTTCAGTTTGGACCTTGAGATATCTCAGATGGATATCCACCCATCTCATTGTAATGACTTCAATGAGGCCCATGAAGGAGTATGAGCTCCCTGATTAAGGCAATGATTGAGGAAGTGATTGCTGTGCCCAATCAGTGAGGCTTTTCTGTACATAAATCTGGAGTATCAGGGTGAGTGACATTCCAGATCCTGACTGTGCAACTGAAATTCTCCAGGAGTAGAATTTGTAAATCAAGGGTGAGGGGATACTGACCTCTGAGGAGTTATTTCACTCCATTTCCCTTGTGTGACTGAGCATCTCTCCTTTGGCACTGCCCTGGAGTGTCAGCTTGGAGTTTTGCCATGTCAGTGAAGCAATCAGGGAGAATGCACACCACCACGCTTCAAGTCTGGGGAACAAATAGTGGAGCTCCCACCACAACCAGTGGCCATGACGATTTTTAAATAAAAATTCAGAAGAACTAGCACTTAATTTGGGCTCACAAATGCACGGGCTGACTTACAAGGCCTCTGCAATAAAAGTGGGACAGATACTTAAAGACACAGCGTCTCACAGCGAGACTGTGGCACAGTAAATATGCAAGTCACTCACGATCTGACAAAGCAAATGAGACAAAGTACATTTTCCTTTTATTCAGAGGATTGTTGGACAAAATGGGCCAGGGTTCACCTTTATCAACCCGACAATCATTTCACACCTTGATGATGGAATGAGTGAATACTCTTGGTCAATTAGTCTGTGACAGGATAAGACACTCCCAGTGGTGAAGAGCCTTGGAAACCATAGGTTCTGATTATCTGAAACATAGGAACCCTACAGTGCAGAAGGAGGGCATTCGGCCCATCAAGTCTGCACCAACCACAATCCTACCCAAGCCCTGTCCTTGTAACCCCACCTATTTACCCTATTAATCCCCCTAATTTACGCATCCTGGGACACTAAGGGGCAACTTAGCATGGACTCACAAATCTTTGGACAGTGAGAGGAAACCAGAGCACCCAGAGGAAACCGACGCAGACACGGTGAGAATGTGCAGACTCTGCGCAGACAGTGACCCAAGCTGGGAATCGAACCCAGATCCCTGGCACTGTGAGGCAGCAGTGCTAACCACTAGACCACTGTGCTGCCCTTATGCCATTCTATTATTCATTCGTAGGGATTTGGTGGCACAATGGCACAGTGGTTAGCACTGCTTCCTCACAGCTCCAGGGACCTGGTTCGATTCCTGTGTGAGTCACTAACTGTGACGACTTTGCATGTTCTCTCCGAGTGCTCCGGTTTCCTCCCAAAACTGAAAGTCGTGCTGGTTCGGTGGATTGAGCCAAACAGGCAGCGTGTGGCAACTAGAGGCATTTCACAGTTAATTCATTGCAATGTTAACATAAGTGTTACTTGTGACTAATTAGTAAATAAATTTTATAAACAATTAAAATGGGAGTTGCTGGCTGGGCCAGCATTTATTGCCCATCCCTAGTTGCCCGAGAGCAGTTGAGAGTCAACCACGTTGTTATGGCTCTGGAGTCACATGTAGGCCAATCTGGGTAAGGTAGGCAGATTTGCTTCCTGAAAGAACATTAGTGAACCAGATGGGGTTTTCCGACAGTCGACAATGGTTTCATTGTTATCGGTAGATTCACATTTCCAGATATTTTTTATTGAATTCAAATTCCACCATCTGCCGAGGTGGGGATTTCAACCCAGGTCCCCAGAACATTGGCTGAGTTTAGGGATTAATAGTCTCGCAATAAGACCCCCAGGCCATTGCCTCCCTCGTTCAGTGTCCCCTGTCCTTCCCCAACTCAGTACAGTCACCGCAAGTTATCCCTCAAGTCACTCACACACTGGATCCCAAACGTTGAAAGAAACGTATCCAGTCTGCTTTGGGGCAAAACCATCCCGAGGAATGACATTCTGGAGGTGGGATTTCCAACACCTTACCTGTTTTTGAAATAGGTGGGGAGCTGAATGACTTCTGTTATTGCTGCTGTGTTGTACTTGGCCATTGTACAGATGTCCAGCTTCCTGTAACACTCCTCTTGAATGTCTGCGATCATCTTTTGAAAAGCAGAGCAGCGGCGGATAGTGAAAAAGGCTTTGGAGGTGATTCCATTAACAATGCACTTCAAGCTGTCCTTGACAAAGGCTTTTCCCTGTGATATAAAAACACTGGTCAGTCCTGAAACATTGTCCAATGTCTCAGTGAACACGGGAAATAACTCTAGAAAGAGTTCTATCCCAGCAATAGCAATGTATGCTTTTCCTCCAGCTTCTTCCCTCTCTTTTCCTCTCCTAGCCTGTAGCCTGCATTGTGCTCTGATGTTGGGCTACAGGTTTTCTTGTGGGAAAGGTAGTGTTCCATTGTCTTGGACCTTAACTTAGTTTCAGCCAGTTTCGAACCAACATAAATCTATTTCTCTCAACAGGTTATGTTTCAAAGTTGTTGCTGAGTGTGGGTGAGGTTCACCAATTTATGCTTTCTAGTCTTAATTCAATAAAGAAAATTACAGATAGGGACAGGCCCTTCGGCCCTCCAAGCCTTCACTGACCACGCTGCTTGACTGAACTAAAACCCTCTACCCTTCCAGGGAGACCAGTGAGTCTCATATCAGTGGTAGGGAAACTTTGAAGGAGGGCATCTATTTCCACTTGGAGAGGCAAAACTTGGTCACAGATTGTCAGCATGGTTTCATCAGAAGGAGGTCATGCCTTATAGATTTGATGGAATTTTTTGAGGAGGTAACCAAGTGTGTAGATGAGGTTAGTACAGTCAATGTAGACTATATGAATTTCAACAAGCCTTTGACAAGGTCCCAGTGGGAGACTTGTAAAGAAGGTAAATTCATATGGTATACGGGGTAATTTGATAAAGTGGGTTCAAAATTGGCTTAGTCGTAGGACAAAGAGGTTGATGGCAAAAGGCTACTTTAGTGATGAGAAGCCAGTGTCCAATGCGTACTAGAGGGATCTCTGTCGGGTCCCCTATTATTCATCATTTATATAAATGATATAGATGATTATGTGGGGATAGAATGAATAAATTTGCGGATGACACAAAGATTGAATGGGTTATTAACAGTGAGATGGAGTGTCTTGGGCTAGATGGAGATATCGATGGAATGCTGAGAAGTTCAGATAAGCGGCAGATGGAATTTAACCCTGAACCATGTGAGGTGACACACTTTGGAAGGAGTAAATTGACAAGGAAGTATTCAATGAATGATAGGACACTCAGGAGTCTTGAAGACCCAAGGACCTTGGCGTGTTTGTCCACAGATCTCTGAAAGCAGAAGGGTATTTAAGTTGGGTGGTGAAAAAGGCATGTGGTGCACTCACCTTTATCAATCAGGGTATAGATTACAAAAATAGGAAGGGCATTGTTGGAGTTGTATCAAACTTTGGTGAGGCCACAGCTGGAGTACTGTGTGCAGTTCTAATCGCCACATTATAGAAAGGATGTGATTGCACTGGAGGGGGTGCAGAGGAGATTCATCAAGATGGAATATTTAAGTTATAAAGAGATATTGGGCAGGTTTGGGTTGTTTTCATTGGAGCAGAGAAGACTGAGGGATGAGCTGATTGAGGTGTATAAGATTATGAGAGACATGGACAGAGTGGAGAAGGAGCAGCTGTTCCCCTGAGTTGAAAGGTCAGTCACAAGGGAACGCAAGTTCAAGGTGAGAGACAGGAGATTTAGGGGGGACATGAGGAAAATCCTTTTTTTTAACCCAGAGGATGGCGAGGGTCTGGAATGTGCTGCCTGGGAAGGTGGTGGAGGCAAGTTGTCTCACATTGATGAACAAGGATCTGGATGAACATTGGCACATCACTGTGGGCCAAGTGCTAGCAGATGGGATTTCAGGTGTTGGTGTAGACTCAATGGGCAGAAGGGCAGCTTCTGCATTGTATGATTCTACCATCTCAACGGACAAAAGACATTTGCCGAAATCTCACTTCCGTTGACACCGAGAAGTTCCCATGGTCCCACTGCTGGTAATTCTGGAATGGGTTTCCCTGTTATGATGGATGCAGTCAAGGGGAAATACTGTTGACAGTGGTGGAACATTAGATCCTGCCTCCAGTGTGTGTGACCCACCTCCCACCACTGCCAAACACACCGCAGAGAGGGAGAAAAATCACACTCATTGGTTTTGCCGATGACATTCACTGAGAGAATAAAATTCAAACTATGACTAGTGCTGCAATGAGCCTCAAAGGCTTCTTAAGAACTTCAGTGCTTTTCTCCAATAACTACTCCCAGGATGGAAGACAGCATGGGAACTAGTATCCTAACCTCCTCCAGATTTCTCAATTGGGTGTGAAAGATTCCTGGATTACATAAACGACCTCCCTTGGAATGGCCTGCAAACAACTCAACTAACTTCCTCTTCCTGCAATGGATCCTATTTTTAGCTGACCAATTTTCACCCAAGGGTTTGCGACAGAACCTCGATCTTCAGCTGTCTTCCACTGAGGACTGTGATGGGGAGAAATTTCTTTACACGGACATTAGTTAATTATAGAATCCTATATTTGGCCCATCAACTCTGCACTGAGAACAATCCCACCCAGGCCCTATTGCCGTAACCCCAAGGATTTCCTCTGCCAATCCCCCTGACATTAGGGTCAATTTAGCAGGGCCAATCTACCTCACCCATACATCTTTGGAGTGTGGGAGAAAACCGGAGCACCCAGAGGAAACCTACACAGACATGGAGGCAATTTGCAAACTCCACATAGACATTGACCCAAGCCAAGAATCGAACCCGGGTTCCTGGTGCTGTGAGGTAGCGGTGCTAACCACTGTGCCACCGTGCTGTTGTGAAAAATGTGTTTTGTTTGGAGGAGTGGGGGATGTTGAACCTAGGACTCCAGAGAATGAGCCTGGGGTCTCTGGATTACTCATCCAGTGATATTACAATGGTGTCACTATCCTCCTCCTAAATAAATAGTACCTTTGTCCCAAAGAATGTCATGGCCAATTACATACTTTTGAAGTGTAGTCACAGCTGTAACCTAAGCAACAGGGCAATCAATTTGTGCATAGCAAGCTCGCACAGAAATTAATGTGATAATGACCAAATAATCTGTCTCAGTGATTGTGATACCCTAACTGAGTGGGCGAGGGTCTTACAGATGGAGTACAATGCTGGTAAATGTGAGGTCAGCCATTTTGGGAGGAATAACAGCAAAATGGACTATTATTTAAATGGTAAAAAATTGCAGCATGCTGCTGTGCAGAGGGATCTGCGTGTCCTTGTGCAGGAATCTCAAGGAGTTGGTTTGCAGGGGCAGCAGGTAATTAAGAAAGCAAATGGAATTTTGTTCTTCATTGCTAGAGAGATGGAGTTTAAAAACAGTGAGGTTATGTTGCAGCTGTATAAGGTGCTGGTAAGGCCACACCTGGGGTACTGTGTACAGTTTTAGTCTCCTTATTAAGACAGGATCAACTGGAGGGGATGCAGAGGAGATTCACTCGGTTGATTCTGGAGTTGAAAGGGTTGGCTTCTGAGGAGAGACTGAGTAGACTGGGACTATACTCATTGGAATTCAGAAGAATGAGGGGAGATCTTATAGAAACATAGAATATTATGAAGGGAAAAGATAAGATAGAAGCAGGGAAGTTGTTTCCACTGGTGGGTGAATCTAGAACTAGGGGGCATGGCCTCAAAATAAGAAGGAGCAGATTTAAGACTGAGTTGAGGAGGAACTTCTTCACACAAAGGGTTGTGAATTTGTGGAATTCCCTGCCTAGTGAAGCAGTTGAGGTTCCCTCATTGAATGTTTTTAAGGCAAGAATAGATACATTTTTGAACAGTGAAGGAATTAAGGATTGTGGTGAACGGGTGGGTAAATGGAGCCGAGTCCATGAAAAGATCAGCCATGATCTTATTGAATGGCGGAGCAGGCTCGAGGGACCAGATGGCCCACTCCTGCTCCTAATTCTTATGTCTTGGTTTAAAATGTTGGCTGAAAGATAGTACCTCCAACAATGCAGCACTCCCTCTGCGCTGCACTGGAGTGACTGAATGAGTTTTGTTCTGAAGTCTCTGATTGCAACTTGAACCTCCAAAGAAATGTCTGATGAAGGGAGAGGGATACGCAGTAAGGCCAAGGCGACATTTATCCCTCCCGGAGGGCCAGCCGATTCCCGTGTACGTGAACCCCCTTACCTGAGTGTCGAATTTTGCAGCACTGTACAGGAAGGACCTGCAGATACCGTACATCCCATTGGTATCGCAGGTTGAATTCTCCAGACACGCAAAGGCCCCACAGCCCACGTGGAGAGCGTTGTTCAGGCATCGAATCATCTCAGCTACGAGGAGAAGGAACAGACTGAAAGTTAACTTGGAGATAGATCTCTGTCAGCGGGCTGGACCAACCATCCCCTGGATTCGACAGGGATTTCCAGAAAACAACCCCCTACAGCTGCTGCTGGCCAGGAAATTCTTTACGAATTCCTGGAAACTCCGGATTGTCCAGAGCGAGGACAACGCCTTCACCAGCAATGGAGCTGGAATGGGAACACGATGCTGAAAATTCCTGCACTGCTATTTCTATATTCGTAAAATAACCTCCACCAACCTACAGCACTCTGAAGCTTCAATATCGTAGCAGTGTGTTGGACCCAACCCAACTTGCACGTTGCCGTGGGTTGCATCTTTGGATAGTGTCATTGCTAGAAATAGTTATCGATGGCTCAGGTGTGACAGACACAAATTGCACGCATAAAACCTCCCTCTTTCAGAAATGTTATTTCTGAATCTGTTAATAATGCTCCATCTGTATGTGGTTCCAGCAGTTTTTGTGTTCATTGCGAGAAATGTCCACATTTGACTGGCATTGCTGGGGCTGCAATTGCATCTTCCTACCAGTAGAGACACTGCTGCGCACATATCTCAAGGGAGGAATTACAGCATTACGGGTTTTCAGAGGTGGATAGAATCATAGGATCTCAACAGGGCAGAATGGTGCCATTTATCTCATTGATGCTGTACCCACTCTCTGACAGAGCACCTTACTCAGCCCCCTTCCCAGCCCTATCCTCATAAACCCCACATTTACCCCACTAATTCCCTACTTACACATCTTGGGACACTCAGGGATACTATAGCATGACCAATCCCCTTAACCTACACATCTTTGGACATTAAGGGGTAACTTAGCGTGGCCGATCCCTCTAACCTGCATGTCTATAGATACTAAGGAACAATTTAGCATGACCAATCCCTCTAACCTACATATCTTGGGACAATTTAGCATAGCTAATCAACCTAACCTGCACATGTTTGGTCTGTGGGACGAAACCAGAGAACCCAGACGAAATATAGAGGAAATGCAGAATGTAGTGTTAAAGTCAGAGCTAGGGTGTAAAAAAAACAAAGACTAAAGACAATTACAGATAGGAACAGGCCCTTCAGCCCTCCAAGCTTGTACTGACCATGCTGCCCGATTTAACTAAAACCTCCTATCCTTCCAGGGACTGTATCCCTCTATTCCCATTCTAGTCATGTATTTGTCAAGATGCCCCTTAAAAATCCCTACCGTGTCCACTTTCATTACCTCCCCCAGTAACAAGTTCCAGGCACCCATTACCCTCTGGGTAAAAAATCTGCCTCAAACATCTCCTTTAAACCTTGCCCCTCGCACCTTCAACCTGTGTCCCCTAGCAATTGACTCTTCCACCCTAGGAAAAAGCTTCTGACTATCCACTCTGTCCATGCCCCTCATAATCTTGTATCAGGTCGCCACCAGCATGCAGTGAGCATGCTCTCACTGACCTCTTGCTCAAAATAGGTGCAGAATGTGTTGAGCCCATTGGGGAGGGGTGTGTTGGAGCTGGCGATTTTACGTGCCTTCATCTGGTAGCCTGCTATAGTCATAATTGGCTGGCGTTGGTGTGGCCATTCCCAGACGCTATCTTTTGGCCTCTTTGAATGATCTCCTTGGATCGTATCTGGCTTTCTTGTATCGCCTGACTTGAACACCTCAGACCTGGACTTCAGCAAGCAGTAGATATCCCTGTTCATCCATGGTATCCAGTTGGGAATACACGGATTTGCCACCTGGAATTATGAATCTACTGATGACCATTTTCAATTGAACCCATGTGATTCATTACTGTCCTTTCGGGAAGGAAATCCGCTGTCCTTATCTGCCCTGTATGTGACTCCAGAGCCACAACAATATGGATGACTCTCAACTGCCCTCCAAGGGCAATGAAGGATGGCAATAAATTCTGGCCCAGCCAGCAATGTTCATGTCCCACAAATGAATAAAAAAAAATGCAGAAGCGAGCGTGCCAGGGCTCCACAGAGATACTGAGCGCCAAATGGAACTCACTGAAAGGGATGTGGAGAATTCAGTCTAACACTGGGAGGTGGCAAAGGCCAAAATGCTCTACCCGTTGTCTGTGTGTTCAGGTCATCAGGGACTATTTGTCTGGGCAAAGGGAAAACAGGTACTGTGGTCACCTGTCAGAAAGCACCTTAGAGTCATAGAACCGTTACACTACAGAAGGAGGCCATTTGGCCTGTCAGGTCTGTACTGACCACAATTCCATCCATTTACTCTGCTAATCCCTTCTGACATTAAGGTCATTTATCACAGCCAATTCACCTAACTCTCACATGTTTGGACGTGAAGGGGCAATTTAGCATGGCCAATCAACCTAACCTGCGCATCTTTGGAGCACCTGGAGGAAACCCACGCAGATACGGGGAGAACATGTAGGCTCCACACAGACAGTGACCTGAGGGCCAGAATTGAACCCGGGTCCCTGGCGCTGTGAGGCAGAAGTGCTAACCCACTGTGCCACCTTGTGATGAGAGACATTTTGTTCACGCACATCTTTGCGAGATCAGTCTCATGATCTGTCAGTCTCAGAGACAGAGTGTTGGCAAGGCGAGATCCCATGCAGCAAAAGGGAGAGGACCCTGCTCAGAATTCACTGACAGGTGGAGGGATAAGGGCCATTCTTTTACCTGTTCTTGTCTGAAGAAGGAGACTAGATAGTTACTGCTGGAGTTCAGCCGCACAACAACTGGAGTTGAGCCCAAAGCCTGCTCTGCAGGTGGTAAACCACTGCACAGTCAACGCCAAAAACATTCAAACTGCATTTCATACGGGGGCCAAAAAGGAATCAGCACCACCTTTCATCTCCAGAGACTGGAGTGTGAAGTCTTAAAAAAAACTCTCAATGCATGGAGCCCCTTTCGCAATCGCTTTTCCTTGTATACATATGCGTGCCTTGTCTGTGATGAATATATCGGTGTTGTGAAGTGAAAATTTTTTAAAAACTTGTCAGAAAACCCGGCTTGCTTCTTATTCTTGAGAGTCACAGCACTTGAGGGGTTAAAAAGACTTCTACAAAACACACCTTGTTGTGATCAGGGGCTGGGGGAGTGGAGGGAGAACCATTGCACCCTTTACCTCCTGTCAACAGTACCTGAAACATCTAGGGAATGCACAAATAGCAAAGTAGCCATGATGGAATGTGAAACTACAGAAAATGCTGGAAAATCTCAGCAGGTCTGACAGCATTGTGGGGAGAAAACAGAACTCAGTGTTTCCAGTCTGGAGAAGGGTCAACTAGACTCGAAACGTTGGCTCCATTCTCTCTCCGCAGTGCTATTACACCTGCTGAGATTTTCCAACATCTTCTGTTTGTATTTCAGATTCCAGCACCTGCAGTAACCTGTATTTATATATCATGATGAAATGTGGATTGGAATTATTCTGTTACTTTGTAGAAACATTTCTTGTAAACTCTGATTGTCTTAACGCAGTCCATAAACCACAGAAAGCAAATTACTCAAGCCAGTAAAATTAGTGAAAGGGTACTGACCCTCTGACAGTGCGGCACTCCCTCAGCACTGACCCTCTGACAGTGCGGCGCTCCCGCAGCACTGGCCCTCTGACAGTGCGGCACTCCCGCAGCACTGGCCCTCTGACAGTGCGGCACTCCCGCAGCACTGGCCCTCTGACAGTGCGGCACTCCCGCAGCACTGGCCCTCTGACAGTGCGGCACTCCCGCAGCACTGGCCCTCTGACAGTGCGGCGCTCCCGCAGCACTGGCCCTCTGACAGTGCGGCGCTCCTGCAGCACTGGCCCTCTGACAGTGCGGCGCTCCCTCAGTGTGGAGTTTTCACTGAGGTTAGAAATGGAAATTCTGATTATTAAGTAAAAGCTGCCATTGATACAATCATGGTAAGTACACATTCCGAATACACTGATGCGAACTTCCTGATGACATCTTCGAGGATATAACACCGTGCTTCAGGCATGTGGATTCACTCTCGCTCACCACTACCTCGATGACTAACTGAAAATCTCACTAAAGCTGCAGTTTGATGTGAAGCTATGAGACAGTGAGGTAGACACATATTGTGTGCAAAAGGATCTTGTCCAGAAAAAATCTAAACCAGCATTTTGAAATGAATAATTGGAAAAACAAAGAAACAAAATAGTGAAAAGCATCAGGCTCCATTCAGCCCAACAGCTGGTGCCCATATACATGGCTGCAGGACTGGGGCAATGTGTTGGAAGAATGTTTGTTGTGATTTCTCAAGCACTCCCACTCCACATTGCATGTTTAATCAGCAGTGAGAGCATTGGAAACAGCCTCTCGCTGTCACACTGAGAATGCAGCAAGGGAAAAGAGAATATGCCTCTTTCGCACAGAAGCTAGTTTGATTTTTACTTACGAGTGTCACAAGTAAGGCTTACATTAAACACTGCAGTGAAGTTACTGAGAAAATCCCCGAGTTGTCACACTCTGGAACCTGTTCGGGTACACCGAGGGAGAATTTATCACAGCCAATCCACCTAACCCGCACGTCTTTTGGAGGAAACTGAAGCACCCGAAGGAAACCCACGCAGACATGGGGAGAATGTGCAAACTCCACACTGACAGTCCACCCAAGCCAGGAATCGAACCCGGGTCCGTGGCACTGTGAAGCAGCAGTGCTAACCACTCTGCTGCCCTATTTTTAGAACAGTTGAGCATATTTTTCAATCCAGGTGGAACCTGATTGAATAACAGGTTATTGGCCGAGTAACAGGACAGACCCAACTCTATGCCAGGGTTGGCAGAACTGCAAAAATGGGGAAAGGTTGGGGGGCGGGGGGTTCTCCGTGGAGATGGCATCTATGGCAACTATGATCCCATAGTTAGGAGGTGATGCTACCTGATATCAGAGAATCCTATAGTGCAGAAGGAGGCTATACAGCCCATTGAGCCTGCCCTGACCACAATCCAACTCAGAATCTATCCCCATAGCCTTATATCTTGACCCTAGCTAATCCCCCCTGACGCTAAGGGTATTTTACATGGCTCATCAACATAACCCTACACATCTTTGGATATCATGTTATTTTTCAGAGAAATGAAACTTAACAATTGCTGTATCCTGCCTAAGGTGTGTTTTACTCTGGGTTTCCCCTGGCAACTGAGCACTTGGAGTAGTGAGCGCTCTCTCTCTCTCTCACACACAACACACACCCTGGGGACTGCGGATAACACAACGCTGCAGTCTAGTTTGTGTGAGCTTTGGTATTAAGTGGAGAGGGGAGATTCCCCCCCCCCCTCTCCAAATACACCCAAAGTTCACGTCTTTTAGACTCGATTAAATAGTCAGTGGAACCATTTCCCCATCGCTGCTGGAAATTGAAGTTTTAGTTTGTGGATAAAAACTCTTTGTCGAAAGTCTTCTTCCCAAAAGGTGGATTGAACGGATACAAATTTTAATTGTGAAAGCAACCAGTTTTCTTTGATAAAACAGTAACGAATTAGTATTCTCGGAAAGGCAACAGCGCGAGGTAGAAATGAATGGGCAGTTCGCGTTAGAATGGGAACCTGTGAAGCGTTCATCCCAAACCTGCTGTTCCAAAGTGTGGCGGAGCAGGGAGGCTGCCTCCGGCAAACACATGGGTCGGTTTTGTCTTTATATAAAACAGTTGTAAACTGGAGAGAGGAAATATTGAAGCGGGAGGGAAAATGGGGGAGGGGATTTCACTCGGCACCCAGGAGTTTTAATCCTGACCCGACACAGAGGGAAGAGGATGTAGATTTACCTGAATTCTGCGCAGTCAGTCTCATTCTTCGGGATGACACGGAATCTTCCTTGTCTTCAACAGGTGGAGGGACCCCCTCGTCCGCAGCCGACCAGCGACCGAGCTGCACACACATCAGGCAGGCAAAGAGTACAACTGTTTTCCGCATCATTGCTACAGGAGACCGGTCAGCTTCTGTCTGTGCAGTTTCTCTCTCTATCTCTCTCACACACAGCAGCTTAAGTTTGCATCGAGATGTGTCTCTGTCTGTGTGTGTATGTGTGTGTGTGCCTTTCTCAAACTGCAAAAAGGCACACATTTATACAAGTGTTTATCTCGGGGGAAGATCTCAATGGAATCGTAAGCATGGTCACAGCTGCCAATGAAAGGCATCTTACTGGAACTGTCCATTCACAACCCGACATCTCTCACCTCACTCAATCATTGCCCCAAAGTTGGGAGACGCAAGTGGAGAAGGGGCAAGTTTTCCAAAAGCTTCCTCCTTGTTTTTGTGACATTCTTAATAATTGCATTCTTGCTTTTTTTTTTCCCCTGAAGATGCATTTCTATTTAATTTTTAAACTGCAGTTGCTGCGGTAACATCCGAATGTATTGACTCATTGCACGAGAGCAAACTCCAATGGCCTTATCCCCAGAATAACTCAACTCAGTAATTTTTATTGTTACACATCACACACTCCTGTTTACTGGGAATCAGAGACCTGGGTTGTACCAAACCCTACTTCAGTTTATGCTGTTCAGGTGCATACTTAAGGTTCAGATTGCAATGAAACTTGATGAGGGGAGATTTATTTGCCCCAGGAGAAGTTTACTTCGAGTTTTGCTCTGGTGCATGACCTCAAGTGCAGTGTTGCCCTTTGTGTGGAGTCACGAAATCGGTTGTGTTAAATTGCCTGATTGAGGAATAGCTGAATTCTCTCTCTCTGTTTGGGACTGATATCTCTGAGCATTCTCTGCTAATATTCATGTCTCCCAATGCAGTTAGTCATCCGAATTTGCAGAGGGTGTTTGGGAATTTACTAATATTAATCTTAGCGAACCTCTACCCTCCGCTGTCGACCACTCCACCCTGTCAATCCCTGTCAATAATGTGATAGGGATGACACGCTGGTTAGCACTGCTGCCTCACAGCACCAGGTATCTGGGTTCGATTCCCGGCTTGGGTGACTGTGCGGAGTTTGCATGTTCTCTACGTGTCTGCATGGGTTTCCTTCCACATTGACCCTTCCCCTGTCAATAATGCAATAGGGGTGGCACAGTGGTCAGCACTGCTACATCGCAGCGTCAGGGACTTGGGTTCGATTACAACTTGGGT
This sequence comes from Sphyrna mokarran, assembly GCA_024679065.1. NCBI lineage: Eukaryota > Metazoa > Chordata > Chondrichthyes > Carcharhiniformes > Carcharhinidae > Sphyrna > Sphyrna mokarran. Next base: position 11,627,954 of record JAGIQG010000031.1, read on the forward strand.
CACTGTCTGTGTGGAGTTTGCTCGTTCTCCCCGTGTCTGCGTGGGTTTCCTTCGGTTTCCTCCCACGTTTATCCTTCCCCTGTCAATATTAATGCAATAGGGGCAGCACAGTGGCACAGCAGTCTCGCAATGCCAGGGACCTGTGTTCAAATCCCAGCTTGGGTGATTATATGTGTGGAGTTTGCATGTTCTCCCTGTGCCTGTGTGGGTTTCCTCCATGTGCTCCGGTTTCACAGTCTGAAAGACATGCTGGTTAGCTGCATTGGCCGTGCTAAATTGCCCTTTGGTATCCACAAAGTGCACATTAGGTAGATTAGTGGGTAATGGGGATCGGGTGGGCAGTAGTAAGATGCTGAGTCAGAGTAGGCTCGATGGGCCAAATGGCCCCCTTCTGCACTGAGTTATAGAGATTTACAGCATGGAAACAGGCCCTTCAGCCCAACTTGTCCATGCTGCCCAGTTTTTACCACTAAGCCAGTCCCAATTGCCCATTTTTGATCCCTTTCCCTCTCTCCCCATCTTATCCATGTAACTGTCTAAATGCTTTTTAAACTGACAAGATTGCACCTGCCTGTACTACTACCTCTGGCAGCAAGTTCCAAACTCTCACCATCCTCTGCGTGGAAAAAAATGCCCCCTAGGCCTTTTTGGACCTTTCCCCTCTCACCTTAAATCAATACCTTCTACCTTCAGACACCCCTACCTTTGGGAAAAGATGTTGACTATCTAGTTAATCTATGGTGCCTGGTTATTCTATAATGCAATGAGCAAGTGAGGTACTCCAGGGCGGTGTCCACTCTCAGAATAGTTCTTCAAACCTCCCCATGGCAGTTTGGAGCATCTGAATTTGAGTTGCTAGAACTTGGTTGTTAAGTGAAGTGATCGTAAATTGTCACAAAAATCCCCACTGTTTGGTTGGTGTTTCCCAATGCTGGATAACACTGACCTGACTTGGTCTGGCACACAGGCAGATATCGACTGCATTAGAGGGAGAAATATTCCCCTTTCTTGGGATGTAGAGTGGCAGCCGTGTGTGTACCATCTACAAGATGCACTCCTACTGTCTAGTAGGAGAGCAGCAGCAGATTCAGGGAACATCACCACCTGGGGAAGTTCCCCTCCAAGTCACTCACCATCCTGACTTGGAAATATATTGATTGTTGCTTCATATCTCCAGAAATCCTGGGACTTCCTCCCCAACAGCATTGTACCTACACTAGATGGACTCTCTAACTATTCATTTGTGGGATATGGAAGTTATTGGCTAGGTCAGCATTTATTGCCCATCCCCTAGTCACCTTTGAGAAGCTGGTGGTGAGCTGCCTTCTTCAATCCGGTGTTCTGAAATGTTGTGACATTGCGAACTGAGCAGCCAATCTTCAGAGTGACCCCCCCCCCCCCCCCCCCCCCCCCCCAGTAAATACATACTACTGCAAGCAGATATTCTCCAGCCTTCTGCCCACTCACCCAATTCCACCCCCCCCCCCCCCCCCCCCCCCCCCCCCCCGCGTGGGTTTCCTCTGGGTGCTCCAGTTCCCTTCCATGCTCCAAAGATCTGTTGGTTAGGTGGATTAGCTGTGCTAAATTGTCCCTTCGTATCTAAAGATGTGCAGGTTAGGTGGATTGGCCATGCTAAATTGCCCCTTAGTGTCCAAAGATGTATGGGTTAGGTGGATTGGCCGTGCAAAATTGTCCCTTCGTGTCCAAAGACTGTAAGGATTAGCGGTGTAAATATATAGATTTAGGGGGTTAGTGGGAGGGGGAGAGACTGGGTAAGATGCCTGTCGGAGAGTTGGCACAGATTCGATGGACCGAATAGCCTCTTTCTGCACTGTCGGGGTTTGAAAGCGATACACAGTAGGTGGTGCGATGGTGCCACGCTGCATGGTGAGGTTGATGTGATGCTGTGTGTTGAGCTGGAGAACACTGTTTGAAGCTGCTGACTCCTCACATGCACTTAGATGAGAAAGCGTGCTTCAGTGGCACTGCTAAAGTGTCTTCCCATTGGCCGTGTGATGGGCTGATCGATGTTATGGTTGTTTGTGTTTGCACAGGACACTACACTCTGATCTCTTCCACTGCAGAAAGTGCGAGGTTACCTTTTTATACAGTCAGTGCTGCTAATCCTTCACGGGAACGAGTAATTCCTGAGGATATGACTCAATTAGCAGTAAGGTGAGAAAAACAAACAGCAGCCACCCATAAAGCTACAAAGAAAACACCATGTTGGAACATGTCTCCCACAGGGAATCGAACAGCTTCTGCTATCGGAGGTTCTCTTCAGCACTCTGCCTTTTTCAGTTACTCTTTAGTATCTTTCACGTTGTCTGCAACACTTTAGAATCCCTCCTGTGCAGAAAGAGGCCATTCAGCCCATCCAGCCTGCACTGACAACAATCCCATGCTGTCACCCCACTTATCTCGCTAGTGATTCACATTACTGCTTCACAGCACCAGGGATCCAGGTTCGATTCCCGCCTCGGGTCACTGCCTGGTGGAGTTTGCACATTCTCCCCATGTCTGCGTGGGTTTCCTCCAGGTGCTCCGGTTTCCTCCCACATTCTAAAGATGTACAGGTTAGATTGCTGAGGCAGCACGGTAGCACTATTGGTTGACACAGTGGCTAGCTCTGCTGACTCAGAGTGTCAGGGATCCGGGTTCAATTTCCAGCTTGGGTCACTGAGTGGAGTTTGCGCATTCTCTCTGTGTCTACGTGCATTTCCTCCGGGTGCTCCAATTTCCTCCCACAGTCTGAAAGATGTGCTGGTTAGGGTGAATTGACCCAAACAGGCACCGGAGTGTGGTGACAAGGGGATTTTCACAGTAACTTCATTGCAGTGTTTAGTTACTTGTGACTAATGAATAAATACTTTTTTTTATGAACTTGATTGGCTATGTGAAATTGCCTCTTAGTGTCAGGGAAATTAACACGGTAAATATGTGGGAAATAGGGCCTGGGTGGGATTGTGGTTGGTGCAGACTTGATAAGCCAAATGGCCTTCTTCTGCACTGTAGGGATTCCATGGATTCGAATCCCCCCCCCCCCCAACACTAAAGAGCAATTTAGCATGACCAATGCACCTAACCAGAACATCTTTGGATTGTGGGAGGAAACTGGAGCACCCGGAGGAAACCCAAGCAGACAGTGACCCAAAGCGGGAATCAAACCCAAGTCCCTGGTGCAGTGAGGCAACAGTGCTGACCACTGAATTACTGAATGACCACTGAATGGATTAGGAATTGGCTGGCAGATAGAAGACAGAGGGTGGTGGTTGATGGGAGATATTCATCGTGGAGTTCGGTGACGAGTGGTGTGCCTCAGGGGTCTGTTTTGGGGCCCCTGCTGTTTGTAATTTTTATAAATGATCTGGATGAGGGTATTGAGGGATGGATCAGTAAATTTGCAGATGATACTAAAGTTGGTGGTGTGGTAGATAGTGAAGAGGGGTGTTTTAGTTTACAGAGTGACTTGGACAAGTTGCAGAGCTGGGCCGAGAGGTGGCAAATGGAGTTTAATGTGGAAAAGTGAGAGGTAATGCACTTTGGCAGGAACAATAAATGTGTAGAGTATAGGGCTAATGGTAGGGCTCTTAATAGTGTTGAGGAACAGAAGGATCTTGGTGTGTATGTGTCATAGATCCCTGAAAGTAGGCAGTCAAGTGGATAAAGTTGTTAAGAAGGCATATGGAGTCTTAGCTTTTATTGGTAGGGGGATTGAATTTCGGAGCCGCAGCATCATGTTGCAACTGTACAAAACTCTAGTGCGGCCGCACTTGGAGTATTGTGTGCAGTTCTGGTCCCCACATTATAAGAAAGATGTGGAGGCATTGGAGAGGGTACAGAGGAGGTTTACCAGGATGTTGCCTGGTATGGAGGGCAGGTCCTATGAAGAGAGGTTGAAGGATTTGAGGTTGTTTTCGTTAGAAAGGAGGCGGCTAAGAGGGGATCTTATTGAAGCATATAAGATGATTAGAGGTTTAGATAGGGTGGACAGTGATAGCCTTTTTCCTAGGATGGAGAAAGCTAGCACGAGGGGACACAGCTTTAAATTAAGGGGTATGAGTTATAGGACGGATATCAGAGGTAGGTTCTTTACTCAAAGAGTGATTAGGGAGTGGAATGCCCTGCCTGCAGCTGTTGTAGATGCGCCAAGTTTGGTGGCGTTTAAGAGGTTAATTGATAAGTATATGGAAGAGAAGGGAATGGTTTAGTTTGGAGGGGCATTGCTTTTTATTTTGGTCGGCACAACATCGAAGGCCGAAGGGCCTGTTCTGTGCTGTATTGTTCTATGTTCTATGTTCTATGAACTATTGTGTTGCTCACTTTAATAGCAATGAAGTACCTCTCAGCTATGGTCACTGTTGTAAATGTTGGGAACACAGTAACGATGTTGGGCACAGCAAGATCCCACAAAAAGCAATGAGGTGCAGGTCATCTCTTTATCTGAGGAAGGATGCTCTTGCGACAGAGGGAGTAGTGAAGGTTTACTGGGCTAATTCCTGGGATGGCAGGATTGTCATATGAGGAGAGACTAAATCAATTAGGATTACATCAACAGAGTTTTGAAGAGTGTGAGTGAATGGCATAGAAACTTATAAAATTCTAACAGGGTTAGAGAGGGTAGATTCAGAAAGAATGTTCCTACTGGTAGGGGTGTCTAGAACGAGGGGTCATAGTTTAAGGAGAAAGGGCACCATCTTTGAGGACAAGGGGCATTTTCAGGCAAGTGTACCTCGTGTTGGAGAGAAAATCACCAGCACTGACACTGCTCAGACTTTCCTCCCGGTGCTCTGGTTTCCTCCCACAGTCCAAAGATCTATTGGTTAGGTGGATTGGCCACGCTAAATTGCCCCTTATTGTCCAAAGATGTGTGGATTTGGTGGATTGGCTGTACTAAATTGCTCCTTAGTGTATATAGATGTGTGGGTTGGGTGGATTGGCCACACTAAATTACCCCTAAATTGCCCCTTAGTGAGCAAAAATGTGTAGGGATGAGTGAGGGAAATGCGTGGAGTTAACGGAGTCAGCTTTGTCCACATTCCCCTCAAGGAGATATAATCTGAAAACTATCCTAGCCATATCATTCAGCAGAGAGATTAGGAAATAGTTCTTCAACACAGGGCGGAACTTTCTGTCCCACAAATAGCAATAGGCTCCGGTAATGAGAGGGTTGATGGATGAGGGAGATTAAATTGTTTAGGCTTGTGCTCACTGGACTTTAGTAGGATGGGAAGGGATCTGATTGAGGTACATAAAATTTTGAAAGGGATTGATAAGGTAAGTGCAGACCAAATGCTTCCTCTTATGGGGCAATCTAGGTCACAGGTATACGCTGAAAAAGAGTAGGTTTAACACTGAGATGAGGAGGAACTCACAGAAGATGGTGAATTTGTGGAACTTGCTGCTCCATAGCACAGTGGAGTCAGAATCATTGAATGAGGGAGATGGATATATTTCGAACAGAGGATATGGGGAGGTGGATTTAAGACCAGGGAGAGATTAGTTATGACATGATTGAATGGAAGAGCAGGCTTGAAGGGCTGAATTTGTGCACTCCTGCTCCTAATTCTTCTGTTCCTGTGTTGATGCAATGAATCATTTTAGATCCATTCATATCTGCAATACGAAAAAAACAACTTGTACTGATAACCGACCTTTAAACTAACCATGCTCACTGTAAAACTGAGCTACCTAATAATAGGTTCAAAAGGTTTAAGGAGGAGAGAGAGGGGGAAGGTGTTGAAGCTTAGGGAGGGAATTCCTGAATTTGATGTCTCAGCAATTGAAATCGCAGTGGTGAAGCAATGAAAATTGTGAATGCACAAGAGGCTCTCAGAGGGTTGTAGGGCAAGTGAAGGTTCCAGATTTTGGTGGGGGGGGGGCAAGGAGTGTTTCCCCATCGATTTTATTTGTTTAGAGTGTGCTGATTGTCAGGAGTGAAGATGGGATTTGATGTGGAGATGCCAGTGTTGGATGGAGTGGGTACAGTAAGAAATCTCACCACACCAGGTTAAAATCCAACAGGTTTATTTGGATCTTTCGGAGTGCTGCTCCTTCATCCACTCACCTGATTAATACTAAATGTGCTGATAATTGGACATGAACCAAATCCGGAGTGCTGGCTAATTGGGATGAGTTGTATTTGCAATGGGCTGAATTGTGTGGAGATTCCTTCAGAACATTGTGACTCCTGCACTACGCTATCAGGACTGTTCCGAATGGTTTGATTTGACTTATTATTGTCACATGTATTAGTATTCAATGAAAAGTATTGTTCCTTATGCGCTACTCAATCAAAGCATACCCTTCATAGGGAAGGAAACGAGACGGTGCAGAATGTAGTGTTACAGTTATAGTGAGGGACTTAATAGAAGTAGGTCCATTCAAAATTCTGTTGGCAGCAAGAAAGAAGCTGTTCTTGAGTTGGTTGGTATGTGACCTCAGACTTCTATATCTTCTTCCCAGTGGAAGAAGGTGGAAGAGGGTATGTCCAGGGTGCATGGGCCCCATTTCTGAGGCAGTGCCAAGTGCAGGCAGAGTCAGTGGATGAGAGGCTGGTTTGCGTGATGGATTGGGCGACATTCACAACCCTTTATAGTTTCTTGCAGTCTTGGACAGAGCAGGAGCCATACCAAGCTGTGGTATAACCAGAAGAATTCTTCCTAGGGCACCAGAGGTTATGGAGAGAAAGCAGGCAAATGGGGATGAGAAAAATATCAACCATCATTGAATGGCTGAGCAGCCTCAAAGGGTAATTCTGTTCCTATGTTTTATGTCAAATTTCCTTAGCCTCCTGAGAAAGTAGAGACATTGATGGGCTTTCTTAACTATAGTGTCAGCAATGGAGAGACCGAGATAGACTATTGGTGATCTGGACACCTAGAAACGTGAAGCTAATCAACCATGATTGAATGGCGGAGCCAACTCGATGGGCCGAGTGGCCTAATTCTGCTCCTGTGTCTTATGGTCAAAGGTCTTGAATGATAAGAAAGTAGGCATTTTCATCACCCTCCCTCATATGCCAGCTCTCCTGGAAGACCAGCAGAGTGAAGGTTCTTGTCGTTGATTTGGGATTGAGAAATCCTTCTACATTCTCCAATGATGTTTCTGCTCTGTTAGCTCAGTTTGCTGTGAACCTTCTGAGCTTCACTGAATCTTTTCTTTCTCTGGAGGCATGGGAATGGGGGTGAGGAGAGGTGGTGAAGTGGAGGGGAGTCACCCTTCACCCGCTTGCTATGACTATATTTGCTGGTGGTGGTTGAGATGTACATTTTATTTCAAACTGCTTTTACTGGAAGCAGTCAAAGTAAGGAGTCCTTCTGTCAGACAATTCCTGCACAGGTCTGCAGCGAGACTGAGTCCAACAGATTGCATCTTTCACCGCTTACATTCTCATGGTTTTATCTTGGGTGCACTTCACGGTGTTTGTCTATTACTGTTTTCCAAGGAATGTGAAGAGGCCATTCAGCCCTCCAGCCTGTCCCGTCATTCAATTTGACCAGTGGGCTTGTGAGTGGATTGTATGAATGGCCAAGGGCAGGTTGGTGGCACAGTGGTTAGCATTACTGCCTCACAGCGTCAGGGACCCAGGTTCGATTCCGGTTGACTGTCTGTGTAGAGTTTGCACCTTCTCCCTGTGTCTGCATGGGTTTCCTCCCATAGACACAAAGGCTATTTCTAAAGTTGATTTATTAGTCTCACAAGTAAGTTTACACTGCAATGAAGTTACTGTGAAAATCCCCCAATCGCCACAGTCCAATACCTGTTCGGGTACACTGAGGGAGAATTTAGCATGGCCAATGCACCTAACCAGCACGTCTTTCAGACTGTAGGAGGAAACCGGAGCACTTGGAGGAAACCCATGCAGACACGGGGAGAATGTGCAAACTCCACACAACCAGTGAACCCAAGCCAGGAATTGAACTCAGGTTCCTGGCGCTGTGAGGCAGCAGTGCCATCCATGCTGGTTAGGTGAATTGGCCATGCTAAACTTCTTCTTAGTGTCCCCGGATGTGCCTGTCGGGGGGATGAGTGGGGTAAATATGGGGTAAATAATGGGGTTAATAATAGAGGTTGTGTAGAGTGCTCTGTTGGAGAATCGGTGCAGATTCAATGGGCCAAACTAATCCCCCTGTCACATGTGTCTGTGGGAGTTTGCTACGCTGGCACTGGCTGCTGTGTTCTCTGCGTTGCAGCAGTAACCACAAGTGCCTCTTTGGTTACCAAAAACCAGGGTGTGCCTGGAGGTGGTGCAAGAGAAATGTAACTTCTTCGCTTAACCACAGCACCAAAATAATTAACCATTCCAGCAGTGACATTTCCAACAATATCTCCGACATCTCGCTTCCCCAAGGCTCAGTGTGCTTCAGAATATAGACTGCTCCTTGGAAAGAACAAACAACAAATATTATCGCTGATCTATTAATCCAGAAATGTTCTGGGGACCCGGGTTCGAATCCCTTCACGGCAGATGGCAAAATTTGAATTCAACAAAAAAAGTCGAATTAAGAATCTACTGATGAACATGAAACCATTGTCAGAAAAACCCATCTGGTTTCAAATTGGATGTTTCCACTTGTAGGAAAAACTAGAACCAGAGGGCAGAACCTCAGGCTAAAGGGACGATCCTTTAAAACAGAGATGAGGAATTTCTTTAGCCAGAGAGTGATGAATCTTTGCTACAGAAGGTGGTGGGGGCCAGGTCATTGAGTGTGTTTAAGACAGAGATAAATAGGTTCTTGATGAATAAGGGGATCAGGAGTTATGGGGAGAAAGCAGGAGAATGGGGATGAGAAAAGTATCAGCCCTGATTGAATGGCGGAGCAGACGCGATGGGTCGAGTGGCCTAATTCTGCTCCTATGTCTTATGGTCCTTAACTGGTCTGGCCTACATGTGATTCCAGAGCCACAGCAATGTGGCTGACTCTCAATTGCCCTCCTAGAGCAACTAGTGATGGGCAATAAGTGTTGGCTCAGCCAGCCACACCCATATACTATTAAAAAAATGTGAGAAAGAATTATTAGAATACAGTGTAACCTCTTGTCAATTTGTTAAATAGGTAGCAAAGAGGGAATGCTTTGCACTCTACCAACCCTTATGCAGCATAAATCTTTACTGCAAACAAACAGTTGGGTTTAATATGTGGCAAGCTCATAAAGTGTTCCGAGAATTGCGAAAGCATGATCTGTTTGGTTATAATCTGGTCCTTCTGCCCAAAGGAAATCTTAGCCTCCGACTCGAGACTTCTCTGTGCTGGTATTTTCGATTTGAGTCAGGAGCTTGGATCAGCAAGAGGGGATGCTCGGAACCATACGGGACCTTCCTCCCTCCGATAAATCATTTTGTCATACACCGTCCCTGACGCCTGCGTTGCCCCCGGGAACCTGACGCTGGCCCTTGTGAGTCACTGCATCTCTCAGTTGCCTTTTGCCTTCTATTCTTAGCATTGAGCAACAAGCAGGAAACAAAGAACCTTCGTCACTCTGTGCAACCACTTGGACCACTTGTGCCTTGAAATGTTTAAGTGATAAATCTCCATTCGACAGTTGTCTGCCTTCAGCCAACTCTTGATTGTTTAACTCTTTGCGTCTGGCATGGCATTGCGAAGCTGTGTTCTGAATGTCAGTGCAGCTGGGAATAGGCTCACTAACTGAGCCCCCTGTGGTGTGACTTCTTGGTGGTCTGGGAGCTGCAGTGTGACAGCCATGCTTACTGCCTAACCCAGATCTGTACTTTACAATGTCACTCTGCAACTGCTTATCGAGTGTTACAAGATCAGGGCTCTCCCTCTTGTATTTAATGTTGGTCTTTGGATTAATTACATATATTCTCTCTCACACACAAACACATACACACACACAGATGTACTGCCTCACACACACACACACAGACTTACTGCCTCACACACACTCCTGCACTCTGCATACACATGCACACTCTGCACACACACACACACACACCTGCACATAAACTCGCGCACACACACAAATACACTTACACTTGCAGACAAACACACACTCCCACACACACACTTATACACATTTTTACACACACACACTCAGTCTCTCTCTCTCTCTCGCTCACACACACATTCCTGCACACAGACGACATACACTGCTGCATACTCATACACACACACACAATTGCGTACACAGAGACACACACTCCTACACACACACTCCAGCACACACTTACACACTCACACACTACACAAACTCACTCACCCACTCACACTGCCTTATTACAGACACATTGTCTCATATTCATCCGCACTCAAATTCACACGCGTGCACCTGAATGAAAGAAGGTGTTCTCTCCATGGCACTGCCATCTTCTCCACTGACCCACTCCAGCTGAAATGGTGCAACCCTGCTTGTTAACGGATCGAGGCTGGGGGACAGTTAAACAACTCACTGAAGGAGGAAGCTCCACAAATATCCCCTTCCTCAGTGATGGAGGAGCCTGGCAAGCATTTGGAGTCATCTTCAGCCTGAAGCACTGAGTTGTTAATCCATCAGAATCTCCTCTAGAGGTCCCCAGTATCACAGAGGCCAGTCTTCAGCCAATTCAATTCACTCCTCATGGTATCAAGAAACAGCTGAAGGCATTGGATACTGCAAATGCGATGGACAATATTCCGGCAATATTGTGCTCCCGAATTTGCTGAGACCCCAGCCAAGCTGTTTCAGCACTGGCAACACTGGCATACAATCATACAATTCAGTAGGAGGCCATTCAGCCCATTAACAGTGTACTGACCAAAATCCCATCCAGGCCCTATCCCTGTAATCCATGTTTTACCCCAGCTAGTCTCCCTGACACAGAGGGGCAATTTATAGCGTGGCCAATCCACTGACACAATTTTTTTTAAAGTTTATTTATTAGTCACAAGTAAGGCTTACATTAACATTGTGATGAAGTTCCTGTGAAGTGCCCCTAGTCGCCATGCTCCGGTGCTTGTTCAGGTCAACGCACCCTCACCAGCATGTCTTTCAGACTGTGGGAGGAAACTGGAGCATCTGGAGGGAGCTCACGCAGACACGGGGAGAATGTGCAGACTCCACGCAGAGAGTGACCCAAGCTGGGAATTGAACCCGGGTCCCTGGTGCTGTGAGGCAGCAGTGCTAACCGCTGTGCCACCACACATCTTTCAGACCGTGAGAAGAAACCGGAGCATCTCGAGGAAGGCAATGCAGACACAGGGGGAAAAAAGTACAGACTCCGCACAGAGAGTCAGCCCCAAGCCGGGAACTGAACCCAACAATGTGGAAAATTGCCTAGGGGTGTGCTCTGGTACAAGAAACAGGACAAATCCAACCCGGCCAATCTGTGCCACATCACAGAAGCGGAAAGGTCGAATCATGATTACTTTCTGTGGGATCATGCCGTGCACAAATTGACTGCTGCGTTTCCGAGATTCATTTGCTTGACTGGGATGGAGGTGTGGGAAAGGTGATGAGAATGTTGTTCCACTGTTTTAAAAGATCACTTATTGTTGCTGTACCAGGCCTGGAGAAGAGGCTGCGGTGTTTGCGAAACAGACAGTCTGTAAAGCTGCACATGGATCTGGCATTGCTGTTTCAAATTGCAGCTATGGATAGTCCTTTCTCTCTCGCATCAGTCTGATTATCAGCGCAAAACCCACGCACTTTCAATTCTCCCTCCGAGATTCCTGTTCTGTTCCTCCAAACACCCACACACACTGTAAAGATCCTCCCAGGCCCTGAGTACAAGGAGCAATGAGAAGGTGAATATCTCACCATATTCATTTCTTCCTCGTTGCTTTATTGTGTCTATAAATGGAAAATATCAGCCCGCCAGGATAAATCCCAAGCTGAGGGGCAACAGTGTGATAGCAGCAATGATCTGATCATCTTAGCAAACTCATCTGAGGAAAAAGCATAGAATCCCTACAGTGCAAGAGGAGGCCATTTGGTCTGCACTGGTGCAAAGATGTGCAGGTTAGTGGATTGGCCATGCTAAATTGCCTCTTATTGTTAGGGCAATGAGCTGGGTAAGTACATGGGGTTATGGGGATAGTACCCTGGGTGGGATTGTAGTTAGTGCAGACTTGATGGGCTGAATGGCCTCCCTCTGCACTGTAGGATTCTATGATTCTATCATCCTCTAACACTAGAGTCAAATTAACATGACTAATCAATCTTACCCACATGTTTTTGGATGTCGTTGCTATAGAGGGAGTGCAGCGAGCGTTTACCAGGCTGCTTCCTGGGATGGCAGGTCTGTCATGTGAGGAGAGACTTAAGTTGGTTGGGATTATTTTCACTGGAGTTCAGAAGAGTGAGAGGGGAACTCACAGAAACCTATAAAATTCGAACAGGATTAGACAGGATAGATTCATGAAGAATGTTCCTGATTGCAGGGGGAGTCCAGAACTAGGGGTCATAGTTTGCGGATAAGAGGTAAACCTTTTAGGACTGAGGTGAGGAGAAATTTCTTCACCCAGAGGGTGGGGAATGTGTGGAATTCACTCCCACGGAACATAGTTGGGGCCAAAACATTGTGTGATTTCAGGAAGAAATTAGATATAGCTCTTGGGACTAATGTGATCAAGGGATGTAGGGGAAGTGAGGTGATCAGGATATTGAATTTGATGATCAGCCATGATCATAATGAATGGTGGAGTGGGCTTGAGGGGCTGGATGGCCTCCTCCTGCTTCTAGTTTCTTTGTTTGTGCTCAGTGCTGTAGTTTAAGGTGGTCTGCTCTTTATTGTTGGCTCAGATGGGTCACTGATGCTGTAATCATTGCTTTAGGAACTCTTGGCTGAATTGCCGTGAGGGCAGGCACACATTGCCAGTCTTTACAATCAAACGAGAAAGATTGAACCAGTCAATAGATCACAGAGTTCAGACAGTGCAGGAGGAGGCCATTCAGCCCTTTGTGTCTGCACTAGCTCCTCTCTTGGTGCCATTCTGCCCCTTCTCCTCCTGACCCTACACATTTTTCCTTTTCAAATCCCAGTCCTATTCCCTTTTGAAAGCTTGGATTGAACCTACGTCACCGCACTCTCAGACAGAGCACTCCAAACCGTAACTACTCACTGAGTAAAAGATGTTTCTGTCACTTTTACTTCTTTTGTCAATTATATTAAATCCACGTTCTCTCAATCACAATCCACTCATGAAAGGGAGCAGTTTCTCCCAATCCACTCTCTCCAGATCTCTCATTCTTTAGAATACCTTGTACAAATCTCCTCTTCTATTCTCATCCTTCCCTTCCAGAAGGAAAACAGCCCCAACTTCCTCCAATCTATCTTCAGAATGAAAGTTCCTTATCCCTGGAACCACTTTGTTGAGCGTGTTCACATCTTTCCTGCACTCCAGGTGACCTCTAACTCACGTCTTACACAAATTCACTATAACCTTACTCTACGCCCCTGTTAATAAAGCCACATGTACTGCAGATTTTATTACTGTCCTGCTACCTCCAGTGACATATATACACATATACCCGGGTCCCTCTGCTCCCTACAACCACCTTTCCTGCTACAACACAAAGAGCGAAGAAAATTACGGCCCTTAGGCCCTCCAAACCTGCACCAACAATGTTGCCGGACTAAACTAAAACCCCCTACCCTTCCAGGGACCATATCCTTCTATTCCCATTTGTCCAGACACCCCTTAAAATTCACTATCGTGTCTGCTTCCACTACCTTCCCCAGCAATGAGTTCCAGGTACCACCACCCTCTGTGTTAAAAAAAACTTGTCTCATACGTCTCCTTTAAACCTTGCCCCTTGCACCTTAAATCTATTCCCCCCAGTAATTGATTCTTCCACCTGGGAAAAAGCTTCTGAATATCCATTCTGTTCATACCCCTCATGATCTTGTAAACTTCTAACAGGTCTCCCCTCAACCTTCATTGTTCCAGTGAGAACAAACCAAGTTTTTCCAACCTCTCCTCACAGCTAACGCCCTCCATACCAGGCAACATCCTGGTAAATCTTTTCAGTACCCTCTCCAAAACCTCCACACCCTTCTGGTAGTGTGGCGACCAGAATTGAATACCATATTGCAAGTGCGGCCTCACTAAGTTTCTCTAAAGCTGCAACATGACTTCTCAATTTTTAAAATCAATGACCCAGCTACTCTCACCATGCACCGTGGAAAGCATTCTTTTTGGTTGTATCACAGCTTGGTATGGCTCCTGCTCTGCCCAACACAGCAAAGTTTCATGAACGTAGCCCTATCTATCACACAAACCAGCCTCTGTCTATGCTTCCCACTGCCTCGGCAAAGCAGCCAGTATAATTAAGGACCCAAAAAACATTCTCTCTTCCACCTTCTTCCATCAGGAAAAAGATGCACAAGTCTGAGATCATGTAATAACTGGCTCAAGAGCCTCGATTTCGGAATCAGGGTGGGGAAGAGGACATTCAGCTCCTCTAATCTGTTCCAGCATTCAGTTACCTGCTGGTTGATCAATTCCTCAATGTTATTTACTGGTTTTTTTTGTTTCTATAATCTCCTCATAACTCAACAGTTACCTTTCCCTGGGTTTTCAACACATTGATCAGAATTGGTTCAGGATGTTTTGTGAGTTGCAGAAGATTAAAAGTCACCTTCCTCCACAATCCATTGTCATGAATGTGAACCAGATTGATTCCTCCTCTCACTCCCATTGGTAAACAGAAAGCTTTCTTCTTTCATTTTTGAATTCACCCTTCGTAAGTCGCGGCATTTTCTCCTCAACCTTGAAACTTGGAGTTTTCCAAATGATTAGCTTCACCGACATTCTCTCTTTACAACAATATTCAAGCTCTGTGCCATCCTTTAAATCCCATTGCTTTTGTCCGAAGCCTGGACGTTTCATTTGATTGGTCTTGTGTCCAGAGATGGCAAGGTCGGTTGGCATGAGATGGAGGGGAATTGGTTGTATTATACCTGTGACAGATCCATAATAACTTAAGAAGCAGAACCATCCTTTGGTCATTGTATTTTATGTCAGTGTGTCACACTGTATTTAGCAAAAGAATGTCTCCATTGTTATAAGGGTATTTTATTTTCAAAATAATGGTTGGAATGCAAGTCTTGAGAGATAGTCAAGTCTCAAAGGTACTGACAAAGTGAGTGGAGGGAGGGTTAAGCACAAGTTAAAGAGATGCGTATTGTCTCCAGCCATGGAACAGCCATGGGGACCAAATTTGCACCTCAGTATGCCAACATCTTCATGCACAAGTTCAAACAAGACGTCTTCACCGCACACGACTTTCAACCCACGTTATACATTAGAACATCGATGACATTTTCTTCCTTTGGACTCATTGTGAATTATCACTGAAACAACGATATGATGATATCATCAAGTTCCACCCCACCATTAGACTCACCATGGACTACTCTCCAGAATTGATTACATTCTTGGACACACACAAGTCCATCAAGGACAGTCACATCTGTACTTCACTGTATCGCACGCCTACAGACAGCCTCACGATTCTCCACTCTCCAGCTTCCAGCCTAAACACCTTAGAGAAGCTATCGCCGACAGACAAGCCCACCACCCCCTCCCCCATATACAGGACTTGCTCAGATGAGGAGGATTGCAACAGACAGCTCCAAATGCTGAAAGATGCTCTCATAAGAACAGGATATGGTGCTCAACTCGTCAATCAACAGTTCCGACGCACCACAGCAAAAAAACCGTACTGCCCACCTCAGAAGAGAAGCACAGGACATGGCAGACAGAATACCCTTTGTTATCTAGTGCTTCTCCAGAGCAGAGAAGCTCCACCATCTTTTCTGGAGCCATCAACATGTCATTGATGAAGACGAACAACTTGCCAAGGCCATCCGCACACCCCCACTTCTTGCCTTCAAACAACCTAAGAGAAGAATTTCTCCGTGGTTAAGGGTCTTTTATGTCAGGGCTCCACACTGCATTTAGAAAGAGAATTTCTCCGTGTTAAGAGGCCCATCTTTCAAACATGGGCATGTGTTGATCCTGATTTGATTTGACATTAACATACAGTGAAAAATATTGTTGCTTGCAATACAAATAAAGCATACCATTCTTAGAGAAGGAAAAGAGAGGGTGCAGAATGTAGTGTTACAGCCATGTCTGGGGTGTAGAGAAAGATTAACTTAATGCAAGACAGGTCCATTCAAAAGTCTGATTGCTGCAAGGAAAAAGCTGTTCTTGAGTCAGTTGCTACGTGATCTCAGACTTTTGTATCTTTTTCTCGACAGAAGAAAGTGGAAGAGAGAATGTCCAGGGTGCATGGGGTCCTTAGTTCTGCTGGCTGCTTTGCAAAGGCAGTGGGAAGTGTAGACAGAGTCAATGGGTGGGAGGCTGGTTTGCGTGATGGATTGGGCTACATTCACAACATTTTGTAGTTTCTTGCATTCTTGGGCAAACCGTACCACTGTGCTGCATGTTGGACATTTACCCTACCTTATAGAAGCTGTGTGTTCATACCCTGCTTTGAGTTCAACTTGTTAGTGTTGCCCCCACGTTCGGTGAAGAATCTTTGTATCTGCTGCCTCAAAACAGGACACGTTGCTTCCACGTGGCTGGAGGGAGTTAGACAATAGGCACGTCCAAGAAGACATCTCTCTGTGTCATGTTCGCAATGCCTTTGCAGAACACACCAAATAATGAGTAGCCGCACCTGACACAGTGGTTGGCACGATGACACAATGGTTAACACTGCTGGCCCAAAGCACCAGGGACCAATATTCGATCTCCGACTTGGGGTTGCTGCCTGTGTGGAGTTTGCACCTTGTATCTGTATCTGAATGGGTTTCCTCTGGGTGACTGGTTTGCTCCCACAGCCCAAAGAAGTGGATTGGCCATGTTAAATTGTCCCTTGGTGTCAGGATAATTATCAGGGTAAATACATGGGGTTACAGGGCAGGAGACTTGTTGGTGCAAGACTCGATGGGCCAAATCCTCCATCCTGCAGGAAGTCTCTGATCTGGAAATACAGAACCATGATATATACTGACAATATAAAGCCAAAATTCAATGTGACTGTTTCTTGGGAAAGGATTTTACCACCTTTGGAGTCACCATGAGGATAAGCATGGAAATGGACTCTTGAGGTTATGTGATTGTGTGAAGAATACCCAACCCCTGTCCTGATGCAGCGGTATTCTGATTGGCCAGCAATGCTTTTTGAGTTTGTGATACAAGGCTGGAGTTGTCCCAGGAATTGGTGGAATTTTTCCATTCCTTTGCAGCGTTGCTTGGGTCAAATTCAAGAAACGAACATTTGAGAGAGTCACGGAGATGGTGGAGTGACAGCTTGGTCTGCTGGTCGGGATGGGTTCCTTGAACGAATTATCACTTACACGACAACTTGTAACATTGAAGGAAAATGCGTGATTTAAAGGCAAGCTATAAATAGTTTTCCAAATGTCTCATTTCCTTCCCAAACCATCTCATGCCAGCCTTATATAGTCAGCATTATTCAGGAATGCTGCAGAAATGTTTGGCAAACGTCCTGAGTCACCTCCGCCAACATATGCTCCCAATTAAAGATCCCTCGGAACACTGGCTTTCTTCTCCGAGCCGGAGCGCTGTGGAACGAGCAGTGACAAGACAGGATTTTATGTGTTGTGACTGCCGGCTCCTTAATGACATGATTTCCAGCAACCAAAACAAATGATAGGCCGTGTTGGAGTTTGGACGGGAGATCAGAGGTACAAGTTGGCCTGCTGCTCAAGATTGTCCAACACCAGGAGGACGTCAGCTCATTCATGTTAAAGCAGGAGTTCCACTCCAATAAGACCTGACATTAAGATGAGTTGTGGGAAATAATTCCTTCTTTTGCAACCTTGGCTCTGGCAAAGCACCAGTGTCAAACCGCACAATAAGATTCCAATCTGGAACTCCAATGTATCTGTTATGCTATATATCAATCATCCCGAACCTCTCGATTAGATTCCAGTCTATAACTCGCTCCCAGATATCTGTTATTCTATATATAAACCACCCCGAACCCCTCAATTAGATTCCAGTCTGTAACTTACTCCCGGGTATCTGTTATTCTACATATAAACCACCCCGAACCCTTCGATTAGATTCCAGTCTGTAACTCACTCTCAGGCATCTGTTATTCTATATATAAACACACTCCGAACCCCTCGATTAGATTCCAGTCTATAACTCACTCCCGGATATCTGTTATTCTACATATAAACCCACTCCAAACCCCTCAATTAGGTTCCAGTCTGTAACTCACTCCCGGGTATCTGTTATTCTATATATAAACCACCCTGAACTCTCGATTAGATTCCAGTCTATAACTCACTGCTGAGTATCTGTTATTCCATATATAAACCACTCCGAACCCCTCGATTAGATTCCAGTCTGTAACTCACTCCCGGGTATCTGGTATTCTATATATAAACCACTCCGAACCCCTCGATTAGATTCCAGTCTGTAACTCACTCCCGGGTTTCTGGTATTCTATATATAAACCACTCCGAACCCCTCGATTAGATTCCAGTCTGTAACTCACTCCCGGGTATCTGTTATTCTATATATAAACCACCCCGAACCCCTCGATTAGATTCCAGTCTGTAACTCACTCCCGGGTATCTGTTATTCTATATATAAACCACCCCGAACCCCTCGATTAGATTCCAGTCTGTAACTCACTCCCGGGTATCTGTTATTCTATATATAAACCACCCCGAACCCCTCGATTAGATTCCAGTCTGTAACTCACTCCTGGGTATCTGTTATTCTATATATAAACCACCCCGAACCCCTCGATTAGATTCCAGTCTGTAACTCACTCCCGGGTATCTGTTATTCTATATATAAACCACCCCGAACCCCTCGATTAGATTCCAGTCTGTAACTCACTCCCGGGTATCTGTTATTCTATATATAAACCACCCCGAACCCCTCGATTAGATTCCAGTCTGTAACTCACTCCCGGGTATCTGTTATTCTATATATAAACCACCCCGAACCCCTCGATTAGATTCCAGTCTGTAACTCACTCCCGGGTATCTGTTATTCTATATATAAACCACCCCAAACCCCTCGATTAGATTCCAGTCTGTAACTCACTCCCGGGTATCTGTTATTCTATATATAAACCACCCCGAACCCCTCGATTAGATTCCAGTCTGTAACTCACTCCCGGGTATCTGTTATTCTATATATAAACCACCCCGAACCCCTCGATTAGATTCCAGTCTGTTATTCTATATATAAACCACCCCGAACCCCTCGATTAGATTCCAGTCTGTAACTCACTCCCGGGTATCTGTTATTCTATATATAAACCACCCCGAACCCCTCGATTAGATTCCAGTCTGTAACTCACTCCCGGGTATCTGTTATTCTATATATAAACCATCCCGAACCCCTCGATTAGATTCCAGTCTGTAACTCACTCCCGGGTATCTGTTATTCTATATATAAACCACCCCGAACCCCTCGATTAGATTCCAGTCTGTAACTCACTCCCGGGTATCTGTTATTCTATATATAAACCACCCCAAACCCCTCGATTAGATTCCAGTCTGTAACTCACTCCCGGGTATCTGTTATTCTATATATAAACCACCCCGAACCCCTCGATTAGATTCCAGTCTGTAACTCACTCCCGGGTATCTGTTATTCTATATATAAACCACCCCGAACCCCTCGATTAGATTCCAGTCTGTAACTCACTCCCGGGTATCTGTTATTCTATATATAAACCACCCCGAACCCCTCGATTAGATTCCAGTCTGTAACTCACTCCCGGGTATCTGTTATTCTATATATAAACCACCCCGAACCCCTCGATTAGATTCCAGTCTGTAACTCACTCCCGGGTATCTGTTATTCTATATATAAACCATCCCGAACCCCTTGATTAGATTCCAATTTGTAACTCACTCCCGGGTATCTGTTATTCTATATATAAACAATCCCGAACCCCTTGATTAGATTCCAGTTTGTAACTCACTCCCGGGTATCTGTTATTCTATATATAAACAATCCCGAACCCCTCGATTAGATTCCAGTCTGTAACTCACTCCCAGGTATCTGTTATTCTATATATAAACCATTCCGAACCCCTTGATTAGATTCCAATCTGTAACTCACACCCGGATATCTGTTATTCTATCTATAAACCACTCCAGATCCGTTGATTTGATTCCAATGGTTAGCATTGGTGGCAGTTCACACAATAGTTTGCACTGCTGCCTCAAAGCTTCAGGGATCCACATTCAATCCCCAACTTGCGGTTACTGTCTGTGTGGAGTTTGCATCTTCTCTCTGTATCTGAGTTTCCTCTGAGTGACTGGTTTGCTCCCACAGTCACAAGAAGTGGATTGGCCATGTTAAATTGCTCCTTCATGTCAGGAGGATTAGCAGAGTAAATAAACATTTGACTGAACCTACAACACACTAAGTTGGTCTTTGTCTACACGCCAGCTATGAGTGTAATACTTTTCTCTTTATGTATGTAGCAGATATGATGTGGAGTTGTTGGCATTGGACTGTGGTAAGCACAGTAAATACTCTTACAGCACCGGATTAAAGTCCAACAGGATCTTTTGGTAGCACAAGATTTTGGAGCACTGCCTTGACTCACCTGATGAAGGGGCATCGCTCCAAAAGCTCATGCTACCAAATAAACCTGTTGAACTTTAATTTGTTATTGTGAGAGTACTTTTTCTGCTCTATGTACCATGTGTTTGTATAGCGCGCAAGAAACAATACTTTTCACTTGAGACTAATACATTTTGACAAAAAATTCAAATCTTTTTAGACATTATCACTCATTTTGTTTTACATCTGCCCTCATCACCTTCGCCAACAGTTATGACTTAGCAGGAGTTTTTAAACTATCGTGTATGTCTCAGTGGTAAGGTTAGCTTTGGCATGGAGCTGACTGAGATTAGAGAGTTTTCAAACTAGGCGTTGTTCCGTTCTGACACCAGAGGGCAGTTGATCTTTGCCGAGCTGAATAGCTCCTGCCAGGTGAATCGGAAATTGTACAGGAAGTGCCACACTGCCTTGCTTGACACCAGTCAGAAATTCTGCTCCAAACACTTGCTGTCACTTCGCAAAACAGCTGCAGGATTGTGACAAAGTTTGTTGGGCATCCAGATTGCTGAGTGCAGTCTACAGAGCCTTGGAGTTTCTGGATGGATGTCCTTCAATGAGAAGTTGACGAGATTGGGCGCATGTTCTCTGAAGCTTGGAAAACTGAGAGGTGACCTCATTCTTCACTCTGAGCATCTTTGCAGTTCTCCATCCCAGACAGCTGTAGATCAAAACCATCTCACTCAATGTTGCCTATCATAGAATCCCCACCGGCCAGAAGGAGGCCATTCAGCCCACAGACTCTGTATTGACTCTCTGACAGAACATTTTACCCAGGTTCTATTCTTGTATTTCCATGTACTTTTTGCGGATAACGATGCGGAGCATCAGGGGATGCAACTGGATGTAGATCAGTTGGAGACTTGGGCACAGAAATGGCAGATGGAGTTTAATCTGGACAAATGCATTTTGGAAAGTCTGATACAGATAGGAAATATACAGTAAGTGGCAGAACCCTGAAGAGTATTGATAGCAGAGGGATCCGGGTGTACAGGTACACAGATCACTGAAAGTAGCAGCGCAGGTGGAGAAGGCAGTTAAGAAGGCATACGGCATGCTTGCCTTCATCGGCCTGGGCACTGAGTTTAAAAATTAGCAAGTCGTGTTGCAGCTTTATAGAACCTTAGTTAGACCGTGCTTGGAATATAATGCTCAATTCTGATCATCATACTGCCAGAAGGATGTGGAGGCTTTGGAGAGGGTATAGAAAAGACTTACCAGGATGTTGCCTGGTATGGAGAGCACTAGTTATGTGGAGAGGTTAGAGAAAATTGGTTTGTTCTCACTGGAATGACAGAGGTTGAGAGCGTATCTGATACAAGCCTACAGGATTATGAGAGGCTTGGACAGAATGGATAGTCAGAAGCTTTTTTCCAGGATGGAAGAGCCAATTACTAGGTGGCACAGGTTTAAAATGTGAGGGGCAAGGTTTGAAGGAGATTTACAAGGCCAGTTTTTACACAGAGAGTGGTGGATGCCTGGAACTTGCTGCCGGGGGAGGTAGCGGAAGCAGATACGGTAGTGAGTTTTAAGGGCATCTTGACAAATACACAAATAGGATGAGAATAGAAGGATATGGTCCCCGGAAGGATCAGGGGTTTTAGTTCAGAAGGGCAGCGTGGTCAGTGCAGGTTTGGAGGGCCGAAGGGTCTTTTCCTATGCTGTAATTTTCTTTGTTCCTTGTTACCTTGCTAATCCCCCTGACCCATTCATCTTAACACAGGGTAATTTAGCATGGCCAATCCACCTAACCTGCAGTCACTGGATTCAGTTTTTCTGACTTCTCCATGTTGTCGAAACTTTGTGAAATTTTCAGAGCACTTGACAGGGTTATGGATTGGAGAGAGAGGGAGGCAGAACTGAACTCCTTTATTTTCTTGCTGAGAGCATGGAAGCAGAGGTGTGTCTGTTGTAAAAATCGGCTGTGGAGTTTATTCCTCAAATACTTGTGTCATTAATTTTTTAAACTAACTTGTTGCAAATTCTTTTTGGCATAAATCAGAAGTTTAATTTATTCACATGTTCAAACCTGGTGGGATGATCACAAGCTCTTGCAGAATGCACGCGCAGGGCCCACACAGTGCACACAACACACGCACAGCGCGGCACACAGCATATGCACATTTACAACACATGCACACTATCCACATACACAACACATGCACTACACATGCATTACATACAGCACTGCATGCAACACTACAAGCAGCGCAGCACACACACAGCACAGTGCACACACACGCATGCATGCATACAAGCCAGCAAGTGCACACACACACACACACACACACACACATAGTTTTACAAGTATGAACAACTTAGCAGGAAAAAAAAATCCCAGATTTGAATCACGGATTAAGGTGAGTTCCAAGTCTTGACAGTCAAAGTCAGAAAAGTGCTCTTTTAAGGACAAGTTTCAATTCCAGTGATTTCCTGGTTAGAGTGAACAGCACAGAATTCCCTGAAAATGGATGGGAATGCAGCGGGACCAGATTGGTGTACATGTACTTGGTCCGCTTGGCCAGTGATGGTCAGATAAACAGGCTTTAAGGAACTGAGAGTTGTTCCAGGTTGCTTGGTCAAGCTGGGGTTCTGCCGTGGGTCTTGTCGGTGGGAGATAACTGGCCACCTTCTCGAGTTCTTACAGAGATTGCCGAATGGTCACTCAAGTTATGTGACCTCCTTCCTCCACAGTGATTTCAAAGAGTCAATATTCCAAATTAATGGCCCTACTCTTGGCAGCTATTACTTCGTTAACCCTCGGACTCTGCTGGAAGAGTCCAGCAGAGACTCTTCTCTGCTGTGATAACACAGTTCAAATCACAGTTCAAATAATATCTTTCTGTAAGCCAGGTGGATATTCTCTGTGTATATTCAAGATGTATATTGATAGATGTTTGGAAACTAAAGATATGTGGGGTTAGTGTGGGAAAGTTGGGTTGCAATGGAAGGTGTGTTTTGATCATATAGAATGGTGGAGCAAGTTTGAAGGGCTGAATGGGTTACCCTTGCTCCTATTTCTTATATGTTTGCGTGAAGATAGTTTACCTTCAAGTGGAAACTGAACGGAATGGAAGTCTTTTCCAGCTTGTGGTACGTAATAGCTTTTTGGGAAAGACACAGTCAGATGTTTGGATAAAAGCAAATTAAAGTTTATAATTTGTTTATTAGTCACAAGTAGACTTACATTCATACTGCAATGAAGTTACGTTGAAAATCCTCTAGTGCCACATTCCAGCGCCTGCTCGGGTACGTTGAGAGAGAATTCAGCGTGATTGATTCATCTCACCTGTACATCTTTGGAGTGTGGGAGGAAACTGGGGCATCCAGAGAAACATAGGCATAAGAACATAAAAACAAGAACTTGGAGCAGGAGGCGGCCGTCTGGCCCCTCGAGCCTGCCCCACCATTCAATAAGATCATGACTGATCCGAAAGTGGTTCAGTTCCACTAACCCGCCTGCTCCCCATAATCCTTAATTCCCTTATTGATCAGAAATCTATCTAGCTGTGACTGAAATACGTGTAACAAGGTAGCCTCTATTGCTTCAATGGGCAGAGAATTCTAAAGATTCACTATCCTCTGAGAGAAGAAGTTCCTCCTCCCCCCTTTATTTTGAGGCTGTGTCCCTAATTCTGTTTTCCTTTCTAAATGGAAAGAATCTTTCTGTCTCCACCCTATTTAGCCCCTTCATTATCTTATATGTCTCTATAAAATCACCCGTCAGCCTTCTAAACTCCGAGTACAAACTCATGCAAATTCCACACAGTCAAGGACCCAAGCTGGGAATCGAACCCAAGTCCCTGGCGCTGTGAGGAACCAGTGCTAACCACTGTTCCACCGTGCCAACCCAGGATTTCAGCTGAATCTGATCCATGTTGCTGGAGCTTTTTACTATGAACGCTGGAATCTGAAACCAAAAGATTGGGCAGCACAGTGGTTAGCATTGCTGCTTCACAGCTCCAGAGTTTGCACATTCTCCTTGTGTCTGCATGGATTTCCTCTGTGTGCTCCGGTTTCCTCCCTCAGTCCAAAGATGTGTGGATTAAGTTGATTGGCCATGCTTAAGTTGCCCCTTAGTGTCCTGAGATGTGTCGGTTAGAGGGATTAGCGGATAAAATATGTAGGGATGGCGGGGTATAGGGCTTAGATGGGATTGTGGTTGGTGCAGACTCGGTGGGCCAAATGGCCTCTCTCTGTACTGTAGGGTTTCTATGATGAATGAAAAGAGAAAATGCTGGAAAATTTCAGCAGGTCTGGCAGCATCTGTCAGGTGGAAAAGAGAGCTGACATTTTGAGTGCAGATGATCCATGGTCAAAGCTGATGTTTGGTTGCTGACTGCCTCAATCAGTGCCTCCTTTACAAAGAGAATTTGACTTGTGTGTGTGCATTTCGATGGATATGTTTAAATGTTGCTGCGACATTACCATTGCTGAGCTTTGAGGAGATTCTGAGAAAGAGATTTTAAAATTCCAAAGCCCCTAAAGAAGATAATGTGACCAATCCGCCCCAGGGACTCGCGCCTGCCATTGTGTCTCTTTCCCAGTGCTAACTCACCTAATTATAGCAGGAGTGAGTCCTCCCAAGATAGGGTGAGAAAACCCACTCAATACAAGATGCAATCAGACTCGCACGTTGCAGGGAAGATTAAAAAAGAACAAGTAAAAGTCACTGAGTTCTCTCACCTAACTCCTTCACCTTTCTTTTTGGGACTGAAAAATTATTTTTACGTTCTTTGCGAGACAAGCCTTTTCTTTGTTATTCCCCTTCCATCTTCCTAATTTTCTGCAGTGCTTTGGCTTGTGAATGTGAATTTGACAGGAAGCCTCTCAGCTTTCCTCGCTGGTTTTAACACTCTGAGATGTTCCACATCATTGTAGTCCCTGCTTCACTCCCGTTGTGTATGGGAAGAGTAATCACATTGTCCAAAAGGGAGGGTAGGGTCCCCCTGGTTGACTGAAGGATCTGCTGGTGCCACCTTATCCCAGACTGCCTTGTTTCATTGACTTCTCCATCTGACCCGTGACACCATCATAAAACAGCCCTCAACTCAAGTTTGTTTGTCAGTGTCACAAGTAGGCTTACATTGACACTGTAATGAAGTGACGATCCCCTAGTTGCCAGTGTCTGTTCGGGTACTCAGAGGGAGATTTTAGTCCAGCCAATGTACCCAGCACGTCTTTCGTACTGTTGGAGGAAACTGGAGCACCCGGAGGAAACCCAGGCAGACACGGGGAGAATGTGCAAACTCCACACAGACTGTGACCCAAGCCAGGAATCGAACTTGAGTCCCTGGCGCTGTGAGGTAGCTGTGCCACCGTGCCATCTCTGTGTATAGCACTTGCCACCTTATTTCGGGGAAGATCTCAATATGCGAGAAGCAGTCGAAAGAAGGTTTACCAGATGTATGTCTGGAATGGATGGGTTGTCTTATGAGGAAAGATTGGCCAGGGTAGGCTTGTATCTGGTTTAGAAAAGTGAGGGGCTACTTGATTGAAATAGAATAGCTTCTTCCCTGCTGCCATCAGATTGTTGAATGGTCCTATCATAGTTTAAAGTTTGTTTATTGGTGTCACCAGTAGGCTGACATTAACACCGCAGTGAAGTTACTGTGAAAATCCCCTCGTCGCCACACTCCGGTGCCTGTTTGGGTACACTAAGAGAGGATTCAGCACTGCCAATGCACCCTAACCCACGCGTCTTTCAGAGTGTTGGAGGAAACCACGGAAGATAACTCACGCAGACACAGGGAGAACGTGCAAACTTCACACACAGACAGTGATCCAGGCTGGGAATTGAACCCATGTCCCTGGCGCTGTGAGGTAACAGTACCACTCTGCCGCTACCGGGATTATGGCTGAATCTAACCCACTGTTTCTGGATTTTTTTCACCGCTTTGAAGAGAAGTGTTTGCGAGGGCCAAGCCTGCTTTACTCTCCATTGGAATGGTTTACAATCCTGGGAATATCTCCAACCTCAGCAGGTTTCCCAGGAAATATGATGTTTGCAGTCAAACCCTACTTGCGAAAATGAAAACCCAGAGTAAAAACAAGCGTGTTTTTCCAAATGTGCGAATTGTGGGCAACGCAGTGCGACTGAGGGATAGAGGAACTGGTAGGAAGGGGATGGAATATTGTCTCCAACAAATTTCATTTCTGAAATGATTCCAGCAATCTCCCAGAGGAAAAGGAACCCTTGGACACCAAATACCAGGACAAGTCCGGAGAAAACAGATTCTATCAGGTCAGAGCAAAAGGCAACATCTCGCTTGATAGATATTGACACCAGCATAAATTACAGAGGAATGTGTAAGATCAATCTCAACCCAGTTTAACGCAAATCCATCCTATCAATAAAGATGGATCCTTCATTTGTCAGTATTACACCCTGACCCAAGGGAATAAAAAAAAATTATCCCTTCCTTCTCGGAGTCGCACGGTCATTCTCCCAGGTTGTATTGTGGAATCGCAGGTGGGCGGACCCGGGGAGGATGTGCAAACTCCATGTAGACTGGCACCCAAACCGGAAATCGAACCCTTGCGCCAGGCGCTGTGAGTGCTACTGTGCCACCGTGTAGCCACGTTTGGTCACAAACAGTCGACCCCAAGCAAACCCTTTCATTTATCAACTTCAGCCCAGTTTATGTATGAACGAGTGCCGAGATGAAAAGACCTTTGCATTGATGTTGCCTTGCCCACGCAGCTGATGATTCATCCTGCACCACTTCACCGCAGTGTGATGAAGGACAGTGCTTTCTGCCTTTGCTCATTGTTCACACAGCTCATCTGGAGTTACGCTGGGGTTGGCTTTGTGTCCGCTTCCCAGAGATTAAAAACAGCCCCGAGGACACCAATCAGTTTCCACATCCGAGCTCCTGACAAAGCCAGTTGGATTGAATGGACTGGTCAGCGAGTCATGATCACCATTTGTTCTTCACATCAATGCGTTCAAACAAAAGACACTTACAATGAGATGACAAGCAACGTTGGGTGGAATACTTGTTAACTAAACCACTAAAAAAAATACAAAAGTCTGAGATCACATACCAACTGACTCAAGAACAGTTTCTTGCCTGCTATCAACAGATTTTTGAATGGACCCTGCCCGATATTAAGCTGACTTTTCTTTCTCTTCACCCTAGCTATGAATGTAACACTACACAGAGCATCCGATGGGTTTCCTCTGGATGCTCTGGGTTTCTCTCACTGTCTGAAATACACACTTGTTTGCTGCATTGGCCATGGTAAATCCTCCCTCAGTGTACCTGGACAGGTGCTGGAGTGTGGCAGCGAGAGGGATTTTCACAGTAACTTCCTTCTCTGTGTAAGGTCTTGATCATTTCCATTTCAACACCACTGATGTAGACGTGGGTATGTTCTCCTTTATGCTTCCTGAAATTGATGACAATGAGGGAGAGATTATTGTCATTGCACCAGTTCACCAGATTCTCTAACTCTTTCCTGTACTCTGTGTCATCATTTTTCGAGATCCGACCCACTATGGCGGTGTCGTCAGCAAACTTGAGAATCCTACTGGAGGGGGATTTGGCCACACAGTTAAAGATGTATAAAGAGTATAGTAGGGGGCTGAGAACACAGCCTTGTGAGGCACTGGTTTTAAGGATAATTGGGGAGGAGGTGTAGTTGTCTATCCTTACTGATTACAGTCTGTGGATTCGGAAGTTCAGGATCCAGTAGCAGAGGAGGAACCAAGCCCCCAAGTCATGGAGTTTGGAGATGAGTTTTGTAGGTGTAATAGTTTTGAAGGCTGAGCTGTTGTCAATAAATAGGAGTCTGGTGTAGGTTTCTTTGTTGTCGAGGTGTTCCAGGGTTGAGAAGAGGGCCAGGAAGTTGGCATCTGCAATGGATCTATTACAGCGGTCAGTGAAGTATAGTAGATCCAGGCAATTGGGAGGCTGGAATTGATTTGTGCCATGACTAACCAGGTCATGGAGATTGGAGTTGGTCCGATAGTCAACGTATTCTTGCTGATTCGTAAGGCTATATTCTCAAATACAGGAGTGGGGAGGTTTGCGTTGAAGGAGTTGTGTTTGCCACACTATATATCTGATCAAAAACCTCACCAAGATTCCATGTCGACTCATGAGATCCCATCTTAGGCTCAAACCTGAACACCCCCACTCGACTTGTGAATTATCGAATGAAACATTGCCAACTTTCAGGCGCTGAAGTTGTTTAATAACTTTAACAATGCAAACAGGAGCCTTCCAACAGTCTACTCCTTTGTCACCATGGAGCTGAAGAGATTGCTGTCGGATCCTGAAGTGTTCTTTCATCTGTGGGTTTGAGTTGAAGGCAGAAGTCTGTTTCTCTGTGCTGGGCTGTCATGTTTGTGAGGGAATTTCTTTCATTCTATCCAGTCACATTCCTGTTCATTCACACGTCATTGCAGAAATGGTCTGTGGATTCGTGTCATTACCTTGGATTTGATTTATTATTAATAATAAATATATACAATAATAAATAAGTATGTAAAATTCTTTTACATACAGTAAAAGAATTGTTTTTTACACCCCATACAGATAAAGCATACAATTCATAGAGAAGGAAAGGAGAGGGTGCGGAATGTAGTGTTACAGTCATAGCTACGATAAGATCAACTTAGTGCGAGGTAGGCCCATTCAAAGTTTGATGATCGAGGGAAGAAGCTGTTCTTGAGTCGGTTGCTACGTGACCTCAGAATTTTGTATCTTTTTCCCGATGGAAGAGAGAATGTCTGGAGTGCGTGGAACCCTTGATTATGCTGGCTGTTTTCCGAGGCAGCGGGAAGTGTAGACAGAATCAATGGATGGGAGGCTGGTTTGAGTGATGGACTGGGCTCCATTCATGACCCTTTGTAGTTCCTTGTGGTTTTGGGCAGAGCAGGAGCCCATACCAAGCTGTCATACAACCAGAAAGAATGCTTTCTATGGTGCAAGTGTAAAAGTTGATGAGAGTTTTCGCTGTTAGGCTAAATTTTCTTAGTCTTCTGAGAAAGTAGAGGTTTAGTGGAACAGACAATCTCACTTCAAATGCCAGACTGTGAGGCAGCAAAGCTGAAGGCATGCATTGCAAACAAAAATTGTTATGGGTATGTAACATTAGCTACATTGAAGATGCATCTGGATAGATATTTGAATAGGGAGGAAATAGAGAGATATGGACTGAGTAAAGGCGGAAGGTTTTTTATTGAGTTAGGGCATTATGATCGACACGGGTTTGGAGGGCCAAAGGGCCTGTTCTTGTGCTACACTCTTCTTAGTTCTACGTGATATACTAATTCACCTTTTCTCTACTACTTCACCACTCCTCAAACATCCCAGGAAACTTCTAACTGGGTCACTTCAGCACCAGGTAGGATAATTCCTGAGACCATGCCAAACAAGAAATGCAAGTCACTTTGGGAGAACAGCTTTGGTTTTGGCTGACTTGAGGAAATCACTCAGCGAGACCAGGGGAAGTCAATTCTTCGTTGCCCTGAAGTAATCCCTCTGACCCTCTAAGAAGATAATTGCAAAGACAGGATGTGGTAAACATTCTCAGATACTCGAGCCAAGAAGTCCATCGAGCTGACTTCAAATGCAATAAGAGACATAGAACATAGAACATTACAGCGCAGTACAGGCCCTTCGGCCCTCAATGTTGTGCCGGCCAGTGGACCCTCTAACCTAAACTATTCCAATATCCAATTCCAATAGGAGACTATTCCGTCTCTCTCTTTCTCTCTCTGTGATGAAGTTGGTGTGATGATAAAGATAGGACAACTTGCACTGGTGTGGCACCTTTCACCAGCTCAGAGACTGTTTCCTCAGGTGGATGTAGCTGTTAATAGGGGGCATAACTACAAGGTTCATGATGGGAGATAGTGGAATAAGCAAGACATTGGAACTTTTGTTCTGGGAAATAGCTCCCAAATTATTCCAACAGTCTAAACCAGTCAGGTGAGATCTGATGGAAAGTTCCTGCAGACTTTGGAATAATATAATTTTTTTTGTGTAAGTTTGCATGACATATTAGTTGCACTTGTCTACGTATCTCCTAGACAGACCAAAGCCAAAAGGATGGGAGGTTAGCACTTCTATTCTGTTCATTCACAGAGTTGAAGTCTGCCAAACTTACCTGGTCTGGCCTACATGTGACTCCAGGCCCACAGCAATGTGGTTGACTCTTTATTGCCCTCTGTGTTGGGCAATAAATATTGGGCACAGCCAGCCATGCCCACATCCCATGAATGAATAAACAAAATGTTTCTCTTTGATTCTTCTTCAAAGTGGCAATATAGGTGGAGAAGGGAGTCAAGAAGGCATACGGCATGCTTGCCTTCATCGGCCAGGGCACTGAGTTTAAAAATTGGCAAGTCGTGTTGCAATTTTATAGAACCTCGGTTTGGCTACACTTGGGATATAGCACAGAATTTTACCAGCATGTCTGTCCAAGTTTTGCACGATCCTGCTGAGGCCAAAGGGGAATGCTGTTCTCCAAGATGAGCACCCCCCCCCGCCACCAATTTGGGAGGTAGTATTGGAAATATATACGCTAGTGACATGTAAGGGGTGTCTTGACAGATACGTGAACAGGATGGGAATAGAGGGATCTGGTGTCCGGAAAGGTAGGGGGTTTTAGTTCAGTCGGGGCAGCATGGGCGGTGCAGGAGGGCTGAAGGGCCTGCTCCTGTGCTGTAATTTTCTTTGTTCTTTCAGCATTACGTCCTGTTCAAACTCAGGGGATAAATAGACTGTCAGAGAATGATCCACAGCAGATACGAATCATTCAAATAATGGACAAGAAATGGAACATTTCAATCAAGCCTGAGAGAAATCTTTACCTCCACAGTGAAGAATACCTTCTGCCATTCACGACTCACAGTTGGTATAACGTCCATTTGTAACATGAGATTAGGCAGTAAATTTAACCTCCTGCTTGGCAGACCAGTAAGGTAGCAGTGTTTTCATGAAATCAATGCAGAATGTAGCCATTCAGCCCGTTGAGCCTGCACCAACAAGAATCCCACCTAGCCCCTATCCCCTTAACCCCACTTATTAATCCCGCTAGTCCCCCCTGACACAAATGGGCAGTTTAGCCTGGCTAATCCTCCTTACTGGCATATCTCTGGAGGAAACCGGAGCACCTGGAGGAAATCCACACAGACACGGGGACAATGTACATATTCCTGACAGTCAGTGACCCAAGCTGGGAATTGAACCCAGATCTCTGGCGCTGTGAGACTGAAGTGCTAACCCATTCTGTCACCATGCCATTTTATGAAGGTAAGTCGGATCTGCCCAAGCTTGTTGGGTTAGTTTTCTAAAGTCATTCCAAGGTGGAATAGGGGAGCATTCAGGGACTTGAAAAAGACATTCAGTTAAGCTTTGCAAATGCAACTATTAGCTAAAGTGAGAGCGGATAGAGTTACTGACAGACATTGGGAGACAGGTGAGATGGGATGAAGGGAAATATATTATGAATGTTGGCGTGTGCTAAGTGACATTTGCAAGGGTTTGTAGTGAGCTACGCAATGAATCAGATGAAAGAATGGGAAGTTATAGAGCCAACTTGTAGACAATCCCAGGAATTGTAAATCAATGGGGGCAAAATCTCACAAAGGGGACACAAGCAGTTGAAGCGAGAGGGGATAAAGCACAGCAGGTAACATCGAGTGTGGGCAAGTGAAGGATACACCTCTTCAGATCCAAGGCAGATTGATTCAAATATCTCTCGAATGATGGGAACCACAAACTGGAGGGAGGAAGTGATATGGATCACACAGTGCTGGTGCATGGGTACAGGAGGTAGTGAGAAAGGTGACTGGGATGTTGACAAGGAGACTCCACTCCACTTCTACAGCAGCTTGAGTTGCTTTCAGATCTGGATACTGCATCTTACAAAGAACGCCCATTGACAAAATGATATTGGGCAAGTGCGCATCTTAAATTCAAGTGGTTAAGCAGGGATTGATTTAGGAATTTGAAGATTTGATTTGGTTTATTATTATCATATGTATTAACATACAGTGAAAAGTATTGTTTTTTGTGTGCTATACAGACAAAGCATACCACACATAGAGAAGGAAAGGAGTGAGGCAGAATATAATGTTATAGGCATAGCTCGGGTGCAGAGAAAGATCAACTTAATGTGAGGTAGGTCCATTCAAAAGTCTGATGGCAGCAGGAAAGAAGTTGTTCTTGAGTTAGTTGGTACGTGACCTCAGACTTTTGTATCTTTTTCCCGACGGAAGAAGGTGGAAGAGAGAATGTCTGGGTTTTGTGGGGTCCTTGATTATGTTGGCTGCTTTTGCCAGGCCATGGGAAGTGTAGACAGTGTCAGTGGATGGGAGATTGGTTTGTGTGATAGACTGGGCTTTGTTCAAGACCTTTTATAATTCCTTGCGGTTTTGGGTGGAGCAAGAGCCATACCAAGCTGTAATATTATCTGGAAAGGATACTCTCTATGGTGCATCTGTAAAAGTTGGTGAGAGTTGTAGCGGACATGCCAAACTTCTTTCATCTTCTGAGAAAGTAGAGGTCTTGATGGACTTTCTTAGCTAGTGTGTCCACACTGGGGGACCAGGACAGGTTGTTGGTGATCTGGACACCCAGAAACCTGAAGCTCTCAACCATTTCCACTTCATCCCTGCTGATGTAGACACGGGCATGTTCTCCTTTACACTTTCTGAAGCTGATGACCATCAAGTTTCATCTTCGTTAGGAGGAAATACAGCCAAGTTATTTGTTACTCGAGTACAGAATCCCAGTACGGGGATAGAGAGTGCAGGGAGGGAACAATATGAAAACAAGAGTAATGATACTGGGGAGCAGCCTTCTGGAGATAGTGGGATGAGGGAATCCAGATCAAAGAGTAGTTAATGACGTTTCGATGCAGATTAGCCATGATCAAACAGCTCGAGGAGCTGAATGGCCTTCTCGTGTTCTGATGAGCTGCTTTATGAAGTAATATCAATGTTAACACTGATAATTTTTCAGAGAAAATAGAATTGATGGGAATTGAGATGATTGCAAAGTTGATTGTGAAATATTTTTAGAAATCAACATTGAATCCACCCACAACTGGAACCTTGACCTTCCTTTGTACTTTCCCAAAGATAAGTGCTCCTGCTTGTTTTATCACAAAGAAATTGGGCCCAACAAATGTGTAGGTTAGGAATAGGAGGAGGGCACTCAGCCCTTCGGGCCTACTTTGCTATTCAGTAAGACCATGACTGATCTGATTAGAACCTTAACCACACATTCATAGAATTTAAAACAGTGCAAAAGGAGGCCATTCAGCCCATCAAACCTACCCTAGCAACAATCCCACCTGGGCCCTTAACCCCACATATTTACTCTGCTAATCCCCTTGACACCGAGGAGCAATTTTTAGCATGGCCAATGCAGACCATGGGAGGAAACTGGAGCACCCAGAGGAAACGCACACAGAACACAGGGAGAATGTGCAAACACAGTGACTGAGACCAGAATTGAACCCGGGTCCCTGGCGCTGTGAGGCAGCAGTGCGACCCACCGTGCGATTCCTGCCTATCCCGGATAACCTTTCACCCACTTGTGAGTCGGGAATCTACCCACCTCTATCTCCGAAATATTGGATGGCTCTGCCTCCATGCCTGTCTGGGGGGATAGAGTTCCAAAGATTCACAACCCTCTGACAGAAGAAATCTCTTCCCATTTTAAATGGGTGATCCCTTACATCTAAAGCGTGTGCCCCTCCCTCTAGTCTCTGTCACAGGAGGAAATATCTTTTCATCATGGGTGGCACAGTGGGTTAGCACTGCTGTCTCACAGTGCCGAGGACCCGGGTTCAATTCCTAGCTTGGATCACTGTCTGTGTGGACAATGCTGATGTGGTGCCTGTTTGGAATGGCCCAAGGGCAATGCCTGAGGTGGGCCCCTCTCCTCCTGTGAGCAGCTCAAGGCTCAATGCCACAACACTGTGGCGTCTCTCGCACAGCACTGAGACCTTGAGCGTCAGAGCCTGCCAGTAACCGGCTGTAGTGGCACGATTCTCACCTGCATACTTGATTGAGGAGCTATTTTTGGATGGTGTGTATTGCAGAGAATGAATAATCTGTTGCTGAACACCATGTTCAGACGCTAGTGAGGCTACAATCTCTCTGCCAGTGTAGTGTGCATGTCTTCTCTCAGAGTACACCAGACAACGTGACAACTTTGGGATTTGTTTACTGGGAATCAAACAGAAATACAGGCCACCCATCTTCAAGGGGAGTCGCGGAGGGATTGGGAAATGTTGTAAACACAGGGATCTGGATGAAATTAACGGCAGTATCTGATCGGAATTTTTTTTGTTGTTGTTGCTTATCTCTCGGTCCTGGGAGCAGCCAGGTCGAAGGTCGGAGCCTGAGAATCATTCAGGTTGATGAGTTAGTAGAGCAAGAAGTTTGATTCCAATCTTGGGTCACTGCCTGTGTGGAGTCTGCACGTTCTCCCCATGTCTGCATGGGTCTCCTCTGGGTGCTCTGGTCTCCTCCCACACACCAACGATGTGCTTATTGGGTGGACTGGCAGTGCTAAATTGCACCTTAGCACCCCGAGAATTTCATAGAATCATAGAATCCCTACAGTGCAGAAGGGGACTGTTTAGCCCATTGAGTCTGCATTGACCACAATCCCACCCAGGCCCCCTTCCTGTAATCCCACATATTTACCCTGCTAACCTCATGACACAAGGGTCAATTTAGCATGACCAATTGACCAAACAGGCAAGTTAGATGAATTAGCCTCGGAAAACGTGTGGGTTACGGGGAGAGGGAGGGGAGAGAGTCTGGGTATGATACTGTGTCGGAGAGTCGGTGCAAACTTAATAGGCCAAATGGCCTCTTCTGCACTGTCTTTGATTCTATCCTACGGGGATGAGGGAGTCAGTAGGTGGGAGAATGGTCGGGACGCAAAATGGAGGGAAGCATTGTGAGAACGCCGGCAGTGACTTGGAAAAAGGGAATGAAACAAGGAAAAGTCGAAAGATTTGACACATTTCAAACTTATCACCTCAACACTCACGTACATCACATCATCTGACAGTAACAGCAAAGAAGGAAGGGTTCCTAACTGCTCACGATCCTGAGTATCTCAACATTGGCACAACACACACTGGCGGCTCGAAAACTGGAAAGGTTGAAGCAAGTTGCCTCTGGCAATATCCTTGTATCCATCGTAGTTATTTTCACCATGTCTTAATACATCCAGTCATGTTACATCTCAAAGATAAAAGAAATGACGTGGGCACTTTGAGATGCTCTGACACAAAAGCTTGGATTTATTTTGGTAACATCTGTGGCAGGAGCAAGCACGTCAGTGATCTTGTGTGACTGATCCGAGACGTAGGGAGCAAAACAGCAAAATAATGTCTGGAAATGATTTAGTTGGTCCATTGAGAGTGCTCCAGACTACATTGGCTCTGCTTTTTAATGAGATGCCTTCTACCTGACCAGGCTCCCCTTCTACCCCTGCTAAAACCATCTTCTACCATGCGGCAGCTTGGTGGCACAGTGGTTAGCACTGCTGCCTCACAGTGCGAGGTTCAGTTCCCAGCTTGAGTCATTGTCTGTGGGGAGTTTGCACATTCTCCCCATGTCTGCATGGGTTTTGTCCAGTGCTCTGGTTTCCCCCCACAGCCCAAAAGGTGTGCAGCTTAGGTGCATTGACCACACTCGATTCTCCCTCAGTGTACCCAAACAGGAGCCAGAGTGGGGGATTTTCACATACCTTCATTGCAGTGTTAATGTAAACCTACTTGTGGTTAATAAATAAACTTTATCTAACTGCCTTGAAGAGAACTATCTGGGACTAAATCAGGAGAAATACTTTCTCAATGATATGTCCTCTGTCCCAGTCAAAATGAATTCCAACTTCCTCATCAGGATCACCTTAGGCAACTCCAACACATGGAATGTCGACAATGGCACTTTCACATCTATAGATACAAAGATCACACTCAAATACCACAATCACTTTGAGCATTGGTCAAACATCTCATCCAAAGGTTAGCACTGAGGGAAATGCAGCATGCCCTCTGTACTGCCTCATGGTCTGTGCCAAGGTGGGCACAATGGCACAGTTTGTAGCACTGCTCCCTCACAGTGCCAGGACCCCATGTTCAATTCCCAGCTTGGGTTACTTTCTGTGTGGAGTTTGCCCATCTGTTTACATTTCCTCCCACAGACTGAAAGACATGCTAGTTTGGGTGCATTGGCCGTGCTGAATTCTCCCTCAGTGTACCCAAACAGGTGCTGGAGTGTGACAGTGTTAACGTAAGCCAACTCGTGTCAACAATGAAATAAATTTAAACATAAATCTCTGGACTGGGTTCTTAAAATAGTCAATCTTTAGGTGGATTGGCCATGCCATATTGTTCCTTTGTGTACCAGGATGTGTGGGTTGGGGGATTAGCAGGGTAAATCTGTGAGGTTGTGGGAATAGTGCCTGGGTGGGATTAGGGTCGGTGTAGACTGGATGGGCCAAATGGCCTCTATTGCACTGCAGAGTTTCAATGGTTTCTATGGCAACATGATGTGGTGACCAGCTGACCCAGTAGAAATTGGAAGCAGATGGGGATTGGGTGGTTCACGTGTTTGTGTAACAAAGGATCCTTATTCAACCCTTGCTTTGTGAAGTTGTTTCTTCAGTTTATTACCTCTTGCTACTCAAGGATTCTTATTGCTGGATGGACATGGGGCTTGTGTCCACGATGGGTCATCTCAGAGTGTTAACAACTCAGCAATGCTCGTCGCGGTCGGTCCAATGGCTCAGACATAAGAATCTCACCAAAGTAGTGTGCATGTAGAATGAAGTGGAGACACATTGTCAGAAGCGTTAGGAATATTGATGCAGCGAGGCTGAAGGATTAGTGTGTAGGGTCCGTGAGTGGAGCTGAGAATTATAACACCTCTGTAGCGTGCTACCTATAAGGACCCAGTATGTAACAAGATTGAATAGGTTCAGTCCATTTCCCAGAACCTGGCAGCCCACAAAACTGTGTCCAATTGAAAGCTGTGCTGAAATTGGTATCACTGTTACACCAGAGGAATGACTGGGATACTAAAGGGGTCAGATTTACAGGGACAGAGTTACTGGGGCTAACACCTGAAGGAGGTTGGAGAGAAAGCAGAAAATGCAAAACAGGGAGATTAAAGGAGAGGGTGTTTGTGGTAAGTCTGCAGTGAATTTGGGAGGCATCCAAATACAACACATATCCCAGAGTTGAGTGAGCAGGAATTTGGGTGGTATAGCTTACAGGGAGTGGTGTTGTGGATAGCTTGGAGTATGGAGCGTAATGGTACAGCAAGGAGGACACTGGAGAAACAGAGTTTGGAGACAATAAAGTCATGAGTTGAGGATTTTGAGAATGGCTGCAGAGGATGACTGTAGAATTCTGAGATGCAGAGGGATGTAGGTGCGTGAGTCAGAAAAAGATGGTATGCAGGTACAGCATGTCAACAAGAAGCCTAATGGAATGTTATCCTTTATACCTGGAGGAATGGAGCATAAAAGTAAGGATGTTCAGCTTCAGTTATGAAATGTGTTGGTGAGATCGCATCTCTAATACTGTGTGCAGTTCTGATCTCCTTAACTTAGGAAGGAAGTAAAGACAATCTTTTTGCACAGAGGGTAGCGGGTGCCTAGAATTCACTGCCAGAGGAGGTAATGGAATCAGATGTGATCCAGGCACTTTGACCAATGCATGAATAGGATGGGAATAGAGGGATACAGTCCCCAGAAGGGTAGGGGTTTTTTTAGTTCAGTCAAGCAGCATAGTCGGTGCAGGCTTGGAGGGCCAAAGGGCCTGTTCCTGTGCTGTAATTTTCTTTGCACTAAAAATATTGGAGGTGGTTTGGGGAGGTTCACTTGGATTGATACCTGGAATGAGTGTGGTGTTTTATGAGTGGGGTTTGGCTGAAGAGTGGATTCAGTATGCCTGTGTCCTGCTGAGAGTGTTCCCTCCACACTAACAGGTTGGGAAGAGTTAGGGCTTGGAGGTTTTGGTTCCAGTGCAGGCATTGCTCTTGGTTTTTGCCGCTGTGTAACCAGACCTCAGTATGACGTGTAAGAGACTGCAGTGGGACACGCACCCAAAGCCACATAATGGCAGAAATGAGCACCATCTGTTGAGTAATCTACTCGTTCCATTCCCATTTGTATCAGTGTTGACACTAAATATTTCTTAGCACGCTTCATTCATTATTAATCAAGCAAGTATTGGACTGCATTCTCCTGCAAGAATATTTACTTGAACAATTCTGATAGGGGCCCTTGTATTTTCATTCACTCCAAGTCTGCATCATTTTGTCCCCTTCTCTTTCTCCTCCTCCCACTCCTCAAGTGATGGTTGACCAGCTTGTCTCCAGGTGCCTGACTAAGTTTTAATTTCCCAACAAGACGTGAGAGAGTTTTTTTTCGCCCAAGTCTGCTCTCGCTTTGACATCCCCCTCCCTGGAACCCCTCTGTTATGAAGGGATTCATTTTTTGCTTTCCTGCTTGATGACATCCCCCAGATCACACTCGCTTGGTGAGTGTGTAAATGGTCACTCTGTGTCAAATCACTCAGTGCAACATTGTGGGGTCTCTGTGAAATGAGTGGACTGAAATGGTCTGATTTGATTTATTATTGTCACATGTATTAGCATACAGTGAAAAGTATTGTTTCTTGCACGCTATTCAGACAAAGCATACTGTTCATAGAGAACCTTAAGAAGTCTCACAACATCAGGTTAAAGTCCAACAGGTTTATTTGGTAGCACAAGCTTTTGGAGCGTAGCCCTTCATTGGGTAAGTCATTCATCCAGGAGGAAAAGAGAGAGTGCAGAACGTAGTGTTACAGCCATAGCTAGGGTGAAGAGAAGGATCAGCTTAATGTGAGGTAGGTTCATTCAAAAATCTGACAGCAGCAGGGAAGAAGCTGTTCAATTGATACAAGTCTTCAGATTTCTGTAACCTTTTCCTTATGGAAGAAGGTAGAAAAGAGAATGTCCAGGGTGTGTGAGGTTCTCAATTATGCAAGTTGCTTTGCCAAGGCAGTGGAAAGTGTTGACAGATTCAATGGATGGGAGGCTGGTTTGCGTGATGGACTGGGCTATATTCACAACATTTTGTAGTTTCTTGTGGTCTTGGGCAGAGCTGGAGCCCATACCAAGCTGTGATACAGCCAGAAAGAATGCTTTCTATGGTGCATCTGTAAAAGTTGGTGAGAGTCGTAGTGGACGTGCCAGATTTTTTTAGTCTTCTGATAAAGTAGAGGCATTAGTGGACTTTCTTAACTACAGTGTCAGCATGGGGGGACAGATTGTTGGTGATCTGGACACCTAAAAGTTGAAACTCTTGTCCCTTTCCACTTTGTCCCAGTTGATGTGGACAGGGGCATGTTCTCCTTCACGCTTCCTAAAGTTGATGACAATCTAGTTTGTTTTGTTGACATTGAGGGAGAAATTATTGCTGCTGCACCAGTTCACCAGATCCTCTATCTCATTCCTGTACTCTGTCTCATCATTGTTTGAGATCCGACTCACTACGGTAGTATCGTCATTAAACTTGAAAATTAAGTTGAGGGGAATTTTGGTCACACAGTGCCAATGTTTGATCCTCTCACCTCCATGGTCATTTATTAACAGCCTCTGATCTTTTTCTCACCTGGGTGCTATCATTCATAAACTCATCAGATTTCAGAGCAGAATTTGGCCATTTGGCCCATTGAGTCTGCTCCACCATTCAACCATAGCTGATATGCTCCTCATCCCCATTTTCCTGTCTTCTCCCCACAACCCTTCAACCTATTAAAAATGTCTAACTCCTTCCTAAATTTACTCACTTCCCAGATTCGACCGCACTTTAGAATAGCAAATTGCACAGATTCACAAATCTTTGGGAGAAGCGGTTTCTCCTCAACTCTGTTTTAAATTTGCTATCCTTTATCCTCAGACCATGACCTGTTGTCCGAGAATTCCCCACAAGAGGAAGCATCTGCTGCTCATCTACTTTATCCACAACTTTTATCATCTTGTATACCTCAATCTGATTTCCACTCATTTTTCTAAGTTCCAGAGAGTATCGACCTAAACTGTTCAATCTCTCATTGTCTTGGGTGGGAAAGAGCAGACTTGATCTTTAACCTCTGCTGCTGCAGTTGTTGAGTTTACATCTCGTAGCCTGACAAATGAAATCCAAGAGTGTAGACATCAGTGGCTTGGCCAGCTTTCATTGTCCATCCTGAACTACCTTTTTTTCAAAGAAATTTCTCTCCAAGCTCCAAAGCCAATCCTCAGAGTGGATCGGGCAAACCGGAAACCATTCCTTGCTTGCTCCAAAAAAACCAACTCCAAATTCCAACTGAATCTAGTTCTAAGCTCCTTCGGGAGAGAGAGAGAGAGAGAGAGATAAGCAAGATCCAGGCTAACGAGATAAGGCATTGCATCCCATCTTGTGTTTGACCTGACGTTTGATCTCAGCAAACTGCCCTTGTAAAGGGGGTGCTCGAGAAAAGTTCTGAGTAATAGGAAACTCCAAGATTCTCAGTCAGTCAGAATGAGACCGGTGCCTACCTTACCAGGAGAGGGTGTAGGTTGGAGGGGAACTTTGCATATGGTGGTATCCTCAAGAGTTTTCGACCCTTGTCCGCCCAAGTGGTGGAGGCTGTGGATCAGGAGGGAGCTGTAGAAGGAGCCTTGGTGAGTTGCTACAGTACATATTTGTAAGTGGTACACAAATACACATAGAGAGGCAGAGGGAGTGAATTTTGAAGTGAAAGAATCAGGGAGGAGGCCATTTGGCCCATTGAGTCTGTGCTGACCACAATGCCATCCATGCCCTATCCCCGTAACCCTATGCATTTACGTTAGCTAGTCCCCCTAACATTAAGCGACAATTTAGTATGGCCAATCCACCTAACCAGTATGCCTTTCAGATTGTTGGACGAAACCAGAGCACCCGGAGGAAACACACGCAGACATGGGGAGAACATGCAGACAGTGACCCAAGCCAGGAATCGAATCCGGGTCCCTGGTGCCGTAAGGAAGCAGTGCTAACCACTGTGCCACCCAGCTGCCTATCTTGGGTTTGACCTAACGCTTGATCTTAGTGAACTGCCCTTGTAAAGGGGGTGCTGGAGAAGGGTGCTGAGTGGTAGGAAGCTCCATGATTCTCAGCCAGTCAGAATGAGACCGATGCCTATATTACAGGGGAGTGTTTAGGTTGGAGGGGAACTTTGCAGATGGTGGTGTCCCCGAGAGTTTCCTTCCCTTGTCTGCCCAAGTGGTGGAGGGTGCGGATTAGGAGGGTTTTGTTGAAGGAGCTTTGGTGAGCTCCTACAGTACATGTTTGTAAATGGAACACAAGTTTATAGCATGAGGTGGAGGCAGTGAATTTTTAAATTAAAGGCTACAATATCCAGATGTACAAATGTTGTTTCTCTGTTGAATGATATTGCTTGTTTAGTTGATGAGTAGCTATTGGATTCTGTCCTGAAACAGTGTCTGAGACTGGCTAATTCTTGAATCATCTGAACACTGTATTTCTTCATATTGAGAGGTGAGAGTTAATACATTTAAAACATTAACATATTTAATATATTAATACATTTAATACATTAGTTAATACATTTTAAGAATGAAGACAATTGGTAAAAATTGCATATTACAATTTTAAAAAATATTCACAAAACAGGGGATGATCTGTATTTACCAAGGCTTTGAAGGGGACAAGATTATTGAGACAGCTTTTAAATAAAGCACGTGGTGGGGTCTTTGCTTTATTGATCAATGGATACATTGAGTATAAGAGTAAAGAACTTCTGCTCAACTTTTCTAAATGCACATGCAGCCTCTCCTGGAGTATTCTGCCCCTTCACCACTCCTGTTCAGTGCCTTTGCTTACCCAGAAGGAAAGGTAAAGAAGGGGTGGGGGGTGATGGTATTATTGCTGGACTATTAATGCAAAAATTCAGTTAATGTTCTGGGGACCCGGGTTCGAATCCTGCTCTGGCAGATGGTGGAATTTGAATTCCTTCAAAAAAAAAATCTGGAATTAAGAATCTACTGATCATGAAACTATTGTCGATTGTTGGAAAAACCCATCTGCTTCACTCATGTCCTTTAGGGAAGGAAATCTGCTGTCCTTACCCGCTCTGGTCTATATGTCACTCCAGAGCCACAGCAATGTGGTTGACTCTTGATTGCCCTCCAGGGGCAACTAGGGATGGGCAATACATTCTAGCCCAGTTAACAATGCCCGTGTCCCACGAATGAATTAAAAAGTAACATAGGTAAGGAAAGGGAAGAATGCAGAGTGAAGTGTTACAGTTATAGCTAGGCTGTAAAGAAAGATCAACTTAATACAAGGTAGGTCCATTCAAAAATCTGAAGGCAGTAGGGAAGCAGCTGTTGTTGTTGAGTCGGTTGGTGCTTGACCTCAGACTTGTTTGTTTTATTACTGATGGAAGAAGATGGAAGAGAGAATGTCCGGGCTGTGTGGGGCCTTTAATGATGCTGGCTACTTTGCCGAGGCAATGGAAAGTGTAGATGGAGTCGATAGATGGGAGGCTGGTTTGAGTGATGGATTGGGCTATATTCACAAGTAAAAGGAGGAAATAAGAACACTGATCCAAACAGATTTTCCCTTCTGGGTACCTTGTGATAAAAATTCAAGTGATTTTTGAAGGATTTTCTGTAGATTTGACAAGGATTGTGCGTCAGAGCAGCTGCTGAGAAACATGCATAAACCACTTGGGCAAAATCTCAAGGCTCATAGAATCATACAATCCCTACAGTGCAGAAGGAGGCTATTCAGCCCACTGAGTTACACCGACCACAATCCCACCCAAGCCCTATCCCCGTGCATTTACCCTAGATAGTCCCCCTGACACTAAAGGACAATTTAGTATGGCCGGTCCACCTAACCTGCACATCTTTGGAGTGTGGGAGGAAACCTGAGCATC
Organism: Sphyrna mokarran; assembly: GCA_024679065.1. Lineage (NCBI taxonomy): Eukaryota > Metazoa > Chordata > Chondrichthyes > Carcharhiniformes > Carcharhinidae > Sphyrna > Sphyrna mokarran. The sequence continues at coordinate 11,671,486 of JAGIQG010000031.1, forward strand.
CGGAGGGAACCCACATCGATATGGGGAGAATGTGCAAACTCTACACAGGCAGTGACCCGAGGCTGGGATTGGACCTGGGTCCCTGGGCACTATGAGGCAACAGTGCTAACCACCCCACTGCAAACACATTCAGGCTGTGGTCTTGTGGTTTAATAATATCATCTGGTTCCCTCTTTTTAAATTCAGTAACTGCTTTTAAACGCAATAGAAAGAAATAAAATGAATCATTTTATAACTGGGATGGTGAGCAAAAGCCACTTATTGCCAGCAAGGGAGTGCTTGCAAGCGTGGCAGTGAGGGACACTGGATTCCTTGGGATGATCTGTCCAATTTCTCATCATTTAATGATTGAGATGTGACTCATTTGCCATCATTGCCTTTGTTTCCCCCTGGGTACTGAGTGTGTGTCAGTCTGTTGTGGGGCACTGACCTTCTTTGCGATTGTGTTAAGGAAGTTGAGGGCTCTGGGCAAGCGAGGCCATTGTCAGACTTTCTGAAAAAAAAGTTCCTTTCTTTGGCTGTGAGATGCTTAGCACCCACACGCACACAGACGAGAGAAAAGCTTCTCAATGTGGAGCCAAACTTCTGCAAGCACGGCACTGTCTTCTGGAGAGACAAAGGGAAAACTGATGAGGAGGAGAAAAATGTAACATGACACTCTCCTGTCTGTTTCTGCTTATCTTCGTTTCTCGCTTCAGTCCTTCCTTCTCTCTCTCTCTCTCTCTGTCTTCGCACCCATCTTTCAGATGAGATGTTGAACCAAGGCTCTCTCAAGCGGGACCATGGCACTATTATAAAGAGGAAGGAGGGAGTAGTGTATGTTATCTGGGGGGAAAATATTACCCTGAAACTAATATTTCTGAAACAGATTGCTGTTTGTGGGATCTTGCTGTGTGAAAATTGATTGCTGCCCCCCCCCCCTCCCCCCATGACTGTAGTGACTCGGATTTACATGGAAACTAGAAGCAGGAGGAGGCCATTTGGCCCTTCGAGCCTGCTCCGCCACTCATCCTGATCATTAAATTCAATATCCTGATTTTCCCCCCCTTCTCTCCGTCCCCATATCCTTTAGCCCCAAGAGCTATATCTCATTTCTTCTTGATGTCAAAGGTTATTTATTGGTGTATAAGTTTAATTGAACACTGCAATGAAGGGGGTGATTCTCCCATTGCAATCCGCAGATTTTCTGCCGGGCATTTTCTGGTGTTGGTCGTTTTGCGGGTTCCCCGGGAGTCTCGGACTCCTGGCTTTGCTTCCGTCACTAGGATTTCCAATGTCCTGGCGAGCAGTGGGTGGGACACACGTCGCCTTGTAGTCTTCACATGCAGGGCAATTTGTGAACCAGAAGGAGCTTCACTCTCTGAACATCCAAATTGTCTGTGACCATCGGCTGAACATCATACAGGTCGATGCACTCCACACAGGGAGTATCCAGCTTTGTCCTTAGGTAGTCGGATATCCCTGGGCTATCTGAAAACCAGACCAGGCCCCCCATCCCCCACGGGTGGCTACTGAATGACAAGGGTTACCCACTAATAGTGGGAGCAAGGATGAGGGACACTTGTGCCAAGGATCTGGTGGATATTGGAGAAGGGAAGACAGGCAGAGTCTCAACATGGCACAACAGACATCATCTCTATGCATGGGAATGCAGACCACACAGCCCTGTGGGGAGGTGGTGGGGGGGGGGGGGGGGGTGTGGCAGAATCAGAGATGTATTAGTCACAGCATAAAGCGCAATTAACAGTTCATTGTGTTCTTAACACTATTACCAAACCCTGACTAATGCTGACCTTCACCACCGTGCTCTATTTGTGTACTAAAACTTTCTTACTTTGTGCGGTCTCCTGCTTCTTCTAAGCGCTGGCACAGGATGCACAAGTGTCCAGCTCTGATACCAGTCCCTGTGATGTCCTTGCCGGACATTGCCTGGGTGGCCTGGACCTGCGGGGCCCTGGCTGACTTGGCACTGTTTCGGTGCCACCCTGTCCACCTCGCTCTCGCCAGATGCCCCGGTGTGAGGAAGGGGGTACCGGAGGATATCCTAGGTGGAAAGTCCCAGCATGGCCTCCAGCCCTTCCTCCTCCCTCAGGGTGAATGGAGGTCCCGGAGACACTTCATGGGACATCAGAGTAGATGGACTGAGCTCGAGAAGCTTTGGTGTCCTGGAGTCCTAGATGAGTCTGCCTCTTGACCTGTGATCCCTCAGCCCTCTGAGACTGAGCCAAGGACAGGAGTCCCTCTGTTACAGCATTGAGTGAGCGAGCCAGGCCCTGGAGCTCCTCAGTGTTAGCCCTCTGAGCCTGGGTAAGTCGATGAGACTCCCAACCATGGCCAGCAGTGTCTCCCACATGCCCCCATCACCCATGGCCATTGAACGCTGTGTCTCCTGGATGCCTGCAACACCCTCACCTGTGGCCCATGGTGTCTCCAGGATGGCTGGACCTGAGCCAGACTATCCACTGTGGGTACCATGCTTGCAGTGCTGGCCTGGTTGGCACAATGAGTCGGCACCACCTCCTGCAGTAGCACTCTGTCGGACTTCCCGAAACAGTCTTGCTGTCGCAGTGTGGTTGCTGACAGCACTTCTACAACTCCCCGGGTTTCCTGATACATCTCCTCCAGCCTCGGGAGGAACAAAGTCCAGCAGTTGGCTTGGGACAGGAGTTGGACTTGGTGTAGTGAGACTTATTACTGTGCTAATCCCAATCCAACACCAACATCACCACATTGTTATTCCGGGAGTGTGGGGGCAGTGAGTGTGGTCAGTCAGGGGAGTGTTGGGGGAGTGAGTGTGGTCAGTCAGGGGAGTGTGGAGGGCAGTGAGTGTGGTCAGTCAGGGGAGTGTTGGGGGAGTGAGTGTGGTCAGTCAGGGGAGTGTGGGGCAGTGAGTGTGGTCTCAGGGGAGTGGGTGGGGCAGTGATGTTGTCTCAGGTCAGAGTGTGGTGAGTGTGGTCATCAGGGAGTGTGGGGCAGTGATGTGGTCAGTCAGGGAGTGTGGGCAGTGAGTGTGGTCAGTGAGTGTGGTCAGTCAGGGGGTGTGGAGGGGGAGTTGTGGAGGGCAGTGATTGTGGTCAGTCAGGGGAGTGTGGAAGGGCAGTGAGTGTGGTCAGTCAGGGGAGTGTGGAGGGGAGTGAGTGTGGTCAGTCCGGGGAGTGTTGGGGGAGTGAGTGTGTTTGGGGGAGTGAGTCAGTCAGTCAGGGGAGTGTGGGGCAGTGAGTGTGGTCAAGATCATGGGAGTGCGGGGGCAGTGAGTGGGTCAGTCGGGGTTGTGTGGGCAAGTGAGTTGGGGGAGTACAGGGAGTGCGGGGGAGTGAGTGTGGTCGTCAGGGGAGTGTTGGGGGAGTGAGTGTGGTCAGTGTGGTCAGGGGGAGTGGGGCAGTGAGTGTGGTCAGTGTGGTCGGTCAGGGGAGTGTGGGGCAGTGGGGTACGTCAGGGGAGTGTTGGGGGAGTGAGTGTGGTCATCAGGGGAGTGGGGGGCAGTGGTGTGGTCAGTGGGGAGTGGGTCAGTCAGGGAGTAGTCAGGGCAGTGAGTGGGTCAGTCAGGGAGGTGTGGGCAGTGTGTGGCAGATCAGCGGGAGTGCGTGGGGAGTGAGTGGGTCAGTCATGGGAGTGTGGGCAGTTGTTGGTCAGTCGGGGAGTGTTGGGGACGTGAGTGTGGTCAGTCAGGGGAGTGTGGGGCATGAGTGCTGGTCAGTCAGAGGATTGTGGGGCAGTGAGTGTGTCAGTCATGGGAGTGGGGCAGTGAGTGTGGTCAGTCAGGGGAGTGTGGAGGGCATGATGTGTTGGTCATGTCGGGGAGTGTTGGGGGAGTGAGTGTGGTCAGGGGAGTGTGGGGCAGTGTTTGGTCAGTCAGGGGAGTGTGGGCAGTGGTGTGGTCAGTGTGGAGTGTGGTCAGTCAGTCAGGGAGTGGGAGGGCAGTGACGTGTGGTCAGTCAGGGGATGTGGGGCAGTGAGTGTGGTTCAGTCATGGGAGTGTGGGGCAGTGAGTGTGGTCAGTCAGGGAGTGTGGAGGCAGTGAGTGTGGTCAGTCAATGGGAGTGTGGGGCAAGTGAGTGTGGTCATCAGTGAGTGTGGTCAGTCAGGGAGTGCCGGGGAGTGAATGTCGGGGGCATGGGTGTGTCAGTCAGGGGATGCAGGGAATTGAGTGAGGGAGTGTGGGGGCATCAGTCATGGGAGTGTGGGGGCAGTGAATGTCGGGGGGGTAGTGTGGTCATTCGGGGGAGTGTGGGATGTGAATGTGGTCAGTCAGGGGAGTGTGGGGGCCGTGGGGCGAGTGAGGCAGTGCAGGGGCAGTGAGTCAGTCGGGGAGTGTGGGGCAGTGAATGTGGTCAGTCATGGGAGTGTGTGGGTCCATAGTGGAGTGGTGCGGGGGCGGTGAGTGTGGGGGTGGTCCGTGAGTGTGGGTCAGTGAGCATCAGGGAGTGAGTGCCGGGGCAGTGAGTGTCAGTCAGTGGAGTGTGCGGGGGCGTCAGGAGTGTGGTCAGTCAGTGGTGGGGGGGCAGTGAGTGTGGTCCACAGTCAGCGTGGGTAGAGTGGCGTGATGGGTCATCGGGAGTGTGGGGGCAGTGAGTGTGGCAGTGCAGTGAGTGGAGTGTGGGGGCAGTGAGTGTTGGCAGTGAGGCGCGGGCAGGGGCAGTGGAGTGTGGTCGTCAGTGGAGTGTGCGGGGGGCAGTGAGTGTGGTCAGTCAAGTCAGGGGTGCATTGGTGTGGGGGGGGGCAGTGAGTGTGGGCGGGCAGTGAGTGTGGTCAGGCAGGGGAGTGTGGTTGGGGCAGTGAGTGTGGGGGAGTGAGTGTGGGGGCAGTGAGTGTGGGGGGGCATGAGTGTGGTCAGTCAGGGAGTGTGTGGGGGCAGTGGAGTCGGTGGCCTTGAGGTGGTGGGGGGCAGTGAGTGTGGTCAGTCATGGAGTGTGCTTGGGGCATTGAGTGTGCGGGGGCAGTGAGTGTGGGAGGCAGTGTGGGAGGGCAGTGTGTGTGGGGGGGCAGTGAGTGTGAGGGGGTCAGTGAGTGTGGTCAGTCAGGGGAGTGTTGGCAAAAAATACTTGAGAGATTTTGAAGGCTGCATTCGGTTGAGTATCATTCATCTCATGGGAGTAATGAAGGGACAGCGCTCCAAAAGCTTATGGTTCCAAATAAACCTGTTGAACTTTAACCTTCTTACTTCTTACTGTACATTTAAGTAGTACTTGACTGGTCAGAAAACATTTGGAATGTCATGTGATCAGCAAAGACTGATTATAGAATCCCTATAGTGCAGAAGGAGGCCATTCAGCCCATCGAGTCTGAGACAGAGCATCTTACTCAGACCCTATGCCCCTAACCCTATGGAATTAACCCATTAATCCCTCTAACCTGTTGGCAGTCTAGCAGAGCTAATCCATCGAACCAGCACATCTTTAGAGTGGGGGAGGAAACCGGAGCATCCGGATGAAATCCATGTGGACACAGTGAGCATGTGCAGACTCTGCATGGACAGTGACCCAAGCGGGGAATCAAACCCGAGTCTCTGGCACTGTGAGGTAGCAGTGCTAACCACTGTGCCACCGGGTAGCAATAGAAGTCTTTCTTTCTCGAAGCTTTTTTGCTTCCCGGTTTGTGATTTTATTCTATTCCATCCAGCCAGGCACCTTCCTGATGCAGAGTTAAACATCTGCTGGTCCAGATGTTGCAATATTGCTGATTCCAGCCTGGTTGGAAACTCCTGAAACGATGGGATGGGGTGGGTGGGTTGTACTCCAGGATCACACTGCAAGGTGCATCAATTGTCATCAGAAACTGCAGAGTTCTGACTGGTTGGAAATTCCACACACTGCCATCTCTGTCACAGACACGATAATGAAAAGTTTCCATTTCACCTTCAATCCGTGCCTCTCATGTCATAGCTGTTCAGAAATTGATCGGATTCTCTCATACCAGACACAAACCTGCTTCAGGCAGGGCTGAGGTCTTTCCAGTTCATCCCCAATGCTTCACAGTTATTCCGCAGAGTCAGTGGTTCCGTTAGGGTCAGTGAGTTCTCATGAGACTAGAAGAAGCTACACATTGGCCACATAACCCATGGACTGGACAGAGCCTTGAAAGCACCCCCTCTCCCCACAATCTCTACCCCCACCCTGTCAAGAGGCAGCTTTCAAACTGCTGGGATAGGGAATGGAAGATGCTAAATGGAAGTACTCATCTACAAAGAAGCAGGGAGTGAGAGGAGAGAGTCTGTAGGAGAGAGAGAGTGTGTATGAGAGAGACAGAGAGAGAATGTGAGATGGAGGGAGAGAGAGAGAGTGTGTGTGTGTGTGTGTGTGTGTGTGTGGTGTGTGTGTGTGATAGAGAGAGTGTGTATGTGAGAGAGATAGAGAGAGTGTGTGTGTGGAGAGAGAGATAGAGAGATAGAGAGAGTGTGTGTGTGAGAGAGATAGAGAGAGATGTGGTGTGTGAGAGAGATAGAGAGAATAGAGGGAGTGTGTGTGTGAGAGAGATAGAGAGAATAGAGGGAGTGTGTGTGTGAGAGAGATAGAGAGAATAGAGGGAGTGTGTGTGTGAGAGAGATAGAGAGAATAGAGGGAGTGTGTGTGTGAGAGAGATAGAGAGAATAGAGGGAGTGTGTGTGTGAGAGAGAATAGAGGGAGTGTGTGTGTGAGAGAGATGGAGAGAGTGTGTGTGTGAGAGAGATAGAGAGAATGGAGAGAGTGTGTGTTAGAGAGAATGGAGAGAGTGTGTGTGTGTGACAGAGTGGCATTCAGACCTGCTTACTGTCATGACTTTACCAAAGTCCATGAGGTATACTTGTTTGAGTATAAACTCCCCGATTACAGCAGTTTGTGCTGTCCTGTCTGGGAGCTCTGCAGAGGAATATTGGGGTTACTGACACTCAAGATGAGTACTCTGTCCTGGGAAATACCTGGCTCAGTTTTACTAACTATTGTAAATTGTACTGGCCTCGGTGAATATTTCACTCACCATTCCCTGCTCAGAGTGTTCGCAACTGAAATTCAGTGACCATTAACAGTGAATATTCTCATACCTTCTCACATATCTTCCTGCTTTCACTAACTTACACAGGGAAAGATGAGAAAAGAAGTCTTCTACATGGCTGTACATTTTGCTGTATAATCATACAACCATCCATTTTATTCTAACGTATGAGAGATTTAAAAATGATTTGTCATTATAAGTCTTCTGATGAGAAGATTAGAGCCAGTGTTTAGACTCCTTTGACAGCACCTACCAAACCCATGACTTGTATCATAGCCAGCACCACCATCTGAAGGATCCCCTCCAAGCCCCACACCATCCTGACTTGGAAATATATCAGTGTTTCTTCACCATGACTGGGTCAAAATCCTGGAACTCCCTCCTTAACAGCACTGCGGGTGTACCTACACCACATGGATTCATGAAGGCGTCTCACTGATCCTGACTGAAGAGGCAATTAGGGATGGGTAATAATTTATTGCCAGTATTTATTGTCCATCCCTAATTGCCCTTAAAGTGGCAGTTAAGTGTAAAGGACATTGCTGTTAGTCTGGAGTCAGATGTAGACCAGACCAGGTAAGAATGACAGAATTCATTCCCTGAAGGACATCAGTGAACCAGATGGGTTTGTCCAACAACCAAGGATGGTTTAATTGTCGACAGTAGGTTCTTAATTCCAGATTTTTATTGAATTCAATTTTCACCATCTGCCATGGTGGGATTTGAACCCAGCTCCCCACAACATTACCCTGGGTCTCCGATCCAGCGACAATTCCATTACGTTCACTGCCTCCCCTATTTGCTAGTCGAGCCAGCGATGCCCACACATCCTGTGAATGAATGAACAAACAATTGGAATAATTTGTGTTTTCCTTTTTCATAAGTAACGATTGCAAAAGCGAATGGGGTATATCCTGATAGAATAATGGATAGGTATCCATTGAGTGAGAAAAAAGGTACTTCAGTCATTTCCACTGAATGGTCACTAATATCCCTGTGATTGTTTTTGCATGATGATGCGGGAAGATGTGAGACCAATCCTGACTGAGTTGGATTGGGACAAACCTCCAAAAAAATCATCCTTCCTTCCTCAATGTACTGAGAAGTATCTCGCACCCCTTGCATCCTTCAGACATCCCAAAGGAACAGGGAACGGATTTCAAACTTAAACCACCACAGATGGCACGGTGGTTAGCACTGCTGCCTCAGAGTGCCAGGGATCTGGGTCCAATTCCCAGTCTGGGTCACTGCTTACGCGGAGTCTGCATGTTCTCTCCGTGTCTGCGTGGGTTTCCACCAGGTGCCCTGCTTTCCTCCCGTACTGCAAAGTGGTACGGGTTAGCTGGATTGACCATACTAAATTGCCCAATAGTGTTAGGGGGGACTAGCTAGGGTAAATGCATGGGGGTAATGGGGATAGGGCATGGGTGGGATTGTGGTCAGTGCAGACTCGATGGACCAAATGGCCTCCTTCTGCACTGCAGGAATTCTGTGAAAACAGATTTCAAATTTTGCCGACTTTCTTTCATTGCACAGAGTTAATTGACCGTTTAAAATGTTGGAGCACCGATATTTAACATTTGTACTTTATTTAATGCTCAGTCGACTCCCTGGGACCCACTGCTGCGTATTTAATAGACGTTTGTGTTACTGACTATCCATCTTCGGAACATTTCTATAAATATTTTAATCCTTAATCTGATGCCTGTCGTGATCCATCTCGTACCACGCTTTTAGAGCACTTGAAGGCTTCACCATCAGAATGCACATTTCATTTCAACGCCAACTTAATTAAGCTTCAGGCCTTCACAAGGCACCTCCCAGCATTTAGTGGAAATATCTTAATGTTCCAACAGCTAGCTCCTCATAAAAATATCAGCCTGAGGTCAAGTACGAGGGAGAGAGAGAGAGAGAGAGAGAGGGCAGTTGTGGGTGGAGCGAGAGAGAGAGAGATGCCAAGATTGGCAAATGAGGTTCATGAGTTACACTCGGGGTAGGGGGAGGGAGAGATAGAGAGAAAAGCGGTTAGCTTTTGGCCTAAAGCTCTCCAGGCTTGGTGGTTAGCATTGCCACTTCACGGCTCTAGGGTCACAGGTTCGATTCCCGGCTTGGGTCACTGTCTGCGCGGAGTTTGCACATTCTCCCCATGTCTGTGTGGGTTTCCTCCGGGTGCTTCAATTTCCTCCCACCTTGGGAAAGACATGCTGGTTAGGGTGCATTGACCCAAACAGGTACCGGTGACTGTTTGACTCGGTGACTCGGGGAGTTTCATAGTAACTTCATTGCAGTGTTAATGTAAGCCTTACTTGTGACTAATAAATAAACTTTCATTAATTTAAATTGTTAAAACTGGGGTGGGGGGGGGTCCTGTTTCAGAAGAAATTTACCTGAAGGGGATGAAAGCAAATGCTGCAGATGCTGGAATCTGAAGCGAAAACAGAAAATGCTGGAAAATCCTCAGCAGGTCTGACAGCATCAGTGGAGAGAGAATGGAGCCAATGTTTTGACCCTTCGTCCGAGCTCAGCAGTTCTCCACAGATGCTGTCAGGGATTCTCCAGCATTTTCTGTTTTGTACAGGAATGGAATGTTGTGGAGAGACTGGGATTTTTCTCCTCGGAATGCCAAATGTTCGTGGTGGCAGTGTTTCAGTGACTCTGAGAGACTTTTCCCTGTCTGTTGTGGTGTCGAGTCATGCAACAATGGTATTCTTTCCGTGACCTGGAATCTCCTCTGCTCTTAGTGGCTGCCAATGGCCTTGTGTGGGAAGGATTCACAGGTTGACAGTCTGGTCTGTTTAGCCGCTTTATCAACACATCTTCCTTGGTGGCCAACAGACCCGGAGCCTCGTGGCTCAAGAACAGGAATGTTTCGCCATCCATCCACCTGGCCAGTTTGCATTCAAACAAAACCAGATTGGTTTGGAGGCATTCTTGGGACATGAGTGTCGCTGGCTGGGCCGGCATTTATTACCCATCCCTTGTTGCCTGAGGGTAGTTGAGAGTCAACCACATTGCTGTGGCTCTGGAGTCACATGTAGGACAGACTGGGTAGGGACGGCAGATTTCTCTCCTTGAAGTGAACCAGATGGGCCTTTCCGACAGTCAGCAATAGTATAATAGTGAGGTTCAAAATTCTCAGGAGTTTTGAGGAGTAAATAAGGAATAAATGTTCCCTCGGGCAGAAGCGTCAGTCACCAAGATAATTGGCAGGATGATGGGGAAATGATCTTTTTGTTGTACACAGCAGGTGGTTGCAATCTGGAGTACCATCTGAAAGAGAGACTGTTACATATGTTGGAGGCATAGCCCCTTTGGGTCTCTGGAGATCTGCCTCGAGACTATTCTGGGAGGGCAATAGAAGTTGGAGTGTGGGGCGGGCAGGACCTGTGATTAAATAAACCCTCGGGTTTCCCGGGGTCTGTCTGTGCAGTCACTTCCTGGGGATACAAGCCCAGCAGCCGAATGCACCGCAGAACTTGGAAAAGGAAACAGGAAATGTACTGATGAGAAGAAAATGGCGGAGGCTTGGTGAAAGAATTGAGGAGATGGAACTAAGTAGATCATGCTTTCAAAAAGCAAACATTGGGAAAAAGAGCAAGAAAAGTACAGTACAGGAACAGGCCCTTTGGCCCTCCAAACCTGCACTAATCATGATGCCCCAATTCAATTAAAAAAAAAACCCTTGTGCCCTTACTTGGTCCGTATCCCTCTGTTCCCTCCCCTTTCACGTACCCATCCAAATGCCTCCTAAATGTTGCTAATATGCCTGCTTCCATCACCTCCACAGGCACTCACCACACTCGACGTGAAAAACAACCCCCCACACATCTCCCTTGAATGTTCTCCGTCTCAGCTTGAACCTGTGCCCCCTTGTAAACAACACTTCCACCCTGGGAAAAAAGCCACTCTCTGACCATCCACCCTGTCTGTGCCTCTCCTAATCTGTGCCTCTGTCAGACCTCCCTTTAGCCTCCATCTTTCCAGCGAAAACAATCCTAGTTTATTCGACCTGTCCTCATAGCCAACACCCTCGAGATCCGGCAGAATCTTGGTGAACTCTTTCCAAAGCTTCCACATCCTTATGGAAGCGTGGTGACTAGGATTGCATGCAATATTCCAAATGCAGCCTCACGTACAAAGGGCTGTGTTTCCTGGTTCAATAATTCTATCTGTTGAACTATGCTGACAAACTTTGCTGTGCCTTCATTTTCTCACGGATACAAACTGCGAGAGTGACTCTGAGAATGAAGAGATGAATTTTTTTATGTAATTTTGTCAAAATGTAACACAAACAATGAGAGACCCATTGTTATTGATATACTGAACTCGGTCCTCACTGTGTTAAACTGGATTGAGATTTATCCGATTGGTAGCACAGTGGTTAGCACTGCTGCCTCTCAATGCCAGAGACCCGGGTGCGATTCCCAGCTTGGGTCACTGACTGTGTGGAGTCTGCACATTCTCCCCATGTCTGCACGGGTTTCCTCCAGGTGCTCCAGTTTCCCCCTCTCAGTCCAAAAGGCGTGCTGGTTAGGTATGTTGGCCACACTAAATTCTCCCTCAGTGTACCCGAACAGGAACTGGAGTGTGGCGACCAGGGAATTTTCACAGTAACTTCATTGTGATGTTAATGCGAGCCTTAATTGTGACCCTAATAAATATTGCAAACAGTGTGAGGCAGCAGTGCGCACCGCTGTGCCATCAGGAGTCTGATTGGAGGCACTCGGGCTTCTTACTGCTGAGAAGGGCTGACCTCAGAAAGGTATGCAAGGCAATAAACTGTGCGGGAGAGGGAAATCTGGAAAACTGGATGAAAATGGATTGCGTGAGTCAGGCCCAATGGACCTTGGGTTTAGTCCAGTTAGAGGTCATGACTAACAGAGAGCAGTCTTGTTCCGAATGATGAGCAATCAACAGAGTAAAATGGGGTCGTGAAATTGTTTCAAAACTCATTGGACACTGTCATGGTGCTCATTCTGGAAGGATGATATGTGATGTGGGGTGAGAGGCCTTCCTCGCGCACTACCCCCTTTGTGAGATACAGTGGATGCTCTTTTTGACTGAGTTGAGGGTGAAATCTTTCTCTGGGGAGGGAGATGGGAGTGAGTTCACAGGCAAGATACAGCGGAGGCTGTGATCGAAACCTGGAAGCTTAACCCAAGGTCTGGAGCAATCGATATGGTCCTGACAGAAACTGGTTACAAAATCCGTGTCGGGTTAAATGAAAGGCAACTCATCGAGCCTCAATGTATAAGAGGATTTACTGCCAATGATAAATAGTTATTTACAAACAAGGCACAGCGAAACATGTGACTACCCTTCCTTCCTCCCTGTCTCCAACTTCCCTCCTCCCCATCCCAGGACACATGACTTTGTTCCCAATTGGCTCGGCTCCACACGTTGCCTCTCCACTGGGGCCCGTCCTGAGGGAACGCCCCCTTAAAAGGGGCCACGCCGCCCACCATGAGTAACGCGAACAAACAGGTTAGAAGGTGAGGATCCGGATCGTAAAGGTAGGAGGAATGTTCGTTGCATCAACATTGCTGCTGGTGGCTTCCAGTGACAGCGTCTGAAACAGTTTAAGACGTGCCTGTTCTTAATAAGTGAAAATCTAAACCATACGGGGTGGTTGTGGTTGGATTTAATGGAGTTCTCCCACCAACTCTTTCCCAGATTTCCCAGCCTCTGCCTTTGGCAGTGGAAAAATGACGCTGAGTTTTGTCTTGGAGCCTGCTACATGGGAACGACCCAGCCAGTGATGTTAAATCAGGATCAAAACGGGGAATCGGGGTTGCGAGGCAGGAGTCAGGTCAACGGTGACCACAAAGACAGAAGGGAGGGAAAATAAGAATTAGATCGGGGGAAAATTATCTTTCCCCGAGGCAAAATCTCGGGCTGGGTGCACTGGCTCTGCCACAGAGGAGACTAAGAGGTAACCCAACAGAATTGTTCATGGTTACCAAAGACTTTCAGAGGGTGGAGAAGATCTTCCTGGTTGAATGCATGACAAAAAACTTTGGGCCATAAATATATTTATTGGATAGTTCAGTGGTTAGCACTGCTGCCTCACAGCTCCAGGGACCTAGGTTCAATTCCGGTCTTGGGTCACTGTCTGTGTGGAGTCTGCATATTCTCCCCGGGTTCTAGACATTTCCATCAACGGGAACATCCTTCTGCATCTTCCCTGTCTAGTCCTGCTGGCAATTTATAGGTTTCTATGAGATTTCACTCCCCCCTTCAATCTCCTGAACTCCAGTGAATGTAACCCTAACCAACTCAATCTCTCCTCTCACGTCAGTCCTGCCATTTCAGTAATCATTGAGATAAACCTTCTCTGCACATCTTCAAGAGCAAGAACATCCTTCCTCAGATAAGAAGTCCAAAACTGCACACAATACTCCAGATGTGGCCTCAGCAAGGCCCTGTAGAATTGCAGCAAGACACCCTTGCTCCTGTACTTCAATCCTCACGCTGTGAAGACAAGCATAGCTGGATTAATTGGATCTTTCAAAGAGGCCAGAGCGCTGGAGCTCATTTGCCCAATTTCCTTTTTTGAAAGTTATTCTTCACTCTGCTTTCACCAGCGTTTTGGGCAGTTATAAATCAAAACAGCATAAGAATATAAGAACTAGGAGCTGAAGTTAGCCATCTGGCCCCTCGAGCCTGCTCCGCCATTCAATAAGATCATGGCTGATCTTTTCATGGACTCAGCTCCACTTACCCACCCGCTCACCTTAATTCCTTCACTGTTCAAAATCCTTTCTCAAGTAAGGAGAGCAAAACTGTAAACAGTATTCCAGGTGTGGCCTCACCAGCTGCAACATAACCTCGCTGTTTTTAAACTCCATCCCTCTAGCAATAAAGAACAAAATTCTATTTGCTTTCTGAATTACCTGCTGCCCCTGCAAACCAACTCCTTGAGATTCCTGCACAAGGACACCCAGGTCCCTCTGTGCAGCAGCATGCTGCAATTTTTTACCATTTAAATAATAGTCCATTTTGCTGTTATTCCTACCAAAATGGATGACCTCACATTTACCAACATTGTACTCCATCTGTTAGACTTTTGCCCACTTAGATTATCTATATCCCTTTGCAGACTTTCAGAGTCCTGCACACTTTGCTCTGCCACCCACCTTCGTGTCATCTGCAAAATTTGACACACTATACTTGGTCCGCAACTCCAAATCATCTAAGTCAACCGTAAACAATTGCGGTCCCAACACTGATCTCTGAGGCATACCACTGGTCACTGATCGCCAACACCCCTTTACCCTCACTCTTTGCTTTCTGTTAGTTAACCAATTCTCTACCCATGCTAATACATTACCCGTAACACTGTGCACCTTTATCTGATGTAGCAGTCTTTGGTGTGGCACTTTGTCAAATGCCTTCTGGGAATCCACAGGTTCCCCATTGTCCATCGCACATGTAATATTCTCAACGAATTCCACCAAATTAGTCAAACATGACCTGCCCTTCATGAACCCATGCTGCATCTTACCGATGAACAATTTATATCCAAAAGAACTTGCTTTAGGAGAAAGAAATCCTCCCACTTAACTGCTGTCCCTTTTGATGGGTTTACGTCCTTTGGTGATAATGCCTTGCTGTTGGAAACTCTTTCCCCATATTCACTCTTCTATGCCTGGGGAGGCCATTTACCCTTGGTCTTACAGGCCTTACTGAATAAGGAAGAGAAGACTGCCCTTGAAGGATAGGAGAGAGCCGTTGGGATTCTTCAGCTTTCGCCAATGCCAGCTTTTTATTTTAGGTTCCTTTACAGTTGAATCATAGAATCCTGACGGTGCAGAAGGAGCCCATTCAGCCCATCAAATCTGTGCTGATCACAATTCCAACCAGACTTATCCCCATATTTACCCAGCTAGTCCCTCCCCGACAGAATTAGCGTGGCCAATCCACCTGACTCACATATGTTTGGACTGTGGGAAGGGAAACCAGAACATCTAGAGAAAACCCGTGCAGATATGGGGAGAATGTGCAGACTCCACACACACACACACACACACACACACACACACAGAAGTCGGAAAGTAAACCTGTGTCTCTGGTGCTGTGAGGTAGCAGTGCTAACCGCTGTGCCACCCATAGGGTATGCTTTGTCTGTACGACATGCAAGAAACGATACTTTTCACTGTGTGCTAATATGTGTGACAATAATAAATCAAATCAAGTTGATTCTTGGAGACCAGTAGCAGGAACTTGCATTGAGATAGCACCTTTTAACAAAGTAAAATGTGGCACAGGTCTTGCCTGGAGCCTCAAAAAACATATTTGGGAACAAGACATAAGACAGATTGGTCAAAGAGGTAGGGTTTAAAAAGTGTGTTGAGTGAGGAGAGGGAGAAGTAGGAAGGTTTAGGGACGGAATGCCAGTCTTCAGGCTGAGGCAGCCATTACCGGGGTCACCTATGGCAGAGCGATTAAAATCGGGGCTGCTTAGCAGGTCAGAACAGGAGGAGCGCAGAGATGTCCAAGGGTTCTGGAGCTGGAGAATGTTCCTGAGAGGGGGAAGGATAAGGGAACAGATCGATCTGAAAACAAGAAGGAGAATTTTAATATGCAATCAATTGAGACGCAAACTCGGTCAGCAAGTACAGGATGCACAATTTAATTTGGGTTAGAATACAGACAGCAGAATTTGGGTGAAAATTGGAGGTTGAAAGGTTTTTTGTTTGTTGGACATGGGCAGCACTGGGGATCGCTGGCTGGTCAACATTTATTCTTCATCCTTACTTGCCTGAAGGCAGTTGAGAGCCAACCACATTGCTGTGGCTCTGGAGTCACGTGTAAGCCAGACTGGGTAGGGATGGCAGATTTCCTTCCCTGAAAGAACATCAGCAAACAGATGGGTTTCTCTGACAATGGTTTCATAGTCATCAGTAGATTCTTAATCCTAGATATACTTTATTGAATTCAAATTCCACCATCTGCCGTGGCGGGATTCGAACCCAGGTCCCCAGAACGTTAGCTGAGGTTCTGGACTAATTGTCTGGTGATAATATCACTAGGCCAAGGTCTCCTCTGAAACAAAGGGAAATGAATGGTGGAAGTTGGGAGAGTAGCCAGGAGAGTGTATGGATAGTCAAATCGAGAGTTTGTAACAATCCCGTGGGACTTCGAAACAAATGTTTGGATCTTTAGTCACCGACTGGGATCATCAGTCAACAAAATTTGAAGTTTTAAGACTTGTACTGCAGCCAACAAGCTTAAAGCAATATCGTCTAAACATAATTTGAGCCAGCAACATATAATTATCTCAGAACCACCTCAAAATAATTCCCAGCTCCTGATGACTTGCATAACTTTTTCTTCGAAAACTGGATAACTTCTAATACCTGAACTGACTTTCATTGTGAGGCTTACTCTGGAGATTTCTCTCTCAAGCCAAAGTGAGGCAAATCTTCCAGCCTCTGAGAACCTCACAAGAAAAGAATCTTCAATCTGAGTGTGAGCTCCTGCCTATATAACTGGCTGTAGCAACTGGCTGTCACTATCTTGGTCTCTTCTCTCTTTCTCTCTTTCCCTCTCACTTTCTCTCTCTCTCTCCCTCTCATCTTCTTTCCTTCTCTCTCATTCTTCCTCTCTCTCCGTCTCTTATTCTGTCTCTCCTCCCTCATGCTGTCTCCTTCTCTCTCTCTCTCCCTCCCTCTCTTTCTCTCTCTCTCCCCCTCTCTCTCTCTTTTCCTCTCTCTCTCTCTCTCTCTGTTTCCTTCCCTCTCCCCCTCTCTCTTTCTCCCTTTCTCTCTCTCTTTCTCTCTCTCACTCTCTTTCTCTCCCCGCCCCCCCCCCCTCTCTGTCTGCCCCTCTCTCAGATTCACCCAGACTGATCTGTCCATAAGGTTCAGAGATATCATCAAAAAATCCTGTCGGCTAATACTACACTGGAGTTCCAAGGCCAGTTGTATCTTCTTACCAATGTAGCGAGGTAGAAATGTTAGAGGTATCCTTTTGACCCAACTCCTTTCTAAATTGAAATTGAATGGACAGTTTAAATCAGTGATGGGCATTTGCGTTATGAATGCATCCCCACGAGACATTTTGATGACCATTGCCCCAGACACAGGATTGCCACAGTCCACTGATTTCCATTTGCGTAGTTTCTTCCCTCCCGATGTGACTGAATAGATTTGCACATGAAGCAAGGATGAGTGAAGTGAGGTGCGTGCTGATTATCACAACACTGACTGTGAGACAGTGTGCTCACTCTGCGGCCACAGTGTCAATATTTCTTTTGTTTTTACCGTTTGAAGTTGATACTCCTATTAATATGTGAATAATTAATGATTTCCTTGTAATTCATGATGAACTATCTGGTGTGTATCATCACAGAATTCCTACAGTGCAAAAGGAGACCATTCAACCCATCAAGACTGCACCAACAAAATCCCATCCAGCCCCTATCCCCGAAACCTCACATATTTACCCTGTTAGTCCCCCTGACACTCGGAGGCAATTTAGCACGGCCAATCCACCTAACCTGCACATCTTTGGACTGTGAGAGGAAACTGGAGCACCCAGAGGAAACCTATGTATTAAATGTATTTAATCCGATTCACAGGGTCATGCTTTAGTGAACAAGCCCCATTTCAATCTTATGGCCAACAGTGATGAAGAACGGCCACTCACTAGCCCAGGTTGCCCAGCACCAGTGCAAAATATTTATCTGACATTCCTGCGAGCCAGGTAAATGAAGAGTATGTGTCAAATATAAATATCCAGGACCTGATAAAATGCATTCGTGGATGTTATGGGAGGTTAGGGAGGAAATTGCGGGGCCCGAGCCAAGATCTTTGAATCATCGATAGTCAGGGTGAGGTGCCTGATGACTGGGGAGTGGCAAATGTTGTGCCTTTGTTTAAAAAGGGCTTTAGAGAAAAGTCTGGGAACTGCAGGCCAGTGAGCCTCACATCTGTGTTGGGTAAATTGTTGGAAGATATTTTGAGAGACAGGATCTACAGGTGTTTAGAGATGCAAGGACTGCTTAGGGACAGTCAGCATGGCTTTGTGAGGGGAAAATCATGTCTCACAAATTTAATTGAGTTTTTTTGGTAACAAAGAAGGTAGATGAGGGCAGTGCAGCTGATATTGTCTACCTACGTTTTAGCCAGACCATTGACAAGGTACCGCATGGTGGGTTGTTGCACGAAGTTAAATCTCATGGGATCCAGGGTGATGTAGCTAATTGGGTACAAAATTGACTTCTTGACAGAAACGAGGAGGTGGTTGTAGAGTGTTATTTATCAAACTGGAGGCCTGTGACCAGCAGTGTGCCTCAGGGATCAGTGCTGGGCTCACTGTTATTTGTTATTTGTATTAATGATTTGGATCAGAATATAGGAGGCATGGTTAGTAAGTTTGCAGCATAGCGAACTGTGAAGAAAGTTATCTCCAATTGCAACGGGATCTTGATCAATTGGGCCAGTGGGCTGACAAATGGCAGATGGAGTTTAATGTAGATAAATGTGAGGGTGATGCATTTTGGTAGATTGTACCAGGGTAGGACTTACTCAGTTAATGGTTAAAGCATTGGGGAGAGTTATAAAACAAAGAGATTGACGATACAGATTCATAACTCCCTGAAAGTGGAGTCACAGGTGGACAGAGTGGTGAAGAAGGCATTCGGCATGCTTGGTTTCATTGGTCAGAATATTGAATACAGGAGTTGGGATGTCTTGTTGAAGTTGTACAAGACATTGGTAAGGCCACACTTGCAGTACTGGATATAGTTCTGGTCACCCTATGATAGAAAGGATATTATTAAACTAGAAAGAGTACAGAAAAGATTTACTAAGATGCTATCAGGACTTGATGGATTGAGTTATAGAAGAGGCTAAATAGACGGGGACTTTTTTCTCTGGAGCGTAGGAGGCTGAGGGGTGACCTTATAGAGGTCTATAAAACAATGAGGGGCACAGTTCAGCTAGAAAATCAATATCTTTTCCCAAAGGTCGGGGAGTCTAAAACTAGAGGGCAGAGGTTTAAGGCGAGAGGGGAGAGATACAAAAGTGTCCAGAGGAGCAATTTTTTCACTCAGAAGGTGGTGAGTATCTGGAGCAAGGTGCCAGAGGTAGTAGTAGAAGTGAGTACAATTTTATCTGTTAAAAAGCATTTCGCTAGTTACGTGGGTAAGATAAGTATAGAGGCATATGGGCCAAATGTGGGCAATTGGGATTAGTTTAAGGGTTTAAAAAAAGGGTGACATGGACAAGTTGGGCCGAAGGGCCTGTTTCCATGCTGTAAATCACTAACTGCACAGTCACCCTCGGATGTCCTTGCCTATGAATATCTCGTAAAACAGGTTTCTTGCCCCCATGCTCCCATTGCCCTTTAACCTTTAACAATTAAATCAACCTTGTTGCCCGACAGAATTCAAAGCAGGTCACATGACACCTTCCACATTACCCCACATTTAAAGAGACAGATTTCCAAAACACAACCATATTCCAAACTTGAAGATTTCAGCAACAGATGAATTGAAGAAAATAAGGAAATGTTAGGGTCATAGTGATTTACAGCATGAAAACAGATCCTATAGCCGAACTTGTCCATGCCGCCCAGTTTTTACCACTAAGCTAATCCCAATTGCCTGCATTCGGCCCATATTCTTCTATACTTATCTTGCCCACGTAACAGTCTAAACACATTTTTGATGGGACATGGTTAGCACTGCTGCCTCACAGTGCCAGGGACCTGGGTTCGATACCTGGCCTTGGGTCACTGTCTGTGCAGAGTCTGCACATTCTCCCCGTGTATGCATGGATTTCCTCCAGTGCTCTGGTTTCCTCTGGAATCCAAAGATTCACGGGTTAGGTGGATTGGCCAAGCTAAATTGCTTAGCTTGGCATAAGGGGATTAGCAGAATAAATGCATGGAGTTCCGTGGAGAGGACCTGGTTAGGATTGTGGTCAGTGCAGACTCGATGGGCTGAATGGCCTCCTTCTGCACTATAGGGTTCTATGATTCTATGATTTAATGTAAGGTAAGTCCATTCAAAAGTCTGGCAGCAGTCGGGAAGAAGTTGTTGTTGAGTCAGTTGGTACGTGATCTCAGACTTTTATACCTTTTTCCCATAGGAGAAGGTGGAAGAGAGAATGTCTGGGATGTGTGGGACTCTTAACTATGCTGGCTGTTTAGCCAAGACAGCAGGAAATGCAGACAGAGTCAATGGATGAGAGATTGGTCTGCGTGATGGACTGGGCTAGTTTCATGACCTTTTGTGGTTCCTTGCAGTCTCGGACAGAGCAGGAGTCATATCAAACTGTGATACAACCAGAAAGAATGCTTTCTCTGGTGCATCTGTAAAAGTTGGTGAGAGTAATATCCCACATGTCAGATTTCCTCAGCCTTCTGAGAAAGTAAAGGCACTGGTGGGCTTTCGTAGTGTCGGTATGGGGAGTGAGGCTGACATGATGTGGCAATATTGATGGCCCAGTGAGGACAAGGCAGTGTGAGAGTGTCCTCCTGTATCTGAATCAAACCTCATTGGACTCTGCAATCCTGTCGAGTAGAATACACTCCAAGACAATGTGTTCCACAATCAAAATTGAGTGGTTATGATGAGAATTCTATTCTCGGCTTGTTTACCTCAGACTGCCTTCATTGTACGTGGTAGCACAGTGGTTAGCACTGCTGCCTCACAGCGCCAGGGATATGCGTTCAATTCTAGCCTCAGGTCACAGTCTGTGTGGAGTTTGCACATTCTCCCCATGTCTGCATGGGTTTCCTCCGGGTGTCCCACTATTCTCTGTGTAAAAAATCTGCCTCACACATCTCCTTTAAACCTTGCCTCTTGCACCTTAAACCTCTGCCCCCTAGTAATTGACTCTTCCACCCTGGGAAAAGCTTCCGACTATCCACTCTTGTCATGCCTCTCATAATCTTGTAGCACTTCTATCAGCTCACCCCCTCAGACTCTGTCGCTCCAGTGAGAACAAACCAAGTTTCTCCAACCATTCCTCCATATCAGGCAACACCCTGGTAAATCTTTTCTGTGCCCTCTCCAAAGCCTCCACAGCCTTCTGGTAGTGTGGCAACCAGAATTGAGCATTATATTCCACGATATTATGGAATTCCTAAGTGCAGAAGGAAGCCATCCAGCTAATTGAGCCTGCACCCACAACAAACTTGCAACGACAACAATCCTACGCACACCCTATCCCTGTGACCCCACGTGTTTAACCTAGTGTCGTGAGTCTTCTTGCTGTGCCCACCTCAGTCCAATGCTGGCATCTCCACCTCATACCTATGAATCTATACCAGCCTCTGACATCCCCAATGCTGTAGGGACTTGGAATCGGTCAGCTCTCTGAGCGCCGTGAGCAGGTATGAAGTTCGAGGGCAAATGTTTTGCATATTCAATCTGTAAAATAATGGGAATTTGAAAGAAGGTTCACTGTGATCGTAGTAGTTCTGCAGATATTATGTTCTGTGCCTGCATGTAGAAATGGGGAAAGTTGAAGATGACCTTGTTTGCGCTCCTGAGTATTTCAGAGAATTGTTGTTGGGGTGAGTCAGGGTTTTGAGGATTGGACAGCTGTCCCACGGTGATGTGGTCCTGTCCCGTCCAGGAAGGATCCCTTCCGGTGGGCCCTGTGTCCACCAGAGGTCACTGCTTATTGAGAGCTCCCTGCTTTGGAAACAACAGCACCCGTTGGTTCAAACAGAGCCATCACAGTGCTGAACGAGATGGGGTCAAGTGCTTCTGAGTGAGACTTCTGACACAGCTTCCGAACTGCAGAGATTGATAGCGTGTCAGTGGAAAAACATGACGAAATCAGCCCGTGGTGAAATATGACCTCCTAAGAATGTGGTAATAGCTTCAGACAGGAGAAAGAGTGTAACTGACCCAATTCCCTTGGTGTTATTCCCAATCATGCAACCAGCTGTTCCATAACTAGAATCTATCTGGTTGTTTTTTGCAATCTATTGTGTATTTGCCTATGCCAGCAATATGTACCACAATCCTTATCATCAAAAAGTGACTTCCTCCATCTCCTATCAAATCAATAATAAATCAAATCAAATCATTACCCGTAATTTGTCCAAGCAATCCCTTCTGCTTCAATTATGATCCTGTAGGCTTCGTTTTCCACAAGCTCTCTGGATTTTATACTCCCTGATTGTTTTAAAGTTTATTTATTAATCACAAGTGAGGCTTACATTAGCACTGCAATGAAGCTTCTGTGAAATTCCCCCAGCCATCACAGCCAGGCACCTGTTTAGGCCAATGCACCTAACCAGCACATCTTTCTGAATGTGGGGGGAAACTGGAGCAATCCCATGCAGACACGGGGAGGATGTGCAAACTCCACGCAGACAGTGACCCGAGCTGGGAATCGAACCCGGGTCCCTGGCACTGTGAAGCAGCAGTGCTAACCTCTTTGCCCCGGTGCCGCCCCTAGCCCTGTGTTTTGAACGCTGACGACATTGGCTAGGGATTGGGATGTTGCCAAGACAACTTGTGCTCTTCAGCATGCTTCAGGAACGGCAGGTTAATCTGTAGTCCTCAATGAGGTCATGTACTTTGGAGGGCTGGATATGGTCTTTGGTGTTTGTTCTTGCAGGACAGACAATGCATCTTGATGGTGTGCAAGACCCTTGCCATTGTGGGTTAAAACGAGAAGGCCGATTGCACGGTCTGATGCAAATTGGTTTGGAATCTGAAGAAAGACAAAGGCCTTGTATTTATCCTTCACGGCTGCTGGGAAATATCTCCAATTTCAAAGAACAAAAGGCAACCCAACCTTTACCACAAGCCGAGACCACACAAGAATTCAACTCACTCAGAACTGACTCAAAAGCGCCAAACCTGGCAGCAGTGTAATTAAGCTGATGAAAGGTGACTGAAACTTGCCTATGTTTGGTGTCCAGATAACTTGGTCAGGACTAAAGACAAGGAAAATAGGACAAGATTTTGATAAATCTCATCCGATTTCCTTTGTCTCAGCTGTCTGTGAAGGGTCATCAAGACTCGAACCGTTGGTTCCATTCTCTCCTCCCAGCTGCTGCTGAGATTTTCCAGCATTTTCTGGTTTATGTTTCAGATTCCAGCCTCCACGTTAATTTGCCTTCTTATTTTTACAGAACATAGAACAGCACAGCACAGGGAAAAGGCCCTTCAGCCCATAATGTTGTGCCAAACATGACGCCAAATTAAACTCATAAAATCATACACCGCAGAAGAGGCCCTTCAGCCCATCGAGTCTGCAACAACACATCAGAAACACCAGAACTCCCACCTAATCCCACTAGCCAGCCCGTGGCCCATAGCCCTGAATGTTATCATGTGCCAAGTGTTTATCCAGGTACTTGTTAAAGGTGTGAGGCATCCCATCTCCACCACCTTCCCAGGCAGCGCATTCTAGACCCTCACCACGCTCTGGGTAAAAAAGCTTTTCCTCACATTCCCCCTCCCTAACCTTCCTGCCCCTCACCTTGAGACTATGTCCCCTCATGACTGATCCTTCAGCTAAGGAGAGAAGCTGCTCTTTATCCACCCTGCATCTAATAATCTTATACACCTCGATCAGGTCACCCCTCAGTCTTCTCTGCTCCAAGGAAAACAACCCAAGCCTACCGAACCTCTCTTTATGACTTCAATGTTCCATCCCAGGCAGCATCCTGGTGATTCTCCTCTGCACCCCCTCCAGAGCAATCACATCCTTCCTACAGTGTGGTGACCAGAACTGTACACAGTACTCCAGCTGTGGCCTCACCAAAGCTCTATCCAACTCCAACATGACTTCCCTGCTTCTGTAATCTATGCCTCGAATAATAAAGGCAAGAGTCCCCATATACCATGTTCACCACTCTGCTAACATGCCCTTCCATTTTCAGAGAGCAATGGACATACACGCCAAGATCTCTTGGTTCCAAAAGCTTCCTCACTGCCTTCTTTCTGCCTGCCCTTGGTTCATATCCCTGTATTCCTTGCATATTCATGTGCTCATCTAAAAGCCCCTTAAATGTCTGAATCATAGCTATATCACCACCCTGACACCTACCATTCTCTGTGTGAAAAAAAGCTTAGCTCTCACATCTCCTTTGAACTTTCCCCCACTCACCTTAAGTATTAGAGATTTCAACCCTGGGAAAAAGATTCTGATTGTCAACCCTATCTGCACCATTCACAATTTTATCGACTTCTATCAAGTATCCCGCTAGCCTCCGCAGCTCCAGGGAAAACAACGCGAGTTTGTCCAGTCTCTCTTCATACCCGCTGAACCAGGCAGCAGCCTGGTAAACATCTTCTGCACCTTCTCCAAAGTCTCCAATAGCTTTTATTGGTAGAGGGATTGAGTTTCGGAGCCATGAGGTCACAATGCAGCTGTAAAAAACTCTGGTGCGGCTGCACTTGGAGTATTGCGCACAGTTCTGGTCGCCGCATTATAGGAAGGATGTGGAAGCATCGGAAAGGGTACAGAGGAGGTTTACCAGGATGTTGCCTGGTATGGTGGGAAGGTCTTATAAGGAAAGGCTGAGGAACTTGAGGCTGTTTTTGTTTGAGAGAAGATGGTTAAGAGGTGACCTAATTGAGGCATACAAGATGATTAGAGGATTAGATAGAGTGGACAGTGTGAACCTTTTTTCTCATATGGTGATGGCTAACATGAGGGGACATAGCTTTAAATGGAGGGGTGATAAATATCGGACAGCTGTCAGAGGAAGGTTCTTCACTCAGAGAGTAGTAAAGGCGACGAATGACCTGCCTCCAAATGTAGTGGACTCGCCAACATTAAGGGCATTTAAATGGTCATTGGATAAACATATGGATGATATTGGAATGGTGTAAGTTAGATGGGCTTTAGATTGGTTTCACAGGTCAACGCAACATCAAGGGCCAAAGGGCCTACATTGCACTGTAATGTTCTATGTTCTACATCCTTCCTATGATGTGGTGACTAGGCTTTGCTAATGGAGGTGA
Organism: Sphyrna mokarran; assembly: GCA_024679065.1. Taxonomy (NCBI): domain Eukaryota; kingdom Metazoa; phylum Chordata; class Chondrichthyes; order Carcharhiniformes; family Carcharhinidae; genus Sphyrna; species Sphyrna mokarran. The sequence continues at coordinate 11,696,402 of JAGIQG010000031.1, forward strand.
TAATGAGCAATATTGAACTTTGTCAGTTGAAGGGCAGAGTATATGACATGGTGTCCTTTCTAACACTTCATCTGATGTAAGGGATGTACCTCCTTACTCCATTGTGGTGCCTCAGAAGGTATTTACTCTGTGCTTTACATTTGTAATCTGCTGGCTGAAGGCAGCAATTTACCAGACCGGTGGCACCGTGGTTAACACTACTGCCTCACAGTGCCAGTGACCCGGGTTCGGATTCTCGATTTGGGTCACTGTCTGTGGGGAGTCTGCATGTTCTCTCCATGTCTGTGTGGGTTTCCTCCGGGTGCTCGGTTTCCTCCCACACTCCAAAGATGTGCAAGTTAGGATGATTGGCCGTGCTAAATTGCCCCTTAGTGTCAGGGGGATTAGCAGGGTAAATGCGTGGGGTTACAAGAACATGGCCTGGGTGGGATTGTGGTCGGCACAAACTCAATGGGCCGAATGGTCCCCTTCTGCATTGCAGGCATTCTATAATTCTATAATAATGAAGCACTTTGATCACTGCTTCCACCCATCGCTGACTTGAAGACAGTAGCTCAAGACTTGCACTGAAACAGCAGACGCAAGGGGTGTTATTGTAATGGGGTGGTCCTTTCAGAGGGATAGTACCATTGTGAGGACCAAGTGGCCTTGCCCTCTGCCGTAACCTCCTCCAGTTGTTCAGTTGGAAGAAGATAACTCAGGAATGAGATAGCTGTGATTCCTTGAGGCATTACTTAGCCATTCCTCCAGCACCCTTTGTAACACAGACTCCAAGATCATGGAACCCTTGTAAACATGCACAGTTATGGCCAAGGAACATCACACTTGGATTACAGCTTCCAGGTACTCTGGATAAAAATAGTTCATTTCAAGCCTGTTCGTTCCATTTCATCATCTCCCCAATAAATCAAACAAAAACCGTTCACAACATTTCTTAGAAAGAAAAGGCATTCTCTGTACAATGTGCTTCATTGCATTGAAACAAAAGCAGTGTGAGGATGGAGGAATACAGGGAGCAAGAGGGGATCTTTTCACCCATGTTGTTGAAACTCATCTTTCATGAGCTCTCTCCATTCAGTGAGCAGCGATTGTAATTAAAGTAATCCTGGTGTTGAGTCAGATATCACGGCTCACTGATAACTTGCTCAGATCACAACTGGGTGCCGTTTCAATGGAATGTTATATTTGGATCCAGCACGTGCCGATCTGAAATCAATTATGAAAGATTGTTGAGCGAGCGTTGTGAAGGATTTGCCCCTGACGGCACAGTGGCCCAGTGGTTAGCACTGCTGCCTCACAGCGCCGAGGAGCTGGGTTCGATTCCCAGCTTGGGTCGCTGTCTGTGTAGAGTCTGCACATTCTCCCCGTGTCTGCATGGGTTTCCTCCAGGTGCTTCGGTTTCCTCCCACAGTCCGAAACACCTTCTGGTTGACGTGCATTGTCTGTGCTAAATTCTCATTTGGTGTACCCGAACAGGCGTCGGACTGTGGTGAGAAGGGAAATTTCACAGTAACTTCATTGCAGTGTTAATGTCAGCTGACACTAATAAATAAACTTCAAACTTTAATCCGAATTGTAGAAAATGCTTCCCTAGAAATGACACAACATTGTCAAATTCAGTGACATCTAGGAATTCCACCGAGACGTGGAACTCTGTGTGGAAAAACTTATCCCGCACAACTCCCTTAAACTTGCCACCTCTCCCGTCATTGTATCTCATGTTGAAATCATGGACTCAGTCTGGACTGAAGGAGATTTATCTGTCACCGAGGTTGTAGTGGGCTCGGGGAAGGTGGTTGGGGGCAGCGGGGAAGAGCATGATGGCATTTGAAAACTGGAAAGCCACTTGTCACGTCAAGGTGAAGCACTCCCAGGAAGCACAGGCAAAAGGTTCGCGAGGGACACGCCAGCAAGTGTGGCGACAGGCGCTGGGATTCTGAACCACCACAGGTGTGGAAGGTGTGTGCAGAGATGCTTTGACAGGGTGGATAGTCAGAGGCTTTTTCAGAGGGTGGAAGGGTCAACTACAAGGGGGAACCAAAGGGAAAGTTTAAGGGAGATATATGGAGGGAGGGGTGCAGTTTTTCCACACAGAGGATTGTTCCAGGTATGTACTATGTGTGGGTTAGGTTGATTGGCCGTGCTAAATTGCCCCTTAATGGAAGGGGACAAGCAGGGTAAATGGGGTTATGAGGATAGGGTCCTGGTGGGATTGTTATCAGTGCAGGCGTGATGGGCTGAATGGCCTCCTTCTGCACTGTAGGATTGTATGATTCTAACTAATGCACTTCATTGCCGGTGACATTTAATCTATTTCCTACTCTTCTCAGTGTCTTTATACCTTGGCGAATACAGAACCCAGAAATGGGATAGAGTGTCATCCCTGTGGGCAGACCAGTCATTTGTATTTATATTGTTACCATTGTCCTGGGCTCTTCCAGGAACCTCCAGCACTTTGCACCTTCGAACATACGTGACCTCATCTCAATCTCTGCTGCGCGTCCAATTCCACCAAATCCCACTCACCTCACACAGAATAGAATACCTACAGTGCAGAAGAAGGCCATTTGGTACCGACTCTCTGACAGAGTGCCTTACCCAGTGCTATCCCCTGTACGTTACCCCACATGGGATGGGAGGCTGGTTTGCATGATGGATTGGGCTACATTCACAACCTTTTTGTAGTTTCTTGGGCAGAGCAGGAGCCCATACTAAACTGTGATACAACCTGAAGGAATGCTTTCTATCGTGCATCTGTAAATGTTGGTGAGAGTCGTAGCAAACATGTCAAATTTCCTTAGTCTTCTGAGAAAGTAGAGGCATTGGTGGGTAACGATGCCTAATTGATTTGATTTGATTTATTGTCAGATGTACGGAACAGGGTTATAGTGAAAAGTATTGTTTCTTGCATACTAGACAGAAGAAACATACTCTTCATAGAGTACAGAAGGGAAAACGTAAAAGGTAGGGCACAGAATATACTATTGCAGTTTGGGGTAGGTGGTGGAGAAAAATCAGCTTAATATATGGTAGGTTCATTTAAAAGTCTGATGGCAGCGAGGCAGAAGCTGTTCTTGAATGTGTTGGTACTTTAGTATCTTTTTCCCGATGGAAGAAGGTGGAAGAGAGAATGTCTGGGTTATGTGGGGTCCATTATTATGGTGGCTGCTTTTTCCAAGACAATGGGAGGTATAGACAGAGTCAATGGTTAGGAGGCTGGTTTGAGTGAAGGACTGGGCTATATTCATGACCCTTTGTAGTTTCTTGTGGTCTTGGGCAGAATAGGAGTTCTGACATGGTAAATATGTGGGGTGGCAGGGATAGGACCGGGGACAGGACCTGGATAAGATATGCTCTCTAACAGAGAGTGTCAGTGCAGGCTCAAAGGGCTGAATGGCCTCCTTGGGCCACTGCAAGGATCCGATGTTATGTGAACTGGAGATGGAGGGAGGAGGCAGAATCTATCATGTCCCCAGCAAGTTTTGTGGAACTGGAATTCAATTGAATTGAATGATGTGCATAAGATCCAGAACAGCCTTGACAAGATGAACATGATTCCTGTTCCAGGTAATTCCAGATCTAGGGAGGGGGGCTCTGAGTTTGAACAAGGAGTTGCCCTTTTAGGACAGAGATGAGGAGAAATGCCACTCTCTCAGAAAGTTGTAGACACTGGAACTCTCTGCCTCACAAGGCAATGGAGAGGTGGGGGATGTCACTGATTATTTTTATATCATCCTGAAACCCGTCCTACAAAGAACCCCCAGCTTCTGTGGTGACACTACAGACTTCTTACAGAAACATTTACACACGTGCAGCAGTTGAACCAGGAGCATCACTTATCATAATGGATGTCTCAGCGCTCTACACCAGCATCCCTCACGATGATGCCCTCAGTACTCAATGCTGATAACTGCCAATCTCCAGATGCAATTCAACAACTCATTCGCTTCATCCTGGACCACACTATCTTCACCTTCAACAATCAGTTCTTCATCCAGACACACGGAACGGCCGTGGAACCAAATTCGCACCTCAATATGCAAACACCTTCATGCATAAATTTGAACAAGACCCCTTCACTGTACAGGACCTTCAACCGATGCCATGTACCAGATACATGGATGACATTTTCTTCCTTTGGACTCAAGGTGAATAATCACTGAAACAACTATATGATGACATCAACAAGTTCCACTCCACTATCAGACTCACCATGGACTACTGTCTGGAATTGGTTGCATTCTTGGACACACGCATCTCCATCAAGGATAGTCACGTCTGCACTTCACTGTACTCAAGCCTACAGATAACCTCATGATTCTCCACTTCTCTAGCTTCCACGTTCAAGAAGCCATCCCCTATGGACAAGCCTTCCGTACACACAGGATCTGTTCAGATGAGGAGGATCACAACAGACACCTCCAGATGCTGAACAACGCCTCATTAGAGTAGGATATGGTGCGCAACTCATCGATCGACAGTTCCGATGTGCCACAGCAAAAAACTGCCCTGATCTCTTCAGAAGACAAACATGGGTACCATGTACTTTGATGAGTACCCTTCATCAAAGACCAAAGAAAATTATAGCACAGGAACAGGCCCTTTGGCCCTCCAAGCCTGTACTGACCATGCTGCCCGACTGAACTAAAACCCCCTACCCTTCCGGGGAATCATATCCCTCTATTCCTATCCTGTTCATGTATTTGTCAAGACGCCCCTTGAAAACTCACTACTTGAAAACTCACTCACTACTTGTCTGTTGAGGTAGTATGGGCTGAGATTAGAAACAGGAGAGGAGAGGTCACCCTGTTGGGAGTCTTTTACGGACCTCCTAATAGTTCTAGAGAGGTTGAGGAAAGGATTGCGAAGTCAATTCTGATTAGGAGTGAAAGTAGTAGGGTAATTGTGATGGGGGACTTTAACTTTGCTAATATTGATTGGAATAGCTATAGCTCTAGCTCGTTAGAGGGGTCAGTTTTCGTACAGAGTGTGCAGGAAGGTTTTTTGACTCAGTATGTAGATAGGCCAACTAGAGGTGAGGCTACATTGGATTTGGTGCTGGGCAATGAGCCAGACCAGGTGTTAGGCTTGGAAGTTAGTGAACATTTTGGTGATAGTGACCACAATTCGGTTACGTTCACCTTAGTGATGGATAGGGATAGGCATGAAGCTGGGGGCAGTAGTTATAGCTGGGGGAAGGGTAATTATGAGGCCATCAGGAGAGAATTAGGGTGCATAGATTGGACTAGGGAACTACAGGGACTGGGAACATCTGGAATGTGGTGCTTATTCAAGGAGCAGCTGCTGCGAGTCCTTGATAAGTATGTCCCTGTCAGGCAGGGAGGAAATGGACGAGTAAGAGAGCCTTGGTGTACGAAAAAAGTTGATTTGCTGGTTAAGAAGAAAAAGGAGGCTTATGTCAGGATGAGGCTTGAAGGCTCAGATAGTGCAATGGATAGCTATAGATTAGCCAGGAAGGAGGTAAAAAGTGAATTGAGGAGAGCTAAGAGGGGACACGAGAAGATGTTGGCTGATAGGATTAAGGAGAATCCTAAAGCTTTCTTTCGATATGTTAAGAATAGAAGATTGGTTAGGGCAAGATTAGGGCCAGTCATAGACAGCAGTGGGAAGTTGTGCGTGGAGCCTGAAGAGATTGGTGAGGCACTGAATAAATATTTCTCTTCGGTATTCACGCAGAGTGCTGGAAATGTAGCTATGGAGAACACTGAGGTACAGGGTTGCAAATTGGGAAGTATTGTAGTAGATAGGGAGGATGTGCTAGAAATTCTCGAGGGTTTGAAGTTGGATAAGTCCCCTGGGCCGGACGGGATTTACCCTAGGATTCTCTGGGAGGCAAGAGAGGAGATTGCAGAGCCTCTGGCTCTGATCTTCAGGTCCTCGTTGGTTACGGGTGTGGTTCCGGAGGACTGGAGGATAGCGAATGTGGTCCCATTGTTTAAGAAGGGGAAGAGAGACCTTCCAGGGAATTATAGGCCAGTGAGTCTTACTTCTGTTGTGGGCAAGGTATTGGAGAGAATTATTAGGGATAGGATTTATAGTTATTTAGAGAGAAATGAATTGATTGGGGATAGTCAGCATGGTTTCGTGAAGGGTAGGTCATGCCTTACTAACCTCATTGAGTTTTTTGAGAAAGTGACCAGAGAGGTGGATGGGGGTAAGGCGGTTGATGTAGTATATATGGACTTTAGTAAGGCGTTTGATAAGGTGGCCCATGGAAGACTTCTACAGAAAATGCAGATGTGTGGAATAGAGGGTGATTTAGCTAATTGGATTAGGAATTGGCTGGCAGATAGAAGACAGAGGGTGGTGGTTGATGGGAGATATTCATCGTGGAGTTCGGTGACGAGTGGTGTGCCTCAGGGGTCTGTTTTGGGGCCCCTGCTGTTTGTAATTTTTATAAATGATCTGGATGAGGGTATTGAGGGATGGATCAGTAAATTTGCAGATGACACTAAAGTTGGTGGAGTGGTAGATAGTGAAGAGGGGTGTTATAGTTTACAGAGTGACTTGGACAAGTTGCAGAGCTGGGCCGAGAGGTGGCAAATGGAGTTTAATGTGGAAAAGTGTGAGGTAATGCACTTTGGCAGGAACAATAAATGTGTAGAGTATAGGGCTAATGGTAGGGCTCTTAATAGTGTTGAGGAACAGAAGGATCTTGGTGTATGTGTCAATAGATCCCTGAAAGTAGGCAGTCAAGTGGATAAAGTTGTTAAGAAGGCATATGGAGTCTTAGCTTTTATTGGTAGGGGGATTGAATTTAGGAGCCGCAGCATCATGTTGCAGCTGTACAAAACTCTAGTGCGGCCGCACTTGGAGTATTGTGTGCAGTTCTGGTCCCCACATTATAAGAAAGATGTGGAGGCATTGGAGAGGGTACAGAGGAGGTTTACCAGGATGTTGCCTGGTATGGAGGGCAGGTCCTATGAAGAGAGGTTGAAGGATTTGAGGTTGTTTTCGTTAGAAAGGAGGCGGCTAAGAGGGGATCTTATTGAAGCATATAAGATGATTAGAGGTTTAGATAGGGTGGACAGTGATAGCCTTTTTCCTAGGATGGAGAAAGCTAGCACGAGGGGACACAGCTTTAAATTAAGGGGTATGAGTTATAGGACGGATATCAGAGGTAGGTTCTTTACTCAAAGAGTGATTAGGGAGTGGAATGCCCTGCCTGCAGCTGTTGTAGATGCGCCAAGTTTGGTGGCGTTTAAGAGGTTAATTGATAAGTATATGGAAGAGAAGGGAATGGTTTAGTTTGGAGGGGCATTGCTTTTTATTTTGGTCGGCACAACATCGAAGGCCGAAGGGCCTGTTCTGTGCTGTATTGTTCTATGTTCTATGTTCTATGTACTCATCTACTTCCACTACCTCCCCCAGCAACGCATTCCAGGCACCCACCACCCTCTGTGTAAAAAATCTGCCTCGTACATCTCCTTTAAACCTTGCTCCTCGCATCTTAAACCTGTGTCCCCTAATTGTCCAAAACTTCCCCAGAACGGAGAAGCTATGGCATCTTCTCCAGAGCACACAACTGATGAAGACAATATCTCGCCAAGGCATCCATACACCACCAAATCTTACCTTCAAACAACTGCACAACTTCAAACAGACAATTGTCCATAGCAAACTACCCAGCCTTCAGGAGAACAGTGAGCACAACACCACACAACCCTGCCACAGCAACCTCTGCAAGACGGGCCAGATCATCGACACAGATGCCATCATCTCACATAAGAATACTACCCACCAGGCACACAGTACGTACTCTTGCAACTCAGCCAATGTTGTCTACCTGATAAGTTGTGGGAAAGGATGCCCCGAGGCATGCTACATTGGAGGAATCATGCGGACGCTACAACAACAGATGAATGAACACCGCTCGATAATCACCAGGCAGGACTGTCCTCATCCTAGTGAGGAACACTTCAGCAGTCACAAACATTCAGCCTCTGACCTTTGAGTAGGCATTCTCCAAGGCAGCTTTCAAGATACACGACAGAGCAGAATCGCTGAGCGAAAACTGATAGCCAAGTTCCGCGCACGTGAGGACAGCCTCAACCAGGGTCGTGGGTTCATGTCACACAATCTGTAACCCCCACAACCTGCCTGGGCTTGCATAATCTATGCCTCGACTGATGAAGTGATTGAACAGCAGAGCAGACTCGATGGGCCGAGTGCCCTAATTCTGCTCCGATGCCTTGTGGTCTTATAAAGGCAAGTGTCCCATGTGCTTTTTTCACCACCCTGCCAGCACGCCCTTCCGCCTTCAGAGATCTGTGGGCAAACACTCCATTTGTTCCATAGAGCTAACTGTTCACCGTTGCCTGCCCTGCAGTCTATCCAAGGTCAATAGCGCCCATCCCCATTGTATTTGAGTCGTAACCCACTGCAAATATTGAGAATTCTTTTCGTACTATTTCAGATGTTGTTTTCTTGTACCCCATGTCATCATTGAAGGGGGAGAGAAAAGAGTGGTTAATTAGCTCAGGACACAAGTTCAGCAAAAGCAAACACTTGACGCACTTCTCCTCATTTGCAGTCTCTTGATGTATATTGATACAGCTGTCGGCTTTGTGGATTGGGAGGAAGAAACTAACTGCTTGAATTGCAGACTTCACATGAACTTCACATTGAAGACATGTGTTCAGCAAATTGGCTAAGAGGCTAAAAACGGACCACTTCCTGCTGCTGCTGCTTTCTGTCTGTAGTTGGTGGAAGGAAACAAAGTTTGTTGTGAATAGATCAAACAATCCAAAGCCTCACAGCGAAGGCCCAATCAAATTTACTGATGGAACATCGCAAGCAAAAAGGAAACAGACACCTGAATTTCAACAACTTCAGCCGACTCTTGAAAAAGTGCAGACACAGGGAATGAAGTTAAGCACGAGCTAAATCCTTATTTTAATTTTAGTGACAGTAAGGAAGATGTAAAGAATTGATAAATATTGTTGTTCTTGAACGCCCAGTTCAAGACTTCGATTTGATTTATTATTGTCACATGTATTTAGTGTACAGTGAGAAGTATTTTTCTTGCATACTATACAGACAAAGTACATCGTTCATAGGGAAGGAAAGGAGCGGGTGCAGAATGTAGTCATAGCTTGGGTGTAAAGAAAGATCAACTAAGTGTGAGATAGGTCCATTCAAAAGTCTGATGGCCGTAGGGAAGAAGCTAGCTTAGAGGTGAAAAAAAGGGGTGGTATGGACAAGTAGGGCCAAAGCGTCTGTTTCCACGCTATAAACCTCCATGACTCTTAGCTGGTCTTGAGTCGGTTGGAATGTGGCCTCAGACTTTTGTATCTTTTTCCGGATGAAAGTAGGTGGAAGAGAGAATGTCTGGGGTGCGCAGAGTCCTTAATTATGCTGGATGCGAGAAGTGTAAACAGAGTCAAACGAAGGATAGAATGAGACCGTAGCTAGCACAGCTTGTAAGAAGTCATCACGTTTCGGTGCCATCTTGGAGTTGGACTGTAAATCATCGGGGAAGATTATTGAGAGGTTTGTAATTTATCAAATTGTGCAGATTTCCATGTTTTGTTTGATCTGCACAATGAGTAATAATTGAAAAATGCCAATGCAAAAACCATTCTAAAAAGAGGCAATGGTTTTGATTTGATTTATTATTGTCGTGTGTATTAACATAGAGTGAAAAGTATTGTTTCTTGCGTGATATACAGACAAGGCATACTGTACATAGAGAAGGAAAGGAGAGAGTGCAGAATGCTGTGTTACGGTCATAGCTAGAGTGTAGAGAAACAGCAACTTAATGCAAGGTAGGTCCGTTCAAAAGTCTGATGGCAGCAGGGAGGAAGCTGTTCTTGAGTCGGTTGGTATATGACCTCAGACTTTTGTATATTTTTCCCGATGAAAGAAGATGGAAGAGAGAATGTTCGGAGTGTGTGGGTTCCTTAATTATGCTGGCCGCTTTTCCGAGGCAGCAGGAAGTGTAGACAGATCAATGGATGGGAGGCTGGTTTGTGTGAGGGATTGGGCTACATTCACGATCTTTTGCAGTTTCTTGCAGTCTTGGGCAGAGCAGGAGCCCATACCAAGCTGTGATACAACCAGAAAGAATGCTTTCAGTGGTGCATCTGTAAAAGTTGGTGTGAGTCATAACTGACATGCCAAATTTCCTTAATCTTTTGAGAAAGTAGAGGCATTGGTGGGCTTTCTTAACAATAGTGTCAACAATGGAGGGGGGGGGGGGGGTACCAGGACAGATTGCTGGTGATTTGGACACCTAAAAACGTGAAGCTGTCAACCCTTTCTACTTCATCCTCGTTGATGTAGACAGGGACATGTTCTCCTTTACGCTTTTTGAAGTCAATGGTAATCTCCTTCGTTTTGTTGACATTGAGAAAGAGATTATTGTTGCTGCACCAGTTCACCAGATTCTCTGTCTCATTCCTGTACTCTCAGCTTGCTGATAGTTGGGAGTCGAATGTTGGAGTTGGAACAGTGAAGGTTTGCTCGATTTGCACGAGAATTTAGGAGGTTGTCTGATGATAACACATTCAGTAAACTGCATCAAATTCCTCTGATGTTCAGAAGAACGAGAGGTGGTTTCATTGAGATCCTGAAAGGAAAACATGGACACTTTGAGATCGTTCCCACTAGCTGGGGAATCTAAAACATGACGGTACAGCCTCAGGATAATGGGCACCTCAGTTGGGACTGAGATGCAGAGACATTTCTTCACTCAAAGGGTTGTAACTCTTCGGGATCCTTTACTCTTCAGGTTGTGAATTCTCCACCATCCTATGTTCTTAAGGATTAAATCAGTAGATTTTTGGTTTCTCAGGGAATCAACAGATATGGGCAGTGATGGGCAGGCCAGGGGAGTGGAGTTAAAGCCATGGTATATCCAACAGCTGAGGGGGTTTGAGGAGTTTTTGTTTTGATTTTCTTACTTGTCCAAGTGAGATTGGCCTGCTGTTTGATTTGATTTGATTTATTATTGCACGTGTATTAACATACAGTGAAAAGTATTGTTCCTTGTGCATTATATAGACAAAGCATACCGTTCATAGAGTACATAGGGGAGAAGGAGAAGAAAGGGTGCAGAATGTAGTGTTAGAGCACAACTTGCGTGTAGAGAAAGATCTGCTTAGTATTTGATTGGATTTATTATTGTCACATGTATTGGTATGAAGTGAAAAGTATTGTTTCCTGAGTGCCATACAGATAAAGCATTTCATTCATTGAGTACGTAGGGGAGAAGGAAAGGAGAGAGTGTAGAATGTCGTGTTACAGTCATAGCTAGGGTGTAGAGAAAGATCAACTTAATGTGCGATTAATTATTGTCACATGTATTAACACGCAGTGAAAAGTATTATTTCTTGTGTGCTACACAGACAAAGCACACTGTTCATAGAGAAGGAAATGACAGTGCAGAATGTAGTGTTAGAGTCATAGCTAGGGTGTAGAGAAAGATCAACTTAATGCGAGGTAGGTCCAATCAAAAGTCTGAGAGCAGCAGGGAAGAAGCTGTTCTTGAGTCAATTGGTACGTGACCTCAGATTTTTGTATCTTTTGCCTGATGGAAGAAGGTGGAAGAAAGAATGTCCGGGATGTGTGGGGTCCTTAATTATGCCGGCTGCTTTGCCGAGGCAGTGGGATGTGTTAATGGATGGGAAGGTGGTTTGCGTAAAGGATTGGGCCACATTCACGATGTTTTGTAGTTCCTTGTGATCTTGTGCAGAGCAGGAACCCATACCAAGCTGTGATACAGCTGTGATGCGGACAGGACATCACTGGGTACATTTCCATATTGGGTAGATGCCAGTGTTATCGCTCGACTGGAACAGCCCGTGAACCCTGCAGCTTACAGGGACATCACATATGTTATGACGTAAACAATTGGATGTGCTGAAGGATGTGATGTTACACGGACCGCACAGATCCCAATCTATCTGTTCTTGCTGCAAGTTTCCAGATGGGACTAGCTGTTCAGTCAGGCCTTTGAGTCTTTCCTGTCTGTTCTACTTATACACAAGTAGCAGTCAGCTGGATTGGAAGGAAAAAACAAACTGTTTCATTTTTAAATTACTGCTGTTTATTTCATAAACTTTCGAAATGATGCAAATACGTTCCATATCAGAGTAACATGGAGTTTACACTTAACTAATCTGAGAGCTTTGGGATTGAAAAATTACTTGTGGCAAATGTTAAGAGCATTGATAGTTAGAATCCCTACAGTACAGGAGGAGGCTATTCGACCCATTGAGGCTGCACCGACAACAATCCCACCCTGACCCTTTCCTTGTCAGCCCAAGTATTTACCCTGCTAATCCCCCTGACACAAAGGGGCAATTTAGCATGGCCAGTATACTTAACACACGCATCTTTCAGACTGTGGGAGGAAACCGCAGCACCTGAAGGAAACCCACTCAGACACGGGGAGAATGCACAGACCTCAGCACATTCAGTGACCCGAGCCGGGAATCGAACCCGGAGCCCCTGACACTGAGAGGCAGCAGTGCCAACCACCAAAGTACGTGCCTTGTTTCCTTGATTTTACTTTTCACTGGATGATCAGAAAAACGGGAGAGACAGATTCCTCTTGTGACACAGCCCGGTGCTGTCCCGCAATTCAACTTGTCTAACGTACACTGAGGGATTGCAGCCTCTCCACATTGCTTCTCGCTCACTTGATGCTATCTTGGCCCCATTCAGAATAATGGTGAAGGGGAATAAAAGACTCCAAGCTGAAAGATATATCACCAAGGATAATAAATAGCAGGCAGTGAGTTCAAGGGTATAATTCAATCTATAAGCTTTGCTTTTAGGTTTTATGGGATTAGCAAGAGGAGTTAATTATATTATCATCCTGCCAGACATCTGTTATCTCCTGAAAAACTGGCAGAAGATTAGATTTGGTGATTTGAATGGATCATTACTTGTTCAACTGTTTCACTGATGCAGTAAGTGATCTAGAACTGAGAGCCTACTTAAAGCTGTTACTGCTGCGTTATTATCTGTGAGAAGATAAGCTTTGACAGACTCTTCCTGCACCGTGTGAAACATTGCCTCCTTTCCTGAAACCTTGATCCTCTGTACTTTGTCATTTGTGTCACTTGTCCAGTGTTCTCAATTGGGGAAAAGTGCACGAGCTTTGTGTTAACACGCTGACTCCCGTCCATTGGCTCTGTCTACACTTCCCGCTGCCTCGGCAAAATGGCCAGGTTAATTAAGGACCCCACACATTCTTTCTTCCACCTTCTTCCTTCTGGAAAAAGACACAAAAGTCTGAGGTCATGTACCAACCAACTCAAGATCAACTTCTTCCCCGCTGCTGTCAGACTTTTGAATGGACTCACCTTGCAGGAAGTTAACTTTCTCCACACCTCAGCTATGACTGTAAAGTACATTCTGCACTCTCTCCCTTCCTTCTCTATGAATGGTATGCTTTGTTTAGCACGCAAGAAACAATGCTTTTCACTGTATGCTAATACACGTCACAATAATAAATCAAATCAAGAGTCACTCAGAAGGACATTTTCCGTTCTCTCCAATAAAAGATTGATTGATTGATTTATTTATTTATCAGTGTCACAAGTAGGCTGACATTAACGCTGAAATGAAGTTATTCTGAGAATCCCTTAGCTGCCACACTCCAGTGCCTGTTTGGGTACACTGAGGGAGAATTTAGCACGGCCAATGCACCCGAACCAGCATGTCTTTTGGACTGTGGGAGGAAACCGGAGCACCTGGAGAAAACCCATGCAGGCACGAGAAGAATGCATAAACTCTGCAGAGACAATGACCTAATCCAGGAATTGAACCCACGTTCTTGGCACTGTGAGGCAGCATTGCGAACCCACTGTGCCACCCTGAGTCTAAGCTGCAACTCCTCGACTCTACCAAGTGCCGAGATTTTGGGATGATGTTGTGGATGCAGAAGGGGTAGGCATAGCCTAGTGGCATTATCGCTGGACTATTAATCCAGAAACTCAGCTAATGTTCTGAGGGGTGATGGTTCGAATCCCACCATGGCAGATGGTGGAATTTGAATTCAATAAAAATATATCTGGAATTAAGAATCTACAGATGACCATGAAACCATTGTTGGAAAAACACAACTGGTTCACTAATGTCCTTTAGGGAAGGAAATCTGCTGTCCTTACCCGGTCTGGCCTACATGTGGCTCCAGAGTCACAGCAATGTGGTTGACTCTCAACTGCCCTCTGAAACTTGGGATGGGCAATAAATGCTGGCCCAGCCAGCCACACCCACAAGTGAATAAATGAAAAAGGAAAGTAGATTGGGGTGATTCGGTGTGTAAGGTTGATATCGAACCTCCCAGTAACAGTCTTGTTAACCACCTTCTCTTTCCTCCCACCCTTAGCTCACAGAGTGATTTAAGATGAGCAACCATTCAGCCCATCCAGGGCATGTTGGTGGCATTTTCCCCACCCAGTCTTACCCCATTCTCTGCAGCCTCCAATACTTCTGTGTGGCTAATTCTCTTTGAAAAGGACTCACTTGAACAACAGCTTCCCTCCTTCTCTCTCTCCCCCCATCTTGAGGATCAACCTCAGTTGAAAAGGAAATCTAAGCCTTGATTGGCCTTGTTGTCATCAGTGGTAACATCAGTGCTTGCCCAGATCTTCAGCCCAATGTCCATTGATTAAGTTGCTGTGTGGAAGATCACCATAGAATTCCTATAGTGCACGAGGAGGCCATTTAGCCCATCGAGCTAAGTTTAGCCCACCAACCAGACCCTATCCCCATAGCCCCACGTATTTACCCTGCAAATCCCCCTGACGCGAAGCAAGAATTTATCGTGACCGACCAACCCAGCTCGTATATCTGGAGAGGAAACCAGAGCACCCTGGTGAAACCCACGCAGTCACAGGGAGAATGTGCAGACTCCACACTGACGGGGACCCAAGCCGGGAATCGAACCTGGTTCCTGGCACTCTGAGGCAGCAGTGCTAACCAATGCGCCACCGTGCCACCCAGTGAGAATGGCAAGTATCAGGGGAGTGCTGTCCCACGCCAGGTGCCTGCAGGGTGACTTTGGGAAAAGAATCGAGTTGAAGTTAGTGTTATTGAAGGCTGTGAGGTATTTGATGAGATGTTTTGCAATCCGGACGTTAATTGCAATCCAGCCTGTTTCCACACTGCTTCCTCCCTGATTGGAATGAGAGAAATTGGACTATTTTCCAGCCCGCACTTGCGACGATCTCTCTGCTATTTTATCCCATCAGTTGATATTTGAACCAGATGATAGTTGGCGAGCTGCCTGAATTCTTGCTTGAGCCTTGGTCTGCACGTACCTTCCCCTCTCAATGCCAATCTCAGTCTCTCTGCACGCTCTCCCCTGTGTAATCTTCCACTGACTCGTTTTTTCCATTGTGCCCTCACATTGTTGCTGGTTGTCTCTTTCTCCTGGGTTCCTGACCTTCTCCACGCTCGCCCTGGCAAGTCCTTTTGCACACAGTCTCCCTGCTGCCTGCCTCGGTGCTCTCACTCCTGCTTATTTTCATTCTTTCCATTCTCCTCTGCTCGTGCTAACTGTCCCTCTTTGCCCCTGCTTGTGCACACTTGCCCTTTCATCTTGCACTCTCACCTTGGGCGATTTGCTCTCTCCGAGTCTGGCATTTTTTTCCCTGCTGCTGTCAGACATTTTCAATGGTCCCATCACACATGATCTTTCTCGACACCCTAGCTGTGACTTTAGCACTACGTTCTGCACCCTCTCCTTTCCTTCTCCCCTGTGTACTCTGTGAATGGTATGCTTCATCTATAACGTGCGCAAGGAACAATACTTTTTATTATCTACCAAAAAATGTGACAGTAATAAATCCAGTCAAATATTAAGTTGATCTTTCTCAACGTCCTTGCTGTGGCTGTAACGCTGCATTCCGCACTCTCTTTTTTCCTTCTCAATGAACGGTATGCTTTGTCTGTATAGTGCGCAAGAAACAATACTTTTCACTGTATACTAATACATGCAACAATAATAAATCAAATGTAAAGCTGATCTTTTACTACACTCTAGCTATGACTGTAACTCTACACTCCACACACTCTCCTTTCCTGCTCCCCTACATACTCTATGAATGGTCTGTAGAGCACATAAGAAACAATATTTTTTTTTAACTACATCCCGATAGAGTGGAATTCATTACCGCAGGAAGTAGTTGATGCCGAACGTATTCAAGAGGCGGCCGGATACAGGGCTTGGGGCGAATGGGATCAAAGGTTACGGGGAGAGAGAGCAGGATTAGGCTATTTAGCTATGATCGTGATGAGTGGTGGAGGCAGCTCGAAGGGCCAGATTGCCTCCCCACTGCTCCGACCTTCTATATTTCTGTGTGATGATAATAAATCAATTCAATTCAAATTCAATCTCAGCAGCAAACCCCCCTCACCCCCCCTCTCCCCTTGGCAGGCTGCATGCACACATCAGGCATCTGCAGTATGAGGCTGCCTTTGCATGCATCTGTCCCTGATACCCCCATCCCTGTGAATCCCCCATACATGGGTGTGTGGAATGTCGAATGTTTGAAGACTCTTGCAGGCCAGCCACAGTTATCCAGCTCTGTGTGACTCAGTGAGTTAGTGCCGGGATTGCAGGAACCACAGCTTTCAGAGCCGGAATGATGTGTGTGTGTGTATGTTTGTGTGTGTGTATGTGTGTGTGTGTTTGTGTGTGTGTGCGTGCTCCCTTCACTTTTTCCATGTTTCAGTCCAGAAGTGCATACTTTCTGCAGCAATCCTTTTGTGAAACTAGATAAAAGGAAGGTTGCCATGTCATCTGCTTTCAAGGTTGAAATAATATAAAGCCTTGACTCTTGCAATCGTTGCATAACTCCTTCGCACTGTATATTTAACCGCTCGAGCAACGTACTTTCCAGGAAGCAAAAGGCTTTGATCAGGCATCCACATGGTGTGCTTTCAGATTGCTGCCGTGCCAGCTATTTAACCACGTTGTGCTTCGTACACTCAGCTGTCTCACTGGCGTGCACGCACACTTCGATGTGAGCAAGGGCAATCTTACAACTTCAGTTGCAAAGCCAAGGCTTCAGGAGACTTGCTTATTGCTCCTGGGGAAGTTGCCTTTGGAAAAAGATGGTTACGTCTTTTTCGAAGGCTCGATCGATAAACTCCTTCAACCCAGTGTGAGGTTTCATCGACTTGTCTTCCCAGCTCAACTGGTGCGCTCTTGCAGACGTGAGGAGATTGGCACCACAGGATCCTTGCAGTGCAGAATGAGGCCATTTGGCCCATCAAGTCTATTCCGACCCTCCAAAAGCATATCTCACCAAGATCCAATCCTCCATCCTATCCCTGTCACTCCACAACTTGGTATGGCAAATCTCTCTGACCTGGTCTTTGGACCACAAATGTCAGGATTGTGGTGAAGTTGTCAATGTTTCCTGATGACAGCAACAACAAATAACAACAACCTACAATTCTATAATCTATAAAATTGAACAGCGTACCAAGAGGTGGGGTGGCACAGTGGTTAGCATTGCTCCTTCACAGTACCAGGGACTTGGGTTCGATTCCCAGCTTGGGTCATTGTCTGTGTGGAGTCTGAATGTTCAACCCATGTCTGCATGGGTTTTCTCCCACAGCCCAGAAGACATACTTGGTTAGGTGAATTGGCCATGCTAAATTCTCTCAGTGTACACAAACAGGAGCCAGAGCATGGCAACTAGGGGATTGTCACAGTGACTTCATTGCAGTAGAAATGTAAGCCTTACTTGTAACACTAATAAATAAATTCAATTTTTTAAACTAAGATACTTTGATGTGTCAAAAGGAGACAAAGTCTGGAAGGTTTGATTGCATGGGATCCTGGGAGAGGAAGCGAACTTGGCTCGCTGGTAGGAAGCAGAGAATGATGGTGGAAGATTGTATCTCGGACTGGAGGTCTGTGACTCGCGGTGTGCCTCAGAGATCGGTGTTGGACCCCCTGTTATTCTTTGTTTATATCAATGATGCACATGTTCAAGGCATGGTTGGTAAGTTCGCTGGTGATAGTAAATTAGGAGGTATTATTGATAGTGAAGAAGGTTATCAAACATTACAGGGGGATGTTAATCAGTTAGAGAAGTGGCTCGAGGATTGGTAAATGGATTTCAGTGCAGACAAGTGTGAGGTGTTGCATTTTGGAAAGTCAGAGCAGGGTAGGAATGGGAGAGCCCTGGGGAACAGAAGGATCTCAGTGTAAATGATTCATCAAAAGCAGCGTCACAGGTAGACAGAGTGGGGAAGAAAACACTTAGCACACTGGCCTTCATCAGTCAGGGAGTTGAGTATGGGAATTGGGACGTGATGTACAAGTCATTGATGAGGCTGCACATGGAGCATTGTGGAGACTGGATGGGCTGAATGATCTCCTTTTGCACTGTCGGGATTTTATGATCTTTTCAGTATTGCACATTTTTTTCTTCCATTATCCTCAGTTAGCACGGGTGATGCTTCCTTCTCATCGAGATTTTCTTGCTAACTGGGAGAGGTTTTTTCCTGCGTTTTATGAAACATCTTCCTAATCATCTACCCTGACTATCCCCATAACCCCACTTATTTACCTTGCTAATTCCTCTGACACTAAGGGGCAATTTAGCACGGCCAATCCACTTAACCCGCACATCTTTGGACTGTGGGAGGAAACTGGAGCACCCGGAGGAAACCCGTGAGGATACGAGGAGAACATGCACACTCCACACTGACAGTGACCCAAGCCGGAATCGAACCTGGGTCTCTGGTACTGTAAGGCAGCAGTGCTAACCACTGTGTCTGCTTGTCGCCCCAATCACCACCTGTTGGTTCTCTCCCTCAAAAGGAAAATGTGGGAGTATGGAGACTTTACCTTATTTTTACATATTGGAAATGGCTACCAGAGATCATCAATGTTTGTTTCGATATACGTTCTCAGTTCAATTTTGTTACAAAGGCTGGGTGAATTTAGATTGAGAGCCTTTAATTTTGTCTTTTTACCATTCTTGGGACCCTTGTGGCATGCCGACACAGTGGTTAGCACTGCTGCGTCACAGCCGAAGAGACCTGAGTTCGATTCCAGGCTTGGGTCATCGCCTGTGTGGAGTTCGCATGTTCTTCCCGTGTCTTACTGGGTTTCCTCCAGGTGTTCTGGTTTCCTCCCACAATCCGAAAGATGTGTGGGTTAGATGGATTGGCCATGC
Organism: Sphyrna mokarran; assembly: GCA_024679065.1. NCBI lineage: Eukaryota > Metazoa > Chordata > Chondrichthyes > Carcharhiniformes > Carcharhinidae > Sphyrna > Sphyrna mokarran. The sequence goes on from JAGIQG010000031.1 coordinate 11,715,577, forward strand.
GATATTGGCCCTGAGCGTCCTGGGATCTGTAGGTTAGAGGGATTAACAGGGGTAAACGTGTGGGGTTGTGGGGAGAGGGCCTGGGGTGGGACTGTTGTTGGTGCAGACTCAATGGGTTGAATGGGGTGGGATAGGTCTTGGGGTGAGATGATTGTCAGTGCAGACTCAATGGCCTCCTTCTGTAGGGATTGTATGATTCTAGTCTTACCTGCTCGTGCTGTGTGTTTTCCTGCCATACTCTGATGATCATTGCTCATAACACTATCCTGCGCTATTGCCTTGTCCATTCTGTTCTCTAACCACGTCACCCCTCAGGCTGTGCCTCACCCTCACCATTTAGTTTAGACATCTTCGTTATGTAACTCACTGGAACACAGACCCTGACACAGTTGAGGTGAGGGTGAAGCTCCCTCTTTCCCCAATGCCAAAGCTCCATGGACCAAAAACCAATTCTCCACAACACCGCTCTTTCAACTGTATATTCAAATCTCCAAAATTATTTACTTTGTCCTGATTTGCTCGTGGTTCAGGTAGTTATCCAGAGATGATTTATTGCCTCTGAGATTGTGCTTGGTCCCGAATTACCCCTATTCCCTCAGCACAGCCTCTTGCCTAGCCCTGCCTGTGTTATTAATACCCGCACAGGCCTGAACCCTCTCCTGTGCCACATTAATTTCCCCTCCTGTTCCGGGACTATGTCCTGAACCCTGGCACCAGGCAGGCAACATAGTCATCCGAACTCTTGCTTTGGGCTTCAGGGAATTAAGATAATTCCCCAGACAATACAGCCCCCTAGTCCCACCACACCTTCCCTCAGCTTGTAAGAACATAAGAACTAGGAGCAGGAGTCGGCCATCTGGCCCCTCGAGCCTGATTTTTTCATGGACTCAGCTCCACTTACCTGCCCACTTACCATAACTCTTAATTCCTTAAATCTCAGATTAAGGTCGTGTGGGAGGATGGAACGGTCAAGTGTTACTTTCTCTCCAGAGGCAAGCGCTGATAGACAGAAGATTTAGAAAACAGAGGAAGGAGAGAATGGTAACAATAAACACGGGTGGATTGGTGAAGCTGGATCATCAACGGCACAGTGGTTAGTATTGCTGTCTCACAGTGCCAGGGATCAGCGTCCGTGGATTTCCTCCCACACCACAAAGATAGAACGTGGAATCTTACAGTGCAGAAAGGCCATTCGGCCCATCGAGTCTGCGCCGACCATAATCTCACCCAAGCCCGAACCCCATAAGCCCACGCATTTACCCTACAAGTCCCCCTAACACTATGGGAGAATTTAACATGGCCAATCCACCTAACCTCATGTCTTTTCGGACTGTGGGAGGAAACCGGAGGAAACCCATGCAGACATAGGGAGAATGTGCAAGCTCCAATCAGACAGTAGACCCAAGCCGGGAATCGAACTCAAGTCCCTGGGGCCGTGAGGCAACAGTGTTAACCACTGGACCATTGTGCTGCCCTGGTAGATGTGCAGGTTAGGTAGATTAGCCATGTTAAATGGCCCCTTAGTGTCAGGGGGATTAGTAGTGTGAATACATGGAGTTATGTAAATTGGGATCATTGTTGGTGCAGACTTGATGGGCTGAATGGCCTCCTTTTGCACTGTGGAATTGATTTGATGTGAATAGGATCCAAGGAGTAGGAGGTGAGACTCTTGTATAAGATGAGTTTAGAGAGATCACAAGGGGAGATAGGAGAGAAACTGGAGGAAGGTGTGAGAGTTCAGGCAGGGTACAGGGGAAGCATTCGAGACCATTTATCCAACGTCGATTGAATATTAATGTTTTTGACAAACCTCAGCTGAACCTCCTGCAGAATACTGGTGAGAGGTTGGAAGAAGTGGGGGGAAATCTGACAGACCCAGGTCTGTCAGAGACATACAAGATAATGAAGAGGATAGATAGGGTAAAGGTAGAGAGATTCTTCCCGCTTAGAAAGGATAGCAGGACTAGAGGGCACAGCCACAAAATAAGGGGGAGGGGTGGCAGTTTAGAACAGAGTTGAGGAGGAATTTCTTCACTCAAAAGGTGGCGAATCTCTGGAATTCTCTGCCCATTGAGTGGTGGAGGCTACCTCGCTGAATATATTTAAGTCATGGGTAGATAGATTTCCGATAGACAAGGGAATTGAGGGTTATGGGGAGCAAGTGGGAAACTGGAACTGATCCACTTCAGATCAGCCATGATCTTATTGAATGGCAAGGCAGGCTTGAAGGGCTGGATGGCCGACTCCTGCTCCTAATTCTTGTGCTGTTATGTTCCAAGCTCAAGCTATCTCTTCCCCCACCTCCCCATTCATCAGTGATATTGTATACTTATCAAACAATTCTCCTTTCTCTTTCCTCCCCTGTACCAGTGCCGCTGCCCCTCCCATCCCATCCCCTCTCCCTCTTCCCCCCCCTCATTAAGTGACCCGAGATCACATTTCTGTCAGGTAAGGATTTGGCATAGGAGGATAAAATGGGACTCAGTGTGGTACTGCTCACACGATGATATCAGTCACTGTATTGGACTGAACGGAGACCTGTGTAGAGGCAAGCACGGAGACAGCTCCGAGTTTAGACCTTTCAGTCTATAGATGTGTATAGTTATGAGTGGTTAACACGTACTGTTAAACTGACTGTTGTTGTAGCCTAATCCATCACGCAAACCAGCCTCTCATCCATTGACTTTGTCTACACTTCCTGCTGCCTCAGAAAAGCAACCAGGACCCCACGCAACCCAGACATTCTCTCTTCCACCTCTTCCATCGGGAAAAGGGATACAAAAGTCCGAGGTCACGTACAAGCCAACTCAAGGACAGCTTCTTCCCTGCTGCTGTCAGACTTTTGAATAGACCTATCTTGCATTAAGTTCATGTTTCTCTACACCCTAGCTATGATTGTAACACTACATTCTGCACTCTCTTCTTTCCTTCTCTATGATCGGTATGTTTTGTCTGTATAGCATGCAAGAAACAATACTCATTGTATCTCAATACGTGACAATAATAAATCAATCAAATCAAACCGTCCAGGCTTCGGAACATCTTCATGGGACCTACTGAATGACACAGATTGCACCACAACTTCCACATCTGTAGTTGCTTCTTGGAGCAGAATGGCAAATGCTTTATTATGTAATTATTCCTTGGCATTCAGTGCTTACATGTTTTGAGCTTTCTGAGCAAGTATTTGCGCACATTGTAAGGAATTACTCGACAGCTATGAGAACTGAATATTTCACCCAACACTGCACGGAAAGTTGAGGAAACATCCCGTGTGAGATCTTCAAAAGGCATTGAGTGTGCAGCCTTCCCAGGCGTCACTCTTTCGCTGTGTGGTTTCGGTGAAGATTTTCGGATTTGACTTCACCTCACAAGATCTCTCTGGGTTGAAAAAAAAATATCACAAGGGAGAGCTTTGATTGCGCACAGCAATGCAACCACGAAAATGTACCATGGAAAATTGGAAACCGGCCAAGTGACCCAGCAGCTGCTTAGGGTTAGAGTTGGCATTCTTTTACCTGACCCAAAGCAAGTAAACTGGAGTGGAAACACAGTGTGCCGTTGACAGCCCGGCACTGAGAGCTGGGAGCTAATTGAGCAGCACTTTGCTGGATCCCCTTGAAGGCAAACTCCATGTTTGCCTTCATTCTTCACTAGAAACAATTTCTGGATTGCTCCACAACTTGTACATAAAGAAAAGTCACAGTTTTGAGCGGCTATATGCAGTTGCCTCACTAATGGGATACCTGGTTCATTGCGGCAAACAGATCACCTTTGAACTTCACCCTATCCTCTGCGCTGGTGGACGTTGAGCTTGGAATGACAGTTTGAAATGTGTACACTCTGTACATACGTGTACACATATTGTCCAGTGAAATGTGCACAGAAACACTGCATTAATGTAAGGTCACACTTGGAATACTGTGTTCAGTTCAAGACATAGAAAGGATGTCATTAAACTAGAAAGAGTGCAGAAAAGATTTACTAGGATACTAGGACTTGATGGTTTGAATTATAAGGAGAGGCTGGATAGACTGGGTTTTTTTCTCTGGAGCGTAAGAGGCTGAGGGATGATCTTGTAGAGGTCTATAAAATAATGAGGGGCACAGATCAGCTAGATAGTCAATATCTTTTCCCAAAGGTAGGGGAGTCTAAAACTATAAGGCATAGGTGTAAGGTGAGAGGGGAGAGATACAAAAGGGACCAGAGGGGCAATTTTTTTTTCCACACATACGGTGGTGAGAGTCAGGAATGAGCTTCCAGAAGTAATAGTAAAGGTGGGTACAATTTTGCCTTTTAAAAAGCGTTTAGACAGTTACATGGGTAAGATGGGTATAGAGGGATAAGGGCCAAATGTGGGCAATTGGGACTAGCTTAATAGTTAAAAAAAGTCATTGTCAAGTTGGCGGAAGGACCTATTTCCATGCTGTTAAACTCTCTCACTCTCTGATGCTGATTGAAGTATTGGAGACAGTGAAATGGATGGAATTTTATGACCCTTACATGGTGGCTAGGGTAGAGTAGGCAGTTCAGGTGTGGGTTTTAAATCCATCATTCGGATGTTCAGGAAAGAAGTTCTCTCTTATATATGTACTGGTGAAGTAAAGTGCCAGAGGAGGTGAGAAAACAATAGTTGATGCCAAAACATTGAATGTATTCGAGAGGCAGCTGGATATAGCACTTGGAGTGAATGGGATTAAAGGTTATGGGGAGAAAGCAGGGCTAGGCGATTGAGTTGGATGATTAGCCATAATTGTGATGAATGGCAGAGCAGGCTCGATGGGCCAAATGGTCTCCTCCTGCTCTTCTCTTTTATGTTTCTGTGTGACTCCAGAGCCACAGCAATGTGGTTGATTCTCAACTACCCTCTGAAATGGCTTAGCGAGCCACTCAGTTTCAAGGGCAGTTTGGTTTCTACAATGGTTCTGACAGATAGGAGGATAGCTAATGTATACCCACGATTCAAAAAGGGGGACGGAGAGAAAACTCTTGACGAGCCAGCCTAACGTCAGAACTGAGGATGTTGCTAAAGTCCACTATTAAGGATTTTGTAACTCTGCATTTGGCAAGCAGTGTCAGACAAAGTTAACATGGATTTACCAAAGGGAAATTATGCCTGACAAATCTACTGGAATTTGCTTTGTGGATGTAACTAGTAAAATTGATCAGGGAGAACCAGTGGGTGTGGTTTATTTAGACTTTCTGAAGACTGTAGACGAGGTTTCACATAGCAGATCACTATGTAAAGTTAAAGCACATGGGATTTGTGGGTAATGTCTTGAGATGGATAGAAAGCTGGTTAGCAATTAGGAAGCAAAGAGTTGGCATAAATGGGTCTTTTTCTGATCAGCAGTCGGTGACTAGTGATCTTCTGCAAGGATCTACGTAAGGAGCCCAACTGGTCACATTATATATTAATGATTTGGAAGAGGGAACTGAATGTATAATCTCCAAATTTGCAGGTGATACAAAATTGGGTGGGAGGGTGAGCTGTGAGGAGGATGCAGAGATGCTTCAATGTCATTTGGAAAGGCTGAGTGTGTGAGCATCTGCATGGCAGATACAGTATAATGTGGATAAATGTGAGGTTATCAACTTTGGTAGCAATAATAGGAAGACAGATTATTCTTCGAATCATGGAATCTCTACAGTGCAAATTGAGAGAGGTGGAAATTCAATGAGATCTTGGTGTCCTTGTCTATCAGTGGCTGAAAGTAAGTATGCAGGTACAGCAGGCAGTAAAGAAGGTAAATGGTATGGGTTTGAGTTTAGGGATAAAGATATAGAGAGCATTGGTGAGGCCACACCTGGTTATAGTTCATGTCTCCTTATCTGAGAAAGGGTGTCCTTGCTATAAAGGGGGTATAGTGAAGGTTTACCAGACTGATTCCTGGGATGGCAAATCCGTCATATGAGAAGAGACTAGATCGGTTAGGGTTATATTCACTGGAGTTTAGAAGAATGTGAGTGAATGTCATAGACACTTATAAAATTCTTCCAGGGTTAGTCAGGGTTGATTCAGAAACAATGTTCCCAGTGGTGGGGGAGTCCAGAACCAGGGGTCAAAGTTTGAGGATAAGGGAATAAATCATTTAGGACTGAGGTGAGGAAAAATTTCTTCACCCAGAATGTGATGAATGTGTGGAATTTACTCCCACAAAAAGTAGTTGAGGCCAAAGCATTGTGTGATTTCAAGAAGAAATTAGAAGGAGCTCTTGGGGCTGAAGTGATCAACGGATGTGGAGGGGAAGAGGGGATCAGGATATTGAATTTGATGATTAGCCATGATCATAATGGAGCAGGCTCAAAGGGCCGAATGGCCTACTTCTGCTTGAATGTTTTTCTCTGTATGTTTGTATGTAATTGGGGATAGGCTTTACCAGTCATGCTCACATCCCAGAAAATAATGAAGAAACTGAAATGTTAACTCTATTTCTCTCTCTCCGCAGAAGCTGTCAGACCTGCTGAGTTTAGTCCACATTCTCTTGTTTTATTTCAGATTTCCAGCAGCTGTAGTAATCTGGCTTTTGTACGAGTCCTCGTTCGCTGATGGAGAAACCCCGATGAGGAACTAGTGTGTAAATTAGAAACTTCTCACTTCCTCACAGGTTGTTGCAATACATGGGAAAGGTCGGTTTTAATTGTATATTTCTCCGCGTCGCGGTTATTAGCTACCATTTGGCTCCGCTCCATCCAAGGATAAAGGGTTAGGAGATTTTTCGGCTGGGATTTTCATTGCACTCCTGTGCCTGACCGGAGGAACTTTGCCATGAGCACTGCATCTTTGTAGCTGGATCGTAATGCTGTCAGGGGAAGGAGCCAGTCAATGTGAAATTAAACAACTGATCGCAAAGAAAGAAGTGGGATTAAAGCAGAAAGCGCTGATGAGACTCAATGGTTCTGGCAGTGTCTGTGGAGAAAGAAACTGAGTTAATGTTTCCAGTGCAGTATGACTCTTTAGAAGGGAAAATCATGAAATGTAAAGCTGAGACAGATGTACAAAATAAAGAGCGACTTTAGGAGGTTAGAAAGAGTGCCCAATGTTCATTGGTCAGAACATTGAATACAGGAGTTGGGACATCTTGTTGAAGTTGTGCAAGACATTGGTAAGGCCACACTTGGAATGCTGTATGCAATTCTCATCACCCTACTATAGAAAGGATATTATTAAACTAGAAAGAGTGCAGAAGACATTTACTAGGATACTATCGGGCCTTGATCGGTTATAAGTAGAAGCTGGATAGACTGAGACTGTTTTCTCTGGAGCATTCAAGACTGAAGAGTGATCTTATAGAGGTCTATAAAATAATGAGAAGCGTAGATCAGCTGGATAGTCAATATCTTTTCCCAAAGGTCGGGGAGTCTAAAACTAGAAGGCGTAAGTTTAAGGTGAGAGGGGAGAGATACAAAATGGTCCAGGGGGGCAATTTTTTCGTGCAGATGGTGGTGAGTGTCTGGAACAAGCTGCCAGAGGTTGTCGGAGGTGCAGGTACAATTTTGTCTCTTAAAAAGCATTTAGATAGTTACATGGGTAAGAGGGATATAGAGGGATATGGGCCAAATGTGGGCAGTTGGGACTAGCTTCTGGGTTTCAAAAAAGGTGGCATGGAAGGGCCTGTTTCCATGATGTAAACCTCTATGACTCTATGAGTAAAGTGGGGGACGGAGATAAGCCCATTCAGCTTTTATACCTTTCAACAATGTTATTGACCCTCACCCCAACTCCCAGTTGCAACAACATCTTTTGGGAGTGGGGGGACTGGGGGCTGTCCTTGATTTCTCTAAGCTTTTATGTGAAAGGGTGCTTCCTGACGTTGCCTTTGATCAAACTAGCTTTCATTTTCAGGTGGGCATAAAAGGAAAGAAGAAATGTGAAACATTTTTTTCAGATTATGGCACAGTGGTTAGCACTGCTGCTTCACAGTGCCAGGGAACCCGGGTTTGAATCCAGCCTTGGGTCACTGTCTGTGTGGAGTTTGTACATTCTCCCCATGTCTGCGTGGGTTTCCTCTGGGTGCTCTGGTTTCCTCCCACACTCCAAAGATGTGCTGGTAAGGTTGATTGGCCGTGCTAAAACTGACAGTTTGTGTCAAGGGGATTAACAGGGTAAATGCGTGGGGGTGGCAGGGATAGGGTCTGCTTGGAATTGTGGCCAGTGCAGATTTGATGGGCCAAATGGCCTCTTTCTGCACTGTGGGATTCTATGATTCTTCTCGTGTTTACATTGAGTAAAGTGTGCAACCTTTTTGAGTTTCTCAGGCTCCAGGTCATCTATGTGTGGATTCGCAAGAGATGGGTGAGATCCAAAATGAATATTTCTCATCAGTATTTACTGTTGAGAAAAGCTTGAATGTTAGGGAACTTGGGGAAATAAATAGTGATGTCTTAAGGAATGTACATATTACAGAGAAAGAGATGCTGGAAATCTTACAGCGTGTGAAGGTAACTAAATCCCTGGGACCTGATGAAGTATATTGCAGGGCATTGTGGAAGGGTAGGGAGGAAATTGAGGATACCCTAGCAGAAATATTTGAATTCACTGATAGTTACGGGTGAGGTGCCTGATGATTGCAGAGTGACAAATGTTGTGTCTTTGTTTAGAAAGGGAAAGCATGGGAAGTACAGGCCAGTGAACCTCGCATCTGTGGTGGATAAGCTGTTGGAAGGTATTTTGAGAGACAGGATCCACAAACATTTAGAGACGCAAACACTGATTAGGGACAGTCAGCGTGGCTTTGTGAGTGGAAAATCATGTCTCACAAACTTAAGTGAGTTTTTTGAAGGGATAACAAAGAAGATAGATGAGGGCAGTGTAGCTGATGTTGTCTACATGGACTTCAGCCAGGCTTTTGACAAGGTACCACACACATGATAGGTTATTACATAAAGTTAAATCTCACGGGATCCAGGATGAGATATCTAAATGGATACAAAATTGGTTTCTTGACTGAAGCCAGTGGTTGCAGAGGATTACTTTTCAAACTGGAGGCCTGTGACCAGCAGTGTGCCTCAGGGATCAGTGCTGGGTCCACTATTGTATGACATTTATTTTAATGATTTGGATGAGAATATAGGAGGCATGGTTAGTAGGTGTGCAGATGACACCAAGATTGATAGCGTAGTAGACAGTGAAGAAAGTTATCTCCGATTGCAACTGGTACTTGATCGATTGGGCCAGTGGGCTGATGAATAGAGTTTAATTTAGATAAATGCGAGGTGATGCATTTTGGTAGATTGAACCATGGCAGGACTTACTCAGTTAATGGTAGGATGCTGGGGTGAGTTGCAAAATAAAGCGCTCCTTGAAAGTGGAGTCAGAGGTGGACAGAGTGGTGAAGAAGGCATTCAGCATGCTTGGTTTCATTGATCAGGACACTGAATACAGGAGTTGGGACGTTTTGTTAAGTTGTACAAGACATTGGTAAGGCCACACTTGAAATACAGTTGTGATCACCCTATTATAGAAAGGATATTATTAAACTCGAAAGAGAGCAGAAAAGATTTACTAGGCCTTGTTGGTTTGAGTTCTCAAGAGAGGCTGGGTAGATTGGGCCTTTTTTCTCTGGAGCATAGGGGGCTGAGGCGTGATCTTATAGAAGTCTATAAAATAATGAGGGGCATAGATCAATTAAATGGTCAATAGCTTTTCCCAAAGATAGGGGAGTCTAAAACTAGAGGGCATAGGTTTAAGGTGAGAGGGAAGAGATACAAAAGGGATCCAGAGGGACAATTTTTTCACACAGAGGGTAGAACAAGCTGCCAGAGAAAGTAGTAGAGGCGGGTACAATTTTATCTTTTAAAAAGCATTTAGACAGTTACATGGGTACGATGGCTATAGAGAGATATGGGCCAAATGCAGGTCATTGGAATTCATCTAGGGATTTAAACAAAAAGGGCAGCATGGAGAAGTTGGGCCGAAGGGCCTGTTTCCATGACTCCAGTCCCGACAGGGTCTGCCGGCCAGAGGGAAGAATGAGAGGTTGGGGTAAATCATTCGTCCCATCGTACCTAACTCCACGATCACATCGTAACAAGGCGGACTACCTACCCAGAGCACAATCCAAATGAGGATGGGGAGGGATGTTGCTCTGGTACCCAGACAGGGTTTTATCCCCCCATCAATATCATAAGAAACACTTTCCCTGTGTCTGCGAGGGTTTCCTCCGGTTTCCTCCCACAGTCCAAAAGATGTGCTGGTTAGGGTGCATTGACCCCCAATACGCGCTGGAGTGTGGCAACGAGGGAATTTTCATAGTAACTTCATTGCAGTGTTAATATAAGCCTATTTGTGACAACAATAAATAAACTTTAAAACTTTAATCTTGAAGCAAGAATGAGAACATCATGTTGAGATGACAGTGCAGCTTGTGGGATCTTGCTGTGTACAGATTAGCTGCTATGTGCCCCACGTCATGTTTTAAACTGATTGACTTGCAAAGTATTTGTTTGACTTTGTCAGGGACCCTGAGGCTTCCGATGCTGCTTAGAACGGTATAAATTTCCTATTCTGCTTTGCAATGCCGCAGAGTACATTCCACGATGCACACAGTGATTTACAGTTCTCCTTGAAAATTCCTGGTCTGAGGAATGCAGGGAAGGGAGTTCTCGTCAGCGTGGAACCTGACCCATGCCAGAAAAGACCTTCCCTTTTGATGCATCACGTGAATTGTCTCTTTGGCACTTTGTTCCTTACTGATGTTTGCCCCTTTAGCTGAAGCAGTCAGCTGCTGAGCTAACACCTCCCCTGTCAATGATTCTTACGCTGCATTCGGAGCATCTCGTCCGCAGGGGTAGACACACCAGTCACTTGGCGTTTATTCAGCTCCTTCTGATGACCCTCAGATCTAGTTTGTAGTTAATACTGTCCTCGCCACCTCCTGTCCCGGTGTTGTATACGATCATAAGACCCAGGAGCAGAATTAGGTCACTCGGCCATTGAGTCTGCTCTGCCATTCAATCATGGCTGGTATTTTTCTTTTCTCCATCCTCCTGCCTTTTCCCCTGATCCCCCTTATTAATCAAGAACCTATTTATCTCAGTATTAAAGACACTCAATGACCTGGTCTCCACATCCTTCTGCGGGAAAGATTCCCCACTCTCTGGCTGAAGAAATTCCTCCTCATCTCTGTTTTAAAGGTTCGACCCTTCAGCCTGAGGTTGTGCCCTCTGGTTCTAGTTTTTCCTACTTGTGGAAACATCCTCTCCATGTCCACCCTATCCAGGCCTCGCAGTATCCTGTAAGTTTCAATAAGAACCCACCCACCCCCGTCATCCTTCTAAACTCCACCAAGTACAGACCCAGAGTCCTCAACCGTTCCTCATATGACAAGCTCTTCATTCCAGGGATCATTCTTGTGAACCTCCTCTGGATCCTTTTCAAGGCCAGCACATCCTTCCTTAGATATGGGGTCCAAAAACTGCTCACAATGCTCCAAATGGGGTCTGACCAGAGACTTATAAGCATCAGAATTACATCCGTGCTCTTGTATTCTAGCCCTTTCAACATGAATGTTAACATTGCATTTGCCTTCTCAACTGCTGACTGAACCTGCAAGTTAACCTTGGGAAAATTTTGAACAAAAGTTTCCTTTGTGTTTCTGATTTCCTGAGCATTTGCCCATTTAGAAGATAGTCTATGCCTCCTTCCAAAATGCATAACCTTCTCCATTGTATTCCATCTGCCACTTTTTTGCCCTCTCTCTCTAAACTGTCCAAGTCCGTCTGCAGTTACTCCCTCCCCAGCCACCCCCTTGCTTCCTCAACATTATCTGTCCCTCTACCTATTTTTGTATCATCTGCAAACGTAGCAACAGTGCCTTCAGCTCCTTCCTCTAAATCGTTAATGTATATTGTGAAAAGTTGTGGTCTCAGCACTGACCCCTGAGGCACACCACTAGCCACAGGCTGCCATCCTGAGGAAGATCCCTTTATCCCCACTCTCTGCCTTCTGCCAGTCAGCTAATCTTTTATCCATGGCAGGATCTTACCTTTAACACAATGGACACAACTTATTTACCAGTCTCCTCTGCAACATCTTGTCAAAGATCTTCTAGAAATCTAAATAAATCACGTCCACTGGTCCTCCTGTATCTAATTTCCATCTTACCTCCTCAAATAACTCTAACAGATTTGTCAGACATGATCTCCCCTTGACAAAGCCACGCTGACTCAATCCGACTTCATCATGCACTTCCACGTGCTCTGCAATCTCTTCTTTAAGGATGGACTCTAACTGAAGACAGGTGAACTGGCTTATAATTTCCTATCTGCAGCCTCCCTCCCTTCCTAAACAGTAGTGGTACATTCACTACTTTTCAATCCTTCCCTACCTCCAGTGATTCCTGAAAGATCAACACCAGTGCCTTCACAATTTCCTCAGCTATCTCGTATAGAACCTTTGGGTATCGTCCACCCGGTCCAGGTGATTTATCCACATTCAGACCTTTCAGTTCCCAGAACTTTTCCTTTGTGATGGCCGTTATGTTCACCTGTGCCCCCTAGCGATTTCACCTTCAGAGCCAGAGATAATCATCGACTTCAGGAACATGCCCCTGTCTACATCAATGATGGACAAAGTAGAAATGGTTGAGAGGTTTTTAGATGTCCAGCTCACCAACAACCTGTCCTGGTCGTCCCCCCCCCACCCAATGCTGATACTGTCGTTAAGAAAGCCCACCAATGCCTCTACTTTCTCAGTAGACTAAGGAAATTTGGCATGTCAGCTACGATTCTCATCAAGATGCACCATAGAAAGCATTCTTTGTGGTTGTATCACAGCTTGGTATGGGCTCCCGCTCTGCCCAAGACCGCAAGGAACTGCAAAAAGGTCAGAGAAGAAATCCAATCCACCTTACCCACCAGCTTCCCATCTGTGATTCTGTCCACACTTCCTGTTGCTTCAGCAAAGCAGCCGGCATAATCAAGAACCCCACATACTCTTGTAGGACAGAAATGCTGATGTATCTTTGGCGTCAGTCAGTCATGTCTTAGACTGGTGCGAGATAGAGAGAGAGAGAGGTAGAAGCAGCAAGCAGCAACATGCCTCTTTTATAACTTGTTTTGATGTATGAAGGGTTAACAAATGGGATCTGATCTTGGGATATAAAATACTAAAAGGGATTGAGAACGGAAACGTAGATCAAATCTTTCCCCTTTAGGGCAATGTCCAACAAGAGGTCACAGGTATAGATTGAAAGGCAGTAGGTGAGGAGGAACTACTTCTCAAAGAGGGTGATGAATTTGTGGAACTCACTGCTCCATAGCGCAGTGGAGTCCGGTCATTGAATGGTTTCAAGAAGGAGATAGTTTTTTTCTGATTTAAAAGAAAAGGATAGAGGGATATGGGGAGCAGATGGAGAGGTGGATTTGAGAGAAGAGAGAGATCAGTCATTGAGGACATGGAGAAATAAAGGTTTACAGCATGCAAATGGACTCTTCTGCCCAATTTGTCCATGACGCCTTTTTATTTACCACGAATCAAGTTCCAATTGCCTGCATTTGGCCCATATCCCTCCATACACATCTTACCCACGTAACTGTCCAAATGCTTTTTAAAGGACAAAATTGTACCACTCTCTACTACTACCTCTGGCAGTTTGTTCCAGACACGCACCGTCCTCTGTGTGAAAAAATTGCCCCTTTGGACCTATTTGTTCCTCTCCCCTCTCACCTTAAACCTATGCCCTCTAGTTTTAGACTCCCTGACCTTTGAGGAAAAAAATCCTTGATTATCTAGCTGATCTGTGCCCCACATGATCACCATTCATCCCCCCACTTCCAGGAAAAAAAGAGTCCCAGCCTATCCAGCCTTTCCATATAATGCGAAACATCAAGTCCTGGTAACATCCTTGTAGGTTTTTTTTTTTGCATCCTTTCCCTTTTAATAGCATCCTTCCTATAGCAGGGCAATTAGAATTGGACACAGTAGTCCAAATGTTGTTGTTCTAATGTCTTGTCCAGTTGTAACATTATGTCCCAGCTCCTGTACACAATGGAGAAGGGATACACAGAAGGCTGATCTGAAAGGTATGGAAATGATTGGGGCCTTGGAGTTTGGAGATACGGAGTGAGCCGGTGCCCTGACTGTAGGAGAACACTTAATACAATAACTTAACACCATGGACTGGCTAAAATACCGCCATGGTTGACAACAAAACACAAGCTTACAAGGCACAAGTATACATTGAACAAATGAGATTGCTGAGACTATCTCGTGAGAAATCATGAGTTAAATAGCTAACCAGTCCAGTAATGATGTATTTGTAGCAATATAGTGGAGACTAACACATGGTGTAGATTAGATTGTCAGACTAGACAAACCAGCAGGATATGTTGTCAGGTTAAGATAATTTAAGAGGCATATACATTTTGCTGGAAGAGTAATGGCAATTGGAGTTGGAAGGATTGATATAAATAGCCATTATTTTGCAAAGTTGTGATGTCAACTGCTCTGTAATATGTGTGGTCAATAAGAAACATAGAACATAGAACATAGAACAATACAGCACAGAACAGGCCCTTCGGCCTTCGATGTTGTGCCGACCAAAATAAAAAGCAATGCCCCTCCAAACTAAACCATTCCCTTCTCTTCCATATACTTATCAATTAACCTCTTAAACGCCACCAAACTTGGCGCATCTACAACAGCTGCAGGCAGGGCATTCCACTCCCTAATCACTCTTTGAGTAAAGAACCTACCTCTGATATCCGTCCTACAACTCATACCCCTTAATTTAAAGCTGTGTCCCCTCGTGCTAGCTTTCTCCATCCTAGGAAAAAGGCTATCACTGTCCACCCTATCTAAACCTCTAATCATCTTATATGCTTCAATAAGATCCCCTCTTAGCCGCCTCCTTTCTAACGAAAACAACCTCAAATCCTTCAACCTCTCTTCATAGGACCTGCCCTCCATACCAGGCAACATCCTGGTAAACCTCCTCTGTACCCTCTCCAATGCCTCCACATCTTTCTTATAATGTGGGGACCAGAACTGCACACAATACTCCAAGTGCGGCCGCACTAGAGTTTTGTACAGTTGCAACATGATGCTGCGGCTCCTAAATTCAATCCCCCTACCAATAAAAGCTAAGACTCCATATGCCTTCTTAACAACTTTATCCACTTGACTGCCTACTTTCAGGGATCTATTGACACATACACCAAGATCCTTCTGTTCCTCAACACTATTAAGAGCCCTACCATTAGCCCTATACTCTACACATTTATTGTTCCTGCCAAAGTGCATTACCTCACACTTTTCCACATTAAACTCCATTTGCCACCTCTCGGCCCAGCTCTGCAACTTGTCCAAGTCACTCTGTAAACTAAAACACCCCTCTTCACTATCTACCACACCACCAACTTTAGTATCATCTGCAAATTTACTGATCCATCCCTCAATACCCTCATCCAGATCATTTATAAAAATTACAAACAGCAGGGGCCCCAAAACAGACCCCTGAGGCACACCACTCGTCACCGAACTCCACGATGAATATCTCCCATCAACCACCACCCTCTGTCTTCTATCTGCCAGCCAATTCCTAATCCAATTAGCTAAATCACCCTCTATTCCACACATCTGCATTTTCTGTAGAAGTCTTCCATGGGCCACCTTATCAAACGCCTTACTAAAGTCCATATATACTACATCAAACGCCCACATTCTCAGAAGAGTGAAGTACATGTGGGATTACGTCCCCATGTCCTGGGTTTGCTGGACACAGAAGACAAGTCAGGGTCACATGATAGGCGGGCACAGTCGTTAGCACCGCTGCCTCACAGCTCCGGGGACGTGGGTTCGATTCCCGGCTTGGGTCTGTGCAGAGTCTGCACATTCTCTCGGTATCAGCGTGGGTTTCCTCTGGGTGCTCTGGATTCCTTCCTCAATTCGAAAGTTGTGCCTCTTACGTGCATTGGCCATGCTAAATTCTCCCTCAGTGTACTCGAACAGGCTGCGGAGTGTGGAGACTCAGGGATTTTCATTGTAACTTCATTGCAGTATTAACGTCAACCTACTTGTGACACTAATAAATAAACTAATCTCAGAATTAGTAGGTTTGCAGCAAGTCGTTACTGACAATCTCTTAAGGTGTTCAATGTGGACTCTGAGTAATTGTTAGATATTCTGAGCTTAGAAGTTATGGTGATGAGTTCAAAGGGTGCAGCCCCCAGTGGAAATCCCAATTGAACTTTCTTGTCTCTGGTAAAACTAACAAAACCGGCAAATCGTTTCATGTCTGACAGTCAAACAGATAATATTTTGTTGAAACTGTTTTGCAATTGAATAAGATTTAAAATAAGCGTTTAAAAATGCAAATTAGGGAAGTGATATTGGCCATGGGTGAAGAATGAGTGGGCAGTTACGATGTGGGATTTTTTCATGGTATCAAACTTGAATAGCAACGTCACTTAAAAAAACCCCAACATTCAGAAAGAGAGGAGTGTGAATGAGAAAGGAGTAAGAGACTAGAAAGAGAGAAGTGAGGAGTGTGTGTGGGGCAGGATGTGTGTGTGTGGGGGGGGTTGGTGGGGGTGTGTATGGGGGTGGAGGTGGAGGTGTGTGGGTGTGTGTGTGTATGTGTGGAAGTTATCGGTTATAAACGGCTTCAAGTCATACTGAGGTCAGGGGAAATGCCCCATAAATATCAGCTTTTCTCTTCCTGCAGAGGGAACGATGCTGGTCCAGGAAAAACAGCATTTTAATTACCTATTGGCACGTCCCAAAGGCATGTTGAGTGTTGGTAGGGAGCGAAGTGGTGCAGTCCTTGTCTTGGAGAAGATGTGGGGCTTGAAGGTTGTCTTCACGTGAAATGCTGTGCTGAGGTGGGGAAGGTAAGGCTTCAAAGTCGAGTGAGTAAAGTTCTCTGTATCAGTAGTGTATCTCACCCAGGTGATATCCCCATAACCCCACGCATCTCCCATGACCAATCCACCTAATCCATCATATCGTGGGACACTAAGGGTCAATTTAGCCTGCACGTCTTTGGACTGTGGGAGGAAATTGGAGCAACCGGAGGAAACCCATGCAGACACGGGGAGAGCATACAAACTCCACACAGACAGTGACCCAAGCCAGGAATCGAACCCAGGTCCTTAGCGCTGTGAAGCAGCAATGCTCATCGCTGTGCCACCCCATCTTTTTATTAGTGTCACAAATCGGCTTACATTAACACTGTAATGAAGTTACTGTGAAAGTCCTCTTGTCGCCACAGTCTGGCATTTGTTTTGTTTTGATTTGATTTGATTTATTATTATTGCACATATTAACAAACGGTGAAAAGTATTGTTTCTTGAGCACTATACAGACACAGCATACCATCCGTAGAGGAGAAAAGGAGTGCAGAATGTCATGTTACAGTCACAGCTAGCGTGTCGAGAAAGACCAATGTAATGCGAGGTACACTGTTTGGTTTCACTGCGGGAGAATTTAGCAGAGCCAATGTACCTAACCAGCATGTTTTTCATGCTAACCACTGTGGTTTGGTCTCCAATCAGAATCTGGGTCCTCCATGTGCCAGCTCCTTTGTGACTGTCTGCCATACTAAGTATGCAACTGGTACAAATTAAATTTTCTTACCGTCGTGCCCATACACCTTGGACCACGGGAACTTTTTGAACTTTACTGCCATATCATTTGCCCTCTGTTTATAATGATACGTGTGTGTGTGTGTGTGTGTGTGGATGCATGTTTAGGGTGAATGGGGGATCAGTGTGGAATGCACTTGAGCATTGCGACATTGTGACGTCCGTAACCTTTGTTTGAAGTTTGTTATTTTTCTCCCAAGTTAAAACAGTAAGCTTGATCTAATAAGGCAGGCTGCGCATTGCCAAACAGTAACATTTATACAAGGTTTATCAATCCTGTTAACGTTACGTCTTCCATCTGGATTGTATGGTAATGCCTGATAAAGGTCAACAATGTAGGGACTTGTCAGAACTGGAAACAGATGTTGGTGTGTTCCCTGACTTGATGGGATACACTGTGGACAAACACAAGTCCTTTTACTGCACGAACTTTTCGAGTCTTTCCTGCGCAGAGACAGATACAATCAGAGAGAGGTGCAGAGCACAGCCTGTATATCAGGTCTTGACAGAGGCTGGGGTGGTCGGAAGGCCCGCTGTTTCAGGGACTCCCCTCCTGTCCGCCACACGCCGCTGAAGCTTTCTCCCAGGTTGCCGTCGGTCTCACAGCGGAACCCCCCTCGGCCGACGCGATAAATCTGCAGCAAAGTGCAGCCCCAAACCCTTTTTGACAGCAGACCCTTGTTCCCTCCTCTCCAAACATTCAACCCCCAGGGAGACTCACGAGCAATTTTAAGCGTTTGTGCTTGATGTTGGACAATCTCAGGAATCTTTGGGGCAGGGATGGGAGGATGGGGGATCGGTGGTGGTGGTAGGAGGTGCAGAGAAGGTTAGGAACTCCAGGCAGAAGTAGGCCATTCAGCCCTTCAAGCCTGTTCCGTCATCTTGATTCTGACTGATGAGCAAATTCAATATCCTGATCTCCCCCACCCCCTCCCCATCCCCTCCCTCCTATCCCTTGATCCCTTCAGCCCCAAGAGCTACATTGAATTTCACCTTGAAATCACACAACGTTTTGGCTTCTCTGTGGGAGGGAATCCCACACATTCACCACCCTCTGGGTGAAGGAATTTCTCCCCGCCTCAGTCCTAAAAGGTTTATTCCCCTAATCCTCAAACTATCACCCCTAGTTCTGGACTCCCTCACTATCAGGAACACTGAGGGGGGGGGGGGATTCTCCCATTGCAACCCCCAGCCTTTCTAGGGGTCGGACCGGGGGAATCGCGTCGCCAGCCTTTTTCCAAGATTTGCACATGCGGTGGGAGCACGTGCTAATCTCCCAGAGGCGGTGAACAGTTACTCTGCACTGAAAACCAGCCAGAAGGCAAGGGGAGTCATTCAAATCTGTTTTTAATGTAGTTTAAATATGTTTAGCATTTCATCACCGGGAACTTCCAGATCCTGGATGAATCCTCCAATCCGCCAGGAGTACTTCATTCTGGTGGGATTGAGAATAGCTCCCCGCTTTCGGGGAACTAGCAGGGGACCCCGCCGGAATGAACAGGAGGCAATCGGGACCCCCCCCACACTGTTGGGCAATAGAGGGGCAGTGCCCCCTGGTCATGGGCACCCTGGCAGTGCTAGTCTGTGTCCCCGGCACTGCACAAGGGGCAAAGTGCCCATAGCCAGGAGGCATTTTAGCACTGACCATCAGGCAGTGCCAAGGGGGTAAGCCCTATTGTGGGCAGGGCCTAGGGGGCTATTACTGGAGGTGGGGGAGGGTGTTCTGCTGCCACTCTGCATGACGATTGGTCTGGACTGGACAGAGGGCAGTGTTTGGGTGGGCTGGGGGGGGGGGCAGGAGGGGTCTGTTGAGGGGACTGCCTCGCGGGGGGGGGAGGGTAGGAGGTCTGACCCTAGGGGAGGGGTCAGTGGGGGGAATCTGCCTGGATGAGGGGAAGTGGGGGGGGTCGCCATGGTGGGTACGAGGGGTTAGACCTTGCAGCGCTCCAGGATGGGGGTGTGTGTCAGGATGGCTCGGGAATTGCTGTGGGGGCTGGGATTGGACCATGGAGGGGGCGGAGGGGCCGCACTGCGGGGGTGGGGGGGTGCGGGGGTGGGGGGGGGGGGGGGTGGTGGTGTCAAGGATGGCCAGCGATCGAGCTGACCAGCAAATGGGGAGGCTGACAGATCGGGGCCACTGCGCACACTCAGAGTTCCTGGACTCTGGGTGTGAATAAGCCCCCTGGGTTTGTAATGAGATTCACGATTGGGGTCTCTGCAGTACGCAGAGTGCGGAGATTCAGGTGTGAAATTGAACTGAGGAAACGGTCGGGACCTAGAACAGTTTTCCCATCAATTCAGCACTTCTGTGACAATCGTCCCCATTCTTTCTGAGTCCACAATGTCTATACCTGTTAGAATTTTATAAGTCCTCAAACCATGACCCCTAGTTCTGGACTCCCCCACCATCGAGAACATTCTTTCTGAATCTGCCCTGTCTAACCCTGTTAGAATTTTATAAGTTTCTATGAGATCCCCTCTCACTCTTCTAAACTTCAGTGACTACAATCCTAACCAACTTGGAATCTCCTCATATGACAGACCAGCCTGGTAAACCTTTGCTGTACTCTGTCTATAGCAAGGACATCCTTCCTGAGGTTGTGGGGGAGCAGGGGGGCATTGATCTAGTGATCTATTTCATGGACAATTGTCCTAATCATGCAATCTTGTCACTCCAAGCCCGTAAACCTCTTCAACTTTTTGGTTTTGAAGGTTTGAAGTTGGATAAGTCCCCTGGGCCGGATGGGATTTACCCTAGGATTCTCTGGGAGGCAAGAGAGGAGATTGCAGAGCCTCTGGCTCTGATCTTCAGGTCGTCGTTGGTTACGGGTGTGGTTCCGGAGGACTGGAGGATAGCGAATGTGGTCCCGTTGTTCAAGAAGGGGAAGAGAGACCTTCCAGGGAATTATAGGCCAGTGAGTCTTACTTCTGTTGTGGGCAAAGTATTGGAGAGAATTATTAGGGATAGGATTTATAGTTATTTAGAGAGAAATGAATTGATTGGGGATAGTCAGCATGGTTTTGTGAAGGGTAGGTCGTGCCTTACTAACCTCATTGAGTTTTTTGAAAAAGTGACTAAAGAGGTGGATGGGGGTAAGGCGGTTGATGTGGTATATATGGACTTTAGTAAGGCGTTTGATAAGGTGGCCCATGGAAGACTTCTGCAGAAAATGCAGATGTATGGGATAGAGGGAGATTTAGCTAATTGGGTTAGGAATTGGCTAGCAGATAGAAGACAGAGGGTGGTGGTTGATGGGAGATATTCATCGTGGAGTTCGGTGACAAGTGGTGTACCTCAGGGGTCTGTTTTGGGGCCCCTGCTGTTTGTAATTTTTATAAATGATCTGGATGAGGGTATTGAAGGATGGATTAGTAAATTTGCAGATGACACTAAAGTCGGTGGAGTGGTAGATAGTGAAGAGGGGTGTTATAGTTTGCAGAGAGACTTGGACAAGTTGCAGAGCTGGGCCGAGAGGTGGCAAACGGAGTTTAATGTGGAAAAGTGTGAGGTAATGCACTATGGCAGAAATAATAAATGTGTAGCGTATAGGGCAAATGGTAGGATTCTTAGTAGTCTAGATGAACAGAGGGATCTTGGTGTGTATGTGCATAGATCCCTGAAAGTAGGCAATCAGGTCGAGAAGGTTGTTAGGAAGGCATATGGAGTCTTGGCTTTTATTGGTAGAGGGATTGAATTTCGGAGCCGCAACGTCATGTTGCAACTGTACAAAACTCTAGTGCGGCCGCACTTGGAGTATTGTGTGCAGTTCTGGTCCCCACATTATAAGAAAGATGTGGAGGCATTGGAGAGGGTACAGAGGAGGTTTACCAGGATGTTGCCTGGTATGGAGGGCAGGTCTTATGAAGAGAGGCTGAGGGATTTGAGGTTGTTTTCGTTAGAAAGGAGGCGGCTAAGAGGGGACCTATTCGAAACATATAAGATGATTAGAGGTATAGATAGGGTGGATAGTGATAGCCTTTTTCCTAGGATGGAAAAAGCTAGCACGAGGGGACACAGCTTCAAATTAAGGGGTGATAGTTATAGGACGGATATCAGAGGTAGGTTCTTTACCCAAAGGGTGGTTCGGGAGTGGAATGCCCTGCCTGCAGCAGTTGTAGATGCGCCAAGTTTGGTGGCGTTTAAGAGGTTAGTTGATAAGTATATGGAAGAGAAGGGAATGGTTTAGTTTGGAGGGGCATTGCTTTTTATATTGGTCGGCGCAACATCGAAGGCCGAAGGGCCTGTTCTGTGCTGTAATGTTCTATGTTCTATGTTCTATGTTCTAACTTGCCCTAGCCACAACCATTCCAGCATCACTGGCAATTTGACCATACTGAGCTGAGAAAGGGAGAGTGGAATCAGAGAATGGGAGAGTGCAGAAGGAGGCCGCTCTGCCAACGGAGTGCGTGCTGACTCTTTCGAAGAATAACCTGGTTGGTCCCCATTCTCGCTCATCACCCTTTCCAAGTCTTTGTCCAATTCCCTTCTCCAAAGTTGCGATTGAATCGGTAGACACAGCCTGACCAAGCAGTAGATTCATCCTTGGAAATATTTCTGAGGTTGGTGATTGTTTGAAGTGGATGCAGCAGGAAAGCTGTGCAGGGCGCGGGTTCAAATCCCACCACGGCAGCAGGTGGATTTTGAACTCAAACCCGCGACAATGAAAACCAGCCCGGTGACCGTGAAACCATTATTGACTGTTAGAAAAATACCATTGAGCCGAATTTAACGAGAGAAGTTCCAAGTGTCCAGCTAACGTGAAAGTGGGAGAGTCACAGATCCGTTTTTTTGGGCTAGTTTTTACTCCCAATTTCATGAACATATTTATTGAGAAAACAGGCTGGACTGTTTGTAGCAACGAGAGACAATGGACGGAGCTTAATTTGCCTGATGCGGAGATGCCGGTGTTGGATTGGGAGAAAACAGAAAGAAATCCCACAACATCAGTTTAAAGTCCAAACGGGTTTATTTGTAGTAAAAGCCGCAAGCTTTCGGGGCAGCCTGTTCCTTTGTCAGGTGGGGGTTTACCAAGCTGATTCCTGGAACGGCAGGTCTGTTATATGACAACAGACTAAATCGATTAGGATTACATTGATTGAAGCTTAGAAGATATGGAAATGTTGGACTGGGGTGGGCACAGTAAGAATCTCACAACACCAGGTTAAAATGGTGAGCTTTTGGGGCACTGTTCCTGATGAAGGGGCAATGATCCGAAAGCTCGTGATACCAAATCAACCTGCTGGACTTTAACCTAGTGCGGTGTTACGGAGTTTAGAGGGGATCTCATCGAATTGTGCAAAGCTCTGACAGGGTTAGACAGAGCAGATTCAGAAAGAAAGTTCCCGATGGTGGGCAGATTCCAGAACTGGGGGGGTCATAATTTGATGACTTTTAGAACTGAGGCGAGAAGAAATATTTTTCTTTCTCAGAGTGGTGAATGTGTGGAATTAATTATTACAGAATGTAGTTGAGGCCAAAGCGTTGTGTGATTTCAAGAAGAAATGAGAAGTAACCCGTGGGGCTAAAGGGATATGGGGGGGGGGGGGGGGCGAGGGGGGAATCAGGATATAGAATTTGATCAAGATGAATGGGCAGAGCAGACTCGAAGGGCCGAATGGCCTCCTCCTACTTTGAGTTTCTATGTTTCTAAATAAAAGTGCAAAATCCCTGCTGTGAGAATGACAGAAAGATACCACAGACAGCAGCAATGTGGTGGGGATGTTAGTTGAGCACTGAATATTAACCAGGACTCAGAAACTATTTTCCAATAATCTTTGACCTCTGACAAGCGAGGACGGGGGATTCAGACAGAGCACTGATCTTGTCTTTAGGTAACAGCCTCTCCAGTGTAGGTGTGATGTTCTTCAGGGATCGGTGCTGGGACCTTTGCTGTTTGTAATATATATACATAATTGACTTGGAGGAAAATGTAACTGGACTGATAAGTAAGTTTGCAGACGACACAAAGGTTGGTGGATTTGTGGATAGCAATGAGGACCATCAGAGGATACAGCCGGATATAGATCAGTTGGAGACTGGGGCGGAGAGATGACACATGGAGTTTAATCCAGGCAAATGTGTGATAATGCATTTTGGAAGGTATAATATAGATAGGAAATATGCAGTAAATGGCAGAACCCTTGAGAGTATTGATCGGCAGAGGGATCTGGGCGTATAGGTACACAGGTCACTGAAAGTGGCAATGTCGTTGGAGAAGGGAGTCAAGAAGGTGTACAGTATGCTTGACTTCATTGGCCAGGGCATTGGCAAGTCATGTTGCAACTTTATAGAACTTTAGTGAGGCTGCACTTGGAATATAGTGTTCAATTCTGGTCGCCACACTACCAGAAGGATGTGGAGGCTTTGGAGAGGGTACAGAAAAGATTTCCCAGGATGTTGCCTGGTATGGAGGGCATTAGCGATGAGGAGAGGTTGGAGAATCTTGTTTTGTTCTCACTGGAGCGACAGAAGTTGAGGGGCGACCTGATAGAAGTCTACAAGATTATGAGGGGCACGGACAGAGCGGATAGTCAGAAGCTTTTTCCCAGGGTGGAAGAGTCAATTACTAGGGGGCACAGGTTTAAGGTGCAAAGGGCAAGGTTTAAAGGAGATGTACGAGGCAGATTTTGTACAGAGGGTGGTGGGTGCCTGGAACTCACTGCCGGGGGAGATAATGGAAACAGATATGATAGTTTTAAGGGGCGTCTGGACAAATACATGAATGGGATGGGAATAGAGGGATATGGTCCCCGGAAGGGTAGGGGGTTTCAGTTGAGATGGGCAGCATGGTCGGTGCAGGCTTGAAGGGGCCGAAGGGCCTGTTCCTGTGCTGGAATTTTCTTTGCTCTTTGTTTACCTCGGCTGATTTGAAAAATAGTACGCACAGATTGATCAACAGAAGAAGTCATTGTCTTTATTTATCTTGTGAATGACATCCTCTGAGAATCATTTTGGCAACCTATTCAGTGTCGCTCCCCTCTGATAAATAGTTGTTGATAGATTGTATGACTAACTGTTTACACCAGGGGCTGATGTGGAAGATTTATTGATGGATCTGAGAGCAGTTTGTGAAAAATTTCAGTAACTTTGCCTCACAACCCGAGCAAACAACAGGCAAACATCCTGACCACATCCTGGACTCTTGTGTTCTTCAATCTCAGGCACAAGTGGCTGATCCATGTTACCCCGTCACTCTGAATATTTCACCATCCACCAACCGGTCATACATTTCCCAAGCCATGCCGAACACTTGCTCCGTCCTTTCTCCCTCATCTTGGGAAGCTTCAGATGGCAGAGAGAAAGCAGGAATGTGTGGGTGGAACCCCCCCATGCTAACACTCTAGTTAATAAAGCCCACCAACACCTCTATTTTCCCTGAAGACTAGGGAAATTTGGCATGTCAGCTACGACTCTCACCAACTTTTACAGATGCATCATAGAAAGCATTCTTTCTGGTTGTATCACAGCTTGGTATGGGCTCCTGCTCTGCCCAAGACCGCAAGGAACTGCAAAAGAGTTGTGAATGTAGCCCAATCCATCAGGCAAACCAGCCTCCCATCCATTGACTCTGTCTACACTTCCCACTGCCTCAGCAAAGCAGCCAGCTTAATTAAAGACCCCACACACCCCACACATTATTTCTTCCATCGGGAAAAAGATATAAAAGTCTGAGGTCACGTACCAACCGACTCAGGAACAGCTTCTTCCCTGCTGCTGTCACACTTTTGAATGGACCTACCTCGCATTAAGTTGATCTTTCTCTACACTCTAGCTATGACTGTAACACTACATTCTGTACTCTCTCCTTTTCTATGAACAGTATGCTTTGTCTGTATAGTGTGCAAGAAACAATACTTGTCACTGTATGTTAATCCTTGTGACAATAATACATCAAATCAAAGCCAGAAGGCAAATGTCCTGACCCCATCCTGTAACTCCTCAATTCTTCCTCAATCTCAGGGGCAAGCGGCTGACCCATGTTACCCTTCGCTGCAAACATTTCACCATCCACCAAACGGTGATACATTTCCCAAGCAGTGTCGAACCCTTGCTCCATCCACTCTCCCTCCTTTTGGGAAACTTAGAATGGCACAGGATGTGTGGATTTTTGTAAAACAGAAAGAAATCCGGCAACACCGGTTTGAAGTCCAAACAGGTTTATTTGTAGCAAAAGCCACAAGCTTTTGGAGTTCTGGAACTCCCAGCCACCTGATGAAGGGACAGGCTGTTTGGACTTTCAACTGGTGTTGTGGGATTTCTTTCTGTTTTACCCCAGTCCGATGCTGGCATCTCCACATCATGGATGTTGGGAGACAGATGTGGAGTTGATGGGATGTCGGGAGGGGGTGTCTCACAGCGCACTCATTTACAACCTCCCAGGGCAACTCGAGGATGCCAAGAGTTTACACAGCACCGCCACGATGCAACCAATCATTACTTGTCCCGTGTGTGTGTTTGCAGCTGAAATCTGTGATTCCCTGAACAGGGACGTCCTCTTCCTCCGATGCCTGATAGGGGAGTGTTAGCGAGCATCTCCCCCACCACTGCATTTTTAATGATGATTGCTGTGCGATGACGCACCCATCACAAAACTCATCAGCTCCACAGTCTATCCTCTGCATGTGGCTTGGGAAGGTATAGATTTCATCTTCACTTTACCTTGACCTCGCCTGTTAATGTCCAACAAGTTACATCTCTGCAACTGCAAAATACTCTTCTTTACTCTGCCTTGTGTTGAACCATACTGTTCACTGTTTGCAGTGGGTCAATATATGGTCACATCAACAAATAAAATCATGGATTTGATTTGATTCGTTATTAGTACGCAGTGAAAATTATTGTTTCTTGCACACTACACAGACAAAACATACCATTCATAGAGAAGGAAAGGGAGACTGTAGAATATAGTGTTACAGTCATAGCTAGGGTGTAGAGAAAGATCAACTTAATGTGGGGTGGGTCTATTCAAAGGCCTGACAGCAGCAGGGAAGAAGCTGTTCAGTTGGGATGTGATCTCAGACTTTTGCATCTTTTTCCCGATGGAAGAAGGTGGAAGCGAGAATGTCCAGAGTGCGTGGGGTCTTTAATTATGCTGCCTGCTTTACTGAGTCAGTAGTAGCCCAATCCATCACACAAACCAGCCTCCCATCCATTGACTCTGTCTACACTTTCCGCTGCCTGGGAAAAGCAGGCAGCATCATTAGGGACCCCACACACCCTGGACATTCTCTCTTCCACCTTCCTCCTTTGGGAAAAAGATAGAAAAGTCTGAGGTCACGTACCGACCAACTCAAGAACAGCTTCTTCCCTGCTGCTGTCAGACTTTTGAATGGACCCACCTCGCATTGAGTTGATCTTTCTCTACACCCTAGCTATGACTAACACTACATTCTGCACTCTCTCATTTCTTTCTCTATGAATGGTATGCTTTCTGCATAGCACACAAGAAACACGACTTCTCACTGTATGTTGACGCATGTGACAGTAATAAATCAAATCAAATCAAATCAAAGACACAGGTTTCACTGGCTGGGCCAGCATTTATTGCCCATCCCAAGTTGTCCTTGAGAAGGTGGTGGTGAGCTGCCTCCTTGAACCCACTGATACAACTGAAAGTCTCACTTGGCCGCTTCCGAGGGCAGTTCAGAGTCAAACCACATCGCTGTGGCCCTGGAGTCACGTGCAATCCAGACTGGGTAAGGTCAGCACGTATAAAATCCTGATGGGACTGGGCAGGCTGGATGCAGGAAGAATGTTCCTGGTGTTTGGGAAGTGCAGAACAAGGAGTCACAGTCTAAGAACGAGGGGTTAGCTATTGGGGACTGGGATGTGGGAGAACTTCTTCACTCAGAGAGTTGAAAACCTGTGGAATTCTCTCCCAGAGGAAGTTTTTGGGGCCAATTCATTCGATATGTTCAAGAGGGAGCTGGATGTGGCCTTTGTGGCTAAACGTACCAAGGGGTACGGAGAGAAAGCAGGAGTGAGATACCGAAACTGCGAGATCACCCATGATCCATCGTGAATGGTGGTGCAGATTGAAAGAACCGAATGGCCTACTCCTGCCCCTATTTTCCATGTTTCCTTCCCTCAAGGACATCAGTGAACCAGACGGGGTTTCCTGACAATCGACAAATGGTTTCTTGGTCATCAGTAGATTCTTAATTTCAAATTTTTTTACTGAATTTGAATTCCACCATCTGCCATGGTGGGATTCGAACTCGGGTCCCCAGAATATTCAAGTTTCTTTATTAGTGTCACAAAACTCACATCGGTACAATGGGTGTAGAGAGATATGGGCCAAATGCGGGTAATTGGGATTAGCTTAGAGGTTTAAAAAAAAGGGCTGCGTGGACGGATTGGGCTGAGGGACTCTATTAACACTGCAATGAAGTTACTGTGAAAATCCCCTTGTTGCCACACTCCAGCGCCTGTTCAGGTACACTGAGTGCATTGAATTTAGCACGGCCAACGCGCCTAACCAGCACATGTTTCGGATTCTGGGAGGAAACCAGAACACCCGGAGGAAACCCACACAGACATGGGGAGAACATGCAAACTCCACGCAGACAGGGAGCCAAGCCAGGGATCCCTGGCGCTGTGAGACAGCAGTGCTAACCCACTGTGCCACCATACTGGCTGAGTTTCTGGATTAATAGGACAGCAATAATGCCAACAGAGCAGGGCCTCCGCCTTCATTCAGATCGGTAGTGGGATCAGTGTTGTAGTTGAGGGTTGGTTGTGTGGGGATGGATGGATATTGTGTAGACGGTAGTTGTGTTTTGTACAGCAATGTTCAACCTGTCCTGGTGTAGATTCATGGTGACCTCTGCTGGTGTGATGCCACATTGCAGATTCCCAGTGAGAAGGAAGTCTCACAACACCGGGTTAAAGTCCAACTGGTTTATTGGGGAGCAAACACCACTAGCTTTCGGAGCGCTGCTGCTTTGTCAGGTGAATGGGAGTTCTGTTCACAAAACAGGGCATATAAAGACACAAACTCAATTTACAGGATAATGACTGGAATGCCAGTCTTTCCAGCTAATCAAGTCTCTAAGGAAGAGACAATGTGAATGGAGAGAGGGTTAAGCACAGGGTAAAGAGATGTATATTGTCTACAGACAGGACAGTTAGTGAGATTTTTCAAGCCCAGCAAATTGTGACGATTATTTGTATTATGACATGAACCCAAGATCCCAGTTGAGGCCATCTTCATGTGTGCAGAACTTGGTTATCAGTCTCTACTCTGTGAAGGGCACCTTGCAGAACACTTACCCGAAGATCAGAGGCTGAATGCCATCAACAAGGATCTTGGGTTCATGTCACACTATCTATAATCCCCCACGACTTGCCTGGATTTGCAAAATCTCACTAACTGTCCTGTCTGGAGACAATACACATCTCTTTAACTTGTGCTTAACCCACTCACATTGTCTGTACCTTTAAGACTTGATTGCCTGTAAAGACTTGCATTCCAGCCATTATTTTGTGAACTGAGTTTGTGTCTTTACGTGCCCCGTTTGTGAACAGAACTCTCACTCACCTGACAAAGGAGCAACGAGCGCTCCGAAAGCTAGTGGCTTCTGCTACCAAATAAACCTGCTGGACTTTAACCCGGTGTCGTGAGACTTCTTACTGTGTTGACCCCAGTCCAACGCTGGCATCTCCACATTATCAGCAAGTGGGTATTAATAACCCAGAGTGGAAACACGTTGATGAGCTTCACTGGGAGAAAATGTGTGGAATCACTCGCTCCTTGTAGAGGGTGGAACAGACTGATGGAGACTGTGGGGGGTGGGGGCGTGAATCTCTCCAACTCCTTAACTTCCCACCCCAATCCCTTCGTTTCTCTTGCTAACTGCGGTCTTCCTCGCAGCACCGGACAAACAATAAAGCATTTGTTGACATTTATAATGCTGGGAACACAGCACCTTGTTTTCGCACAGCAAGATCCCATAATGTGATAGTGAGCAGACAATCTGATTGCAGGCTGGTAATGTGAAGATTGGAACAAATGGCAAAAGCTCGACAGCTGGGGAGGCGATGGCCTAGTGGTATTATCGCTAGGCTATTAATCCAGAAACTCAGCTAATGTTCCGGGAACCCAGGTTCGAATCCCACCACGGCAGATGGTGGAATTTGAATTCAATAAAAAAAAAATTTGTAATTAAGAATCTACTGATGACCATGAAACCATTGTCGGAAAAACCCATCTGGTTCACGCACGTCCTTTAGGGAAGGAAATCTGCCGTTCATACCCGGTCTGGCCTACATGTGACTCCAGAGCCACAGCAATGTGATTGACTCTCAACTGCCCTCCAGCTTGGTACGGGCTCCTGCTCTGCCCAAGGTCACAAGGAATTACAAAAGGTCGTGAATGTAGCCCAATCCATCACACAAACCAGCCTCCCATCCACTGACTCTGTCTACACTTCCCGCTGCCTCGGAAAAGCAGCCAGCATCACTAAGGACCCCATGCACCCCGGACATTCTTTCTTCCTTCAGGAAAAGGATAGAAAAATCTGAGGTCACGCACCAACCGACTCAAGAACAGCTTCTTCCCTGCTGCTGTCAGACTTTTGAATGGATTTAACTCGCATTAAGTTGATCTTTCTCTACACCCTAGCTCTGACTGTAACACTACATTCTGCACTCTCTCCTTTCCTTCTCCATGAATGGTATGCTTTGTCTGTACGGCGTGCAAGAAACAATACTTTTCACTACGTTAATACATGTGACGGTAATAAATCAAATCAAAATTGTGACACTTTTCTTCCCCTTTCTTTTGCACTTTCTCTCTTTTCCTCCTCGCTCTCCACCCCCTCTCCCTCTCCCCGCTCTCTCTCTCTCTCTCTCTGACTCTGTCTCTCTCTCTCTCTCCCTCTGCAGATCCAGGGAGATGCCTGCTGTGTGTTCTGTGTGGATACACCGTGAATTCTCCTTTCATTTGTTGGGTGGTGTTAGTTTTGAACCTGCAGCAGCAGGGACTGCACACCAGGTGGCAGCAAAAGACCACAAAACAAAGCACCTGAAGCAGCTTCTTGCAACCTTCCTTGTCTGTCAGGAATGATGGGCTTCCCAAGAGTGAAATCAGACCCAGAGTGAGAAAGCTGGAAAGTAGGAATGTTTGAAATGCTGTCTGACAAATAGTAAATAATCTATTTGGCTCTGAGCACTATCTGCCAGTTCCTGAAGGTTGGGGCAGCCCTTCTAGGGAGGGATTCTGAACCTGGTTTTCCACTTCTACTGCTCCCAACTCACATTCCGGAGTTCTCCTATGCCCCGAGGCCTCCAATTCCCCTGGATAATGCAGCCAGTCCAGCAATACAGAATGTCAGAATTGTCCCAGTGCAGATTGAGACCATTCAGCCCATCGTGACAGCACTGTCTCCTCCTCTTGGTTTATTCTCCCACCTTTTCCCCCTGAGCCCATGCATTCTTCCTTTCCGATTCCCTTCTGAAAGGTTTGATTGAAGCTGCCCACCCCCTCCTCCTCCTCTCAGACAGAGCCCTCCAAACCCAGAACACTGGCTGAGTAAGAACATGTCACCCTCTCTTCTTTTAGCAATGATTTTAAATCTGTGTCCTCTCGTTCTCAACTCTTCCAGGAGTGGGAACGCTCAGTGATGGATTAACTACCCCCCAGAACCCCACAAGCTGAGCTTTAATAAGACAAAGAACAAAACAGCACGGGAAACAGGCCCTTCGGCCCAACGAGCCCGCACCGCCACCCCGATGTTCCCACCTCTACCCGCGATCCCTGTCCATGTTTATAGATCTATGGATTAAAAACCAAATTTGAGACAATTTAGGGAGAATTTGCTTTGTCAATTAGCCTAAGAGCACATCTTTGGGATGTGGGAGGAAACCGGAGCACCCGGAGAAAACCCACGCAAGCACGGGGAGAATGCGCAAACTCCCACAGACACAGGCCCAAATCCATGTATCTGCACAGCACAGCGATAGTCACTGAGCTGTCGTGTTGCCCATCAAATGGTCCAGGTCAAGCGTACACTAACGACGTGAAGCACTAGGATACTCTTGAAAAAGATCCAAGAGCAGCCCTCTCACGACCCATCGTGTGTATGTCCCTCGTTAGACAACAAGGTGGACCAAAGCACCTGCAGGATAAAAACAAGTACATCAATATCATCATCTATTTACACACTTCCCAGGCACTCCCAAGGCTCATGATCCCTATTTTAAATCAGTTTTCTATACCCCTCCATTCCTATTCTGTTCATGTGCCCATCTAATTATTTCTTAAATATCTCCAGAGTGCCTTCCTCCACCATTTTATTTGGCAGCGCATTCCATACCCCCACCATCCTCTGTGTGAAAAAACTCCCTCTAGCATCCAAATTATACCTTACCCCCCTCACCCTAAGCCTGTGACCCCTCATGTTATTCGAGTCCATACTAGGAAAAAACTTAACCCTGTTTACTCTATCTATACCCCTCATAATCTTGTACCCCCACTTTACCTTGGCCCACCCCCCCGCCCGCCCCACTCTTTGTTGAACGGCGGTGCTCAAACGAAAGGGGTAATTGCACCCAAGAACAGTTTTGATGATGGATTGCGCAGTGATGGAAGTGGGAGTGATTTTGATGCCAAGGATTTTGGTGTTGATACTGGTGAATTATCAGATGATGGTGGTGAATTTGGTGGTACATTGACAGCACTGGAGGCAGTGGTGACAGTCAGCATGTGGGACTAATACTAGGGAAAGGAAAATGTTGAAAAAAATACTATTTGTAACAAAGTACGCACTAAAATCTATATACGTGTTACAGATAACAAACTCTGTGTTGCATTTATTTTGTATGTATTTGCATCTAAGCCCTGAAATTTTCTATTTATAGTTACTTGTTATATTCATTCACCCGTGGCATAATGTTACCTAAATTCATTCACCTTTAAAAGAGTTAAACCAATTTTGTTTTGCTCTTGGACTTCCCTCTCTTCCGGGCCCCATTCCTTCAGCCTACTCAGCCTAATGGTTAATCCGCCACTGAGAACAGGCTTTCCCTGTCTCCTCTATCCAGCCCCTTCGTGATTTTGAACATCTCTAACAAATCTCCTCTAAGCCTTCGACCATAGGGCGACAAGGTGGCACAGGGGTTAGCAGGGCTGCTTCACGGCGCCAGGGACCCAGGTTTGATTCCAGGCCTTGGGTCACTGTCTGTGTGGAGTCTGCGCGTTCTCCCCATGTCTGTGTGGGTTTCCTTCAGTTTCCTCCCACATTCTGAAGGACGTGCGGGTTAGGTGGATCGGCCGTGCTAAATTGCTTTTCCGTGTCAGCGGGCTAACTTGGGTGAATATCATAGAAACCCTACAGTTCAGAAAGAGGGCCATTTGGCCCATCAAGTCTGCACCGACCACAATCCCACCCAGGGCCCTACCTCCCATATCTTCACATATTTACCCACTAATCCCTTTCACCTATATACCTCAGGACATTAGGGGCAATTTAGCATGACCAATCAACCTAACCCACACATCTTTGGACTGTGGGAGGAAACCGGAGCAAAGAACAAAACAGCACGGGAAACAGGCCCTTCGTCCCAATGAGCCCGCACCCCCACCCCGATGTTCCCACCTCTACCTGTGATCCCTGTCCATGTTTATAGATCTATGGATTAAAACCAAATTTGAGACAATTTAGGGAGAATTTGTTTTCCCAATTAGCCTAAAAGCACATCTTTGGGATGTGGGAGGAAACCGAAGCACCCGGAGAAAACCCACACAAGCACGGGGAGAATGCGCAAACTCCCACAGACACAGGCCCAAATCCATGTATCTGCACAGCACAGCGATAGTCACTGAGCTGTCGTGTTGCCCATCAAACGGTCCAGGTCAAGCGTACACTAACGACGTGAAGCACTAGGATACTCTCAAAAAAGATCCAAGAGCAGCCCTCTCACGACCCATCGTGTGTATGCCCCTCGTTAGACAACAAGGTGGACCAAAGCACCTGTAGGATAAAAAACAAGTACATCAATATCATCATCTATTTACACACTTCCCAGGGACTCCCAAGGCTCATGATCCCTATTTTAAATCAGTTTTCTATACCCCTCCATTCCTATTCTGTTCATGTGCTCATCTAAGTATTTCTTAAATAACTCCAGAGTGCCTGCCTCCACCACTTTACTTGGCAGTGCATTCCATACCACCGGGAGGAAACCCACACAGACACGAGGAGAATGTGCAAACTCCACACAGCATAATATGTGGGTTAATGGGGATAGGGCAGGTCTGTGGTCAGTGCAGACTTGATGGGCCGAATGGCCTCCCCAGATTCTCTGATTTGAAGAGATTAGTCCCAACCTTTCCGATCTTTCTACGTCACTGAACTTCCTCAACCCAGGAAAAGGAACCTCGTCTATCCTTTTCTGCCCTCTCCCAATCCTGCACGTCTTCCCAGCAGTGCGGAATCCAGAACTGCCCGCAGAATTCCAGTCGAGGGATAAACCGGGTGTTTCCCACGTCAGCTGAGAGAGACTCAGAGCCCAGTACCTCTGACAGTGCGGCACCTCCCCACTGCTGGATGTGTCAGTTCAGTGTTCAATGTGTCTGATGTAGAATGTGAACCTCAAGTTTAAAGTTTACTTATTAGTGTCACAAGTAGGCTTACATTAACGATGCAATGAAGTTACTGTCTAGTTGGCTTCACTGAGGGAGAATTTAAAGCACACTAATCAGCATGATTTTTAGACTGTGGGAGGAAACTGCAGCACTCGGAGGAAACCCACGCAGACACGGGGAGAACGTGCAGACTCTGCACGGACAGTGACCCCAAGCCGGGAATCGAACCCGGGTCCCTGGCGCTGTGAGGCAGCAGTGCTAACCACTGTGCCACCTTCTGACCCAGTGGGTGCAACTGAGTGGGGGATGAGCAGGATGCTAATGGGTGCTGCAAAGGATTAAAAGTCCGTGTCTTTTCCCCACGGTTTTCTCACTCGGTGAGATGGGTCACGCACTCTCCCAGCGTCACGCTGAGCGAGTTCCCAGTTCACTCAGGGCAGAGGGAGGTAACCAGTCCTGAGAGATTAGGGCATCTGGTTTCGTTCAATTCACAGGATCTGGTATCACTGACTGGGCCAGCATTTATTATCCATCTCTAATTGCCCCTCGGGAAGGTGGTGGTGGTGAGTTGGCTTTGTGAATCGCTGCAGTCCCTGTGCTGTAGGTACACCCGCAGTGCTGTTAGGGAGGGAATTCCAGGATTTTAACCCAACAACGTTGGAAGAACGGCTGATATATTTGGGGTGGCACGGTGGTTAGCACTGCTCCCTCAGAGCGCCAAGGACCCGGGTTCGACTCCCAGTCTCAGCTCAAGGTCTGCGTGGAGTGTGCACCTTCTCCCCGTGTCTGCATGGGTTTCTTCCGGCTGCTCCGGTTTCCTCCCGCAGTCTGAAAGACGAGCTGGTTAGGTGGATTGGCCTTGCTAAATTCTCCCTCGGTGTACCCGAACAGGCGCCGGAGTGTGGTGGTGAGGGGATTTTCACAGTAACTTCATTGCAGTGTTAATGTATTTGATTTGATTTATTATTGTCACATGTATTAAAATACAATGAAAAGTATTGTTCTTGTGTGCAATACAGACAAAGCATACTGTTCATAGAGAAGGAAAGGAGAGAGTGCAGAATGTAGTGTTACATTCACAGCGAGGGGTGTAGAGAAAGATCAATTTAATGCAAGGTGGGTCCATTCAAAAGTCTGACAGCAGCAGGGAAGAAGCTGTTCTTGAGGCGGTTGGTACGTGACCTCAGATTCTGTATTTTTTTCCTGACTGAAGAAGGTGAAAGAGAGAATATGCCTGCCTAAAGTAAAAATAAAGTTCATTTATTAGTCACAAGTAGGCTTACGCTGGAACTGTGACAACGTTACTATGAAAGTCCTCTTGTGTTAATACACAGTACAAAAATAAATAAGCTTTAAATCACTTCCTTCCTACGGGGGAAACGTATCCTTTGGTGATTCCCCCACCTTGACTGTTACCCCTCAGATCACACACTACACACCACCCCCCCCACACTCTCATCTCGGTGATTAGTCTGTCTCCGAACTGCTGCTAGCATTTCTGCATCCTTCCTTCACAGCAGAGGACATCAAGATTGATGGCATAGTTCACAGTGAAGGAAGGTCCTCTCAGACTGCAGTGGGATCTTGATCAATTGGGCCAGTGGGCTGACGAATGGCAGATGGAGTTTAATGTAGATAAATGTGAGGTGACACATTTTGGTCGAATGAACCAGGGCAGAACTTACTCAGTTAATGGTAGGGCGCTGAGGAGAGTTACAGAGCAAAGAGATCTCGGGGTACAGGTTCATAACTCCCTGAAAGTGGAATCACAGGTGGTTAGAGTGGTGAAGAAGGCATTCAGCATGCTTGATTTCATTGGTCAGAACATTGAATACAGGAGTTGGGACGTCTTGTTGAAGTTATACAAGACATTGGCAAAGCCACACTTGGAATACTGTGTACAGTTCTGGTCACCTTATTATAGAAAGGATATTATTAAACTAGAAAGAGTTCAGAATATATTTACTAGGATGCTATCGGGACTTGATGAATTGAATTATAAGGAGAAGCTGAATAGACTGGGACTTATTTCCTTTGGAGCGTAGGAGGCTGAGGGGTGATCTTGTGGAGGTCTATAAAATAATGATGGGCACAGATCAGTGAGATAGTCAATACCTTTTCCCAAAGGTACGGGGAGTCTAAAACTAGAGGGCAAAGGTTTAAGTGAGAGGGGAGAAATACAAAAGTGTCCAGAGAGGCAATTCTTTCACACAGAGGGTGGTGAGTGTCTGGAACAAGCTGCCAGAGGTAGTAATAGAGGCGGGTACAATTTTGTCTTTCAAAAAGCATTCAGACAGTTAGATGGGTACGATGGGTATAGAGGGATATGGGCCAAACGTGGACAATTGGGATTAGCTTTGGTGTTTACAGAAAAGGGCAGCATGGAGAAGTTGGGCCGAAGGGCCTGTTTCCATGTAGTAAACGTCTATGACTCTGTGACTCATTCCCGAGCTCCGTTGCTGCTCCTCAGCGACACCCCGCCTTCCCCACCCAGTGCCAGCATTCCCGATCTACCCATCTCTCTCTCTCTCTCTCTATCTATCTCTATCTTCGGGATATTCCCCCAGCCGTTACCCCTTTGGGAACTGCCAGACGGCGCACACAATCCCCCCTTGTCGAGCTGAGCAATTTTTGCCGATCACCTCGCAGTCCAGTGCAAACAGTGGCAGCCTGTGTAACAGATCTGGGGTGTATTTCATAATCGAACCATTCTTGCAATGAAAGAGCATTGTTTCTCTCCACATTAATGCATTGGCGGGGTGCTGGAGGGTAGGGAGCGTGGCTGGGTAATTTTAAACTTATAAATAGATTGTTTGTTTGCGGGACACTATGTGACTCGCAATTCTTCAAAACCCCCTCAGATTCTCAAACTTCCTCCTCCAATAATTCTTCAAATGAAAGACGGGAAAGGAAATTTGGCATGTCAGGGGCAGGGTCTTTTAACACACAGAGTGGTGGGTGCCTGGAATGCGCTGCCAGGGATGGTGCTGGAGGCAGATATGTTTAAGGGACTTTTACAGAAGGGGTGGTACGGTGGCACAGTGGGTTAGCGCTGCTGCCTCCCAGCGCCAGGGACCCAGGTTTGATTCCCGGCCTGGGGTCACTGTCTGTGCAGAGTCTGCATGTTCTCCCCGTGTCTGTGTGGGTTTCCTCCTGGTGCTCTGTTCTCCTTCCCCTGCCTCCCCCAGTCTGAAAGACATGCAGGTTAAATGCATTGGCCATGCTAAATTCTCTCTAAGGCCGGCAGAGTGTGGCAGCTAGAGGATTTTCACAGCAACTTCGTTGCGGTGTCAATATCTGCCTCCTTGTAACACAGGTAAATAAAATTTGAACTTCATGCAA
Source organism: Sphyrna mokarran (assembly GCA_024679065.1). Taxonomy (NCBI): domain Eukaryota; kingdom Metazoa; phylum Chordata; class Chondrichthyes; order Carcharhiniformes; family Carcharhinidae; genus Sphyrna; species Sphyrna mokarran. The sequence goes on from JAGIQG010000031.1 coordinate 11,753,091, forward strand.
TTGAAAATGGTTGTGCAGGATTGGCCATGATACATTGCCCCTTAGTGTCGGGGGGGTTAGCAGTGGAAGTATGTGGGGTTACGAGGATAGGGCTTGGGTGAGATTGTTGATGGTGCAGGGCTCAATGGGCTGAATGGCCTCCTTCTGCACTGCAGTGACTCTATAGGACAGCTCGGTGGCACAGCGGTCAGCACTGCTGCCTCATAGCGCCAGGGACCTGAGTTCAATCCCTGGCTTGGGTCACTATCTGTGCGGAGTCTGCACATTCTCTCTGTGTCCGGGTGCTCCGGTCTCCTCCCACACGTGCTGGTTAGGTGAATTGGCTGTGCTAAATTCTCACTCAGCGTCCGAAGATGTGTCGCTTAGGGGGAATTAGTGCGGTAAATACTTGGAGCTAGAGGAAACAGGTCAGGGGAGGTTTGCTCCTTGGGGGATTACATGAGATTACAAGGATAGGGCTTGGGTGCGATTGTTGTCAGTGCAGGGCTCAATGGGCTGAATAGCCTCCTGGTGTGCTGCAGGGATTCTATGGACTGAGGTGAGGAGAAATGTCTTCGCCCAGAGGTGGGGAATGTGTGGAATTCACTCCCACAGAAAGTAGCTGAGGCTAAAACATTGAGAGATTTCAAGAAGAAATTAGATATCACTCTTGGGGCTGAAGGGATGGAGGGATATGGGGGGATTGGGATATTGAATTTGGTGATTAGCCATGATGGTAATGAATACTGGAGCAGGCTGAAAGAGCTGAACTGCTTCTATATTTCCCATTGGGGACTGGGGTAGGAAGTGAATAGTCTCTGGTTACAGGTGTCTGAGCAGAACTGAAAGGTTTAACCCCAGCACAGAAATGACAGTGTACCCGAATGTACCAGCCTATTGACTGAGATGTGGGGATCTTTCCAAGTGATAGTTTGTTGTTGGAAAGCAGTTAATATCACGAGGGAGGGCCCTGCACTTCACAAAGGGAATGTTAAAAGGTGAGCTTTTTATTTTGCAATTTGGAAGGCAGATTGTGTGGTTGTGTGTGAGCGTGAGAGAGAGAGTGAGTGTGATACCTGGAAATATTCTGTTGTCTCTCTGTGCATCAAGCTGGGTTTGTGGTTTTCCATGTTTCTTGTGAGCTGTTGTTTGTGTGGGAGTGTGTGTGTGTGAGCGTGAGAGAGAGTGTGTGTGTGTGAGCGTGAGAGAGTGTGTGTGTGTGTGTGTGTGTGTGTGTGTGTGTGTGTGTGGTGTGTGTGTGTGTGTGTGTGGCGTTTGTGTTAGGGTGTGTGTATGTTACAGAGAGTGTGGTGTGTGTCGTGAGTGAGAAAGAGAGTGTGTGTGTGAGCGTGAGAGAGAGATGTGTGTGTGTGTGTGTGTATGTTAGAGAGAGTGTGTGTGAGCGTGAGCATGAGAGATTGTGTGTGTGTGTGTGTGAGCGTGAAAGAGAGTATGTGTGAGTGTGAAAGAGAGTGTGTGTGTGAGCGTGAGAGAGAGAGTGTGTGTGTGTGTGTGTTTGTATTAGTGTGTATGTGTGCATTTGTGTTAGTGTGTGTGTGTGCGTTTGTGTTAGTGTGTGTGTATGTTAGAGAGAGTGTGTGTGTGTGCGTGAGCGTGAGAGATTGTGTGTGTGTGAGTGTGAAAGAGAGTGTGTGTGTGAGCGTGAGAGAGAGAGTGTGTGTGTGTATGTGTGTGTGTGTGTGTGTATGTTAGAGAGAGTGTTTGTGTGTGAGCGTGAGAGAGAGAGAGTGTGTGTGTGTGTGTGTGTGTGTTTGTGTTAGTGTGTGTGTTAGAGAGTGTGTGTGTATGTTAGAGAGTGTTTGTGTGTAAGCGTGAGAGAGAGTGTGTGTGTGTTTGTTTAGTGTGTGGTGTGTGTGTGTGTGTTAGAGATGTGTGTGTGTTAGAGAGTGTGTGTGTATGTTAGAGAGAGTGTTTGTGTGTGAGCGTGAGAGAGAGAGTGAGTGTGTGTTTGTGTTAGTGTGTGTGTGTGTGTTAGAGAGTGTGTGTGTGTTAGAGAGAGTGTTTCTGTGTGAGCATGAGAGAGAGTGTGTGTGTATTGGAGAGAGACAGAGTGTGTGTGTGTGTGTGTATATACACACGTGTGGTTGTGTGTTGCAAGTTTGGTAATCCTTGTTTGTGTTGCAACATTGTCACTCGAGTTAAACACTGATCTCTCTCTCTATGACACACCTCCTCACACAAGTTCTGACAACCCACCGAGCTATGAGGAAACAGACACAGAATTGGAGTACTGGCAGACAAAGCAGTGCCTGAAGTTTCGAGGTGATTTTTTTATGCGCTGTCTGTCTGTTGTCCCTCTGACACAGATACCAAGCCACCCGGGAGTATGGTTGGCACAAGACATTTACTGGTCTTGTTGTTCTACACTTCTCTCCTTCCTGAGATCGGTAAGCTTTTCCACCCTCTTGCTAAGCAGCCTAACTTCGCTCAAAATGATTCCAAACCAATTCTTGGGATACGTCAAACGTTGAAGGTGGATTATTAACCCTTCGCTCCCCGTGAGTTCCCTCCGATGTTCGACTGCAGCCTGATTTCCATCCAATGTTTTGACCCACGTTCCCCGTCCCAGTCTGAGCGGAGACGGCTATTTGACTGCGGCGGCATCACAGCCGATCCTTCAGCTGTCCCCCACACCTGTATGTCCTTAACTGGAGTTGGTGGGGAATGTGGACCCTCCAGTATTCTCCCCCAGCCCGTCTCCCAGGATTTTGGGTTGGTTGTTGTTTTTGCTGATCTTTCTAACCGGTCAGAGTGCTGAGTTGCTGATGGCGAGTGGTTCGGGGTCCTGGAATATTCTTCCTGGAATTGCGATGGAGACAGATTAAATCGAGGCATTCCAAAGGGCACTCGATAATTTACTGGAATAGAAACAAGGTGCAGGGAAAAGGCAGGGGAACGGTACAAAGCCACAATGCTCTTTTGGAGAAACAGTACAGACATGATGGGCCAAATGGCCTCCTTCAGCACTGTAACAGTGCTGTGACCATGTCAGCAGCAGCTAAATCATTTTGTACCATGGATTCTGCCATTGCTACTCTGTTTTTGTAAGCATGCTGATGTTATTTTGATTTGATTTAATACTGTCACATGCTTTAACATACAGTGAAAAGTATCGCGTCTTGCACGCCATACAGACAAAAGATAGAGAAGGAAAGCAGAGAGTGCAGGATGTAGTGTTACAAGCATAGCTAGGGCATGGAGAAAGGTCAACTTAGTGCAAGGTCGATCCATTCGAAAGTCTGACAGCAGCAGAGGAGAGGCTGCTCTCGAGTCGGTCAGTTCATAACCTCAGAACTTGTGTGAGGAAGTTTGTCAGAGAGAGACAGATCAGTGTTTTAACTACAGTGACAATGTTACAACACACACAAGGATTACGAGGGGAGAAGGTGAAAGAGAGGGCTGAAATTCGGAAATACTTCCTCCATCAATGAGTGGTATAAATTTGGAACACTTCTCTGCAAATGGTAATTCATGTTAGATCAGTTGTCAATAGTAAAACTGAGATTCACTCGGGAATGTGTGGAGTCCGTAATTATGCTGGCTGCTTTGCCGAGCTGGTGGGAATTGTCAATGGATGGGAGGCTGGTTTGCGTAATGGACTGGGCTACATTCCTGACCTTTTGTAGTTCCTCACGGTCACGGGCAGAGCAGGAGCCCGTACCAAGCTGTGATACAACCAGAAGGAATGCTTTCTCTGGGGCAGCTATAAAAGTTGGTAAGAGTCGTGCCAAATTTCCTTAGTCTTCTGGGAAAGCAGAGGCGTTGGTGGGCTTTCTGAACTACAGTTTCTCTGGTACCCTGGCTGTCGAATTTTTAGTCGATTGTTATGGTTTTAAGTTCCCAAGCTTCAGGTTAAATATCCAAGTCGACAGATTGTGTCTTTTGAGCCTTTCTTGTTGCCATGAGTATCACCTTGATCCTGCTGCAACTCCCCAACCTTCTCCCTGCAAGTCAAAATAGTGGATTGAGGCCACGGGGGCAGGATGTAGACTAAATTTCAGGACATATCCCATCTGGCCTTCACTGCCAAGGTGGCACAGTGGTTGGCACTGCTGCCCATCAGCACCGGGGACATAAGTTTCATTCCTGGCTCAGTTCAAAGAACAAAGAACAAAACAGCACGGGAAACAGGCCCTTCGGCCCAACAAGCCCGCGCCACCATCCCGATATTCCCACCTCTACCCGTGATCCCTGTCTATGTTTATAGATCTATGGATTAAAAATCAAATTTGAGACAATTTAGGGAGAATTTGTTTTGCCAATTAGCCTAAGAGCACATCTTGGGGATGTGGGAGGAAACCGGACCTCCCGGAGAAAACCCACGCAAGCACGGGGAGAATGCGCAAACTCCCACAGACACAGACCCAAATCCATGTATCTGCATACCACAGCGATAGTTACTGAGCTGTCGTGTTGCCCATCAAATGGTCCAGGTCAAGCGTACACTAACGATGTGAAGCACTAGGATACTGTTGAAAAAAAATCCAAGAGCAGCCCTCTCACAACCCATCGCGTGTATGCCCCTTGTCAGACAACAAGGTGGATCAAAGCACCTGTAGGATAAAAACAATTACATCAATATCATCATCTATTTACACACTTCCCAAGGTTCATAATCCCTATTTTAAATCAGTTTTCTATACCCCTCCATTCCCATTCTGTTCATGTGTCCATCTAAGTATTTCTTAAATAACTCCAGAGTACCTGCCTCCACCACTTGGCAGCGCATTCCATATCCCCACCACCCTTTGTGTGAAAAACCTCCCTCTAGCATGTACAAAGTCTGCACATTCTCCCCGTGTCTGCCTGGGTTTCCCGGTGCTCCGGTTTCTTCCCACAGTCTGAAAGAAGTACTGATTTGGTGGATTGGCCATGCTAAATTCTCCCTCAGTGTACCCAAATCAACACTGGAGTGTGGCGACTAGGGGATTTTCACAATAACTTCATTGCAGTGTTAACATAAGCCTACTTGTGACACGAAATAACAAATTTTATGCGTGAAAAGGTTAATGTTAAATCTGTAAGTAGACATCGTCTGATGTTTAGGTTAGTTGGATTGGCCCCGCTAAATTGTCCCTTAGTGTCCCAAGCAGAGCAGGTGAGGGGGATTAGTGGGTTAAAATATGTGGGGTGATGGGGATAGGGTCTGATGAGAAGATCTATCAGAGAGTTGGTGCAGAATCGATGGGTCGAATGGTCACCTCCAGCACTGTCAGGATTCTATGGTAAGGGGTGAGAGAGGGGGAAATGACAGGGGAGGGGGTATATTTCCCCTGTCACCCCAAACCATTGTTAATGTTTAAGATATTGAGACGATGAGTAATGACAGTGGTCCGGAACAGGAAGAGATATCAAAGATCCGCAATGATATTTAGCTCTCTTGGTTGAAACCTTGTGAGCTGCTATTCCTGCTAGCATCCCACATCAGAGACACTCAACAATATCATCAAACCTTACCTGAGATAAAGGTCTATGGGCCTGACCTCAGTGTCACAGTGGAACTGACTTCCTTTGACTCAGTTTGCAGTTTTGAAGGGTTGATTTGTCTTTGTGTTTCCAATAATTGTGGAGATAAATGTGGCACGGTGGGTGAGCACTGCTGCCTCACAGCGCCAGGGGCCTGGGTTTCATTCCCGGCTCAGGTGGCCGTCTGTGTGGAATCTGCACATTCTCCCCGTGTCTGTGTGGGTTTCCTCCGGGGTGCTCTGGTTTCCTCCCACAGTCTGAAAGACGTGCCGGTTGGGGTGCATTGGCCGTGCTAAATTCTCCCTCGGTGTACCCGAACAGGCACCAGAGTGTGGCGACTCGCAGATCGTCACAATAACTTCATTGCAGTGTTGATATAAGCCCACTTGTGAAGCTAGTAAACAAAATGAGATTAAGTCTCAGATGTTAAGATAAAATAAAGGCTGCTGATTTTGCAAGTTGTTGGTTTGGATATGTTCCAAGATGGGCCTGGGAGATCCTGTCCCAGCCTGCTCACCCCTCCCTCTTCAACCAACTGTTTCCCTCCTGGCAGAGAAAAGACAGAATGGGTGAAGGGCATGGGTGAGGAAGGCTTCCCCAGCCCTGATTCAAACAGACTATCCAGGATATTGCCTGGTCTTGAGGGTGTTGACGATGAGGAGAGGTCGAATAAACTAGGATTGATTTCATTGGAAAGACAGAGGCTGAGGGGGGACCTGATAGAGGTTTACAAAATGATGAGAGGCGCAGACAAGGTGGACAGTCAGAGGCTTTTCCCCAGGGTGCAAGTGTCAATTACACAGGGTAAAGGTGAGAGGGGGAAAGTTTAAGGGAGATGTGAGGGGAAAGCTTTTCACACAGAGAAAAGGTGTGCCTGGAACACACTGCTAGTGGAGCTGGACGAAGCAGACACATAAGCAACATGAGTTAAGAGGTACCTGGATGGGGACATGAATGGGAAGGGAATAGAGGGATATGAGAGAGTAAAGGCAGAAAGATTTTCTTTGGTTTAGTTACGGCAGGGGCTTGGAGGACCGAAGGGCCTGTTCCTGTGTTGCATTGCCCTCATTGTTCTCTTTGTTCCTTTTCCTTAAGCCCTGGTGGATGTATTAACGGGACTCTGTTGTGTGTTTACAGTGACGTGTGCGTCCAGACTGACCCATGTGAAAAACTACCAGGTGGTGAGGCCACAGAGATTTCACACAAGTCAGAAGCGAGCGAGCGAGGTACTGTACACGGACCAGGAGGAAGGGTTTACGCAGCTTCTCAACGCTAGAGTGGTTCCAACAGTTCAGATCTTCATCAATGAAGATCAATGACGGAGAGGGTTCAGAACCAGAGAGGCCTTTAATTAGTTAGGAGGGCTGAGATGTACGGGCAGCACGGTGGCACAGTGGTTAGCACTGCTGCCTCGCAGCACCGGGGACCCTGGGTTCGACTCCTGGCTTGTGTCACTGTCTGTGTGGAGTTTGCACATTCTCCCCATGTCTGCGAGGGTTTACTCCAGGTGCTCCAGTTTCCTCCCACGGTCTGAAAGACGTGCTGGTTAGGAGGATTGGCCGTGCTAAATCCTTCTTTGGTGTACCCAAACAGGCGACAAGGGGATTTTCACAGAAACTTCATTGCACTGTTAATGCAGTGTTAACTAGATTGGCCACAAGAAATTGTCCCTTAGTGGAATTGATCCTTAATGGCAGGGGGACCAGCGAGGGTAAATGCATGGGGTTATGGGGATAGGACCTGGGTGAGATTGTGGTCAGTGCAGGATTGGTGAGCCAAATGGCCTCCTCCTTTATTGGAGGATTCTGAATTGATAAAGTAAACCTACATCTGACACCAATAAAATAAACTTAAACTGAAAGTTTAAAGGATAAACTTAAAGTGCCTGTCTTTAAGAAGACACAAGTGATATGATATCACATGACAACAAATGGTTCTATGTGAATCCTTGTCCGCAGTTAGAAGAACTTCCAATAAAAAGTCAAGTTAACCACAGCCTTGCCTCTGGGAATCTCTCTCCTCTTAATGAGGAATGCTGTGGAGATACTGGCATTGGACTAGGGTGAGCACTGTAAGAACACCACAACACCAGGTTAGAGTCCAACAGGTTTATTTGGGAGCACGAGCTTTCAGAACACCGCCCCTTCATCAGGGTAAGTGGGAAGGAATGGGGATTAACCTCATCTCAGTCCCACAGCAACGCCAAGAGAAAGGGGGCTAATAATGGGAGGGATTTCTAATGAGACAGGAGGATGGTGCTGGAGAAGGACAATCAGAGAGACTGTGAACTGAGTGTAATTCCGGTTATGAGCAGGGAGACAGGCACTTTAAAACATTGGGATTGAGTCCTGAGGCAGCAGGGAAGAGGAGGGAATGGAGGCAAGGGGATTACAGTAAGCTGCAGACAGGAGGATTGACGATAAGAAGGAGGGGGCGTTTTGGGTTGATTCTGATACGAGTTTAATTTTGCAATCTGTTTGGTACCAGGGTCTCTATCCACCTGTTCTTCAGTTCGAGATCCCTATTGAAGGCAAAAGTCACTTTGTCCACCTCGAGAAAAACCAGTAAGTGTCTCATTGTTTGTGGAGTTATTCCATTCAGAAGCCCCTCGGGATTGGGAGGGGAGCAGCTGCTCCTTCCTGGCTCTTGGAGGGTCAGTGACACACTGCGCCGTGGAAGACAGCACCACATCTCTCTTCACTTCGGGGCGATGCACTCTAGAATGTTCCATTGTGCGTTAGTCACTTCCTCTGAAAGCTATACCCTTTCCTTCTACAGGCAGCTCATTGCAAAGAATTACTCTGAGACGTACTATTTGGACAATGGGACTGAGGTCACCAGCACTTCCTTCTATCCAGTGAGTACAACACTCTCTCCTTGGTCTGTGTTCGATTGAAGGGAAAAGTGGTTCTGGACAGTGAGATGCACATCCCTCCAACTTCCCTTCCCCAAAGAGCTGCTTAGAAGCTGTCCCACCTCTGTTGCACTGTCAGCCTCTCCCAACTCTGTCCCAAACCAAATCTTCAACCTCTTCCCCCTGTATCAGACTGGACCATCTTCACACCAGTATATTTCACACTGTGGATTGTCCCCAGGGAATGTTCCATTGGGGCCAAACACAAAATTATCTCAAATCTCTCAGAGTTCAATCAGTTAAAATTAATCAACTAGTCCGGCTGTAACACTGTCAAAACTCCACAGCACAGAACAAGGCCATTCAGCCCATCGAGCTTGCATCAATGACAATCCCCATTCAGGTTCTATCTCCATAGCCCCACAAATTTACCCTGCTAATCCCCCCTGACACTAAGGGGCAATTTAGCATGGCCAATCCACTAACCCACACATCTTTGGAGTGTGGGAGGAAGCCCACACAGAAGTGGGGAGAATGTGCAGACTCCGCACAAGCAGTCACCCGAGGCCGGAATCGAACCTGGATCCCTGGTGCTGTGAGGCAGCAATGCTAACCACTGAGCCACCTCACCGCCCTCTCTCTCCACTTCTCTGTATCCTTTAGAGACTGTCCTTGAAAGTTTCCCCTTTGAGCAAGCTTGAGGTCATCCATTTCCTGCCTCAGTTCTGATGTTGAACACACTGGATGTTGAAGGTTATTGAGGGTGCTATATAAATGCCAGTCGGTGTTGTTTGTTGAGATTGTCGAGTTGCTTTCTGTGGCCAAGGTATCATTGAAATCAGCACATTATTAATGGTGAGGCGTGAGAGTATTGGAGAAAGAAGGCTTCATCCGTGAGGTTGTGTGTGTTGTGTGAGGTGCTGAGAAGGAGCTAATGGGAAAGCGATGGCCTTATAGTATTATCACCAGGCTATCAATGCAGAAACTCAAGTAATGTTCGGGGGACTCGGGTTCGAATCCCGCCACGGCAGATTGTGGAATTTGAATTCAGTAAAAAATATCTGGAATTGAGAATCTGCTCAGCTCCGTTGCTAAATGTCGGAAAATCCATCTGGTTCACTAATGTCCTTTAGAACATAGAACATTACAGCGCAGAACAGGCCCTTCGGCCTTCGATGTTGTGCCGACCAATTAAGAAAAAGCAATGACCCTCTAACCTAAACCATTCCCTTTTCGTCCATAAACTTATCTACTAACCTCTTAAAAGCCACCAAACTTGGCGCATCTACAACTGCAGCAGGCAGGGCATTCCATACCCTTACCACCCTCTGGGTAAAGAACCTACCTCTGACATCCGTCCTATAACTACCACCCCTTAATTTAAAGCTATGTCCCCTCGTGCTAGCTTTCTCCATCCTAGGAAAAAGGCTATCACTGTCCACCCTATCTAAACCTCTAATCATCTTATATGTTTCAATAAGGTCTCCTCTTAGCCGCCTTCTTTCTAACGAAAACAACCTCAAATCCCTCAGCCTCTCTTCATAAGACCTGCCCTCCATACCAGGCAACATCCTGGTAAACCTCCTCTGTACCCTCTCCAATGCCTCCACATCTTTCTTATAATGTGGGGACCAGAACTGTGCACAATACTCCAAGTGCGGCCGTACTAGAGTTTTCCACAGTTGCAACATGACGTTGCAGCTCCGAAATTCAATCCCCCTACCAATAAAAGCTAAGACTCCATATGCCTTCTTAACAACCTTATTGACTTGATTGCCAACCACTGAGGGAAGGAAATCTGCTGTCCTTACCCGGTTTGGCTGACTCCAGAGCCACAGCAACGCGGTTGACTCTCAACCGCCCTCGGGCAGCCAGGGATGGGCAATAAAGATGTCCCGTAAATGAGTGAAAAAAACTGGACTTAATATGGCCATTCTCCCTGGTGAGGAGATCTTGCTGACCGAGAACATAGAACATCACAGAGCAGTACAGGCCCTTTGGCCCACAATATCGTGCCGAGCTGTGGAACGAGTCTAAAGCCCATCTGACCTACATTAATTCCAATACTATCTGGATGTTTATCCAATGACCATTTAAACGCCCTTAATGTTGGCGAGGCCACTACTGCTACAGGCAGGGCATTCCACGTCCTTACTACTCTCTAAGTAAAGAACCTACCTCTGACATGCGTCCTATATCTATCAACCCCTCACAAGGTTGTCAGGATGGCGGCCTCCACGGAGCAGAAAATACAGAAATAAAAATTTCCTTGGCAAATTGCCTCGGACAAAATCACACACAGTGAACCCAGGCAGATCTCATGGCTGACAGGATGTGAATAAACAAGTCTTGTGTTTAACCGCAGCACGACAGTTTCCTGACTGCGAGCCTTTCATTTCCCTATATTGGGAACGGCAGTCAGATTATCGTGATGAGACCTGAAATCACATTCCCTGGATTATTAATCCACGTTCCTGGTTACTAGCCCAGTAACGTGGCCACTGCACATCCAAATCCACAACAGCCACAGATCCCAAACCAAAGGTGACTTCATATTTCCAGCTCCCTGCCTGTCTTGGGGGCTGATTACTTCAATGATAGAACCCCTACAGTGCAGAAGGAGGCCATTCAGCCCATCTAGTCTGCACCAACCATGATCCCATCACAGGCCCAATCCACATAATCCCAATCTACCTGACCTTCAAGTCAATTGAGTATGACCAATCCATCTCACCTGCTCATCCTTGGAATGTGGCAGGAAACTGGAGCACCCGGAGGAAACAAACGCAGACACGGGGGAGAATATGCAAATTCCACACTCCAGCTATGACTGTAAGACTATATTTTGCACTGTTCCCCTTTCTTTCTCTATGAACAGTATGTTTTGTTTGCAGAGTGTGCAAGAAATAATACTCTTCACCATATGCTAGCACGCGACAATAATAAATCAAATCAAAACATCCAAACTCCACACAGACAGTGACCCGAACCGGGAATCGAACCCGGGTCCCTGGCACTGTGAGGCAGCTGTGCTAACCACTGTGCTACCATGCCGCCTTGCTCCTGATTGGTGACACTTAGAATTTCAAAGCTATGTTGGTCTAAATGGAATGAAATGTTCACTGGACGACCTCACCTCAGCCAAGTTGCTGATGGCTGTGATTTGTGTGCAGCTTGTTCCTTACTAAGTTAGGAAGAGATAGCTAGGGAAGGCTTTCGGCACAGTGGCACAGCAGTTGGCGCTGCTGCCTCACTGCGCCAGGGACCCCAGTTCGATTCCCGGTTCAGGTCACCATCTGTGTGGAGTTTGGATGTTTTGATTTGATTTATTATTGTCACATGTACTAGCATACAGTGAAAAGTATTGTTTTTTGCACACTCTAAAACCAAAACATACCATTCATAGAGAAGGAAAGGGGAGGGTGCAGAATATAATGTTACATTCATAGCTAGGGTGTAGAGAAACATCAATTTAATGCAAGGTAGGTCCATTCAAAGGTCTGATGGTAGCAGGGAAGAGTTCTTGAGCCAGTTGATGCGTTCTCCCCGTGTCTGCGTGGGTTTCCTGTGGGTGCTCTGGTTTCTCCCACATACCAAAAATGTGCAGCTTAGGTGGATTGGCCGTGCTACGTTGTCCCTTGGTGTCCCAAGATGTGCAGGTTAGGTGGATTGGCCATGCTAAATTTTCCTTAGTGTCCCAAGATGTGCAGGTTAAGTGGGTTGTGTCCAAAGGTGTGTTGGTAAGATGGATTAGCTATGGGAAATTGCCTCTGAGAATCCCAAGATGAATTGGTTAGATGGATTAACAGTGGGAAATGCCTGGGATAATGAAGAGAGGGTGGGGGTGATGGGTCTGAGTGATATATCCTTTTAGAGGGTCGGCGCAGATTGGATGGACCGAATGGCTTTGCTCTGCATTGTTGGCCTTGGTGCCTGATGGGAAAGCAGTATGGATTAGTGGGCCTGGAGGTGATGGGTAAACTGGCCTTGGTACGAGAGCAGCAGCATTCAGAATCGCGGGGGCAGCACAGGGTATGTTCCAGGTGGGAATGTGTGGGAGACTGGTTTTGTTGATAGTGAGTACAGGTACGATCCAAGACGTGTCACAACAGGATAGAGAAGCCTGTGTCGAAACCCATGAGGCCCGCTTGACAAAGAAAAACTTTGCCAAAAGCAAGAGGCACACCACAGCCTCAGAGACACAGCGTGGCCTCATCTCTGTGAAATATAACAAGGAACTGTTCTCCATCTCACACTCATTTCTGCCACAATAGTGATCATATTTTCTCCCTCAGTAGGCTCTCAGCAGTGAGAACCCTGTGTACCATTGGGCCCCCTTAGCCTTTTGACTGACAAGTTCCAGTTCGAGATAACCGTCTCCAATGTTATCTGTGCCTTCAGTTCCTGCCAGCTGTAAAAGTGTATGTAAAATTGGGAAACTTGATGTTTGCATTCTTTTTCTCCCACCACCCGCCCCCAGCCACATCATTGATAAGGGAAGTGATATGCGAGATATCACTTTTCTTTCATTCAGAGAGTGGGGTGGGTGCCTGGAATTCAATGCTCGCATTGGTGATGGGGGCAGAGACCCAGTGGCAGAATGGTCAGCACTGCTGCCTCACAACGCCAGGGACCCGGGTTCGATTCCCCGCTTGGGTCACTGTCTGTGTGGAGTCTGCACATTCTCCCCGTGTCTGCGTTGGTTTCCTCGCGGTGCTCCGATTTCCTCCCAGACGCGCTGATGCGGTGTGCTGGCCGTGCTAAATTCTCCCTCAGTGTAACCTGAACAGGCCCCAGAGTGTGGCAACTTGGGGCTTTTCCCCAGTAATTTCACTGCAGTGTTAATGTAAGCTACTTGCAACATGAATAAATAAACTTTAAAAACTTAAAACTTTTTAAAAGTATCTGGATCAGCACCTTAAGCGCTGTAAGGTACAGGGCTAGGGTTAGGGGAAAGGTACAGGAAGATGGGATTAGAAAGGACACTAGGATGTCTTTGAGCTTGCCTGGATAACATGGGCTGAATGGCTTTCTTCTATGCTGTAATTTTGCTTTGGTTCTTTGTGATCCAACTTCACAATGATAAACATCACAGAATCCTGACTGTGCAGAAGGAGGCCATTCGGCCTTCAAGCCTGCACTGACGACAATCCCAGCCAGCCCCTATCCCACATATTTACCCTGCTAATCCCCCTGAAATGATTTAGCATAGCCAATCAATCTAACCCACATGTCTTGGGAGTGTAAGAGGAAACTGGAGCACCCAGAGGAAGCCTGTGCAGACATGGGGAGAATGTGCAAACTCTGCACAGACAGTGACCCAAGCCAGGAATCGAACCTGGGGCTCTGGCGCTATGAGGCAGCAGTGCTGACCTCTCTATTTAACATTGCTTCATGTAAACAGGTATAAAGAAAATAACTTGTATTTATACATGACCCCAGAATGTCCAAAAGGACCTTACAACCAATGATATATTGATGCTGTTGTAATGTGGGGCTTACCACAGCCAAACATCGCACTAGAAGTTCCATCAAAGCTGGTCATCTACTCAAGATGTTCACCAGGATAATGGCAAACTTACCCTGATATTCTTTGAAGAGTGGCATCTCTCTGCCTCAGAGCACATGGGGCCTTGGTCTACCGCACTCTCAGAGACATTGCCTTAGATAGAATCTCCCAGTTCTGCAGTCAGCCTGAAGGTTAGCGAGAATGGGATTTGAATCCCAAAATCCACTTGCTCCTTATTCACTGAACTCCTCCGGACCTGGCTGAATCCAGAGGAAAGGGGATCTAAACATTGGAAGCTTAAATAGCCTTTGTCCTTAATATTCTGATTGAATGGGTTCTGTAGATCACATGATTCTGACTGCCCAATAGTTTGAGATCACCTCGTTGTTAGATGATGGTTATCTGGGTGACGTTTATCATTGACAAACACCGTTTCTTTCTCTTCTCCCTCTGTCATGGTCAGGATCATTGTTATTATCACGGTCACATCAAGGGTGAAGGAGGTTCCTCGGCCAGCTTCAGTGCTTGCAACGGACTCAGGTAAGATCAGGACAATGTCTAACTCACAGAAAAAAACCTGGCCAGTAAGTCTTCTGGAGTAGGCTCTGTGAACTGAGTGAGTGTGTTTAGAACATAAGAACGAGGAGCAGGAGTCGGCCATCTGGCCCCTCGAGCCTGCTCCTCCAGTCAATAAGATCGTGGTTGATCTTTTCATGGACTCAGCTCCACTTACCCACCCGCTCACCACAATCCTTAATTCCTTTACTGTTCAAAAACTTATCTATTCTTGCCTTAAAAAACATTCAATGAGGGAGCCTCAACTGTTTCACTGGGCAGGGAATTCCACACATTCACAACCCTTTGTGTGAAGAAGTTCCTCCTCAACTCAGTCCTAAATCTGCTCCCCCTTATTTTGAGGCCATGCCCTCTAGTTCTAGTTTCATCCGCTAGTGGAAACAACTTCCCTGCTTCTATCTAATCTTTTCCCTTGATAATCTTATATGTTTCGATAAGATCTCCCCTCATTCTTCTGAATTCCAATGAGTATAGCCCCAGTCTACTCAGTCTCTCCTCATAAACAACCCTCTCAACTCCGGAATCTCCTCTGCACCCCCTCCAGTGCCAGTATATCCTTTCTCAAGTAAAGAGATCAAAACTGTACACAGTACTCCAGGTGTGGCCTCACCAACACCTTGTACAGCTGCAACATAACCTCGCTGTTTTTAAACTCCATCCCTGGAGCAATGAAGGACAAAATTCCATTGAGAGTCATGTAGGTTTCCAGCATGGAAACAGGCCCTTCGGCACAACTTGTCCATGCCGCCCTTTTGTTTTTTAAAACCCCGAAACTAATCCCAATTGCCTGCATTTGGCCCATATCCCTCTATACCCATCTTACCCAAGTAACAATCTAAATGCTTTTTAAAAGATAAAATTGTACCCACCTCTACGATTACTTCTGGCAGCTTCTTCGAAACACTCACTATCCTCTTTGTCACAAAATTGCCCCTCTGAACCTTTTTATATTTCCCTCCTTTCACCTTAAACCTATGCCCCCTAATTTTAGACTCCTCTACCATCGGGAAAAGATATTGACTATTTACCTTGTCTGTGCCCCTCATTATTTTACAGACTTCTATAAGTCACCCCTCAGCTTCCTACACTCCAGAGAAAAAAGTCCCAGTCTATTCAGCCTCTCCTTATAACTCAATCCATCAAATCCCATAGCATCCTAGTAAATCATTTCTGCACTCTTTCTAGTTTAATAATATCCTTGCTATAATAGGGTGACCAGAATTTGTACAACTTCAACAAGACATTTCAACTCCTGTATTCAATGTTCTGACCAATGAAATCAAGCATGCTGAATACCTTCTTCACCCCTCTGTCCACCTGTGATTCCACTTTCAAGGAGCTATGGACATGTACCCCAGATCTCTTTGTTCTGTAACTCTCCCCAGTGCCTTACCATTAACTGATTAAGTTCTGTCCTGGACCAGTCTATTAAAATGTATCACCTTGCATTTATCTAAATTAAACTCCATCTGCCATTCGTCAGCCCACTGGCCCAATTGATCAAGATCCCATTGCAATGGGAGATAACCATTCTCACTGTCTGCCGTGCCACCAATATTGGTGTCATCTGCAAACTTACTAAACATGCCTCCTATATTCTCATCCAAATCAGTAAATAAATGATAAATAACAGTGAGCCCCAGCACTGATCTCTGAGGCACACTGCTGGTCACAGGCTTCTAGATTGAAAAACAATTCTCTACAACCACTCTCCGACTTCTGTCAAGAAGCCAATTTTGTATCCATTTAGATACCTCACCCATGAGATTAAACTTTATGCAACAACATACTGTGTAGTACCTTATCAAAGGCCTTGCTAAAGTCCATGTAGACAAGATCAGCTACACCTCTCTCACTTACCTTCTTAGTTAACCTTTCAAAAAACTCAATCATATTTGTGAGACATGATTTTTCACTCACAAAGCCATGCTGACTGTCCTTAATTTGCCTTCTTAATTACCTGCTGCACCTGCAAATCAACTTTTTGTGATTAATATTTGTGGAACATGAGGGCTATTTTGTGTCTGGGGCACTACTTTGCTGGTTTGAGGCTTCCTGGTTGACCTGCCTTCTCTCTTCCAGTGGCTACTTCCGCACGAAGGGCCAGAGGTACGTGATGGAACCTCTGAAGGATTCGGACAGCGATGAGCACGCGCTGTACAAGTATGAGGAGCTCAGGCTGCCATTGAAAACCTGTGGTGTGGTCAACACTTCAGATGACAGCTTAGAGCCAAGAGTGGAAGAAACCTTCAGCAATGATCGTGAGGTATTTCAAGCAATTTGGCTGTTTGTCTTGTGTTAACACAAGGGGAGGAGAAGAAAGATCTGCATTTATGTAGCAACTGGCACCTCAGCATATCCCAATGTTCTCTGCAGCCAACTGAATATTTCTCAAGTCTTGTTACTCTTGTAATATGGGACATTCAGTGGCCAGTTTACCCAGGGAAACCTCTCCCAATCATTGATGTGCTCACAACTAGATAATGGTCTTATCTGAAGGGTAAATATTAGCCAGGGATGTCTCACATACCTGCCTTCAGAATAGTGGCCAACACATAGACCACATCCACTCCACAAAGTGGACAGCAACTTGGCTTAATTCCGGGAAAGACAGCATGACCGACAGTGCAGCACTCACTCAGTGCAGCACAGAATTGGTTTTTCCAGAGTTCTGTCCTGTACACTGGCTGTAACACGGTTCAACAGAAAGTGACATCAGGAAGGAGAGGAACATTGTTATTCTGGGGATGACTCATGATACAGTAATTGCAGGTTAGATCACCACACCACTGTTTCATAAATAGGATTAGTTTCCAGTCTCAAACACATTCCTGGGTATCTGTTATTATAAATATAAAATACTCCAAACCCCTCGATTAGATTCCAGTCTGTAACTCACTCCTGGGTATCTGTTATTCTATGTATAAACCACCCCGAACCCCTCGATTAGATTCCAGTCTGTAACTCACTCCCGGGTATCTGTTATTCTATATATAAACCACCCCGAACCCCTCGATTAGATTCCAGTCTGTAACTCACTCCCGGGTATCTGTTATTCTATATATAAACCACCCCGAACCCCTCGATTAGATTCCAGTCTGTAACTCACTCCCGGGTATCTGTTATTCTATATATAAACCACCCCGAACCCCTCGATTAGATTCCAGTCTGTAACTCACTCCCAGGTATCTGTTATTCTATATATAAACCATCCCTCGATTAGATTCCAGTCTGTAACTCACTCCCGGGTATCCAACATCCTTAAAGCAGCTTACTTTACACTCTGATTGGACCTTGTAGCCTTGGTAAGTGATTGCAATGGGAGTTATTTGGGTTATGTTCAGTCACTGCTCCTTGTTGTTACAGAGAAGTGATTTCCTGAAGGCCAAGAGGTACATTGAGATGTACGTGGTGGCAGATCATTCTGAGGTGAGTTCAACCCACTAAGTGACTGCTGCCTGACACTCCCCCCGCACCCCACCCTCTATCTCTGACCATCCCACTGTGTGATGATTGGGACTCTGATCTGTCCAAGTGAACCATAGTCAGATCATATTTCTACCTGTCCTGGTGGGTAATCTTGACTAAGATCTTTTTAAATTTTATTTATTCATCACAAGTAGGCTGACATTAACGCTGCAATGAAGTTACTGTGAAAATTCCCTAGTCACTACACTCCGGCGTCTGTTTGGATACACTGAGCAAGAATTCATCACAGTCAACGCATCTAACCATATTTTTCTGGAGTGTGGGAGAAAACTCAGACACGGGGAGAATGTGCAGACTCTGCACAGACAGTGACTCAAGCCGGGAATCGAACCCAGGTCGCTGGCTCGGTGGGGCAGCAGTGCTAACCACTGTGCTGACAGCGATGCAGCCAGTGACCTGATGAGGTAGTTAATCTGAGTGTATAGCACACAAACAGCCCATTCATCCCAACTGTTCCATACTCTACACAGGCTTCCTGGTCCATCTCATCCGATATCCATACTCCCCATACTGCAATCATTGAGTTTACCCAGCTTTCTCTTAACTATTCACCTCCAACATTCTCTTCCTTAGTAGAAGTGACTGGGATCTGAGAGCACAGCCTCAGAGTCAAGTGACAACTCTTTAGAACGAAGATGAGGAGGAATTTCTTCAGCCAGAGAGTGGGGAATCTGTGGAACTCTTTTCCGCGGAAGGCTGTGGAGGCCGGGTCATTGAGTGTCTTTAATACAGAGATAGATTGGTTCTTGATTGGTTAGGGGATCCAGGGTTATGAGGAAAAGGCAGGAGAATGGGGTTGAGAAATTAATCAGCCATGATTGAATGGCAGAGCAGACTCGATGGCTTAACTCTGATCCTAAACCTTATGATCTCAGCACTCCCAGTGACAGCTAATTCCATGGTCCCCAGCACTCTCTAGCCAAAGAAGATTGTCCCAAATTTCCTGGACTATCTGATATTTGTGGCTCCGAGAGTTGGACTTGCCTGGAGTAGAGAAAGTGATTTTTTCTATCTGGCCTGCGATTTTTGATTTGATTTCTTATTGTCTCATGTATTAGAATACAATTGAAAGTGTTGCTTCGGGCAAGAAACAATGCTTTTTACTGTATACGAATACATCTGACAATAATAAATCCAATCAAATCATAAACTGTTCAGATGTCTTTGTGACCACTGGCATCCAGGCCTACCCCAGTTCATAGAAGAGACCCCCAGCCTTTGCTGTGAAGTTGTGTCACCTTTTTCTGGGCTAATACTTACTAATCATCTTTGTACCTTCTCCCGTTCACCAGTGCTTAATGTCGAAATAGAGCTAGGTGCTGTATGTGTGGCCCTGTTTACATCAATGGGGATGAAGTGGGAAAGGTAAAGTGCTTCAAGTTTTTAGATATCCTGGTCCCCTCCATGCTGACACCATCATTAAGAAATCCCACCAACGCCTCGACTTTCTCAGAAGTACAAGGAAATTTGGCATGTCAGCTACGACTCTCACCAACTTTTACAGATGCGCCATAGAAAGCATTCTTTCTGATTGTATCACAGCCATAGGGTGGTACAGTGGTTAGCACTGCTGACTCACTGCGCCAGGGACCTGAGTTCAATTCCTGCTTGGGTCACTGACTATGCAGAATCTGCACATCCTCCTGTGGGTTTTCTGCTTGGGTTTCTTCTGCGTGCTTCAATTTCCTCTCACAGTCTACAAAATGTGCAGGTTAGGTGCATTAGCCATGCCAATTCTCCCTCAGTGTACCCAAACAGATGCCAGAGTGTATCTGCTGGGGGATTTCACAGTAACTTCATTGCAGTGTTAATGTCAGACTACTTGCGACTAATAACAATAGATAAATTAAATAAATAAACTTGAACTTCGCTTTAATTTGGTATGGCTCCTGCTCTGTCCAAGACCACAAGAAACTACAAAGCCCTCACTCAAACAAGCCTCCCATCCATTGATTCTGTCTCCGCTTCCCACTGCCTCGGAAAAGCAGGCAGTATAATTAGGGACTCCTTGCACACCATACAGATGCACCATAGAAAGCATTCTTTCTGGTTGTATCACAGCCATAGGGTGGCACCTTCCACCTTCCACCTCTTCCACCTTCTTCCCTCGAAAAAATATATTAAAGTCTGAGGTTACATACCAACCAACTCAAAAACAGCTTCTTCTTGTTGCCATTAGGTTTTTGAATGGATTTACCTCGCATTAAGTTGATCTTTCTTTACGCCCTAGCTATGACTGTAACATTACACTCTGCACTCTCTCATTTCCAAACTTGTTTTTATTTGATCTCACTTCCTCATCAAAATATACTGCCACATGTTTAATTCTCGTGAATTTTCCAGCTATCTGCTCCTTCTGCCAATCTGCCCAAGTCATTGAAAATATTGATTTGATTTGATTTATTATTGTCACGTGTATTAATATGCATTGGAAAGTATCAGACAAAATATACTGTTCATAGAGAGTGCAGAACGAAGTGTTACAGTCGTAGCTAGGGTATCGAGAAAGATCAACTTATTGCAAGACAAGTCCATTCAAAAGGCTGACAGCAGCAGGGAAGAAGCTGTCCTTGAGTCGGTTGGTACGTGACCTCAGGTTTTTGTGTCTTTTTTTTGACGGGAAGAAAGTGGAAGAGAGAATGTCCGAGATGTGTGGGGTCCTTAATTATGCTGGCTGCTTTGCCAAGGCAGTGGGAAGTGTAGACAGAGTCAATGGATGGGAGGCTGGTTTGTGTGATGGATTGGATTACATTCACGACCTTTTGTAGTTCCTTGTGGTTTTGGGCAGAGCAGGAACCCATACCAAGCTGTGATACAACCAGAAAGAATGCTTTCTATGATGCATTTGTAAAAAATGGTGACAATTGTAGGTGACATACCAAATTTCCTTGGTCTTCTAGAAAGTAGAGACGTTGGTAGGGCTTTCTTAACTATTGTGTCAGCATGGTGGGGGCGGGGGTGGGGGGGGAGGTGGATCCAGGACAGGTTTTTGGTGATCTGGATTGTCTGTGTAATTCCAGGTGCCAATCATTGAGGTAAGTTGTGAAAAATGAGAATTCCAGCATTGATCCCATGAGGAAATGATTTCCCAAATGATCAGCCGGAATTCTCCCATCTCGCCTTTGGTTGGGATTCTCCAGTCCCGCTGCAGTGAACGGAGATCTGGCAGAGTGCCACATTCTCAGGCCTCGCTGTTGGAGAACCCTGGGTGCTGTGCTGATCCCATCCTCTCTGTTTTCCAGCAAGCTTAGCATCCAGCCTAACGTTAGTTAATTGGCTGAGCTTTGTTGCTATGTGGTTGGAGGACACATCCTCCTTTTACAGAAAGCACCTGCATTTCTATTTCCCCATTCAGGGTGTCAGGACAACCCACAATCGTGCTGCACAGCCAATGAAGTGCCCCTGAAGGGTGGTCACTGCTGTGCCGTGGTGAACATGGGTAATAAACACTGACCTCAGAAGTATTACTGCACAGGAAGCGGAGAGCTGAAATCTACACCGTCCCCAGACAAAACCAGGAGCAGACTGGCTGAAGGGTGGGAAAGGAGGAAGAACTGCTTTGGTCTTTCCAACAGCTCAATGGGATCTTTCACGTCCATCAGAGAGGGAAGACCCCAATTTTGTCTCCCATTTGAGAAGTTGCACCTCCGACAGTGCAGCACTCTCTCAGTCCTGCAGTGGATGGTGGTCACAGTGAGAAATTGAGACAGAATCATTAAGTCTCTAAGGAGGCCATTCTACCCATTGAGTCTGCACTGATTCAATGAGACCCCACGCTGGCAGTAAACCTTATGTATTTACCCGATAATCCCCCCGCCACAACCTGCACATCTCGAGACACTAAAGGGCAATTTAGCATGACCAATCCACCCAATCTACACATCTTTGGACATTAAGGGGCAATTTAGCACGGCCAATCCACTCAACCGATACATCTTTGGACAAAGGGGCGATTTATCATGACTAGTCCACCTAACCAGCACATCTTTTGGACTGTGGGAGAAACTGCGGCACCCGGAGGAAACCCACATAGACACTGGGAGAATGTGCAAACTCCACGTCGACAGTGACCCAAGGCTGGGACCGAACCCTTGAGGCAGTACTGCTAACCAGTGTGCCACTGTGCTGCCCATGGTGGAACGCTCAGTTTCCCAGATGCTGGTTTTGATGTGGCTGTGTGTTTCTGTGTCTAATGGCTGCCTCCGTTGCTCTTTCAGTTCTTGCAGTTTGGTTCACACGAAGCGGTGAAGCAAAGGGTGTTTGAGGCAGTGAATCACGTCAACCTGGTAAGTCATTCTGACACTGCCATACTGCCCCACTCCCTCCCCTCCCGCCTGCTTTCTATCCTTCCTGCCCTTTCCCCGAACAATCACTTCCCTCTCCCATCTCAACATGTCCCTGAGCAGCTGCTGTGGGCATGGTTGAATTTGAACTCATTTATTGGGGAAAATTCACAGCACCTCCTCTCCTACATTTTGCCCAGAGCTTGAAGACTTTCCCAATCTCTCTCTCTCTCTCTCTCGAGCTTTCTGATCTGAACCTATCATTATCCTCATCTCTCCCTCGGACATGTGTTTTGTCCCCTATCCCAATATGCAAAAGTGTTCCAACTTGAAACACTGGTTTGTCGTGGTGTATATTTGTGCGGGTTAATGTTTGGGGCAGCATAGATACAACCGCATGCAGTCTTTGTGTAAACAAGTAATAAAGAATATTCATTCAAGTAAATGAAAAGTAACTAACGTGATCATTCAGAGTATAATGATCAAGCTTACTGCCTCCCTGAGATTACCTTTCATTCCCAAACTATATCCATAGTCCCCTGAATTCACTGAGATACCCTTTTTCCCAAACAACATCTAATTTTGTAACTTCTTTCTTGATGGCATGAATCAAATCCAGCTCATAGTTATCACATAGTACAGCCAAGTTAACCAGGCTGGATTGGGTTAGATGAACTGTATTTTTCCCAGTAACGAGATTAGCAGGCATCTAGTCGGAATCAGGTGTAAATTGTCCTCTTTGTGGAAACAGCTTACCTTGATGATTGGGTCAGTGATAATCGGACTGCATCTTGTAGAGAATATCTACAATCCACTGTATCTGTAACTCTTGGATAGCTCAGGCTCTCTGAAGGTTTTGATCTATTAGATGAAAACTAGCCTCTGAGCTGTCGGATGTACTGGCCTGCCTCACTTTGAGTGTGCTGGCAATTCCACCATTTTGCGTCTTTGATGTTTCATTCTGGAGATTTGGCTGTCTGCATCTCTCCAACTCCTTGACTCCAGAAATTAGCACATGTATACCTCCACTGATCTCTCAGTCATCGAGGTTAACTGTTTCTACAAAGAGGCCAATTTACACCAGATTCTGTTCAGTGGCCTGCTAATCTTATTACTGGGAAAAATGCAGTACATTGTGTTTTCAGAATGCTGGCTACTACTGTTGATAGGCAAATTCCATCATGCCTTTTTAAATTCTTATTACTGCTGTTGCTGGGTAGATATCTGACACAATCCGGAGATTTCTCATCATAGAGTGACTCAACAGTCACATGAAGTTTCAGTGCACTCTACACCATTCTGTCCCAATTCTTTTGCTCTAGCCACGCTCTAGTGCTTGTTCAAGTCTTGTTCCAGACTTCGAGATCAAGGTAATGCTGGCAGGACACTATTATTGCCCATTCCTAGTTACCTTGTGAATAGGTCGTGGTAAGTTACATTCTTGCATCCCTGCCACCCTAGCAGACATCTGGACAGAATCAGATGCAAATTGCTCTCTTGGTAGAAACAGCTTACCTAGATGACTGAGAAATCAATGGAGGTATACACATGCTAATTTCTCGAGTTAAGGAGTTTGAGAAATGCAGACAGCCAGATCTCCAGAATGAAACATCAAAAAGATGAAATGATATAATTACCAGCACCCTCAGAGGGAGGCAGGCCTGTACATCCAACAGCTGGAGAGGAGGTACATGCGTATTGCTGTTAATTTCAGGATATTAACTCAATGATGATGTATGAAGTCATAAAACTCAGAAAAGGCCCTTTGATCCATCAAGAATGGTGATTGAGTTGCATGTCAGGACGGTGAGTGACTTAGGGGCAGATGGTTTTTTCCAATGACCCCACAAGCTGTGACTCCCCTATTTAATGGGTTACAGATGTTCTCCTGGTTTCCAATGTTGTTTATCTTCCTTGCCAGGGCATTGTACTGGCATTTCGCTGAACATCCCAAACTTAGCTGACTACCTTCACTCATTTACCTGACCAGGTTCAGCCAGAGATTGAGACGTTGCTTGTGCTTTGTTGGGGTTTTAATCAGGCCAGAGAGAGGTTCCATTGTGGAGCTCAGTCCCAGTCCGTATCCTTGGTGAATGTTATGCGGTTACTGAGGTGTCCCTGTAACCCTGTGCGAGCTGTTCAAATCTCACCCTGAGTCGGGTATCAGTCTGGTCATTCACTGACCAGAGAAATGGAGAATTGTCACTGCATGGTGCAATCTTCCGAGAGTCGGGCACATCCCGAGGAGAGGGTAAGGAGGAACTGGATACGCTGTCTATCTGTGTTGCAGTCAGTGTGAAAATATAACTGACTCTGCGTTCAAATAGGGGAGATATTCCTCACCATGGACAGACACCACTTGATTGCCCAGGCACATCAGGAAAATTAACTTTCTGAAGCCATTGAGAAAGGAAGAAATAGTATTTCTTGGAATCCAAGAATCCCTACAATGCAGAAAGAGGCCATTCAGCCCATTGAGTCTGCATGAACAGCCATCCTACCCAGACCATATCCCCGTAACCCCACATATTTACCCTGCTAATCCCCCGACACTAAGGGGCAATTTAGCATGACCAATCCACCTAACCCACACATCTTTGGACATTAGGGGGCAAATTAGCATGGCCAATCAACCTAACCCACACAACTTTGGACACTAAGGGATAATTTAGCATTTCCAATCATCCTAATCTCCACATCTTTGGAGAAGGCACAGTAAGAAGTCTTACAAAACCAGGTTAAGTTTCAACAGGTTCATTTGGTGGCACGAGCCTTCAGAGCACTGTCCCTTCATCAGGACTTAGCCAATGAAGGGCAGTGCTCTGAAAGCTCGTGGTACCAAATAAACCCGTTGGATTTGTGTTGTGAGACTTCTTGCAGTGCCCATCCCAATCCAACACTGGCATCTCCATATCATCTTTGGAGTGTGGGAGGAAACTGGAGCACCCCGGAAGAAACCCACGCAGACATGGGGAGAATGTGCAGGCTCCAGACTGACAGTGACCAAAGCCAGGAATTGAATCTGGCTCCCTTGTGCTGTGAGGCAGCAATGCTAAAACTGTGCCAGCGTCTCCCCCACAACCACAGGACAACTCAAAGCATTTCACATCCAATGAAAGGTTTTTGAGATGCAGTTGTTACTGTGGTGTGAGTAGCTACAGAGTGAATGAGTGGTGTACCGATCAATCTCTAAGTCCAAGTAAGCAGCCCGTATAATGAAAAGAATGCCACAGAGCTTGTTTGCTAGTTTGCATGCTCGACCTGCTTGCCTGCCTGGGCCTGTCACACGGAAGGCTTTTGCTGAGATGGTGCTGGTTACAGAATGTGTCTGTAAAAGAAACCTTTGTACTCTTCCTTTTGTGAACAGCAACAAGTCATCATTAACTTGTAACCCAGCACCAATGAACAGGAAAGTGTATGGACAGAAAGAGACCCGTCTGCATCCTGAATCTCAACACATCTCTCGCCAACACCACGCTGCCCCTGGGTTAGGGATCCTCTTAGCTCACTGTGTGGCTGACTCATTAACCCCCGACACGCCAGACCATTCCACCACAAGCTGTTCTCCATCACTTGAAGTTGCTTTGTCCGTCTGATAACTTGGCATGTCCACCTTCTGGGCACCGTGCCACACAGTGAGAAACCTTGCTCACCGGTGGTGCCAATGGGAATACCAGCGGCCGTGCAGACAAAGGGTGCTGCCTGGGTGAGGTCCACACATTTCCAGCCGCTGTGCTGTTCAAACCTCGCTGCTGTTGGGATGGAGGGGAGGGGTGGGGGTTATCAGTCTGCTGTGTAGATTGTGAAGGAGGTGACAGGAACATCCCTGGAGCCACTGTCAAAACCATCGCTTTTGCAGCATTCCCCACTTGCAGCTATTTTCTCTTTTTCAACTTGCTTTACATGATGTGGGTGTCACTGGCTAGAATCATAGAACCACAACAGTGTAGAAGGAGGCCATTTGGCCCATCAAGTCTGCACTGACAACAATCCCACCCGGGCCTTATCCTCATAATCCCACGTGGTTTAACCCTGCTAGTCCCCCACCGACACTTGGGGCAATTTAGTCATGGCCAATCCATGTAACCTGCACCTAGGAGGAAACCCACACTGACACGTGGAGAATGTGCAGACTCTACACAGACCCGAGCTTGGAATTGAACCAAATCCCTGGTGCTGTGAGGCAGCAGTGCTAACCGCTGTCCTACCATGCCTCCAGCCTTTCTTATATTCATAGAATCATAGCATCTTACAGTGCAGTAGGAGGCCATTCATCCCGTCGAGTCTGCACCGACTACAATTCCATCCAGGCCCCATCCCAGTAACCCTGTGTATTTATCCTGCTAATCCCCTTGATACTAAAAGGCAATTTAGCAAGGCCAATCCCCCCTAATTCATACACCTATGGAATATGGCAGGAAACTGGAGCACCCGGAGGAAACTCACACAGACACGGGGAGAATGTGCAGACTCTGCACAGACAGTGACCCAAGCTGGGAATTGAACCAGGGACCCTGGCACTGTGAGGCAGCAGTGCTACCCACTGTGCCACCAGCATTTCTGATAGTCCGTGAGTATAGACCAGACAGCACGATTAACTGGACGCATTTCAATTCAATGTCAAAAATACTGATCTCTCTTCTTTTCCACAGCTCTACAAAGCTTTAAGAACACACATTGCTCTGATTGGTCTGGAGATTTGGTCAAATGGAGATAAAATATCTGTGGAAAAGGATTCTGGTAAAACTCTGACGAACATTCTGGAGTGGCGGAGAAAGCAGCTGCTCCCGAGGAAGCAACACGACAACATTCAATTCATTACGTAAGTCTTGCTGTCACCTTGAGGAGCCGTGTTCCCAGATTAATCCCGGCGGTGAAAGGATTGACGTCTGAGGAGGGATTAAACAGTTTGGGCTTGTACTCGCTGGAGTGTCGAAGGATGTGTGGGGGGAATCTGATCAAGGAGTTTAAAATTTTAAAAGAGATTGATAAGCTCAATGTAAACCGTGACACAGTGGTTAGCACTGCTGCCTCACAGCACCAGGGACCCGGGTTCAATCCCAGGCTTGGGTCACTGTCTGTGTGGAGTTTGCACCGGGTGCTCCGGTTTCCTTCCCCACTCCAAAGATGTGCGCGCTAGGTCGATTGGCCATGCTAAATTGACCTATGTCAGGAGGATAGCAGGGTAAATATTTTTAATTAATTAGTTTATTTATTTATTAGTCACAAGCAAGACTGACATTAACACTGCAACGAAGTTACTGTGAAACTCCCCTTTGAAGAAAATTATGAGGGCTATGGGAAGAGGGCCTGGATGGGATTGTGGTCGGTGCAGACCCGATGGGCTGAATGGCCTCCTTCTGCACTGTAGGGATTTGATGATTCTATGTTTCTTGATACGGGACAATCTAGAGCAAGAGGTAAATCCTCTTATAGATTTAAGACTGAGATGAGGAGGAACCACTTCTCACTGAGGGTGGTGAATTTGTGGAACTCGCTGCCCCACAGCACAGTGGAGTCTGAATGGTTTCAACAAGGAAATGGATATATCTGTAATAAAGAGATGGGTTAAAGGGAACAGGTGGTGAGGTGGGTTTGAGACTAGGGCGAGAAGGCCATGAATGGCAGAGCAGACTGGAAGAGCTGAATTGGCTACTCCTGCTCCGAATTCCTACCTTCCTATATTTGCTGCCATTGTGAAGGGTAATGGCAGTGTTGTGATGTGAACAGGGGTGTGTGGCAGCATTGCTGTGACAGTGAACCACTCGTTCTCTTCACCAGGTCCCTGAAAAACCCAGGGGAAATAAAGATATGTGACTCTTTTTCAATGAGATGTTAATTAAGCTGTGAAGAAACTCGGGTGACAGATAATATTCTGAGCACTGATAAAGAGAGACCGCTGGATCAAGGGTTTGAGATGGTTTTCGCAGGCAGACATATGCAATGCTTTAGTTAGCGTAGGGATGTAAAATGCGGTGAGCCTTTCAAAATTCCATTGAGTTTGGTGGGAACGGCATATCCCGCTGGCAGGATGGGACAATAAAGTTGGAGTATAGCGGTTGGGGAGGTAAAGTTGGAGCATGGCTTGAACACAGAACTCTGTGTCACAGATGCAGGTGTGTGACTGACTGAGCTACAGCTGGCTGACGCTCAAGGTCAGTTTGGTCAATCGAGATCAGTACAGGAGCAGAGTAGCCAAGGGTCACCTTGACTTTGGTGCCTGCTGTATCTGGGTTGTAAATCCTGCCCAATGTTCACCACCCAACACAAGGCTGAGAAATCAGTCCATTGCCAGTGCTGT
Organism: Sphyrna mokarran; assembly: GCA_024679065.1. Taxonomy (NCBI): domain Eukaryota; kingdom Metazoa; phylum Chordata; class Chondrichthyes; order Carcharhiniformes; family Carcharhinidae; genus Sphyrna; species Sphyrna mokarran. The sequence continues at coordinate 11,781,569 of JAGIQG010000031.1, forward strand.
CACTTCTCTGCCTCAGACAAATCCATCTCTGAAAAACCAATCTGAGAAACCCCACAGAAGGAGGTCATTCAGCCCATTGACTCAACTCCAACTTCCCAGCAGACTATCTTTCCCTTCCCTGTAACCCCACAAGTTAACAATGGTAATACGTCGAACCTACATCTCTTTGGTGAGTAAGGAACAATTCAGTATGGTCAATACACCTAATCTACACATCTTGGGACACCAAAGAACAATTTAGCATGGCCAAACCACCTGAAGATTGGAAAGCTGAGCGGTGATCTTATAGAGGTCTATAAAATAATGAGGGTCACACATTAGCCAGATAGTCAACACCCTTTTCCAAAGATAGGGGAGTCTAAAACTAAAGGACATAGTTTTAAGGTGAGAGGGGAGAGATATAAAGGGTCCAGAGGGGCAATTTTTTCACATAGAGAGTGCTGAGTGCCTGGAGTGAGCTACCAGAGGCAGTAGTTAAGGCAGATATAATTTTTGTCTTTTAAAAAGCATTTAGATTGTTACATGAGGAAGATGGGTATAGAGGGATATGGGCCAAACACAGGCAATTGAGGTAGAAACTGGGTGGCAAATTGGGTCAAAGGGCCCGTTTCCATGCTGCCAACCTCTATGACTCTATCTTTGGAGTGTGGGAGGAAACCTGAGCACCCGGGGGAAACCCATGAAGATATGGGGAGAACGTGCAAACCCCACACAGACAGTGACCCGAGACAGGAATCAAACCCTGGGGACCCCAGGGTCCCTGGCGCTGTGAAGCAGCAGTGCTCATCACCATGCCACCGTTAAGAGCTGTTATTGGTGAGAAAGGTACTTATTGAGTCAACATATTTGGTGTTTCTCTTCCGCCAGTTACGTGGACTTCATCGGCGACACAATCGGTTTGGCGCAAGTGAGTGCAATGTGCACTTCAGGTTCTGGAGCGATCAACCAAGTAGGTTTCACAGTTCATTGTTTTTGCTGTGTGATGGAATAGGCAGGGATTAACTGTTCCAATTCCTGAATGGGTAGAGGACAGGAGGGCACACTTTTCAAATAATTCTGAAAAGATGTTGTCTGGTCCATTCATTCCTCTGAACAGCACTCAGTACAATTTTTGAAAAGAATATCTCTTATCGAGCAGAACTTAAGAAATTTAACTTGGCAAAAGCCAAAAAGAGAAAGCAAACTCCAAGGCTGGCTGCTAAGCTGAGCTGAGTTTGAACAAGTTCTTGGAAACCAGCAGCATAAACACACACTGAAATCCAAACTATATTTCAACCCTTATCTCAGTATTGTAGGTGTCCTTCCCATGCTATCTCTTGCTGCTGCTCTTGTTTGCCTGATGTGTACCCTTCAGGAATGCAGCCATTTTTTTGCTAATCCAGCGTGCCTTCTGAGTTTTAAAACATAGTCAAGTTAATTTTGTTAGTTAACCCTGACAGTCTAATGTGTAATTGCATCAGCAGAAATGTGTTAAAAGAAGTCTTTGCAAACAGGGCGAAACATAGATGGGATCACTCAGACGTGAAAGTGGTAGGAGGAGATATTTTTCCCAAGCAGGAAGCGTTTGGTATGCACTGCCTGGGAGTATGGCAGAAGCTGGTTCAACTGACCTAAGCATTCAGAAAAACTGTTATCTGAAAAGGAAAAGTGAGCTGGATCAGGGGGAGAAGGAGGGAGAATGGAACCTGGTGAATCATTCATTTAGAGAGTTGGTGCAGACATAATGGACCATATGGCTTCTTCCTGCGCTGTAACTATTCCATGAATCGGCTTAGGAGGGGCTGAATGGCCAATCCAAATCTTATGATTGGTCCGAGTGTCATTCGAAATGAAGGAGAAAGCTATTTAATCCCAGGCTGCGATCATTGTGTTGATTGCTGGCCTGAGCAGTTAGCTTTGGTCAGGAATTAATGGATATATTCCTCAAAGCCATCAACAGGGTGGATATGGTGTGTTTTGAGAATTATCCTCTCACAGTGTGATTCACCCAGCCTGATCTGTCTATTCTGATGCGTCAAACATTGCGACATTGTTGAGGAACTGATACGCACTTGTCACCACTTTTACGTGGTAATAAGTGAGAAAATGCAGATGTACGAGACCCAGTGTTCTCATCAGTAAGTCACTGAAAGCCCACATGTAGCTACGGAGAGCTATAAGATAGGCTCATGGAATGTTAACACAAGAAATTTGAGTACAGGAGTAGTGAGATCTTGCTTCAGTTATGTAGGAGCTTGATTAGACCACTACTGTATACTGTTTTAGTCCCCTTATTCAGAAAGGATATTATTGCCATAGAGGGAACAACAAAGGTTTGGCAGAGATGTTCCAGGGATGGTGGGACTGTCTTATAAATAAATATTTGAGAATTCCACAACCATAGCCTGCTGCTTTTGATCCACACAACAAAAGTCTGTATTAATATAGCACCGTTAACATGGGTGGCATAGTGGCCTAGTGGTTAGCTCTGCTGTCTCACAGCACCAAGGAACCCGGGGTCAATTCCAGCCTATCTGTATGAAGATTGTGGAGTTCCCCTCCCAGTCTGCGTGGATTTCCTCCGGGTGCTCCAGTTTCCTCCCACACTCCAAAGATGTGCGGGTGAGATGCATTGGCCATGTTAAATTTCCCCTTAATGATCAATGATGTGAAGGTTCAATGGGGATTATCACAGTGACTTTGTTGCTGGAAGTCTACTTGTAACACCAATAAATAAATAAGGTTAGATGGATTAGCCACTTTAATATGAGGTTATAGAGATAGGGCTGGGGAGAGGGCCTGGGTAAGATACTCTGTCAGAGAGTTGGTCCAAACTGAATGGGCTGAGTGGCCTTTTTTGCACTGTAGGGATTCTATAAACATGGTGAAAAATCCCACGGTGCATTACTCGAGGGTGCGAAAGACAAAATCTCATATGTGAGTCACGTAATAAGTCTGATAACAGATAGCCAAGCATCTAGTCAAAGAGGTAAGGTGTAAAGAGGAAAGAGAAGATAGAAGGGGGTCAGGGAAAGAGTGTCAGAGCTCAGGGGTCCTGTAAGATGAAGGCATGGGACTAGTGCAGGAGGTCAGTGTTGTAGGACTGCCGAGACCTCAGAGAGTTATAGAGCAGGAGAGGGTTTCAGAGAGGGGGTGAGACATTCAAAATGCAGTCATTGATGGACAGCTACCACCACAGCCTCCCATCCAGTGACTCTGTCTATACTTCCTGCTGCCTCGGCAAAGCAACCACAGAATTAAAGATCCCACACACCCCGGACATTCTCTCTTCTATCTTCTTCTGTCAGGGAAAAGACACAAAAATCTGAGTTCACGTACCAACTGACTTTCAAATGGACCCACTTCTCATTAAATTGATCTTTCTCGATACCCGAACTATTACTGTAACACCACGTTCTGCACTCGCTCCTTTCCTTCTCTATGTACGGTATGCTGCGTCTGTATGGAACGCAAGAAACAATACCCCCATTGCATCTCAAACATACGACAATAATAAATGAAATTACAAGTCTGTGAGACCTGGTGTGACTGGTGAGTAGGATCTGATACATGTCTAGATGCACAGCAACTAATGGGTGAGCCAAGATTTACCGAGGAGGGAAGCGAAAGAGGATTGAAATTGTGGAGACTGAGTGTAACCAAAGGGAAGGTGAGGGACTCCATAGTGGGTGAGCTGGGAGTGATGGGGGAGATGGATGTTACCATCCTTAAGATTACCTGAATTACCATGAGCATGGATATAAGATGGACAGGTGAGGCAGCACGGAGACTGAGTGTATTCAGTCACTGTTGAACAGGAGCCAGGGTGGGATGTTGCCATCAGCTGGCATTGAACTCTCTGACCTGTTGGACGCAGAGCTCTTACAAGGTGAACTTCTTTCTAGGACCACATGAGTAACGTTCATGGAGTTGCATCGACAATGGCCCACGAGATGGGCCATAACCTGGGTATGAATCACGATGACAACTCTTGCTTGTGCAATTCCAAAAACTGCATTATGTCACCAGTTTTGAGGTGAGTGTGATTAATTTTCCTTCCTTGGCGAAGACATATCAAGGTTAAAGATTGGCACTCGACAACATTGCAAAGGGATGGGCCGGGAGGTTTGGATGGAACCTGTGTGTTTACAGTTCTCCTACACTGAACAGCCAGGGTCCTTCACACCCACACTGACCTATCAACAAAAATCTTTATCCTTCACAGACTGGGGAACAAAAGGCCACATAGACAATGGCTGATGAATAAGTGTCATCTTAATACAGAACAGCTGAACCACTTGTTGGGCCCAATTCCTTTGCAACATGAGCATTGCATTTGGACAGGACTTGATTTATCCCATTGCAGAATCTGGGAATAAAAGGAAAATTTCACCAAATACTCTGGAAAAGCCCCCCCCCCTTTCCGTGCACCCTTATTTCATAGACTGCCTGCAGTGCCATTCGGCCCATCGAGTCTGCACTGACCACCCAGGAACTATTCCCATAATTCCACATATTTACCCTGCTAATCCTCTGACATTTAAGGATCAACTTAGCATAGCCAGTCAACCTAACCTGCACATCTTTTGGAGTGTGGGAGGAAACTGGAGCAGACACAAGAAGAATGTGCAAACTCCACACAGACAGTGACCCAAGTCGGGAATCGAACCCAGGTCCCTGGGACTGTAAAGCAGCAGTGCTAACCATTCTGCCACTGTGCCACCCCTGAGTGAACTGTACTTGAGTGTACAGTCTTTTACTCTGAGTGGGGGCCTGAGTAACATATCCAGCAGGTACTGAATATCCAGCCTGTGAGGTGCAGGCAGCCAGCTCAGATTCCCTCTTCATTGTGTGACCTGGCCGGGGTCCTGTTCACCCTCTGGTTTTCGGGAAGTTCCAGAGGTTTCGAACACGGTTGCTTATCCAAAGTAGAGTGATGGTGTTATGCACAAAGTGCTGGAAAATTCGTGCAGACAGAAACACAGTTAACATCTCGAATCCAAGGTGATATCTCTTCACATCAGATGCTGTATGGAATCCCTACAGTGTAGAAGGAGGCCATCCAACCCATGAGTCTGCATCGACTGCAACCCCATCCAGGCCCTATCCCCATAACCCCACATATTTACCCTGCTAATCCCCCCAACACCAGTGTTAATTTAGCATAGCCAATCAATCTAACCCGCACATCTTTTGTTTGTGGGACGAAACCAGAGCATCCGAAGGAAACCCATGTAGACACAGGGAAAACGTGCTAACTCCACACAGACAGTATGGAGTTTATTGCCCATCCCTATTTGCCCCTTGAGAAGATGGTGGTGAACTGCCTTCTTGAATGATCCCTGATGTGTAGGTACACCGACAGTGCTGTGAGGGAAGGAGTTCCAGGATTTTGACCCAGCCCCAGTGAAGGGACGGCTGATATATTTCCAAGTCAGGATGGTGACTGGCTTGGAGGGGAACTGGCAGATGGTGGTGTTCCCATTTATTTGCTGCCCTTGATAAGTACTGGTTATGGTGGGATCCAACTGAAAGTGGGTAAGGTACGAATGGCAGAGTTTGATGGGCTGGTGGACAGTGGAGTTGGGAGCAGAATGGCAATCTGATGGACAGATTCAGGACATAACAGGGAAGTGTAATTCTGGAAGGATACAGATCCAACTTCAATTGCAGGAGTCAACCTATTGACATTTGCAGTTTGTCCTGTGTGTGAATTGTCAGACAGAACAGAGGAGTTCCATTATAGCTGTGACAACACATGTTTATTCATTCCTGGGGCATGGGTGTCACTGGCTGGGCCAGTATCTATTGACCATCCGTGGTTGCCCTTGGAGGGCAGTTGAGAGTCAACCACATTGCTGTGGCTCTGAAGTCACATGTAGGCCAGACCAGGTAAGGATGGGCAGATTTCCTTCCCTGAATGACATTAGTGAACCAGATGTCTTTTTCCGACAATCGACAATAGTTTCAAGGTCATCCGTAGATTCTTAATTCCAGATATTTTTTATTGAATTCAAATTCCACCATCTGTTGTGACGGGATTGGGTACCCAGGATATTAGCTGAGTTTTTGGATTACTAATCTCGCGATAATTGCACTAGACCATCGCTTCACAAATAATTCAATGACAATGAGGCAGATTTAGGATGTGTTGAGGGGTTGCAAATGCGTGTAGAACACAAATTCTTCCTGTTCTTGTTACAGTTCTACATTACCGACGGAGTTCAGTTCCTGCAGTCACCAGAACTTCCAGAGTTTTATTCTCACCCATACAGCCTCCTGCCTACGTGACGTTCCCAGCCAAGATGACATTGTGTCAAAGCCAGTGTGTGGTAATCGCTTCTTGGAGAAAGGGGAAGAGTGTGACTGTGGTTATCCAGGGGTAAGCTCCTCGCTTTAGTTCCCTAACCCAGAGAAACGGTGATGGAATTTCTCCATCCTCTCCTTTCTATCCGGGAGGCAGATATTCCATCCTGTCATGCAGCCAGTGTGTACAAGCGATGGTGTTTGACCCTCTCATTGTTCTGATACCCACAGGAGTGCCAGAACCCCTGTTGTGACGCTAAGACCTGCCGACTACATGATGGAGCACAGTGTGCGGACGGGGCATGTTGTCAGGACTGCAAGGTACCTTCAGTTCCCTTCCTTTCCTTCCTTCTGTTGACCACATTCTCTTGGACTTACTCAACCTCCCCCCAGGCCAGAGTCATGCCGTCTACAAAATGCACCCTGCCAGCCCCAACACCCCACCCCCCTCTCACAAGTTGGAGGCCAGCAAATGCAAAACTAAGTTTGGGAGCTCAACAAGGTCGCTTTCACGGATGATCGACTTAGCCAGACAGCAGATCACTTGTTCTGTTCTTGGGTGGCACAGTGGCACAGTGGTAAGCACTGCTGCCTCACAGCACCAGGGACCCAGGTTCGAATCCCGGCTTGGGTCACTGTCTGTGCAGGGTCTACACATTCTCCCTGCGTCTGCAAGGATTCCCTTCCACAGATCCAAAGGTATACAGGTTAGATAGATTAGCCAGGCTAAATTGCCCCTTGGTGTCAGGGAGAGTAGCTGGGTAAACGCATGCGGTTACAGGGGTGGGGCCTGGCTGGGATCATTGATGGTGCAGGCTTGATGGGCCGAATGGCCTTCTGTAGCTATTCTGAGAGCTTTCGGTCCACGCTCTGGAACTGGGAAGGGTGTGAGACTGGCAACCAAATTCGGGAAGCAGTGTCACGGATTGGGAGTGGTGCTTGTAGAAGAAAGGTGCATTCTGTGCACTGATCCATTGCGCACGTTCTCAGATTCGCAGTGAAATTCCTTTTGGGAAAAGAATCAGGAAACCCGGTAGGCTATCAGACGCAGAGGTGGATTCTTGTTACTCGATGGCCATTCTCAATCACTGAAACTTGGGATTCACCCTTCAGGTTCTTCTGTGAATACTTTTGCTCAGTTGTGAGCCTATCTCCCTCTGGAACCCCGTTGTGATAGCAGGAATCTAGGAAAGCCGAGGTATAAGCTGAACGCAAACGGCACAGAAAGAGTTCAGGAGCCTGTTTTCTTTTCTTTTTTTTAGTTTAAAGCAGCTGGTTTGATGTGTCGGAGGAACAAGGACGATTGCGACCTTGCAGAGAGCTGCGATGGCAAGTCCAGCCAATGTCCAAAGGACATGTTCCGTCTGAATGGGACCCCCTGCAGGGGAAAGACAGGCTTCTGTTACAATGGAAAGTGCCCATTTCACCAGGAGCAGTGTCTCTCCTTCTGGGGAACAGGTAGGTGACACCCTGGGGAACATGGTATTGTCTCGATACGTGAATACAGCCGGAGTGTGGGCTGCTGTCTCAGAGGAACTAGCAGGAGGCTATTCAGCCCACTGAGCCTGCCCCATCATTGGCTGAGATCATGGCTGATTTGATTCTGGCCTCACCTCTGTTTCCCACACAGCTCAGAGGGGCAATTAATTTAGGGTTATTCTCCAGCTCGGTCGAGGTAGATTTCCATGATAGTTGTTAGTCGCATCCAGTCCTATTGGTGAAGTCAAAAGCAGAACTCCTCTTTATTTGGAAAGTTTTTGGATTTGATCAGTCTCATGGCTCCTGTCCCACACAGTTCAGTTTCCCAGCCATCACCCATTTATAAATGTCAGATATAATTAATACCATCATCCCAAAAAAAAAACTGAAGACAACTGGAATCAGGGGGAAAAAAAACTTGTGCTGATTATTGATAGATAGGTTCTTGATTAACAAGGGGGTCAGGAGTTATGGGGAAAAGGCAGGAGAATGGGGATGAGAAAAATTTCAGCCATGATTGAATGGTGGAGCAGACTCGATGGGCCGAGTGGCCGATTTCAGCTCCTACATGTGATGGTCTTGTTGTTAGAGTTATAACTGGCACAAAGAAAGATGGTTTTGCTTGTTCGAGGCCAGTTCTCTCAGTGCACTGTCTGGTGCCCAACCACCTTCAGCTGCTTCATCAATGACCTTCCTCCCAACATAAGGTCAGAAATGGGGATGTTCACCGTTGATTACATAATGTTTACACCATTCGCGACTCCTCAGATACTGAAGCACTTCATGTTCAAATGCAACAAGATCTGAACAATATCCAGAGTTGGGCTGAGAAATGGCCACTGAGAAATTCGTACCACACAAGTGCCAGGCAACGAACTTCTCCAACAAGAGGCAGGATTTACAGGCGTTCAGAGATGCAAGGACTGATTAGGGACAATCAGCATGGCTTTGTGAGTCGGAAAGTCATGTCTCACAAATCTGAGTTTTTTGAAGGGGTAAGCAAGAAGGTTGTCTACATGGACTTCAGCCAGGCCATTGACAAGATATTGCATGGTAGGTTATTGCATAAGGTTAAATCTCACAGGATGCAAGGTGAGGTATCTAAATGGATACAAAATTGACCTGATGAAAGAAGGCAGAGCGTGGTTGTAGAGGGTTGTTTTTCAAACTGGAGATCTGTGGCCAGCAGTGTGCCTCAGCGATCAGTGCTGGGTGCATTATTATTTGTCATTTATATCAATGATTTGGATGAGAATATAGGAAGCATGGTTAGTAAGTTTGCAGATGACGCTGAGATTGGTGGCATAGCGGACAGTGAGGAAGGTTATCTCCGTTTGCAATGGGATCTTGATCAATTGGGTCAGTGGGCTGACGAATGGCAAATGATAAATGTGAAGTGATGCATTTTAATAGATCGAACCAGGGTAGGACTTACTCAGTTAATGGTAGGGTGTTGGGGAGAGTTACAGAGCAAAGAAGCCGAGGGGTTCAGGTTCATAGCTCCTTGAAAGTGGAGTCAGAGGTGGACAGAGTGGTGAAGAAGGTATTCAGCATGCTTGGTTTCATCGGTCAGAACATTGAATACAGGAATTGGGATGTCTTGTCGAAGTTGTAAAGACATTGGTAAGGCCACACTTGGAATACTGTGTACAAGTCTGGTCACCCTATGATAGAAAGGATATTATTAAACTAGAAAGAGTGCAGAAGAGATTTACTCGGATGATATCAGGACTTGATGGATCGAGTTATAAGGAGAGGCTTGACAGACTGGAACTTTTTTCCTGGAGCATAGAAGGCTGAGGGGTGATCTTATAGAGGTCGATAAAATAATGAGGGCGCAGAGATAGTCAATATCTTTTCCCAAAGGTTGGGGAATCTAAAATTAAAAGGCATAGGTTTATACAAAAATGTCCAGAGGGGCAGTTTTTTCACAGCTTGTCTGGAACAAGCTGCCAGAAGTAGTAGTAGGGACGGGCACAATTTTATCTTTTAAAAAGCACTAGATAGTTACGTGGGTACGATGGGTATAGAAGGATATGAGCCAAATGCGGGCAACTGGGATTAGCTTAGGGGTTTTAAAAAAAAGGGCAGCATGGACAAGTTGGGCTGAAGGGTCTGTTTCCAAGCTGTAAATCTCGATGACTCTCAGAGAGAACCTAACCATTGATGTTTGACATTTAATGGTATTACTGTGATTAAATCCCCCATTATCAACATCCTGGAGGTTTCCATTGACCAGAAACTGAATTGGACTGATCATATACACACAGTGGCTGCAAGAGCAGGTTAGAGGTTAGGAATTCTACAGTTATTAGCTAACTCCCCTGACTCCCCAAAACCTGATCACCATCAAGCAGGACACAAGTTAGGAGTGTGATTGAATATTCTCCACTTGCCTGGATGGGTCCAGCTCTAACAACACTCAAGAAGCTTTTCACCATCCAGTTCTGCTTGATTGGCACCCCATCCACAAACATTCACTACCCTCCCCACCACCGACACTCAGCAGCAGCAGTGCGTACTGTCTATTAGATGCACTGTAAGAATTCACCAAGGGTCCTTCTGCAGCATCTTCACGACCACTACCACCGAGGAGGGACAAGGGCAGCAAACACATGGGAACACTACCACCTGGAGATTCTCCTCCAAGCCACTCACCATCCTGACCTGGAAATGTATTCCCAATCCTTCACTGTCGCTAGGTCAAAATCCTGGAATTCCTTCCTGAAAAGCACTATGAGTGGACTTACACTACATGGACTGCAGCAGTTCAAGAAGGAAACTCCTTCTCAAGGGGCAATTAGGAGTGGGCAATAAAAGCCATCAACGCCCACGTCCCAAGAATGATCTTATTTAAATGTTACAATTCACTCTGCAACATTTTCCTAATCTCCTTTGGCAAAGATGCATTACGACATGAATTACCATGGAAACTAAGTGTTGCATCAAGGATAGACGTAATGTTAACCAAAAATGGATGAATAATTTCAAAAGAATTATGAAATGCAAAGCAAGAATTATTAAAACAGAATGGAGAAGGAAGTCACTTACAAGTAAGAACAACGGAAGAACTGACCAGCTGAAGTTACAGAACTTTTGCTGCAACCTCATGTAATCTAACAGGAAATAACATTTTCAAGGTAAATAGTAAGAGGGTGCTTCCCCTAGCGACAGAGCATAGGGCCAGCAATTTGATGATTAGGTTGGGGCCATTTACGGTAGAGATGGCGAGGAATTCATTTCGTAGGGCAAACTTGAATGCGGATTACAGGGTCAATGGCAGCGTTCTGAGGAATGTGGAGGAGCAGAGAGATCTGGGGGTTCATATCCACAGATCTCTGAAGGCTGCCACTCAAGTGGATAGAGCCGTGTAGAAGGCTTATAGTGTGTTAGCGTTTATTAACAGGCGGTTTGAGTTTAAGAGCCGTGGGGTTATGCTGCAACTATACAGAACCTTGGTGAGGCCTCATTTGGAATATTGTGGGCAGTTCTGGTCACCTCACTCTAAGAAGGATGTGGAAGCATTGGGGAGAGTGCAGAGGAGATTTACCAGGATGCTGCCTGGTTTGGAGGGTAGGTCTTATGAGGAAGGGTTGAGGAGCTGGGGCTTTTCTCTTTAGAGTGGAGGAGGTTTGTAAGATGATAAGGGGGATAGATAGAGTGGATGTGCAGAAACTATTTCCTCGGGTGGATGTAGCTGTTATGAGGCAGCATAACTATAACGTTCATTGTTGGGAGATATAGGAGGGATGTCCAAGGTAAATTCTTTATTCAGAGAGTGGTTGGGGTGCATAATGCATTGCCTGCTTTGATAGTGGAGTCAGACACTTTAGAAACTTTCAAGCGTTTATTGGACAGGCACATGGAGCACACCAGAATTATAGGGAGAGGATAGCTTGATTTTGGGTTTGGACGTAGTTCGGCACAACATCGAGGGCCGAAGGGCCTGTGCAGTGCTGTAATGTTCTATGAATTTCTTCACTCAGGACAGGGGAGTATGATACACCTCTACATGGACAGGTGAATGAAGGAGTGTGGCATGAGGGGAGGTGACACAGAAGAGCAACTGTGGACATGTTGGATGTGAAATAGGCTCAAAGGACCAAATCATCTTCTCCAGTTTCCCACCACTTGCATTCTTGATGTGAATGTAATTCACTTGTACAAAGAATAGTACAGCACAGGGACAGGTCCTTTGGACCACCCTGACTGTTGAACATGATGCCTCCCCTTGCTCTGTATCCTTCTGTTCCTTGCATATTCATGTGATCATCTAAAAGCCCCTTAAACACCCCTACAGTTACACTATAATTAAGAAAGCCCACCAACGCCTTGACTTTCTCAGAAGATTAAGGAAATTTGACGTTTCAGCTATGACTCTCACCACCTTTTACAGGTGCACCATAGAAAGTATTCTTTCTGGTTGTATCACAGCTTGGTTTGGGCTCCTGCTCTGCCCAAGACTGCAAGGAACTACCAAAGGTTGTGAATGTAGCCCAATCCATCACCCAAACCAGCCTCCCATCCATTGACTCTGTCTACACTTCCCATGGTCTCAGGAAAAGTAGCCAGCATGATTAAGGACCCCACACACCCCGGACATTCTCTCTTCCATCTTCTTCCGACGGGAAAAAGATGCAATAGTCTGAGATCACGTACTAACCAACTCAAGAACAGCTTCTTCCCTGCTGCTGTCAGACTTTTGAATGGACCTACTACACATTAAATTGATCTTTCTCTACAACCTAACTAAGACTGCAACACTACATTCTGCACTCTTTCCTTTCCTTCTGTATGAACGGTATGTTTTGTCTATATAACATGCAAGAAACAATACTTTTCACTGTAAGTTAATACAGGTGACAATAATAAATCAAATCAAATCAGATCAGACCTGTTGTATCTGCCTCCACCATCACCCTCGGCAGAGCCTTCCAAACACTTATCGCTTTGTGTGAAAAAACTGACCCCTACATCTCCTTTGAACTTTCCCCTTCTCACCTTAAGTGTGTGCCCCCTAGTATTAGAGATTTCAACTCTGGGAAAAAGATTCTGACTGTCAACCCTATCTGTGATTTTATAGACTTCTATCAGGTCTCCCCTCATCCTCCGCTGAGAAAACAACCCGAGTTTGTCCAGCCTCACCTTGCAGCTCATACCCTCTGATCCAGGCAGCATCCTGGTAAATCTCTTCTGCACCCTTGCCACGTCCCATGATGTGACGACCAGAATTGAACGCAAAATGCCCAAGCGTCGGTTCATTAAAGGTTTATAAAGCTGCAACGTGACACTCTGGCACTTGTACTCAACCAATAAAGGCCAGCGTGCCACACCCTATCTACTTGTGTGGCCACTTTCAGGGAGCTGTAGATTTGAACCCTAAGATCCCTTTATGCATCAATGCTGTTCGGTGTCAGATGGTGAAATAAAGTTCCCTGTGATCAATAATTCTGATGGAACTCACTGAGTTTTTCTGTTGCTGGCAGGTGTCCAGTCAGGTCCTGACTATTGTTATCGACGGAACATGCAGGGTGACCGGTTCAGTTTCTGTCAGAAGATAGGGTCTCAGTACCAAGCCTGCAAAAGTCCGTAAGTATACTGAACCTTTGCACACTCCATTCCTTCCTCGGTTTCACTTTACTCCCAACTCGGGTAATTCCAAGCAGTTTGAAGCCTCTTTCTCTGGTGCTCAGTGTCCGTCATCTGAGTTTGAGGTCAGAATTTTACCACCCTGCCCGCCAAGGAAATCGAAGAGGGCGCGGGACAGAGTGCGAAAAGGTCTGTTGACATCCAGCGAGATTTTTACCATTTCAGGATGTAAAATCCGGCCCTGAAGTTTTCTCAGTCTGTGAAGCCCTTGGGCTGGGATGGATTAAAATCTTTCCCGCCACTCACTTCAATCTGAGTTGCTCATGCTCTCCCGTTCAGCCTCTCCATCTAACAAACTACGTCAACTTCAGTCTGACCAAGCGGCGTTGCCACAGCAAACGCACCAGGGGATAGTTAACTGCCAAGATTTTGTGGAAATTCAAACTGAGTAGGTCAATTCTGGGTGATAGAGTCATAGAGGTTTACAGCATGGAAACGAGCCCTTCAGCCCAACCTGTCCATGCTACCCTGTTTTCTTTAATCACTAAGCTAGTCCCAATTGCCCAAAGTTGGCCCATAGGCCATGGTTGGTGGAGGCATTGCCATGGGGCAAAGGACTCGGGAATGGCTGCTCCCACATCTTCCCTCCTCCCCCACCACCCCACCGTAAGGTTTTGGGGTTTTTTTGGGAAATGCACGGTAATGCCCCTTTTGTGATTATGTGTTTGGACGTCACTTACTCAACAATCCAAATTGGGCTGCGAATTACGCTAACAATTTCATATCGTCACTTGGGTTTTCACTGTGGCTCACTGACACACACTAGAAGTCACAAGGGTGTATATGCGCACACAGGACTTTGGCCTTTACCAACTAAAGGAGCATGTATGAGCATTCCTCCTTTATCAATGGAACTAAATCTTTTGGGTCGGTGGGGAGGCGGGGGGGGCGGGCGGGGGGCAGCTGGTTCAATGCTCATGTCAAAGTCTTGACCAATCGGAGTCCATCTGCCAACCAGTCAACCTTAGTATAAGTTGTTCTGGTCACCCATTATAGAAAAGATATTATTAAATCAGAAAGAGTGCAGAAAAGATTTACTAGGTTGCTACCAGGACTTGATGGTTTGGGTTATAAGGAGAGGCTGGGTAAACTGGAACTTTTTTCTCTGGAGCGTAGGAGGCAGAGGAGTGAGCTTAAAGAGGTCTGTAAAGTAATAAGGGGCACAAATCAGTTAGATAGTCAATATCTTTTCCCAAAGGTCAGGGAGTCTAAAACCAGAGGGCATAGGTTTAAGGTGAGAGGGGAGAGATGCAAGAGTCCAGAGGAGCAATTTTTTCACACAGAGGGTGGTGAGTGTTTGGAACAAGCTGCCAGAGGTAGTAGTAGAGGTGGGTACAATCTTGTCTTTCAAAAAGCATTTAGACAGTTACATGGATAAGATGGGTATAGAGGTTTATAGGACAAATGCAAGCAATTAGGACTAGCTCAATGATTTTTAGAAAAAGGGCAGCATGGACAAGTTAGGCTGAAGGACCTATTTCCATGCTGTAAACATCCATGACTTTAAACTGGTATTCCCTTTAAATTTTGTACTCTTGCGTATCTGATGAGTACAAGATGAAAAGCTTCAACAGCAGGTCATTTTTTTCAGAAATGCGTTAGATAATTGAGAAGAACTATCTCAGTTGTGAAATAATTGTCTCTGACTTCTGACACTCTCCTCCTTCACCTGCAGGGATATTATGTGTGGGCAATTGTTCTGTGTTGGTGGGGTTAAGACGCCCTCTTACGCATATGGCACACTCTCGTTTGGGTCAGTAAATTGTAAAGTTATATTGGATGGAGAAGGAATAAGAGGATTGGTCCAAAATGGAACAAAGTGTGGAGACAACAAGGTAATAGAATGAATGTGAAATCCCTCAACCATTTCTGGTTTCTTCTTGATCCAATTATAGAACATAGCCAGGCTGTTCAGCCCATCAGGATGTGCTGATAGGGAAGGCAATGGCCAGGTGGTATTATCGCTGGACTGTGAATCCAGAAACTCTGCTAATGTTCTGGGGTACCCGGGTTCGAGTCCCACCAGGGCAGGTGGTGGAATATGAATTCAATAAAAAAAATCTGGAATTAAGAATCTACTGATGACCATGAAACCACTGTCAGAAAAACCCTTCTGGTTTACTGATGTCTTTTAGGGAAGGAAGTCTGCTGTCTTTACCCAGCCTGGCCGACATGTGACTTCAGAGCCACAGCAATGTGGTTCACTCACAACGGTGCTCTTGAGCAACTAGGGAAGGACAATAAATGCTGACACTCCTTCCCATGAATGAATAAAGCAAAAATAGCCATTTAACTTCATGATGATGTGCTGAAAATCAACCTGATTTCAGGTTAAGATTTCCAAGTCATCAAAAACTTAAAAATCTCCTCAACGTCTCCAGATGTTGCCCCAAATGATTTGAAAACCTCTTGTCATCTGGTGACTGACTTCACTGACAGTCACCAGGGGAAGCAGCCATTCTGGTAAAATACCATCTCTAATCCTCCTGGGCTCCCAGGAGAACAGTCCCAGCCCCCCAGCCTACTCTTCTTAATGAGTGGAAGTGTTCACATGCTCACAGTCTAATTAACTAAGGAAGGTTAGTCGGTTGACGGGACCTGGTAAATTCTAGGTTGCATTTCAGAACTAAAAAATGTGAAATGACTGTCTTCACTCACTTGTCTAAAAATTCATGTGGGTTTTCAATACATTCTCAATAAACCCGCCCTCTGTCTCCAGATGTGTATCAACTCGAAGTGTACTGCTGCTCCACTCACTGATGAATGTTCCAAGAAGTGCCCTGAACATGCGGTGAGTTTCCTCTCTGTGTTCTTGTGGTTATCCGCTGAGAAACTCAACTCCCAAACCTGCCAGCTTCTTCAGAAAAGGTTTCGAGATTTCTGTTCCTCCCTGCCCACTTTTCCCTATTCACCGTACCAGCTGTAAGCTCATGCCCTGATTCATCCAGCCTTGGGCAATGCTTAGCTCTGATTTACTCTTAACTGATTCTCTCCGTCTATTCTCTTCGTCCTCGCTTTTTGTCTGTCTTTCTCCCTCCCCCACTCTGTATCTCCCATTCTGTTTCCTTCGCTCACTGTCTTCCCTCACTCTGTCCCCTTTCTCTGTGTCCCCCTCACTCCGTCCCCTTTCTCTGTCTCTCCCTCACTCCGTCCCCTTTCTCTGTCTCTCCCTCACTCCGTCCCCTTTCTCTGTCTCTCTCTCACTCCGTCCCCTTTCTCTGTCTCTCCCTCACTCCGTCCCCTTTCTCTGTCTCTCCCTCACTCCGTCCCCTTTCTCTGTCTCTCCCTCACTCCGTCCCCTTTCTCTGTGTCCCCCTCACTCCGTCCCCTTTCTCTGTTCCCTCACTCCGTCCCCTTTCTCTGTCTCCCCCTCACTCCGTCCCCTTTCTCTGTGTCCCCCTCAACCTCCGTCCCCTTTCTCTGTCTCTCCTCACTCCGTCCCCTTTCTCTGTCTCTCTCTCCCTCACTCCGTCCCCTTTCTCTGTTCTCCCTCACTCCGTCCCCTTTCTCTGTCTCTCCCCTCACTCCGTCCCCTTTCTCTGTCTCTCTCCTCACTCCGTCCCCTTTCTCTGTCTCTCTCCTCACTCCGTCCCCTTTCTCTGTTCTCCCTCACTCCGTCCCCCTTTCTCTGTCTCTCCACCTCCGTCCCCTCTCTCTGTCTCTCCCCCACTCCGTCCCCCCCCCTCTCACTCCGTCCCCTTTCTCTGTCTCTCCCTCACTCCGTCCCCTTTCTCTGTGTCCCCCTCACTCCGTCCCCTTTCTCTGTCTCTCCCTCACTCCGTCCCCTTTCTCTGTCTCTCCCTCACTCCGTCCCCTTTCTCTGTCTCTCTCTCACTCCGTCCCCTTTCTCTGTCTCTCCCTCACTCCGTCCCCTTTCTCTGTCTCTCCCTCACTCCGTCCCCTTTCTCTGTCTCCCCCTCACTCCGTCCCCTTTCTCTGTCTCTCCCTCACTCCGTCCCCTTTCTCTGTCTCTCCCTCACTCCGTCCCCTTTCTCTGTCTCCCTCACTCTCTCTGTCCCCTCACTCTCCCTCTCTACTCCGTCCCTTTCTCTGTCCCCCTTCTCGTTCCCCTCATCTCCCCCTCTCTCCTCTCCCCCTCCTCCGTCTCTCTCTCTCCCTCCCGTCCCTCTCTCCCTCCTCCCGTCCCCTCTGTCTCTCTCTCCGTCCCCTTTCTCTGTCCTCTTCACTCCTCCCCTTTCTCTGTCTCTCCCTCACTCCGTCCCCTTTCCTCTCCCTCACCTCTTCTCTGTGTCCCCCTCAGTCTGTCTCTCCTTGTCTGCCTTTTGCTCTCTCTCTCTCTCCTCCCCTCCCCACTCTGTCTCCCAGTCTCTCACTGCTTCTCCCTTTCACTCTCTCAATCTCTCTGCCGCCCCCTCTTTCTTTCTCTACCTCTGTCTGTCTTTCCCTCTGTTTGTCTGTCCCTCCATCTGTCCCACTCTGACTCTCTCTCTCTCTCTCTCTCTTTATGTCTGTCTCCATCTTGCCTTCTCTGTCTGTCTGTCTCTCTCCCTTGTTTTTTCTTTCCCTCCCTCTCTCTCTGTCAGTCTCTCATTGTATCTCCCCCTCTCTCTCTGTCTCTCCTTTCTCCTCTCTGTCTGTCTGTCTCTCTCTCTCTCTCTCCCCTACTCTTTCTTCCACCCTCCCTTTCCACCTCTCTCCCTGCCTCTCCCTCTGTCTGTCTCTCCCTGTATCAGTTAAGTGCTAAATTCTTCCTCAGAGTTCCTGAACACATGCCAGAGTGTGACAACTCGGGGGAGGGATTTCACAGTAACTTCATTGCAGTGTTAATGTAAACCTATTTGTGACACTAATAAAAAAACTTTTACATTTGGAGGGTGCCTTTCGGAAAGTCCAGCCCATCTTTGGACACTAAGGGGCAATTTAGCGTGGCTAGTCCACTAAACCTGCACATCTTTGGAGTGTGGGTGGAAATCGGATCACCCAGAAGAAATCCACTAACACATGGAGAGAATGTACAAACTCCCATGGAGTGCTTGTGAAACATGTTCCTGAAATTTCAAGTTGTTTGCTCAAACCTCTTGCAATGTGGACAGTGTGAGTTAGCAGAAACCTCTGTGTGCTGTGGTCTGGGCATTTTTTTTATTCATTCTTGGTTCATGGGCCTGGCTAAGCCAGCATTTATTGCCCATCCCTAGTTGCCTCTTGAGAAGATAGCAATGAGTTGCCTTCTTGAATCGCTGCAGTCCATAGAGTCACAGAATCCTGCAGTGCAGAAGGAGGCCATTCAGCCCATTGAGTCTGTACCAACCACAATCCCACCCAGACCCTATCCCTATAACCCCATGTATGTACCCTAGATAGTCCCCCTGACACTAAGGAGAAATTTAACATTGGCCAATCCACCTAACCTGTACATTTTTGGAGTACGTGAGGAAACCAGAGCACATGGAGGAAACCCATGCAGACATGGGGAGAATGTGCAAACTCCACACAGGCAGTGACCCAAACTGGGAATTGAACCCAGGTCCTTGGCGCTGTGAGGCAGCAGTGCTAACCACTGTGCCACCGTGCTGCCCATGTGCTGAGGGTTGACCCACAATGCTCTTAGGGAGGGAATTTCAGGATTTTGACCCAGAAACTGCCGAGGAACGGTGATATATTTCCAAGTGAGGATGGTGAGTGGCTTGGAGCGGAACTTGCAGATGGTGATGTTCCCAGATATCCACTGCCTTTGTCCTTCCAGGTGGAAGTGGTCGTGTGGTTGGAAGGTGCTGTCTAAGGATTTTTGAATCGTTGTAATGCATCTATAAACACACTGCTGCTAGTGGGCATTAATGGTGGAGAGATTGAATGTTTGTGGATGGGATGCCAATCAAGCGGGGTTGCTCTCTCCCAGACGGTGTCGAACTTCTTGGGTGCCTCTAACCGATATTTTTGTCTTCACCTTGCAGGTCTGTAATCACCTGGAGGAGTGCCAGTTTGAAGTTGGCTTCTCTCAACCCAGCACGTTTCCCTCATACGGTACCAACCATCATGACTTTTCACTCCCTCAGAGCGTCAGCAACCAATCAGAAGCTCAGTTTTCCCCATCCATTTGTAAAACCAGCTTTCTCCCCTCCTGTGGGTGCTGAGGAGGGAGGGTGGGGTGGGGTGAAGTGAGGTGGGGGCTGGGTTTGCTGCCCCACACTGGAGAACCCTGCAAAATATCCAACCCAAGACTGATAGGTCAACACTTTGGCTGTGCGAGGCATCACATGCGCCCCCAACTGCCCTCCCCAAAAAAATCCTGCTTGTACTGACCCTGTGGTGATATGGGTTGAATTTTTCTACATGTAACTTGAACCCAAGTGGGTATGCAGGGGAGCGGTGGGGGGGGTTGGCTGGTTGGTTGGTTGGTTAGGAGGGCAAAAACAGAAAATGCTGGCAAATCTCAGCAGGTCTGACAGCATCTATGGGGAGAGAATAGAGCCAATGCTTCGAGTCTGGATGACGCTTCATCAGAGCTGATTCCAGTGTTGGCCCTGGAAAAGATCCGGAGAAAGTTCCAGAAATGAAACACTTGATGATTGAGGAATGATTGAGGACTCTGGGTCTGTGATCAATCAGGTAAACAGGAGCAGGGATGTGTTATTACAATTATACAGGGCCTTGATGAGTCCACATCTAGGGTATTGTGTGCAGTTTTGGTCTCCTTTTCTAAAGAAGGATGTTCTTGCTCTTGAAGGAGTGCAGCGAAGGTTTACCAGGCTGATTCCGGGGATAGCGAGATTGATGTGTGAGGAGAGATCCTAGGTTAGGATTGTTTGCACAGGAGTTCAGACGAATGAGGCAGGATCTCAGTGAAACTTATAAAATTCAAACCGGACTAGAAACGGTAGATACAAGGACGATATTCCCGATGGTGGGGGAGTCCAAAACCAGGGATCACAGTCTGAGAATTCAGGGTAGACCATTTAGGACAGAGGTGAGGAGACATTTCTTCACTCAAAGAGTGGTGAGCCTGTGGAATTCATTACCACAGGAAATAGTTGATGCCAAAACATTGAATGTATTCAAGAGGTGGCTGGATATAACGCTTGGGATGAATGAGATCGAATCATGAGCCTTGGGAGTCCCTGGGAAGTGTGTCAATAGGTGATGATATTGATGTACTTGTTTTTATCCTACAGGTGCTTTGGCCCATCTTGTTGTCTAACAAGGGGCATACACGCGATGGGTTGTGAGAGGGCTGCTCTTGGATTTTTTTTGAGAGTATCCTAGTGCTTCATGTCGTTAGTGTACGCTTGACCTGGACCATTTGATGGGCAACACGACAGCTCAGTGACTATCGCTGTGCTGTGCAGATACATGGATTTGGGCCTGTGTCTGTGGGAGTTTGCACTTTCTCCCCGTGCTTGCGTGGGTTTTCTCCGGGTGCTCCAGTTTCCTCCCGCATCCCAAAGATGTGCTCTTAGGCTAATTGGCAAAACAAATTCTCCCTAAATTGTCTCAAATTTGGTTTTTAATCCATAGATCTATAAACGTAGACAGGGATCACGGGTAGAGGTGGGAACATCGGGATGGCAGCATGGGCTCATTGGGCCAAAGAGCCTGTTTCCCGTGCTGTTTTGTTCTTTGTTCTTTGTTATGGGGAGGAAACAGGATGAGGCTATTGAGTTGGATGGTCAGCCATGATCGTAATGAATGGTAGAGTAAGCTTGAAGGGCCAAATGACCTCTTGCTGCTCCTATGTTCTGTGTTTCTATGTACTCAGTAGAGTTTGGAAGGTTGGGGGAGCGATGGGGGGAATCTGATTGAAACTTACAGAATAGTGAAAGGCCTGGATAGAGTGGATGTGGGGAAGATACTTCCATTCATAGGAGAGACTGGGATCTGAGGGCACAGCCTCAGAGTAAAGGGACAACCCTTTAGAACTGAGATAAGGAGGAATTTCTTCAGCCAGAGGGCGGCGGATCTGTGGAATTCATTGCCGCAGAGGGCCATGGAGGCCAGGTCTTCAAGACAGAAGTCGATAGGTTCTTGATTGGTGAGGGGATGAAAAGTTATGGGGAAAGTGCAGGAGGATGGGATTGAGAAAATTGTCAGCCATGATTGAATGGCTGAGCAGACTCGATGGGCTAATTCCGCTCCTTTATCTGATGATCTTGTGTTTACTGTGTCGACTGATCCTGGTATTTTGTTTGACTTAATTGTGTCACTGGGGTAATAATACTTTTTTTTATTTCTCTGCAGCGATCGTTATTATTATATTGGTTGTACTATTAGTCATCGCTGCCCTTGGAATAGGAATCTTTGTGTACAAGAGACGCACGGTGAAAAGCACAGCTACTCCGAGGTAAGTTTTATTGAGATGTGGGTGTGTCTAGTCAAAGGCTTGTAGGGTTTGGAGAGGTTCCAAATACAGCACTGTGCTCCGACAGCTCATTAAACTTGCTATCTGGAGCCTGACTCATATCTCACCTTTGATAGTTTTAACTCTTGCACTTCAGAATGAAACGTGGGCCTTCGCTGCAGGCCTGATACTGACAGAGTGCTGCACTGTCAGCAGAACAATCTTTCAGGTGACATGTTCAAACCAAGCTCCCTGCTACCCGCTCAAGTGGTCTGTGGGTGGCATGATGACTCAGAGGTGGATGGCACAGTGGCAGAATAGTCAGCCTCACAGTGCCAGGGGCCCAGGTTCGATTCCTGGCTTGGGTCACTGTCTGTGTGGAGTCTGCACATTCTCCCCGTGTCTGCGTGGGTTTCCTCCGGATGCTCCGGTTTCCTCTCACGCTCAGAAGATGTGCGGGTTAGGGGGATTGGCCGTGCTAAATTGCCCCTTTGTGTTTAGTGGGGATTAGCGGGGTAAATACATGGGAAGACAGGGATAGGGCCTGGGTGGGATTGTTGCAGGCTTCATGGGCCGAATGTTCCACTTTTACATTGTAGGGATTCCATGATTCCTCCAAGCTGGGAGGTCTCAGGGTGGAATTCGACCACCCCATAAGTGGCAGGGAGCAGTGTCGGGTCTGGAAAACATGGCAAGCCGGTCAGACTTCCATTAACTTGGATCGGATGGAGCTGTAGATAGCTTGGTTGTCAGCAGCTGAACTGTGAAGTGTTGTTGCATTGTTAACTTCTGTCTGTCTTTCCCTGGCTTGTGTTTTTAGGAGCCAGCAGTCTGCGACGCCTGGGCTTTCGAATCCGGCCTACACCGACAGTGCCCCAGCCACTCCTCAAGTACCAAGATTCAAGGCTCCTAAGGCAAGTCCTCCACTCAGCCTGGTACAGCAAGGGGATGACGGGTGTAACTGTTACCTCGCTGGGTTCCTTATCCAGAGAACGCGACTGGGTTCATGGGGTAGAACAGTGGTTAGCACTGCTGCCTCACAGCGCCAGGGACCCGGCTTCAATTCCCGGCCTTGGGTCACTGTCTGTGTGGAGTCTGCACATTCTGCCCGTGTCTGCGTGGGTTTCCTCTGAGTGCTCCAGTTTCCTCCCACAGTCCAAAGATGTGTGGGTTAGGTTGATTGTCTGTGCTAAGAAATCAATCCTTTGTGTCAGAGAGACTAGCAGGGTAAATATGTGGGATTGGGCCCTGGTGGGATTGTTGTCAGTACAGAATCGATGAGCCGAATGGCCTCTTTCTGCACCGTAGGAATTCTATGAAATCCCAACAAGTCTGAGAAGTCGAATTCTGTGGGCGAGATTTTACGGTTTCGCCTTTTCATTTTTTTTTCTCATTTGTTTTTCATTTGTTTTCACATTTCCATTGCCCGCTCCTCCCCCCACTCCGTGGCGATAGAATTCTGGTGTGTATATTCAGAAAAAAGAAACCATGAGACAGAGAGAGAGAGAGCGAGCGAGAGCCTTCCAGCTGGTATTGAGCGGAGGGGAAGGTGGGAGGTGAGGGGGGAGGACGTAACCACAGATTATGTTCAAATTATTCTGACAGCTCAGTCAGAGAGCAAATAAGCCATCAGACGACATCACTGAAGGAAATGACTCAGTCACTCAGTCCATGGCAGCTCCCAGTGCAAGAATGCAGTCGGTCTGAGACTGTGGTTCTGCTCACACAACAACACAACTGGCTTTTAACTGGTCACCAAATTTGTATCAATCTTTCAGCGCGTCAACCCATTGTCATCATAGATCAACAGGAATTGGCCTTTGGAAGTCTGGCATACTGAGAGTGAGGCCTATTTCACTTATTCACTGTTTATATTTGCTCATTCTTACCTTCTTGTTTCAGGGTCCAATGATGGTCGCTCCACCCCCTCCACCCACCTACGCAGCAGCAATTGCAGTCAGCCCACCTCACCAGGTAGGTATCCCGTCAGAGGGATGTACCTCTCCTGTCCCACACGGGGAAACTCTGGGTGCATTGGCACAGCTGGGATTCTGCCCTCACAAGCCAGCAGGCCATTCATTGCCTTGTGTTTGTTCCTTGCAGGCAAGTGCTCCTCAACCTCCGCCGAATAAACCACTTGTGCCACTGGGCAAGGTAAGTTCACCTTTCGACTGATGTGCGCTCACCTGGGGAAGGAGCTCCGAAATCTCCTCATTCCAAATCAAATGTTGGACTTTAACCTGGTGTTGTGAGACTTCTTATTGTGCCCACCCCAGTCCAATGTCACCATCTCCACCTGATGTGCTCTCAGATAGGTTTAGAGTTTATTTATTAGTGTCACGAGTGGGCTTACATTAACACCACAATGAAGTTACTGTGAAAATCGCCGCACAATTGCACCTAAGGAAGAATTTAGCATGGTCAACTCATCTAACCAGCATGCCTTTTGGACTGTGGGAGGAAACCGGAGCACCCGGAGGAAACCCACACAGACATGGGGAGGATGTGTAAACTCCACACAGACAGTGACCCGAGCTGGGAATCGAACCCAGGTTCCTGGCGCTGAGAGGCAGCAGTGCTAACCACTGTGCCACCACTGTGCCACTCTGCTCAGACAGTGGTCCAAGATAGGAATCGAACCCGGGTATGATCTCGATCATTTTTATTTGGGAAGCCAAGAGGAAGCCAATTTTCCAGTCACGGAATGAATCTATAAATTTCACGGTTTTAAGGAAAGAATTCTACTCCACAAAAGTTAAAGAAGGTGCATACTAATAATGACAGTTTGTGTTAACCAATCAGTTGAAGATTTTCAAAAGAAAATTCCTTCTCTGAACCAAACTTTTTAACTCAAATCCTTCTATATCCATTTGACATTTCCCACTCACAGTCAATCAGGTCAGCTATCAGTGTGGTTGCGTAATATGCTGAGATGCCCGCTAGAAGAACCCAGCACGATGGCACAGTGGATTAGCCACAGCTGCCTCACAGTGCCAGGGACCCAGGTTCAATTCCCGGCTTGAGTCACTGTCTGTGTAGACCTTGCACATTCTCCCCATGTCTGTGTGGGTTTCCTCTGGAGGCTCCACTTTCCTCCCACAGTCCACAGATGTGCGGGTTAGACGGATTGGTCATGCTAAATTGACCCCGAGTGTCCCAGGATGTGTAGGTTAAAGGTGGGATTTGTGGGATAAATGCGTGGGGTTAAGTAGTTAGGGTGGGGGAGAGGGCCTAGGTAAGATACTCGGTCAAAGAGTCGGTGCAGACTCGATGGACTGAATGGCCTCTATGACTGGCCATGCTGAATTGCACCTTAGTGTCAGGGAGACCAGCTAGGTTAAATGCATGGGGTTACAGGGATAGGACCTGCGTGGGCCTGGGCCTGGATCGGTACAGCCTTGATGGGCTGAATGGTCTCCTTCCATACTGTAGAGTTCCGATAAGCCATTCATTCATATCCAAAGATTGTAAAGAATGCCAAAAAAAGGAATGTTACTGCTTTGATCATGCAGTATTGACCTCTGCAATGGAACTGGCGTAAAGGGATCAGCTGCCCATTTTATACCCATCACAGGATCCCTTCAGTGCAGAAGGAGGCTATTCAGTCCATTGAGTCTGCACCAACTCTTTGACAGAGTATCTTACCCAGGCCCTCTTCCCCACCCAATCCCTTCAACCCCACGCATTTACTTCTCGGATCCCACCCTTAATCTACACATCCCGGGAACTCAGGGTCAATTTAGTGTGACCAATCCATCTAACCTGCACATCTTTGAAGTGTGAGAGGAAACCCATGCAGAAATGGGCAGAACATGCAGACAGTGACCAAGCTGGGAATCAAACCCAGGTCTCTGCTGCTGTGCCATTCCTCACAGACAGTGACCAAGGCTGGGAATCGAACCTGGATGCCTGGTGCTGTGAGGCAGCAGTGCTAATCACTGTGCTACCGCACCGCCACTGTGCAGACTCCACACATTCAGCGAACCAAACTGAGAATCGAACCCAGGTCCCTGGCATTGTGAGGCAGCAGTTGGACTAACCAGGTTAAAATTAGCCTCCACTGAAAGAAAGATTGCAATTTCCCAATATTGACAACCCGTATCAAACAAAGAGGAGTTGATCAGGTTTACCACAGTGACTGAGTGAAATGAATGAACTGTGTGTGTTATCCCGCTTACTCCACTGGCCGCGTCTCATTCATTTTTGTGCTTTGTTGCAGCCTTCAGGGTTGAGGGCACCCCCTCCTCCACCGGCAGCCAAACCACTCCTTCCACCAGCGACCAAACCCTCTCAGCCACCCCTGTCCAAGGTAAGACCATTTGTACATTCTCTTTGTAGGGAGCCATGTGATCTGGGTGTTGCTGGCTAGACCAGCATTGGGAATTGTCCTTGAGAAGGTTCTGATTTGATCTGATTTGATTTATTATTGTCACATGTATTAACGTACAGTGAAAAGTATTGTGCGCTGTACAGACAAAGCATACCATTCAGAGAGAAGGAAAGGAGAGGGTGCAGAATATAGTGTTACAGTCATAGCTAGGGTGTAGACAAAGATCTACTTAATGCGAGGTAAGTCCATTCGAAAGTGTGATACCAGCAGGGAAGAAGCTGGTCCTGAGTTGGTTGGTACGTGACCTCAGACTTTTGCATCTTTTTTCCTGAAGGAAGAAGGTGGAAGGGAGAATGATCAGGGTGCGTGGGGTCTTTAGTTATGCTGACTGCTTAATCGAGGCAGCGGGAAGCGTAGACAGAGTCAATGGGTGGAAGGCTGGTGATGGATTGGGCAATGATTTGGAACCTAGGAAAAGGTGATGATGAGCCACCTTCTTGAGTCACTACAGGCCACACACATTGACTTTACTTCTGTCAGTTTGATACATAGACACTAGAAACAGGAGT
The DNA here is from genome assembly GCA_024679065.1 of Sphyrna mokarran. NCBI lineage: Eukaryota > Metazoa > Chordata > Chondrichthyes > Carcharhiniformes > Carcharhinidae > Sphyrna > Sphyrna mokarran. Next base: position 11,808,174 of record JAGIQG010000031.1, read on the forward strand.
AGGCCATTCAGCCCTTTGAGCCTGCTCCGCTATTCATTATGATCATTCTTATGATCAAATTCAATATCATAATCCCCCCTTTCCCCAGTGCCCCTTGATCCCTTTAGCCCCAAGGGCTACATCTAACTTCATCTTGAAATCATACAACGTTTCGACTTCAACTATTTTCTGTGGTGACGAATCCTACACATTCACCACCCTCCGGGTGAAGAAATTTCTGAAGGGCCTTCTCACACCTACAGCTAACCTCAACATCCATCGTCTCCTTCCCGGTGGTGAATTAAGGACCTCACCCAAAATGTGGTGATTAGATTGGAGATGTGAATTCTCATTGCTGAGATAATGAGGTTTTGACAGTGTAACCTGTGCACTGTAACCGGTCCAGTCTCGAATTCCAAAGATAAATCAATTCCGGAGTTTCCAGGAAGATGGAAATGATATTAGACTGTCAGACCACAGGTGTGTGAAAGGGAAACCAGTCTCAACATAAATATTAGAAAGCAGCGATTAAAAATTATTTTCCTTATCAAATTCTTTCTTTCATGTGCTGCTTGCCAAATGACAGCAGATAAATGAATTTGTAAGCTACCTGAGTGTACTTGAAACAATTGTGAATGATATCCTGGATTGCAGAGGTTGTAGTGCGGTTGTAGTGCGGTGGCACAGTGGCACAATGGTTAGCACTGCTGCCAGGAGCACGGGTCTGATTCCAGTCTCGAGTCACTGTCTGTATGGAGACTGCACGTTCTTCCCGTGTCTGCATAGGTTTCCTCTGGGTGCTCCAGTTTCCTCCCACGCTCCAAAGATGTGTAGGTTGGATGCATTGACCATGCTAAATGTGTGGGGTGACAGGCTTAGAGTAAGGTATTTCATTTTCAATTTGATTTATTATTGTCACATGCATTGGGATACAATGAAAAGTATTGTTTCTTGCATGTGATGCAGAAATACCAAATCGTTTATAGAGAATGATAGAGAGGATACCGAATGTGGTGTTACAGTCATAGCTAGGGTGTAGAGAAAGATCAACTTAACATAAGGTAAGTCCATTCGAAAATCTGATGGCAGCAGGGAAGAAGCTGTTTTTGTATCTGTTGGTACATGATTGTATTTTTTTCCCGATGGATGAAGGTGGAAGAGAGAATGTCTGGGGTGCGTGGGGTCCTTAATTATGCTGGCTGTTTTTCCAAGGCAGCAGGAAGTGTAGACAGAGTCAGCGAATGGGAGGCTGGTTTGTGCGATGGGCTGGGTTTCATTCACAATTTTATGTAGTTTCTTGCAGTCTTGGAGAGAGCAGGAACCGTACCAAGCTGCGGTAAAACCACAAAGGTTGTGTCAGAAACTGGAATTTTTTGCATTCTGCTGCCCTAGGAGGATCACAGAATATGACAGTGCAGAAGAGGCCCTTCGGCCCATCGAGTCTGCACTAACATTTAAAAGACCCTGACCTACCTCATCCACCTGCCTGCCTTTGACCCATAGCTTTGAAAGATGTGGCGTGCCAAGTACTCTTCTAGGTACTTTTTAAAGGATGTGAGGCATCCCGCTTCTACTACCTGCCCAGGCTGCACTGTCACCATCCTCTGGATAAAAATATTTTTTCTTAAATGCCCCAAATCTCCTGCCCCTCACTTTTAACCTGTGTCCCCTCATAACTGACCCTACAGCTAAGGGGAACAGCTGCTCCCCATCCATTCTGTTCACACCTCCCATAATCTTTGATCAAGTCACCCCTCAGCCTTCTCTGCTCCAACAAAAACAACCCAAGCCTACCCAACCTTTCTTTATAACTTAAATGTTCCATTCCAGGCAGCATCCTGGTGAATCTCCTCTGCACCCCCTCCAGTGCAATCACATCCTTCCTATAAGTGGCAACTGGAACTGCACACAGTACTCCAGCTGTTGCCTCACCAAAGTTCTATATAACTCCGTCATGACCTCTCTGCTTGTGTAATCTACTTCCTGATTGATAAAGGCCAGTGTGCCATATGCCGTTTTCACCACCCTGTGAATCTGCCTTTCTGCCTTCAGAGATCTATGGGCAAATACACCAAAGTCCCTTTGTTCTTCAGAACTTCCCAGTGTCAGACTTTCCACAGTATACTTCCGAGTCAAATTACTCCTTCCAAAGTGTATCACCTCACACTTTTCAGGGTTAAATTCTAGAAGTGTCAAGAGGGGCACTTTTTTCACACAGAAGGTGGTGAGTATCTGGAACAAGCTGCCAGAGGTTGTAGTAGGGAAGGGTACAATTTTGCCTTTTAAAAAGTATTTAGATAGTAACATGGGTACAATGGGTATAGAGGCATATGGGGCAAATGCAGGCAATTGGGACTAGCTCAGGAACAAAATGGACAAGTTGGGCCAAAGGGCCTATTTCCATGCTGTAAACTTCTATGACCTCTATGCCACTTATCCGCCCATTTGACCATCTCATCTATATCTTCCTGTAACCCAAGACACTCAACCACACTGTTAACCACCCAGCCAACTTTTGTGTCACCAGTAATGGACTGGACTTTGCTCATGACCCTTTGTTTGACTTGATTTGGTTTGATGTGTTGTTATCACATATATTAACATACAGTGAAAAGTATTGTTTCCTTGCGTGCCATACAGACAAAGCATACAGTACATAGAGAAGAAAAGGGGAGGGTGCAGAATGTAATGTTACAGTCATAGCTAGAGTGTAGAGAAAGATCAACTTAATGCAAGATAAGTCCACTCAAAAGTTTGACAGCAGCAGGGAAGAAGCTGTTCTTGAGTTGGTTGGTGTGTGACCTCAGACTTTAGTATTTTATTCCTGATGGAAGAAGGTGGAAGGGAGAATGTCCATGATGCATGGGTCCTCGATTATGACACTGGAGTTATTTCTTGTGGTCTTGGTAGAGGGCTTGAGTAAGATGCTTTGTTCAAGAGTCGGTGCAGACTCGATGGGGCGAATGGCCTCCTCTGCACTGTAGACATTTGATGATATCTCCTGTCCCTGCTTGTAGCGGGATGGAAGATAGGCTGACAGGACTGAGATTCCGCCAACAAGGGTAAAAGGATGAGCTGGAGCAAACACTGGAAGAGATGATGGTTTCCTTTTTGAATCCTAGGTCTTGATGCCTCCTAACAAAGCAAGGAAGTGAATGATTCCAGGGAGGAAGATTAACGGGGATTCACCTTGGAAATGCTGGAATGAATCGGTACATACAACTGCAAAGCGGACCTCTGTTTCTGAAGCATCTCCATTTATTCTGGTGAGCTGGATGCAACATTTCAGAACTGATCAGTCTTCCTCCCGAAAGGGAAGATGGAAGAATGTTTGGGACACGAGATGCTTCTTTTTCTGGATCAGTGGAATTACATGTTGGATTTTCTACAGTCTAACTCTCACAGCTCACTCAACCTTTGGAAATTTGTATTTATATATATCGCAAATGCATTTATTATTCAATAAAACGCAATCACAGAACCCAGCCTGAATGTTTCTGAGGTTTGTCCGTCTGGGGAACTGTGGATTTTACCTTATTAAGTTTCTGAATTATCCCAGGTAATCCCACTGCCTTCAGACTGAACTGATGGGGAGATGCCGGCGTTGGACTGGGGTAAAAACAGAAAGAAATCCCATAACAGCAGTTTAAAATCCAAACAGGTTTATTTGTAGCAAAAGCCACAAGCTTTTGGAGTTCCAGCCACCTGACAAAGGGACAGGCTGTCCCAAAAGCTTGCGGCTTTTGTACAAATAAACCTGTTTGGATTTTAAACTGTTGTTGTGGATTTCTTTCTGTTCAGACTCAATTACCAAGGTGCCAGATTTGATCCAGGAGAGGGTTAAGAGAGTAAAGCTTTTAATGTGAATAGTCTCTATGACAGTCAGGCATCTGGGAACAGTGGTTAGCACTGCTGCCTCACAGTGCCAGGGATCCAAGTTCGATTCCCGGCCTTGGGTCACTGTGTGGAGTCAGCATGTTCTGCCCATGTCTGTGTGGGTTTCCTCCTGATGTTCCAATTTCCTCCCACAGCCCAAGATGTACAGGTTAGGTTGACTGGCTCTGCTAAATGGTGCCTAATGTCAGGGAGATTAGCAGGCTGAATGAGGGTGGTGAATAGGACCTGGGTGGGGTTGTAGTCAGTACAGAGTCAATGGGCCAAATAGCGTCCTTCTGCACTGTAGGGATTTTATGATTCTATGATTCTGACAATCATCTGAAGTGTTAACGGGTGGAATGTGCTAATATGTGATACATGTGAAATAGAAGCAGAAGTAGGCTATTCGGCCCCTTGTCCCTGCTATGCAATTCAATAAGATCATGGCTGAAGTTTTGCTGTTGGGTTTCATGTCTTCCATCTTCACTGGATAACACTTGTCGCAAAACGTTGGTTTTCAAGTGCAGCAGGTAAGTAATTAAGGCAGCAAATGGAATTTTGTCCTTCATTGTTAGAGGGATGGAGTTTAAAAACAGCGAGGTTATGTTGCAGCTGTATAAGGTGTTGGTGAGGCCACACCTGGAGTTACTGTGCACAGTTTTAGTCTCCTTACTTGAGAAAGGATACAGTGGCACTGGAGGGGGGGCAGAGGAGATGCATTAGGTTGATTCCAGAGTTGAGAGGATTGGCTTATGAGGAGAGAGTGAGGCTATACTCATTGGAATTCGGAAAAATGAGAGGAGACCTTATAGAAACATATAAGATGAGGAGAATAGACAAGATAGAAGTAGGCAGATGTTTTCACTGGTGGGTGAAACTAGAACCAGAGGGCATGGCTTCAAAACAAAAGGGAGCAGATTTAGGACTGAGTTTCTTCACACAAAGGGTTGTGAATCTGTGAAGCAATTGAGGCGACCTCATTGAATGTAAGATGAAGACAGATAAATTTTTGAACAGTAAAGGAATGAAGGGCCAAATGGCCTCCTGCTCCTATCTTCTTTGTCTCTTCTATGTTATGTTGAGCGGGCGGGAAAGTGGAGCTGAGTCCTTGAAAAGATCAGCCATGATCTTACTGAATGTGAAGCAGGCTCCAGGGGCCAGATGGCCGACTCATGCTTCTTAGGTTCTTACATTCTCTAGTTCACCTGTCTAACAAGAATCTATCCCCATCTTAGAAATGTTCAGTGACCCTGCCTCCACCACCTCCTTGAGACAGAGGGCTCCAAAGTCTTGCAAACTCCCGAGAGAAAATAGTTCTCTACGCCTCCATCCTAATATTTTAACATAGAATCCACACCCACCTAGTTCTGGAGTCGAGCAGAAGAGGAAACGTCACGTAGGTGGAGATGTATTACTGACATCAGCCAGCCGTATGTTCATTTCTCTCTTTCTCTCTTGAGGGAGATGGGTTGAGACCAGGCTGGTGTCACGGATTGGCTTTCAACAAATTTACTGTTGCCTGAACGGTAAAAATCTGCCTCGCAACAGTCACAAGAATCTAACAAGACCAGAACGGTAGAAATCTGCCTCACAACCATAACAGCCAATATTTCCAGGGGCAGACAAGTCTCTGAAAGTGATGAAAGTGTTCCAAAGACTTGAGAGAATCTACAGATGATCAGATTGTGATTTGCTACTGGAATGGAAACACATTATCTAGTTGACTGCCGTAGAAATGTTAGCAGAAACAGTTTCCCTGAATTGACTGGGTGATTTTAGCGTTAGAGAAATATTAAGCTTCACAAAAGGAAAGATTTCAAAATATGTGAAGAGTTGACTTTTGAGTTTGAAATTACAAAAGATGGAACAGTATCATGGTTACCCCCTAACCCAGCCCTCCAGAAGCAGACAGACTAATCCACAACTCACTGACAGGAGGTTATTTCACCAAACTAGGGGTCCTGAGACATCTTTTATTTGTGATGTGGAAATGCTGGTGTTGGACTGGGGTAAACTCTCAGGTTTAATCCCAGTCCTCAGGTGAGAACTCTCCACTCACCTGACGAAGAATCAGCATTCCGAAAGCTAGTAGAGTTTATTATCAAATAAACCTATTGGACCTGTGATGTGAGACTTCCTACTACATTTTTTATTTCTCAGAGATGCTATAGCTTTGCATTTAAGTCTTGGCACTAAGACACTGCAGGAAATCTTTGTACCAGGAAAAGACCCTTCCCAGGCATGATCATCACCCCTGCACTGTGTGCTAACTATAAGGTGGATTTGACTTGTAGTTATTTACATTTGGATGTTATTTGGGAATGGGGATTTTTTTGTGATTTTAGGGATTGCAGATATATTTTAGATAAGGGGTAATTTCCAGATAAAACTGCGTGCGTGTTCTGTTATTCAGGTACTGAAGTATCTTAGAATATTGTAGTCCTTTGTATATTTTTCTTCTCTTCTAAGTTAATAAACATTCTTTAATATTTGCTTATACAACAAGGAGATTGATTCCTCACAAGGGTTTTACTTGACCAAGTAACACCACAAATCGATGATTCAAATTGGGATACCCTCACAGGTAACATCAGTGTGATTCCTGACATACTATGTTAGGAGCACTGTGCCTACTGTCTGAACATAGGAAACCAGAGTTGGTGTAGGCCATTCGGCCCACCAAGAATATTCAGCCATTTAGTTGGATCATAGTCAATCTTTTATCTCAACATCATCTTTCTACATCCCTTGAGATGCCAGGTATACTAACCAAGCCTAGGTGGAAGAACACATCTCTCAATAGAAACTGTCAAATGTTTTTTTATTAATGGGAACCATTGCTGTAGGTGGTATCGTTGCTGGGCTAGTAATCCAGAGACACAGGAAAGTGCTCTGGGGACTCGGGTTCAAATCCCACCATGGCAGATGGTGGAATCTGAAATCAACAAAAATATCTGGGATTAAGAATCTGTGATGACCATGAAACCATTATCCATTGTCAGAAAAACACATCTGGTTCACCAATGTCCTGTGGGAAGAAAATCTGCCATCCTTACCTGGTCTAGCCGACATGTGACTCCAGATTCAATGTGACTGACTCTTAGCAGTCCCTTCAAAAGCAATTAGGAGTCTACAATAAATGCTAACCCAGCCAGTGACACCACATTTCATGAACAGAAAAAACAAGTATGTATAAATAATGAGAGGTTCCAGGCTCCTCCCAGGCTGAACCATCTCTGGCAGTTCTCTGGTCAGGTGATCTGACAACATTGATGGTGGGTATCAGTTATTAAATCATAGCTTTTAACCTTTCTCCTCCACGTTCCACAGCAATACCTTTCTGATGTGTTTTCTTCAGGTGGAATGAAGTATTGCCTGGCTTGGAGGGTATTAGTCATGAGGAGAGGTTGGATAAACTCAGTTTGCTCTCATTGGAACAGTGGAGATTGAGGGGCGACATGATGCAGGTTTACAAGATTATGAGGGGCATGTTTAGAATGGATAGTCAGATGCTCCTTCCTAGGGTAGGAAAGTCAAGTACTAGGGAACATAGGTTTAAGGTGCGTGGGGAAAAGTTCAGAGGAGATGTGCAAGGCAAGTTTTTATACAGAGGGTTGTGAATGCCATATTCAGGGAGGTGGTGGGAGCAGTATTTAAGAGTCATCTGGAAGAATAGTTGAATATGATGGGGATGGGAGGATGCAGACCGCATGAGTGCATATGGTTTTAATATAAGCAGACATTATGGTCAATGCAGGCTTGGAGAGCCGAAGGGCCTGTTCCTGTGTTGACCTGTTCTTTGTTCTCTTTGCTCTTTGGGTGTAGAGTTGTGTGGTATTAATGCAGAGGACTGGCCCAATCCAGCGATTAGGAGTTCAAATTCCATCAGTTCTGAGATTTTAAATATTTGGGAATAAACAGCCAGTGTTGAACAGTTGGTAATAAGCCAAGTGTCTCCCACATGTCCTTTGAGCCACTCTGGGGCTATGTGTGTGTCCACTCCAGTTCAGCACACAGTCTCTGATTCTTGACTACCCCTCCTGGTTATATCAATCAGCTGGGGAGAATTCCAAGAATCAGGAAGAAAATCGATCACCACCTTCTCAGGCTAACTGATACGGAATGCCAGACTTCTCCACAATTCCCACATCCCAGAAAATGAGTTAGCATAAAGAACGTGAGCTCCATTTGCCAGTGGGAACTATATCCCCTCAGTGACCCTATCTGGAAACTTGCTGTTGTAAAGTGTTTTTTTCCCCCAAATCCCTGTTTCTGTGAATGATTTCACCCTGTGTTGGTGGTATTGGTGCTCTGAGTTTTGTGCTGGAGAGATTCGGGGAAGTGTTGAGTCACCCAGAAGGAACGTCAAACTGACATCCTCCTATGAGTGGATCTGCAATGAGTCATTTCTTTATCATGGAGATGGCTCACAGGCCAGCATAGTGCCAGGCCATCTCTGAAGGTTCGCCAGGATGTTGCTTGATCTCAAAGGTGATGGCTATGAGGAGAAGTTGAACAAACTGATGTTGTGAGCCTAGTCAAAAAGAAAAAGGAAACATTTGTCAAAGTTGGGGAGCAGGAAACACACGAAGCAACCATGGAATAGAAGGAAAACAAAAAGAAAACTAAGCAAGAAGAGGCCTAAAAGGGGTTTTGAAAAAGCATTGGCTAACAGGATTAAGGAAAATCCCGAGGCTTTTTATACGCATGTAAAGAGCAAGAGGGCACCAGGAAGAGGGCTGGCATACTCAAGCACAAGGGAGCCAATTTATGCGGGAAGTGAGAGGAAATGGGCGAGGTATTAAATGAGTACTTTGCAACAGTGATCACCAAACAGAAGGACTTGGTGGATGATGAGTCTGGCAAAGGGTCTGTAGATAGTTTGAGTCATGTTGAAATCAAAGGAGATATTGGGATTCTTGAGAAACATTAAGGTAGACAAGTCCCCACAGCCTGATGGGATATATCCCAGAATAAGAGAAGCAAGGGAGGAAATTGCTGGGGCCTTGAGTGAAATCTTTGTATCTTCACTGGCTACACGGGAGGTCCCAGAGGACTAGACAATAGCCAATGTTGTTCCTTTGTTTAAGAAGGGTAGGAAGAATAGCCCAGGTAATTACAGACTGGTGAGTGTTACATCCATCGCAGGGAAATTATTAGACAGGATTCTTCAAGAGAGGATTTATCCTCACTTGGAAATAAGTGGATGTATTAGTGAGAGGCAACATAGTTTTGTGAAGGGGGAGATCATGTCTCACAAACGTGATCGAGGTTTTCAAGGAGGTGACAAAGATGATTGATGAGAGTAGGGCAGTGAATGTTGTCCACAAGGTCCCTCATGGCAGACTGGTGCAGAAGGTGAAGTCACACAGGAGCAGAGGTGGGCTGGCAAGGTGGATACAAACTTGCTCAATCAAAAAGAACAGAGAGTAGCAAAGGAAGGGTACATTTCTGAATGGAGGGCTGTAACAAGTGGTATTCCTCTGGGATCAGTGCTGAGACTTTTGCTGTTTGTAATATATATAAATGATTTGGAGAAAAATGTAATTGGATTGATTATTAAGTTTGCAGACACACAAAGGTTGGTGGGTTTGCAGATAGCGATGAGGACCATCAGAGGATACAGCAGGATTTAGATCAATTGGAGACTTGGGTGGAGAGGTGGCAGATGGAGTTTAATGCAGACAAATGTGAGGTAATGCATTTTGGAAGGTTTAATACAGATAGGAAATATACAGTAAATGGTAGAACCCTTTAGAGTATTGATAGGCAGAGGGATCTGGGTGTACAGATACACAGGTCACTGAAAGTAGCAATGTGGGTGGATAAGGTAGTAAAGAAGTCATAAGACATGCTTGCCTTCATCAGCTGGGTTTCAAAATTGGCCAGTCACGTTACAGCTTTGTAGAACCTTAGTTAGGCCACATTTGGAATACAGAGCCATTGCATTGCACCTGTTTTCGAGGGAGGTGGGTCAGATGTATCTCTGGGAGGGAAGGGGAGTAAGGCCAGATCATTCTCTGGTGAGTGGGGAGAGGAGGCGTATTAGTTATATTGTCAAAGAATTTGAAAATAAATGTCCCTTTCACGAAACCGTGTTGACTCTGCCTGATGGTACAATGATTTTCTGAATGTCTTGCAAGTACATTCTTCCTGACGGATGCCAGCGTTTTGCGAATCCCAGGTAATGAACAAATTGGCCATGTGACTTCAGTTTAATGGTCTCTTCCATCCCAGGACAGGATTCAGAGTAGCAGAATGGATGTGTTGGATGAGTAATGTGAACTGATGAGTAACTGTAATGTCTCGTCCATATTTAGTAAAATGCAGTGACTCTTTTTGGAATGAAACATTACAAATCAGAACCCATTCTGCCATCAAACATCAGTGCTGATGCAGCCTGTTAAATTGCAGACAATTCTTCTGATCTCATCAGCCTGTACCCATCCATATTCTAAACTTAGAATTATCAAACCTTCCTCATCGAATTATAGAAGTCAGTTTGTACATGACCTCAGACATTTTCCCGATGGAAGAAGGTGGAAGAGAGAATGTCCAGAGTGCAAGAGGTTCTTAATTATGCTGGCTGCTTTTCCGAGGCAGCAGGAAGTGTAGGGACAGAGTCAATGGATCGGAGGCTGGTTTATGTGATGGATTGGGCTTCATTCACGATCCTTTGTAGTTCCTTGCGGTCTTGGGCAGAGCAGGAGCCCATACCAAGCTATGATACAACAGAAAGAATGTGTTATATGGTGCATCTGTAAAAGTTGTCTCTGCCATGCCTCTGGCAGCTTGTTCCGGACACTCACCACTCTCAGTGAAAAAATTGACACTCTGGACACTTTTGTATCTCTCCCCTCTCACCTTAATCCTCTACCCTCTAGTTTTAGACTTCCCTACCCTTGGGAAAAGATATTGATTATCTAGCAGATCTATGCCTTTCATTCTTTTATAGACCTTTATAAAATCACCCCTAAGGTTCCTACACAGCAGGGAAATAAGTCCCAGTCTATCCAGCCTCTCCTTATAACTCAAACCATCAAGTCCCGGTAACATCCTAGTAAGTCTTTCATGTGTTCTTTCTAGTTTAATAATATGTTTTCGATAATAGGGTGACGAGAATTTCCAAGTGTGTGGCCTTACCAATGCCTTGTACAACTTCAACAAGACGTCCCAACTCCTGTATTCAATGCTCTGACTGATAAAACCAAATATGCAGAATGACTTCCTGATGTGTCAATCTCTTTTTCATTAGCCGGATAGTGATGGCTCAGTGTTCCTCTTTCTTGGCCTGGTGTTCGTCTTCAGCCAGTGACCTCTTGTTCACCCATTTTTTTTTCCAATCATACGCTATTTTGAGGACATACATAAGATTGTGCTTAGTTTTGCACTCAAAATTGTCCCTCAGTTTTTTCTGCTTGACTCGCTTCTGCTAATCTTCTGCTGAATGATCGTTATTTCCTTTCCATGACTCAACGATTCTTCCAATGATGTTCCTCATCACTCCAGGTATGAGTATTTTTTACCAATCTAACTACATTCCCAACCCAACCCTTCAACCTGCAGACATTGTCCCTTCTGGTTCTGTTAGGCCTCAGAATCTTCCGAGTACATCCCCAAGTAAGAAGTCTCACAACGTCAGGTTAAAGTGCAACAGGTTTATTTGGAATCACGAGGTTTCAGAGCACTGCTCCTTCATCAGGTGAATGGAAACCTATTTTTCCATCTACTTGAGGCAGGTGCAGCACTTGGTATAGGCTCCTGCTCCGCCCCAAGACCACAAAAAACTACAAAAGGTCGTGAATGTAGCCCAGTCCATTTCGCAAACCAGGCTCCCATCCATTGACTCTGTCTACGTTTCCCGCTGCCTGGGAAAAGCAGCCAGCATAATTAAGGATCCCACACACCCTGGATGTTTTCTCTTCCACCTTCTTCCTTCGAGAATAAGATACAAAAGTCTGAGGTCACGTACCAACTGACTTAAGAACAGTTTCTTCCCTGTTGCTGTCAGACTTTTAAATGGACCTACCTCACATTAAGTTGATCTTTCTCTACACCCTAGCTATGACTGTAACATGAATTCTACACTCTCTCCTTTCCTTCTCTATGGACGGTATGCTTTGTCTATATATCGTACTAGAAACAATATTTGTCACTGTATGTTAATACATGTGATAATAATAAATCAAATCAAAGCAAAGCACTCCCAAAACTCCCAAAGTGATTCCAAAAAAAACTTGTTGGACTTTAAGCTGGTGTTGTGAGACTTCTTACTGTGCCCACCCCAATCCAACACCAATATCGCCATGTTATTATTTTTCCCCAAGACATACATCCTCACGCCTCTCTTCATGAACCTGCATCTACCTTCTCTTTGCCACTCTGTTCTCCTATAATCCACTGCCATATTCCTTTATTAACGTTAAAAGAAAGAACATTTCTCCATTTCATTTTTTGCCGATATGGTAACGTTTGAGTTTTTATTAGAGGGGTTGAACATAAAAGTATGGGCAAAGGGTCATCCTGACTCGAAAGATTGTCCCTGTTCTCTCTCCATCGTTGCTGTCAGACCTGCCGAGAATTTCCAGCATTTTCTGTTTCTGTTACAATCTGCTCCAGTTAAACATTTGATTTGATTTAGTGTTGTCACACGTATTAGTATACTGAGAAAATATTGTTTCTTGCGCACAAAGAATGCCGATCATAGAGAAGGAAAGGAGAGAGTGCAGAATGTAATGTTACAGTCATAGCTGGGGTGTAGAGAAAGACCAATTTAATGCAAGATAAATCCATTCAAAAGTCTGACGGCAGCAAGGAAGAAGCTGTTCTTGAGTCAGTTGGTATGTGACCTCAGACTTTTGTATCTTTTTCCCGACGGAAGAAGGTAGAAGAGAGAATGACTGGAATGTGTGGTGTTCTTAATTGTCATGTCTGCTTTTCTGAGGCAGTGGGAAATGTAGACAGGGTCAATGGATGGGAGGCTGGTTTGCGTGATGGATTGGGCTATATTCACGACCTTTTGTAATTCCTTGCGATCCTGGGCAGAGCAGGAGCCCATACCAAGCTGTGATACAGCCAGAAAGAATGCTTTCTATGGTGCATCTGTAAAAGTAGATGAGAGTCATAGCTGACATGCTAAATCTTTTTCATCTTCTGAGAAAGTAGAGGTGTTGTGGGCTTTCTTAATGAGTGTGTTGGGTGGGGAGACCAGGACAGGTTGTTGGTGATTTGGACACCTAGAAACTTGAAGCTTAAATCTTGTCTGCAGTTTTGGTGTCCCTGTGTCAGGATGGATTTAAATACATTGGAGACAGTTTGGAGGAGTTTTATCAGAATGAGTTAGTGAGGAAAGGTTAGCCAGACCAGGCTTGTTCCCACTGGAGTTTAGAAGAGTGAGAGTGATTTGATTGGAGTTTATAAGATGCTGAACATTCTTGACAAGGTGGACATGGAAAGGACATTTCTACTTGGAGATGAATCCAGAACTAGGAAAGCAATGGGTTAAAATTAGGGATCACATAATTAGGACAGCCATGATGTGGAGATGTTGGCGTTGGACTTGGCGTGAGGTGCAGTAAGAAGTCTCACAATACCAGGTTCAGGCCTAACAGGTTTATTTGGGATCACGAGCTTTTGGAGCACTTTCCCCTCATCGGGTGAGAGGAGAGATTGGTTTCACAAACACGGCACATGTAGACAGAAACCCAATTGCAAGATAATGTGAGTCTTTACAGGTAATCAACATATTACACATGAGGACAGCATCAACCAGGATTTTGGATTTATGTCACTTGTACAGATTTTATAGGTACAGATGGTGTGAGTGGACAGAGATCTAATCACAGGTCAAAGAGGTCCCTGTAAAGACTTGACAGTCTCTGTCTATATATGCCATGTTTGTGAAACCTACCTCTCCACTCACCTGAGGAAAGAGCAACGCCCCGAAAGCTTGTGATTCCAAATAAACCTGTTGGACTTGAACCTGGTGTTTGGAAACTTCTACCTTTTATGACAGAGGTGAGGAGGAATTCTTTCTCTCAGATGACTGTGAGACAGCGTGGGGGAGGGCACATTGGGTATTTTTGAGATAAAGACGGAGAGAGGCTTGTCAGGCAAGGATATCAAGGGTTATTGAGGTGGAATATGGAAGTTGAAACACAAACACAAGCTGTGTAGGTGTGACAGGAACACCAATAAGTTTGATGTTTGCCATATTCCATTGATACCCACACTTCACAGTTTGCTTTTAAAACCATGAAAATTTCAGCAATGCTCCAGCCAAATGCAAAGAAAATGTGTACCATCTTAATAATCGTGTTGATACCTTTTTATGTTCCCGTGAGGCTTTGTTATGGCCAGTGAGATTGTTAAGGTGCAAAGGGACACGCACTGGGTAGAGTCGTAGAGGTTTACAAACAGGCCCTTTGGCCCAACTTGTCCATGCTGTCCAGTTTTTAACCACTATGCTAATCCCAATTGCCCACATTTGGCCCATATCCCTCTATACCCATGCAACTGTCTAAATGCTTTTTCAAAGACAAAATTGTACCCATCTCTAATACTATTCTGGCAGCTTGTTCTAGGCACTCACCACTCTCTGGGTGAAAAAAATGTCCCTCTGGGCACTTTAGTATCTCTCCCCTCTCACCTTAAACCTATGCCCTCTAGTTTTAGACTCCCCTACTTTTGGGAAAAGATATTGACTATCCAGCTGATCTCTGCCCTTATTATTTTGTAGACCTCTATAAGATCACTCCCCAGTCTCCTACACTCTAGAGAGAAAAGTCCCAGTCCATCCAGCCTCTCCTTATAACTCAAACCATCAAGTTCCAATAGCATCAGAGTAAATCTTGTACTCATTGTTTTTGAACATAAATAGATAGGGGACAGGCCCGCGAGTGTGCCACACTTTCACAGTGACGTATGGGTTGAGGTGGCCCCAGGGAGGGGTTGCGCTGTGTCCACTGGCGTCCTTGAACCTTTCTTTGCCCAGTAGCCACCACAGGGGCTGCAGCAACACACTGCCAGACCTGGGAACACCACTCCGATTTGATAAGTTTTTATCCTTTGTTTTACTGCTCCATTAAGGTGTTTTCAATTTAATGAGTTAATTTGTGTGTTTCGACAAGAGAATTTAATCGGGGAAAGCTGGGAGGGACATTGGCTAGAATGGGAAGAGAGCGGTGAGATTAAAGAAGTCAACAAGCCATCAGTTTACAAAACATGACAGAAAAGTAGGCCATTTGGCCCATTGAATCTGCTCTGCCATTCTATCAGACTAACGACATCATAGAATTCCTGTAGTGTCCATTCGGCCCATCAAGTATGCATCAACTCTCTGACAGAGCATTACAACCAAGCTCACCTCCCCCGCCCCCCCTCCTGGTCCTTTCCTATAACTTCACGCGATTACCCAACTAACCAACACACACACACACAGCACCCTCCCCCCCAAAACTACACATCTTGGGACACTAAGGGTCAACTTAGTATGACCAATCCACCTAACCCCAACATTTTTGCACTCTGGGAGGAAACCAGAGCACCTGGAGGAAACCCAAGCAGATACGAGGAGAACATGCAAACTCCTCACAGACAGTTACCCTAATCTCACTCACACATACACACACACACACACACACAAACTCCATCAACCCCCATCCCAGACACTGCCCGGCCTTGGAAAGCCACAGAGTATCAAATCCTATTTACGTTCAAAAGTTGTTGATCAAAGCATAGTAAAATCAAAGGCAGACATTTAACCATTAATTTTTCCTCGCAATGTTATACTGGGGTTAAACATCATTGAATCTATACAGTGCAAAAGCAGGCCATGCGGAGCATTGAACCTGCACAACAACAATCCCACCTTGGCCTTATCCCCATAACTCCACATATTTAGCCCATTAATCCTTCTAAGTTACACATTCTGAAACACTAAGAGCAATTTAGGCCAATATACCTAACCCATATATCTGTGGAGTGTGGGAAGAAACTGGAGCACCCAGAGGAAACCCACATAGACACGGGGCAGAATCCACATGGACAGTGACCCAAGTTGGGAATCGAACCCAGATCCCTGGTTCTGAGAGACACTAATCACTGTGTCGCGGTGCCGTGCCAATGAGGAAAGACTGAGAAGGCTGGAGTTACTTATCCAAAGTACTTGAAGATGGTGAGGGGATTTGACCTGCTCAGTGCAGAGGAGGCATTTCCATCTCAGCCAAAACCAGAAGTCGAATAATCTCACTCACTTCACCAAGTGCAGGACAGCAAAACTACACGATCTCAACCAGAAGGTGACACTGAGGCTTCACTGAAAGCATCTAGATCCTTTGGTTAGGATGCAAATGAGATCAAGCCTTGGAGGAGGTGCAATGCCTTATCCAATCAGTTTGGATCATGTCGGTCAACCCCTTGACAGGAAGTGATGAGCCTGTCTTGTTAGCTTGGATTGGGAATGTTTCACTTGTTGAGACTTTAAATTGGACTTTGATTGGATTAAAATTGAAATAAAGAAAAAAATCTGTATGGGGCAGCATGGTGGTACTGCAGCCTCACAGCGCCAGGGACCCAGGTTCAATTCCTGGCTTGGGTCACTGTCTATGCGGAGCGTGCACATTCTCCCCATGTCTGCATGGGTTTCCTCCGGGTACTCTGGTTTCCTCCTACAGTCTGAAAGACGCGCTGGTTAAGGTGCATTGTCTGGAACAGGCACCAAACTGTGGCGACTCGGGGAATTTCACAGTAACTTCAACTACAGTGTTAATTTGAACCTTACTTATAATCAATAAATGAACTTTATTTCGTGTAGGGAATTCTGGAGAAATTAGTTTATCCAGAGAATGGTGAGAATGTGGAATTTAGGAAGAGTTTGAACCGAAGAGGATATAGATACCTTTAAGAGTTTTATTTTTAACTGTGACTGGGTTACTCCCTCTAACCTCTCAGTAAATAAATAAAACTTTCATACCTTTGCAGTGACTCAGGTTGGGAAGATTATATTTGTAGCAAGTGTTAAGCAAGATCCAGTTTAGTTGGATATGCAGTTAAGTGGGAAGCCAACAAGACTAAATGAGACTCTTGTTGAGGGATAATTGATTCAGTTGTGATTTTGGGTGATTGTGAATCCAGTTGGATGAAGTGAAGAACACTTAAAGGCTCACTCAAAATGGCCCCCAATGACTGTCTCAAAGAGAATGAGTTAACGGCTGGAGAAATTGTAACTGGAGTATATTTAGAATGTGCCTGAATAAAGTGCCTCCTTTACCATGAGTCTGTTTGGAGACAGCAGACGGGGAGGAGGAGGGGTCAGGGTGTCCATGGACTCTCAACCCACTCTTACTTTCCAGGCTCCAGCTGTGAAGCACTCTAGGACATTTCTTACCCCCCGCCTTGTTTCTGGACAAGGGGCTCCAGCCCACAGAGATATCACGAGATATCTTAAACCTCAATAAACAACTTCAAACCAATCAGCAATTGAAAAGTACAGGGCAAATAACCAATGAGGAAGACCCTGAACATCAAGAAGGTCAGGAACCAAGAGACATCCAAGACGAACTGTGGATGTTAGGTCAGAGGTAAAATCTTTACGTTTCCAGGTCATATTCACACCTCACGAAGGAAGGATGCGATTGCACAAGATGGGGGTGTGGAGGAGGTCCACCAGAGCACTGCCTGGGATGGAGCATCTGAGCTATAAGGTGAGACTGGGTGGTGGCATGAAGAAAGATTGAACAGTTTAGGCCTATACTGTCTGGAATTTAGAAGAACGAGAGGAGATAAAATTGAGGTAGTCAGAGGAATTTTCTGAAGAACGTTCCTCTTGGGGTACCCTATATTTGTTGAACCTCACTCAACCAATACGTGGACAGCGAAAGACAGCATATACTTAATGAATGAAAAGAAATTTCTTTGCTAACGCATGCATCAGAAGATAAACACAGTTAATGAGGGGTGACTGTCCTCTCTGGCCTAATATTGTTGGGTAAAATTATTATATTATTCTGAACATTTCAATTTCCTGCCTAACCTCATCAATTCGACTGGAGGACCCAATCACAATATTCAACATTATTACCTTAGCCAATAATGGTTAACAGGACATAGGAGCCTATTAGGTTATTGTCCATGTAGATTCCTCTCCCTTTACCTGAGAAACCTAATCCACCAGTAACCAAGGCTATGATTTACATCTGTGATTTTTAATTGGTGAAAGGAGTCACTCTTTCACTGGAACCTGGGCCTCTTTTATCAGCTTGAGAGACTCGCTACCATGAACAAATTTACTCCTTTACATACCAGTCCTGTGATTAAACCTGCCTTTTGCACACCCAAAAACAAATAAGAAGCTGCTTTTCTGTGCTTCATTGTATTAACAGAATTTGGCCTGTGTTCCCTATTATGAACAGAGTTCAACAAGGTGCATGATACATTGAAAGGACAGTCTAAGCTTATTATCCTTTGAATTCTACACTATCCTCCATCAGAGGTGCTCATGATGATAAAAGATGTGGATGAAGTAGACATGGAGTGAATGCTTCCTCTTATGGAGTATTCTAGGACGAGATATCATAGCCTTTGGATAAGGGATAGCAAATTTCAAATAAAGTTGAAGAGAAACTGAGAATCTGTGGAATTCGCTACCTCAAAGTGCAGTGGATGCTGGGACAGTGAGTAAATTGAAGGAGGAGTTAGATTTTTAACATGTTGAGGGGTTATGGGGAGAAGGCAGGAAAATGGGGATGAGGAGCCTATCAGCCATGATCGAATGGCAAAACAGGCTCGATGAGCTGAATGCCTAATTCGACTCCTATGTCTTACGAATCGGCTTGGGTTGTTTTCCTTAGAGCAGAGATGTCTGAAGGGGGACACGTTTGACACATACAGGATTATGAGGGGTACGGACAGGATGAGTAGGGAGCAGCTGCTCCCTTGGTTGAGGGGTCAATTATGAGGGGGCAGAGTTTTAGGCTCAGGGATTCAGAGGGGGATAAGAGAAAAAGCTTTTTCACTCAGAGGGTGGTGGGAATCTGGAACGTGCTGCCTGGGAAGGTACTGGAGGCTGAAAACCTTCCACCCTTTAAAACATATTTGGATGAGCATATGAAATGCCATAACATTCAAGGATATGGGATCAAAGTGCAGGAAAATGAGATTAGTGCGCTTTTAGTGGTAGATATTGTCAGTGCAGACTCGATGGGCCTTTCCTATGCTGGATGACTGTGTTTCAAGTCAAACACTCAATTTAACCCTTCTCACTGGGATGAGTAACACTTTCAATATTACAATGTGAACTGGTGGGATGATTCAATCACATCACACTGTGACTACAATCTCCTGTTCAGCAGAAGCCTTTTCTGAGACTCTCCTGTGTTACAGCTCATGAACTTCCTTGTATCAGCTATTGTTACTTTTGATCTCAAATAATTCCTTCTTTTGCACCTTGCTCCTTCACTTCCTGAATTCCTGCTGTGCTATGTCTGTTTTCCGGGCAGGAACTCTCACCCTCTCCAGGCTGACAACACCTCAATTTTAAACTTCTCATCCTTGTTCTCAAATTCCTTTGCACCCTCTCTCCCTCCTCCGTTAACTCCTCCAGTCTCACCACCCTGTTAGGTCCCATGGCACCAAAGATCCAGATTTGATTCCCAGCTTGGGTCACGGTCTATCTGGAATTTGAATGTTCCCTCCCACCCCCCCATGTCTGCGTGGGTTTCCTCCGGGTGCTCTGGTTTCCTCCCACAATCGAAAAGATGTGTGGGTTAGGTGGATTGACCGTGCTAAATTGCCCTTTACTGTTCGGGGGACTACCTAGAGTAAATGCATGGGATTATGGAAATAGAGCTTGGGTAGAATTGGTGGTCGGATACAGACTCGATGGGCTGAACAGCCTCCTTCTGCATTGTAAAGATTCTATGATTCAAAGTAGCTCAAAACATAGCAAAACACAACGGAATGTGTTTGGACTGAGATTTGACTCTGACCTATTCAGTGAGATGTTAGGCCAGATGTCACCTATCATGTGGGGTCGGTACAGGGAAAAGAGACACAGGCGGCTGGAAAGGTTCAGAGAGGGAGTTGCAGTTCTTGGACCCAGGTAGCTGAAGTTCATGGCAGAGCAACGGAAACTCTGCACAACAGACCAGAACTGGAGGAGCACAGAGATCTGACAGGGTGGTGAGACTGGAGGAGTTAATGGAGGAGGGAGAGAGGGTGCGAAGGAATTTGAGAACAAGGATGAGAAGTTTAAAATTGAGCCTGGAGAGGCCAAGGGCTCCTGCTCGGACAACAGAGATTCGGGAAGTGAAGGAGCAAGGTGCAAGAGAAGGAATTATTTGAGACCAAAGGTAACAATAGCTGATACAAGGAAGCTCATGTTAACTTCTTTCTTACTATTGACAATCCTTACAGTGCAGAAGAAGGCCATTCGGCCCATCGAATCTGCACTGAATCCCAGACAGAGTATCTTAGCCAGTGCTTCTCCCTCTAACGCACACACATTGACCATGGCTAGCCCATGTAACCTAGACAAAAAAATGATAGAATCCCTACAGTGCAGAAGGAGGCCATTTGACCCATCGAAACCGCACTGACAACAATCTCACCCAGTCCCTATCACCGTAACCCAAAAAATTTACCTTACCAGAAGAGAAAACAGTGAAAAATCTCAGCAGGTCTGTAAGAAGAGAAAAGAGCTGACATATCCAAGTCCAGATGATCCTTTGTCAAACTCCAGGTTCTAATTATTTGAGAATCATGTTTACCTTTTATAATCTAAACGTCTGTAACTGTACTGGTGGCAAACTTCATTGAACAGTCCATGTGTGCTATAGAGTTAACAGCAGTCAGGTTAATGAGTGAGTGAGTCTATAATGGAACAATGATTAATAATTATTTGTGAGAGATTGTGTTAGTGTGTGGAGTGAGTCACCCACCTGGTAATTATTGTACGGAATTGAAGTCATGTACCTCTTGTTTCAACTGAGCACCAAACTCTGCTGACAATTCCTCTTGTCAGCACAAGCCTGGAAAATTCCTAAAATATCATCAATAATGGTGTTTTTTTGATCAGTGTCAATGGAGCTTGTTTTGCTCTGAATGATAATCAACCTAAACACGGTGATAATTCCCATTCCATTCAGGAGATGAACAGCAAGTCCTGAAGGCAACATCATCAGCAAACTCATTCTCCCTGTGTTATTGACTTGTTCTCCAGTTAGATTGCTGTTTATTCTGCCTTTCTTTAACTCGTCATCCTCATCTCCCCTGGCTCAGGGTAGCTCAAGCTACTGGGAGTGGAAGTTCGGGATTTATTCAAAGCTCGACACTCTAATCGGCACTGGGAATGGGAGAGAGCTCTCTTCCTCCATCCCCCCCAGTGATTACAATTCACGTTTAATACTCTGGTTAATGGCCACAGCACCACCTGTAATCCCATGCCGATGAGTAGGGGAGGTGCGTGATCGCATGATGGTGTGTCTGAGAGTCATGTGTAATGCTGTGCTGATGTGTTGGGAAGACGTGATCCCATGACAGTGTGTCAGAGATTCATGTGTAATCCCATGCCGATGTGAATGGGAGATGTGTGATCCCATGCTTGTGTGTAGGGTAGACATGCGTGATCCCATGATGATGTGTCAGAGAGTCATCTGTAAACCCGTGGTAATGTAGGGCAGACATGTGTAACCTGTGATGATGTATCAGGGAGACAGGTGTCATCCCGTGCTGGCGTATCAGGGAAACATGTGTAATCACGCACTGATGTAGGGTAGACATGTGTAACCTGTGCTGATGTGTTGGGGAGACATGTGTAACCCATGATGATGTGTCAGAGAGATGTGTAATCTGCTGGTGATGTAAGATAGATATGTAACCTGTGCTGATGTGTTGGGGAAACATGTTTAACCTGTGCTGATGTGTTGGGGAAACATGTTTAACCTGTGCTGATGTGTTGGGGAAACATGTTTAATCTGTGCTGATGTGTTGGGACACGCGTGTAATCCTCAGTAGATTTTCAATGCTGTGATCTGCTGTTTGGTTATATCTTTTCTTTGATGTTCCTGAGAGTTAGGGACATGTTACTAACATTATACCTCAGCAACACTTTGGTTCCCTTTCACAGACCTGAGATACTGCTCCTCATTTCATTTGAGATCTTTTCATAAAGCAAAGTAACAAGTTAAAGCTTATTTATTTGTCACAGTAAGACTTGCATTAAAATTGCAATGAAGTTACTGTGAAAATCCCCTAGTTGCCACACTCTGGCGCCTGTTTGGGTACACTGAGGGGGAATTTAGCATGGCCGTTACACCTAACCGGCACGTCTTTCGGACTGTGGGAGGGAACCCACGCAGACACAAGGAGAATATGCAGACTCCGCACAGATTGTGACTTGGGAATCGAACGCAGGTCCTTGCCGCTGTGAGGTAGTAGTGCTAACCGTTGTGTCACCGCGCCACCCTCGTAGCTATTAACAAAGAAGCTAGAGTTAGGACGTGGTGTTCAGGAGCCAGGCTATAGTTGAGGTTGTTTGGCCATGCGAAAATTGACCCGAGTGTCAGGAGGACTAGCAGGATAAATGTGTAGGGTTATGGGAATAGGGCCTGGGTGGGATTGCGATCAGTGCAGCCTCAATAGGCCAAATAGCCTCCTTTTGCACTGTACGGATTCTAGGATTCTATCCTACTGTCCTCCCTGACCCCTGAGTTCATGGTAATATCACCACTAGCATCATGGTCTGGCTAACATGACCACAAATCCAAAGCTCAACGGAGTGGATATTGACAGGCTGAGAAACAGTATTCTGGACAAACACACAGGTTCATAATACAGCTATCGCGTTCCCGTCCAAACCCCAATTCCAAAGATCAGAGGACAAAGGGTGTTTATCTTCGTAAGTGCAAACTTCATTGGGCTTATTCCACGTCACATCGCTTTGAGTTCAGCTATGTCCGTATCATAGTTAGTTGTTGTGGTTAGCTCATTGAGAGAGCGTGTACGCACCCAATTGTTAGCATGCATTGACGGGTGAGGACATTTCTTATTTCAGAAGTAAAATTGTTGTGTTTTCTTTGTTCAATCTGTATTGGATGCTCCAGCGTGTAGTCACTGCTCTGTTGGAGCTTGAAGACTCAGCTCGCTCTTCCTCCCTCTCTGCACTATAAAAGTCCTTGTCCCACTGTACACTCCACTCCACATACCCCCACCACCCCCTGACTCACCCAGACCAACACTAAACTTTCTGCTGCTCTCTTGCCCTCCTTCCTCGTACGCACCGCTGAGCTCAGATGCAACTCTGTAGGAGCACACAACACCTGTAGACACATGAGCTCAGTGCGTAGAGCTACGGACATTATCTTGAAGGTACAATATTGTCTTCAAATGTCAGTGTATTACACAAAAACTAGAGTGGGCGGCACGGAGCCACCATGGTTAGCACTGTTGCCTCACAGCGCCAGAGACACAGGATCAATTCTCGGCCTGGGTCACTGTCTGTGTGGAGTTTGCACATTCTACTGTGTCTGCGTGGGATTTTTCCGGATGCTCTGGTTTCCTCCCACAGTCAGAAAGACGTGCTGGTTAGGGTGCATTGACCACGCTAAATTCGTCCTCTGTGTACCCGAACAGGCACTGGAGTGTGGCGACTAGGGGATTTTCACAGTAACTTCATTGAGAGTTAATGTAAGCCTTACTTGTGAGTAATGAATTAACTTTAGAAGCAGGAGGAGGCCATTCAGCCCTTCGACCCTGCTCCGCCATTCATGACTGATCATCAAATTCAATATCCCGATCTCGCCTCTCTCCCCCACCCCCGCCATATCCCTTGATTCTTTTATCCAATTTCTTCTTGAAATCAGTCTTTGTTTTGGTCTCAGCTACTTTCTGTGGGAGTGAATTCCACATATTCACCACCCTCTGAGTGAAGAGATTTCTCCTCACCTTAGTCCCAAAAGGTTTACCTTTTATCCTCAAACTATCACCCCTACAATTTCGCCCACCACGGAATCGGGGAGGGTGATGGTCTGACAACAGAAATCTCTGCTGACCTTGGGCAGGAACTTCCGTGTAAAATCCCATCCCTAGTTCTGGACTCCCACACATCGAGAACATTCTTTCTGAATCTATATGTTTAACCCTGTTAGAATTTAATAAGTTTCTGTGAGATCCCCTCTCACTCTTCCAAACTCCAGTGAATATAATCCTAACTGACTCAGTCTCTCCTCATATGACAGACCTGTCACCCTAGGAATCAGCCTGGTAAACCTTCGCTGTGCTCCCTCTGTAGCAAGAACACCCTTCCTCAGATAAGGACACCAAAACTGTGCAGAATATTCTAGATGTGGCCTCACCAATGCCTGGTACAATTACAGCAAAACAATCCTATTCCCAGGCTCAAATCCTGTCACAATGAAGGTCAACATGCCACGTGCCCATTGAGATGTGCTGTCGTGCCACGTCAGTGTATAGCCCCATGGAAACCTGCCACAGGACTGGACAATCTGCAGACCCTTCTCCTGACCTCCCTCTCCACCATCCTGCCCAATTCACCAAATTTCCTATTTATAACAGTGACAGCTCTCTCGAGCCTGATGACATCAAGGCGTACGGTGGGGTGGGGGGGGGGGGGGGGGGGGGGGGGGGGGGGGGGGGGGGGGGGCAGTGCAGCCAAGTGGCATTGGGTTGGAAGATGGAGCATGACGTCATTGAACAGCAGAGCAGGCTCAAGGGGCTGAATGGCCTCCTTCTCCTGTCCCAATGTTGCACTTTCTTCTCAGTCTGTGCTGGTGGGACTTTTGGAAAGCAGTCACATCTGACTTCACACACTGCAATATTGAAGTTTCAGCACAAGGTGGAGACAGAGGATAAGATTCACACACAGAGTGAAGGAGAGGATGCCATTCAGCCCCTCCATTCTATCCCAACACTGAGTGAGATCATCTTCAATCTGTGCCTAAACTCCTTTGACCAGCCTTTCTCTCTCACAGAAAGTAGTTGGTGCCCAAAACATTTAATATATTCAAGGGGCGGCTGGATATAGCACTTGGGGGTGAATGGGATGGGGAGAGAGCAGAATGAGGCTTTTGAGTTGGATGATCAGCCTTGATCATAATACATGGCGGAGCAGGCTCGAAAGGCTGAATGGCCTCCTCCTGCTCCTTTATTCTATATTTCTAACCAATCCCCAGAAAATCCAACCCAGCAACAGTGTGGCAATCTCAATCCCCCAGAGCTCACCCGCACCCCACCACCCCCTCCTCCCCTAGTGCGCTACCAGCCCACCCCATTTCCTTTCCAGTGGGCACTTTCTCTCCATTTACCCTTTGTGTGATTGAATTGCCCCGGTCTCTCCTCCGCTGGGGCAAATACCACCTGTCCACTTCGACAGACAGACAGTGCTGTGTTACTAGTATCGGGGAGTTTGTCCAAAATGTCTGTCTCTCTCTCCCTGAGTGGCCGAGCTTCTTCAACTGTCTGGGGGAGTATTTCCGTTGGGAATGTGGGTGACGTGCCCCCCCCCCCCAACCCTCCCCATTTCTATAAGGGGTGGACAGAGGGTGGGGAGTGAGGCAGAGAGAGACGCGGTGAGCTGGTGGCTGCCCATAAGTGGGTGATCCCTGGTCAGGACACTGTATTTAGAGCTCAGTGAACCCTCAGTATCAGTCGCTGCCTCACTCTGTCCTATATCCATCCTAATGTTTTCCTTTCCTCTGTACACAGCACTTCACTTTTTTAGTTTAAAAATATTATTTATCAGTGTCACTAGCAGGCTTACATTAACACTGCAATGAAGTGACTGTGAAAATCCCCTCATCGCCACACTCCAGCGCCTGTTCGGTTACACCGAGCGAGAAAGTAACAATCAACCTAACCCACACATCTTTGGACTGTGGGAGGAAACCCACTGCAGAACCGCAGGAGCACCCGGAGGAAACCCACACAGACACGGGGAGAACGTGCAGGCCCCATGCAGACAGTGACCCAAGCTGGGAATCGATCCCAGGTGCTATGAGGGGTCTATAGTAGTCATGGCAGCAGTGCTAACCACCATAAAGTTGTTTCATGTTTGTGTGTGTGTGTCTATGTGTGTGGGTGTGACTCTCAGTATTCTGTAGTCAGATTGGAATATCGAGCAGTAGGATCATCAATAACAGGCGGATGTTATTGTGGGATCAGATGGTTAAATAATGCATTGGAAGACCACCATTAGCAGTTAGAGAGAGCCTCTCGGGGCCAGCATCTTCCGGCTGTGATTTGAAACATTTGACCCTGCCACTGGAAACATTTCCTGCTCATTAGAGATTAATTTTCAGAATGGCTCGAGTCAGCTTGTGCCCCTGTGCAAGAGGATCCCAGTGTGTTGAAGTAGAAAGTGTGGGGGATGGCGGGATCTTCAGGAAATGAGCAAGTGATAGAGACTGTACACTACAATGCATTCCAAATGTGCATCTGTTTCAGATATGTACAGGATGTGCGTGCCACTGCCTGGGCCAATATTCATTATAAATCCCTAATCGCCCCTCAAGAAGGTGGAGGTGAGCTGCCTTCTTGAATCGCTGCAATCCATGTGCTGAGGGTTGACCCACGGTGACATTAGGGAGGGAATTCCAGGATTTTGACCCAGCGACTGCAAAGGAATGGTGATACATTTCCAAATCAGGATGGTGAGTGGCTTGGAGGGGAACTTACAGGTGGTGGTATTCCCAGATATCTGCTGCTCTTGTCCTTCCAGATGTTGGAACAGGGAAGTGAAGGTGTCCCCGTTCAAAGCTGCGGTATCGCTGTTGGCATCACCAGTACAAGAATCAGACTGGAGCTGGCAATTTAACCCCTCCAAGCCTGCTCTGCCGATCAATGGAATCAAGACAGGTAGAAGGAAAGGATTTAGACTTAGCGCCAGTCACAACCCAAGACCACCCAAAGCACTCCACAGTGAGGAGAGCACATCCTGAAGTGTTTCAACTGTCTTGGATCCCTCCAATGCAGAAAGAGGCCATTTGGCCCATCGAGTCTGCACTGACCACAGTTCCACCCAGGTCCTATCCCCAGGCCACTCACATTTACCCTAGCTATTCTCCTGACACTAATTCAGCACGGCCAATCCACCTAACCCACACATCTTTGGCAAGTTTATTTATTCGTGTCACAAGTAGGCTTACATTAACACTGCAATGAAGTTACCGTGAAAACCCCCACGTCGCCACACTCTGGCGCCTGACCAGGTACACTGAGGGAGAATTTAGCACAGCTGGTGCACCCTAAGCAGCACGTCTTTCGAACTGTGGGAGGAAACAGAGCACCCGGCGAAAACCCACACAGACACGGGGAGAACGTGCAAACTCCACACAGACAGTGACCCAAACCGGGAATCGAACCCTGGCACTGTGAGGCAGCAGCACTAACCACTGTGTCACTGTACTGCTACGTCATCATTTAGGAAACTAGGCAGCCAATATTTGCACGAGAAAGATCCCATAATGATCGATGCAATAATGAGAAGAGAGTTTGGATTTCAATGATAGTTGTTGAGGGTCAAATATTCATGTGAACTTTCAGAGAAAAGCAGAATGCTTAAGTTGTTGAAAATACAAACACAAATAACTCTCCTGCGGAGAGAGAAACAGTTAACATTTCATATCTGGGTTCTGAGATGTTTGATCTGAACTGGGGAGGCGATGGCCTAGTGATATTATCGCTAGAATATGAATCCAGAAACTCAGCTAATGTTCCGGGAACCCAGGGTTCGAATCCCACCACGGCAGATGGTAGAATCTGAATTCAATCAAAAAAAATTTGGAATTAAGAATCTACTGATGACCATGAAACCATTGTCGGAAAAACCCATCCGGGTCACTCATGTCCTTTAGGGAAGGAAATCTGCCGTCCTTACCCTGTCTGGCCTACATGTGACTCCAGAGCCACAGCAATGTGATGACTCTGAGCAGCCCTTGGGCAGCCAGGGATGGGTAATAAATGCTGGCCCAGCCAGTGACACTCATATCCTTCAAATGAATAAAATAAACTTAGGTTCACAACTATTGCCATTTATTTGGAGGGGGACTACTTTGCTTTTCAGCTAAGGGTGGTTCTGGGGCTTGTGATGTCCACCCAAGGGAGGAAATGAGGTGTCACGCCTCAGGTCAGCAGCTCTGACCGTGCGGCACTCCAAGAAGTCTCACAACACCAGGATAAAGTCCAATAGCTTTATTTGACAGTAAACGCCACAAGCTTTCGGAACACTGTTCCTTCGTCAGGTGAGTGGAGAATTCTGTTCAGAAACAGGGCACAAATCAGAATTCTCCACTCACCTGACGAAGGAACGGTGTTCCGAAAGCTTGTGGCGTTTACTGTCAAATAAAGCTGTTGGACTTTAACCTGGTGTTGTTAGACTTCTTACTGTGTTTACTCCAGTCCAACGCCGGCATCTGACCCAGAGTGTCAGCCCGGGACGGTGGGCTCCAGCCCCCGGGGGTGTCACTTGTACCTTAGACCTGCTGAGCCAGGGAGCCAGCGTGTGTGGGCGGGGGTGGGGTGGATAACAGCCCTCTGAATAACAGCTGAGAGGACAGAATGACAATCTCACAGAGGAAGCCTGTAACAGCTTGACGCTCACTCTGTCCGACCTGCCTGGGGAGGGAGGAGGGTGACCAAGTGTCCACCAGAGGGTGGTGTTGTCTCAGTCAGTGAGGAGGTTTCACTCTACCTCTGACAGGGCAACATTTGTACCGAAAATCAGCCCTTTTCTCCTCAATAAAGAAACGGCAGAACAAATTGTCGGAGCAAGGGAGGACCCTCCCCCCACCCCCTGCCTCGGATATCCACCCACCTCTCAATACCAGTCCTAAACTTACTGTAATTCTCTCTCTCTCTCTCTGTGGCAATTGGAGAAGAGTTTGTGTGGGGAAAATGGGTGATCGAATGGATAAAGAATTTAAGGTGTTGATTGGGTCCAAGAGAATAATCCGGAAGGAATGAACAGTTCTGACCAGCGTTCTTATCTCCCCGCTTTTTTCCCCTTCTGTAGAGTGCTGATTAGCACTGCCAGGAACCCGGGTTCAATTCCCAGCACTGTTTGTGTGGAGTCTGCACGTTTTCCCGGCCTGTGTTTCCTCCGGGTGCTCAGGTTTTTTCCCACAGTCCAAAGGACGTGCAGGTTAGGTGCATTGGCCATAGTAAATTGCTCCTTAGTGTCCAAAGTGGTGTAAGTTAAGGGATTTTGCAGCTTCAGAAGGCTGTGGGGAGGCTCGGGAGGAAACTGCAGGTCCCCGAGATGAGGTATTTGAATCATCGATAGTCACACGTGAGGTGCCTGAAGATTGGAGGGTGGCAAGTGTTGTGTTCTTTGTTTTAAAAGGGCTGCAGGGAAAAGCCTGGGAACCACAGGCCAGTGAGCCTCACACCTGTGGTGGGTAAATTGTTGGAAAGTACTCGAGAGACAGGATCTACAGGCATCGAGAAATGCAAGGACTGATTAGGGACAGTCAGCGTGTCTTTGAGTGGAAAAATCATGTCTCACACATTTGAGTTTTTTGAAGAGGTAACCAAGAAGGTAGATGAGGGCAGTGCAGTTAATGTGTCTACCTAGTCTTTAGCAAGACCTTTGACAAGGTACTGCATGGTAGGTTGTTGCATAAGGTTAAATCTCACAGGATCCAGGGTGAGGTATCTAATTGGATACAAAATTGGCTTTTTGACAGAAGCGAGAGGGTGGTTGTAGAGAATTGTTTTTCAAACTGGAGGCCTGTGACCAGCGGTGTGCCACAGGGATCAGTGCTGGGTCCACTGTTATTTGTCATTTGTATTAATGATTTGGATAAGAATATAGGAGGCATGGTTAGTAAGTTTGTAGATGACACCAAAATTGGTAGCATTGTGGACAGTGAAGAAAGTTATCTTCAATTGCAACGGGATCGTGATCAATTAGGCCAGTGGGCTGACGAATGGTAGATGGAGTTTAATTTAGACAAATGCGAGGTGATGCATTTTGGTCAATTGAACCAGGGCAGGACTTACTCAGTTAATGATAGGGCAGTGGGAAGAGTTACAGAACAAAGAGGTCTAGAGATACGTTCATAACTCCTTGAAAGTGGCAAGGTATTCGGCATGCTTGGTTTCATAGGTCAGAACATTGAATACAGGAGTTTGAACGTCTTGTTGAAGTTGTACAAGGCATTGGTAAGACCACACTTGGAATACTGTGTATAGTTCTGGTCACCCTATAATTAAACTAGTAAGAGTGCAAAAAAGATTTACTAGGATGCTACCGGGACTTGGTTTGAGTTATAAAGAGAGGCTGGATAGACTGAGACATTTTTCTCTGGTGTGTAGGAAGCTGAGGGGTGACCTTAAAGTGGTCTATAAAATAATGAGGGGCACAGATCTGCGAGATAGTCAAAATGTTTTCCCAAAGGTAAGGGAGTCTAAAACTAGAGGGCACAGGTTTAAGGTGAGAGGGAAGGGATAGAAAGTATTCAGAGGGGCAATTATTTCACAGAGGGTGGTGAGTGTCTGGAATAAGCTACCAGAGGTAGTAGTCGAGATGGTACAATTTTGTCTTTAATAAAGCATTTAGACATTAATGGGTATGATGGGTATAGAGGGATATGGGCCAAATGCAGGCAATTGTGTTTAGCTAAGGGATTTAAAAAGAGAGCAGCATTGACAAGTTGGGCCAAAGGGCCTTTATCTCTGCTGCAAACTTCTATGCGTCTATGACACACACGCACGTACGCACACTCTCTCTCTCTCTCTCTATCTCTGACTCACACACACACACACGCACTGCCCTACACACTGCCACACATACACATTCTCACACACACACACTCACTCAAATGCACTCTCACACACTCACCCAGCCACACATTGACACTCACTCGTTTGCTCACACACTCTCTCTCATACTCAGCCACTCTCTCTCACACACACTGTCCTTGTAGCTGCAGCAAGGTTGTTGTATGAAGGAGCAGTCAATGGCTGGAAAGTTGCATTGACAATGCCAATCGACTGGAGAGGTCAGGCTTGTACTACCAAGGTTAGCCGATACAAACATTATCCCGCAGCTCAGCCCCAAGCATTCATCAGCTGCAATCTGATAGGTATTGCAGTTACCGGGCAGATCCGATGGATCATTTCCATTAGCAGTAATGTTTCTGACCGATCAGCGCTCAATGCTCTATAAAGTCATGTCTGTCAGTGAGAGTGTCCCACTCTCTGAGTCAGCTCAGAATTCTCCTTCACGCTGAGATCACCCCCCCCCCCCCCCCCTGTCTGCCAGACACCCCGTCCCCACACTCACACCCTCACCCTGTATAGACACCCCTCCTTTCATACACATACCCCCATCCTGTATAGACATCCCCTCCCTCCTCACACAAAACCCACCCTGTACAGACACCCCTCCTTTCACACACACACACACACCCCCACCCTGTACAGACACCCTCTCCCCTCTCACACACAACCCCCACTCTGTATAGACACCCCTCTTTTCACACACACCCCCATGCTGTACGCACACCCCCTCCCCTCTCTCTCACACCTCCACCCTGTATAGACACCCCTCCCGTCTCTCACACACACCCTCCTCTCTCTCACACACCCCCACCCTGTACATACACCCCCTCCCCTCTCTCACACACCCTCTGCTCCCCTCAGCCATCTCCTGTCATTGGTCCACCTCTGTGAGTGCCATGTGTGTGTGTGAGAGAGAGACAGTGCCATCTGTGTATGAGACAATGTCATGTGTATCCATGCTGTGTGTGGGAGACAGTGTCATGTATGTGTCTGTGTGTGGTATGTGCCTGGACACAGGACACTATTGTGTGTGTTTCTGTGCTTTGTATGTAAGTGTGTGTGCTTGTGTATCTATCTGTGTGTGTGTGCACGAGGCAATGTTTGTGTGTGTGTGTGTCTCTGTGTGTATTCTGTGTTTCCATGTTGTATGTGTGTCAGTGCAGTGTGACACTCTACTCTCCCATGTCTGTCACACTGACATGTTCTGGCCAGATCTGAGGGCAGGTCGACTTTCTCCAGACCTCCCCGGTGTTTGTATTGAACTGACAGCAGAAAAGGAGTCCATTCGGCCCTGGGGGTGGGTGCTGGCCCAACTGCACCCCCTCAGTATCCTCCCCATACTGGGACAATAGGGCACAGCTGTCCAGTGTGGAATTTGAACAGGACCAAGCTGATTACTAACGGTCTGGAAGATGCCCTCAATTGCCTTCCAGAAAGATTAAATTCAGCTGACTCTTCGCGAGATAGAGATTGATTTTTTTAAACTGCTCTATTCTGGGAAAGCAGCAGTACAATGACCTCAGCTTTCTGTCTCCCCCACTGACAAGTGAGAGAGACACTGACTGAAATCAGGTCTCCAATCTCAGCAAAGCAAACTGCAAAGCTTTGAGGGGGAAATTGCCTCTGGCGGATTGGGGAAATTACTGTCACAGTGCAGAAGAGGCCTTTCAGCCCATTGACCGGCAACTAATTAATTTTAAGAATTAATTTGTAGTTTATACCAAATAACCATTTTTTTTTTAATTCATCTGTGACATGGGTGTTGCTAACTGGGTCAGCATTTATTGCCCATCCCTAGTTGCCCTTGGAGAGCAGTTGAGAGTCGACCCCATTCCTGTGGCTCTGGAGTCACATGTAGGCCAGACCAGGTAAGGATGGCAGATTTCCTTCCCTAAAGGATGGGTTTTTCCAACAATTGACAAAGGTTTCATGGTCATCAGTAGATTCTTAATTCCAGATATTTATTTCATTTGAATCCAAATTCCACCATCTGCCGTGGCGGGATTCGAACCCGGGTCCCCAGATCATTAGCTGAGTTTCTGGATTAATAGTGTAGGTCATCGCTTCTCCCAAGGTGGAGTACAAAGATCCAACAGAAATGACCCGACCCAATGACAAAGAAGTTAGAGATTGTATTAAGTCAAAGGAAGAGACTTATAAAATTGTTAATACCCGAGGATTGGGAGCTTTCCAATAGAGGACCAGGAGCCAATACAGGAAGAGAAAATACAACATGAAAATAAACTGGCAAGAAACATAAAAATGGACTGTGAAAGCTTCCACGAATATTTTGATTTGATTTATTATTGTGACGTGTATACAATGAAAAGTATTATTTCTTGCATGCTGCACAGAGAGAGCATACCATTCATAGAGAAGGAAAGGAGAGAGGGCAGAATGTAGTGTTACAGTTATAGTTAGGGTGTAGAGAAAGATCAACTTAATTCGAGGAAGGTCCATTCAAAAGTGTGATAGCAGCAGGGAAGAAGCTGTTCTTGAGTTGGTTGGTGTGTAACTTCAGACTTTTTAATCCTTTTCCCAAAGGAAGAAGGTGAAAGAGAGAATGAGCGGGGTGCTTTTCTGAGGCAGCAGCAAGTGTAGATAGAATCAATGGATGGGAGGCTGGTTTAAGTGATGGATTGGGCTACATTCACAATCTTTTGTAGTTCCTTGCAGTTTTGGGTAGAGCAGGAGCCCATACCAAGCTGTGATACAACCAGAAAGAGTTCTCTCCAAGGTGCATCTGTTGGTGAGAGTTGTAGCTGACGTGCCAAATTTCCTCAGTCCTCTAAGTATGTCGAAACACTAAATCTGCAGGAGTCTGGATATCTACGTGCCAGAGTGTTGGTGGTCGCAGAGATTGTGAATGTATTGTTGGTCATCTTGCAGAATGACTGTTCTGAAGCAGCTGGATAAGCGCCAATGTCACCCGACTATGTAAAAACCAAAGAGAGAGAGAGAGAGAGAGGAGAACAGACGGGGAATTTACAGGCCTGTTAGTCTGACACCAACAGTAGGGAAAATGCCGCAGAGGATGTACTGACAGGACACTAAGATAATAATGGTCAGATTGTGCAGAGTCAACACTGAATTATAAAAGAGAAGTCATGTCTGATAAATGTACTGGAGTTTTCTGAGAATGTAACTGGAAAAATCGACACATAGAAACATAGAAAATAAGAGCAGGAGGAGGCTCTTCAGCCCTTTGAGCCTGCTCTGCCATTCATTTTGATTCCCTGATCCCACCTTCCCTCCAATATCCATTGATCACTTTGTCCCCAAGAATTATATCTAATTTCTCCTTGAAATCACACAATGTTTTGGCCTCAACTACTTTCTGTGGGAGTGAATTCCACACATTCACCACCCTCTGGGTAAAGAAATTTCTCCTCACCTCAATTCTGAAAGGTTTACCCCTTATCCTCAAACTATGATCCTAAGCACAGTGGTTAGCACTGCTGCCTCACAGCACCAGGAACCTGGGTTCAATTCCGGCCTTGGCTAACTATCTGTGTGGAGTTTGCACATTCTCCTCGTGTCTGCATGGGTTTCTTCTGAGTGCTCTGGTTTCGTCCCACAGTCCAAGAATGTGTGGATTAGGTGGATTAGCCATGCTAAGTTGTCCCTTAGTGTCGAGGAGGACTAGCTAGGGTAAAATACATGGGGTTACAGTGGAAGGGCCTGGATGGGATTGTTGTCGGTGCGGACTCAATGGGCTGAAAGGCCTTCCTCTGCACCGTGGTGGCTCTGAGATTCTATTCTATGAAATGATGGGGATTGTGATGGGAAATAGTCTGGGTCGGGAGAGAGACGTCTCTCATTGCCTCTCCTTTTCTCTCCCATTCTCTCCCAGCCTACTCATGTCACAGCTGCCTTGATATGATACAGTCTGTAACCCAACCCATCCTGTCTGTTCCATTGCACTCCGTAAACAGTCTGTCTGGTCTCTATTTGCTCCTCCTTCCTCCACCCCCATCCTGACTCCAGAGAAGCTTGCTGCCATGGTTTTGCCATCTGCAGGTAATCTGCCTTGTGGTTAATGCAATCACCTTCTTCTCAATGAGATTAGGTTGGACGCAGTACATCAGAGAATGGCGTGGTCTGAATCAGATTAGCTCTGCTGATGAAAAGAGAGTCTCTGACCTTGAACTCGGAATCCCCCCCGCCCTCGTGGCGAGGACATTGCGATCTTGCAGCGGACTGTGTGTGGATTGAGGGAGGAGGGTGACAGAGATTTACAACAAGGCAGACTGCAGCACTTCTCAGCAAACCTAAGCTGTCATATTCTGCGTTCAACTCACCAAGACTAAGACATGATAGTGGGACGTAACTCAGGGCATCCAATAAACCTGCAAAAAAATTACCCCCTCCCCCGACCCCCTTTTTGAGGTAATAATCAGCAAAAACAATGTCCAGGAAATTTAGGTACAGATACAGCGGGCAATGAAGAAGGCAAATGCTATGTTGGCCTTCATAGCAAAAGGATTTGAGTATAGGGATTACTGCAATTGTGTAGGGCATTGGTGAGGCACACTTGGAATATTGTGCGCAGTTTTGGTGTCCTTATCTGAGGAAGGATGTCCTTGCTATAGAGAGAGCACAGCAATGGTTTACCAGGCTGATTCTTGGGATGGCAGGTCTGTCACATGAGGAGAGACTACGACGCTTCGGATTACATTCACTGGAGTTTAGAAGAGTGAGAAGGGACATCAGAAACTTAGAAAATTCTAACGGGGTTAGACAGGGTAGATTCAGAAAGCATGTTCCTGATGGTGGGGAAGTCCAAAATTTGGGGTCCTGACTTGAGAATAAGGCATAAACCTTCTAGGACTGAAGTGTGGAGAAATTTCTTCACCCAGACGATGGTGAATGTGTGGAATTCACTCCCACAGAATGTAACTGTGGCCAAAAGATTGTCTGATTTCAAGAAGAAATTAGACATCGCTCCTGGGGCCAAAGGGATCAAGGGATATGGGAGGGAAGGAGGGATCAGGATATTGAATTTGATGATTAGCCATGATCAAAAATGAATGGTGGAGCAGGCTGAAAGGGCTGAATAGCCTCCCACTTCTAGTTTCTATGTTTCTATCTCTCCTTCTGGGAAATTGTATTTTCACAATGTCTTCCAAAACCTCAGAAGAGAGTAAAGGGTTAATGAAATGTTAATATAACTCCAGGAGTCAACAATGTAGGAATGGTGCTATTATTGCATAAAATAAAACTAAACAATAACCACAAGCCTGTGGTGAATGCAACAAGTCCCAGCCACGACTAAAAAATTAATGGACCCACTCAGGGTCTTACTTTACACAGAGCTCTGTATATGACCTCCACCTGATTGGCTAATTACCAATCTCCAGACAGCTCATATTCAAGGAGTCTTACAGGAAGGTCTATCAGTGTTTTCCCCCCGCAAGTCCTGAGGGTTATCACGGTGCATTAGAAAATGGTCAGGGTCAGAAAACCTGGAGGCTCCATGGGAAGAAGATGGAGAACCGTCCTTGTAAAGAGAAGAAGGTGTATGCCATGAGATTATGCGTAGGAATACTGTAAACTTAAGACAAAGCTTTGGCCGTGCCAAAGTCAGTCAGAGCTGAAAAGAAACTTCATGGAAAGCTCAAGTCAATATCAGCAAAGGACAAGAAGCCAAACCAGTCCCAATGATGTGTTGGCAATGTTGGAAAGTGGGAAGTACAGCAGCCGGTATAGTAACCCATCCAAATGTCCTGAGATATGTCTGGCTCAAAAAGCTCTGGGTTGGAGGATGCAGAGAGGTGGAGAGGGATGGAGAAGCTGGTGAGTTTTCCCTGGTCTGTGTCCTGCTCTTGGTAACTGGGTCTTGCAGAATCCATCTTTGTCTGTTCCCTGGAGAAGCTCAGAGGATCCTGAACATTACAATTCACTCAGGCCAGTCTCAGGTACAAGGTTCTCACTTGGATCTCCTCTCCAGGCTTTGAATATATGATCTCTGCTGACAGTGCAACTTCAAAGAGAGAGCAGAATTAGGCCATTCGGCCCATCAAATCTGCCCTGCCTGTCAATCATGGCTGATACATTTCTCAACCACATTCTCCTACCTTTTCCCCATAACCTTTGATCCCATTATTAATCAAGAACCTATCTATCTCCGTCAATGACCCAATGCAATGAATTCCACAGATTCCCCGCCCTCTGGCTGAAGGAGTTCCTCCTCATCACAATTCGAAAGTGTTGTCCTGTCACTCTGAGGCTGTGCCCACGGATTCCAGTCAGTCCCACTAATGGAAACATCCTCTCCTTGTCCACTTTATCCAGGTCTCTCAGTATCCTGAAACTTTTAATAAGATCCCCCCAGATCTTTTGAAATTCCACCAAGTACAGACCCAGAGTCCTCAACCGTTCCTCATACGACAAGCTCTTCATTCCAGGGATCATTCTTGTGAACCTCCTCTGAACCCTGTCCAAGGCCAGCACATCCTTCCTTAGATACAGGGCCCAAAATATTGATCCTGAGATATGATTAATACTGAGATAACATTAATATTGACCCTGGGACCCAGTGAACACTGCTCTGGGATCTGGAGAGCACTGACTCTGGGATTTAGTTAGCACTGTTTCTGGGATCCGGTGAACGCTGAGCCTGGTGTACAGGCGATGCTGTGACTGTAGACAAACATGACTTTTCTCTGTAATTTCAAACAGAAAACCCTTTGCGTTTTCTCAGTGTTTTCAGTGAGGACTTGGAGAAAGAGAGATTGGAGTGTGAGCGCGGTTGGTTTGAGAATGTTGTAAATGAGATCAGGGAGCTGGACTATCTCCCTGGAGAATCTATCTGTCCTTCAATTCTCCTTGACTGAAGCTGATAGTCCGCACTGCAGCAGCTGTGTGTGTGAGACACTGCTCACACAGTGTGCTCCCTCGCCGTGCCTCTACGACAGACAGACATTCATTCTGTGTTCAGACACACAATTAAATTTCCCACTTTCCCCTGGCACTGCACTATAAATAGCTCAGCAACCAGACAGCAGTCCTGGGCTTAGGGAACATGACAACCACTTTTCCAGCACCATTATCTCTTAGCCCTCCCAACTAACCTCCCATATGGATATTCTTCTCTCTCTCTCTCTGTTTCCTAATCCCACATGCTATCTGAGTCCTTCATCAGCCTAATGCTGCCTCCCACTCAAACCTTTATACAATTATTGAGACTGAGATGGGATCAAGAGCGACCCTATCCTGGTGTCTAAATCCTGCAGTGCAGGCTCAGGGGGTATGGTTGGATATATATACCCCTCACATCCTGCTGTGTTGTGGTGTGGTTGAAGGGGGAGCAAGCAGTGTGGGTAGGGAACACACTTTGGTACAGTGGTTAGCAGTGCTGCCTCACAGTGCCAGGGACCTGGGTTTGATTCCCAGCTTGGGTTACTATCTGTGTGGAGTCTGCACATTCTCCCTGTATCTGCATAGGTTTCCTCCCATAAACCAAACATGTTGCGGGTTAGGTGGATTGGTCATGTTAAATTGCCTCTTAGTGTCAGGGGGACGAGCTCGGGTGAATGCACGAGGTTATGGAGCCTGGGTGGGATTGTTGTCAGTGTAGACTCCACGGGCTGAACGGCCTCCTTCTGCACTGTAGGGATTTTATGATGAGTGACCTGTTCCAGAAATAAATCGACCAAGTAAAGTTTTAAAGTTCCATTGATTTGTCACAAGTAAGGCTTACGTTAACAGTGCAATGAAGTTACTGTGAAATTCCCTCTAGTCGTCACAGTCCTGCGCCTGTTTGGGTCAATGCACCTAAACAGCATGTATTTCAGACTGTGGGAGGAAACCAGAGCACCAAAGGAAACCCACGCAGACATGGGGAGAACATGCAGACTCCACACAGACAGTAACCCAAGCTGGGAATCAAACCCGGGTCCCTGGTGCTGTGAGGCAGCGGTGCTAACCCACTATGTCATCACACCACTCCACACAGACAATGAGAAGAGATGAAAGTCTCCCTTAGAGCACCACTAACTGGGGGAAGAGAAACAGCAATCAGTGCTAAAGATGTTTGTTAAAACTATGCCTTGGATCCCTGGATCTTACTCTAGGGAAACATGTTGTGATGTTCCATTATGTTAACGATGGGGTTTAACAGGCCTAACTTGTTGTTGTGTCACTCAGGCAGAGCAGTTAGAACGATGCAAAGATGCGTGGGTCCAGCCAAAAGGCTTCCTCGTTTTTCAGGAGGGCTGTCTGTGTGCCCTCCCTGATGCTGACAAGGGATAACAATGCTGGACAAATCCCTGCAATGTTTTTTCCAGTGGGGAAAAGTCCAGAAAGGGTTGACAGAGATCATCCATCATCCCAGGGGTTGCAGCACTCCAAGGCCTGCTCTCATTATTCAGCCTCACTCACGGCAGGGAGAACTTTGCCCGGGGACAATCGGCAAAATCCGAGCTGTGGTGATGGACCACACTGCCACTCATTCCAGCGGGAACAATGGGCATTCCCTGGATGTTGGCCTTCCAGCTTTCCCGATTGATGCCGCAAAAACAAACTCACCAACTCACTAGCTGTTTCTCTCATCATTCAGTCTCTAACTCGCTGCCTTCCTCAATAATAAGGGGCCCCCACTGATGTCCAAGATGAGGAGGCGTTTCTTCTTCCGAGTGTCATTAGTCTGTAGAATTCCTTCCTGAGTAGGTGGTGGAGGATGTGGGCCATTGAGTATTTCCAAGGCTGAGTATAGAGAGATTTCATTCATTCAATAAAGAAGTTTCTGATTATAAAATCTTGCATTGTCAGAGTGTTAGTGTACGTGTGTGTGTGTGTTCGCAGCCAAGTAAACATAGTCTGTGCCAAGACTTCAAAGTCAGCCTGGCCCTGTTGACTGGTGCCCAGAACTGGGTGAGCCACATTGTCTGAGAAACTCAGTCTGGAGACTTTCAGGCAACCAGGACGAGAATACGAGAGCGGGGATGTACTGTTGAGGTTTCACAAGCCTCTGGGTCAGAGCATATTTGGAGCAATTTTGGGCCATGTGTCTGAGGAAGGATGTGCTGGCTTTGGAAAAGATCCAGAGGAGGTTCACAAAAATGATCCCTGGAATGATGAGTTTGATGTATGAGGAGAGTGTGTGTCTGTACTCGCTGGAGTTGAGAAGTATGATCGGGGATCTCATTGAAACTCCCAGAATACTGAAAGGTCTGGATAGAGTGGACACAGAGAACGCGTTTCTATGAGTGAGAGAGACTAAGATCCGAGGACACAGCCTCAGCCTAAAGAGATGACTCTTTCAAACTGAGATGAGGAATTTCTTCAGCCAGAGAGTAGTGAATCTGTGGAACTCATTGCTGCAGTGGAATGTGGAGGCCGGGTCACTGAGTGTCTTGAAGACAGAGATAGATAGGTTCTTGATTGGTAAGGGGGTCAAATGTTACAGGGACAAGGTGGGAGAATGAGGATGAGAACCATATCAGCCATGATTGAATGGTGGATCAGACTTGATGGGCTGAATGGCCTAATTCTGCTCCTTTTATCTTATGAGTAAGAAATGTTGCTTTGTCCAGTCTCTCAGGAATTGAGGAACCAATGAAAGCCCATGCATCTCCTCAAGGCTTCCCCCAACATCCCCCCCCCCCCCCAACCATTCAATTTGATCATGGCCTTACTCACTAACTGCCCCATCAAACATACAGTGGGATAAGATGGACAGAAACCAGGCAGTAATGCCTTTAGTGGCTGGCAGGGATGAACCCCAGAACAGGAGGAGGCCATTTGGCACCACCTCTGCAACGTGAGTGGATGCGATGGGAGCGGTTGAGGAACCACCCAAGTAATTCCCAGTGAACTATGTTGGGAGAGTTCAGGGATGGGATGGGCCGAATGACCTCCTGCTGCTTTATTGAACCTGCCCTGCCTGACAATAACAAATGGAATGAAGCATCGAACATTGGAAAGAGAACTGTCTCAGGAGAGTTTGCTTCCAGCAGCCTTCGACTGAAAGCAGGAATAGGAATAATACAATGACTATTTCCATTAAACACCAGCAGCAAACAAAGAGATTGATATCAAAGTGAGGAGTACAGCAATGTGATACACCCGCATTCAACATTCAGCCAATCCACTGATAACATCCACAGATACTAAGGACAAATCTCCCTCTGCCAATCAGATTCCAAATCTTGGAGCAAGCACTCCAGGATGAGTTTAACTCATTGGTTGTGATGCCTATAGAATCCTAGCTCTGTCCCTGTCTCTGTCTCTGTCTGTCTGTTTGTGTGTGTCTTTCTCTCTCTGCCTTTCTCTCTTTCTCCCTCTCTCTTTCTCTCTCCTCTTTTTTTCTCTCTCCTTTTTCTCTCTCTCTCTCTTGTTCTCACTCTTTCTCTCTCTCTCACTCTTTTTTTCTCTCTCTCTCTCTCACTCTTTTTTTTTTCTCTCTCTCACTCTGTTTCTCTCTCTCTCTTTCTCTCTCTGTAGATGTTGCCTGACCTGTTGTGATTTTTTAGTATTTTCTGTATCACCCATGCAGACTGGACTCTTGGGGAATAATTTCCAGTGAACAGTTGTAGGAAGACACCAGGCTGTAATTCTGATTGGGGAATATATTTGTGAGCTGAAGGTTTGTGAGTTTGCCCAGAAGAATAAAGTCTGTCTGTTATTGTTCCCTGATTCAATCATTTTTCATCAGTTTTGGTTGAGTGAGCAGCACATATTAAATGTTAAAGGTTTCTGTCGAGTGAATCATCCAGTACCCAGCAGGACTTTGGCACGCAATGTGCCAAAATTCAGCACTCCAACCATCACAGGGAGAGTTCAGGGATTCAGATAATACTGAGAGGTTCTCCCAAAAGTATCACCTTTTCCAAAAACATACAGGGTGCAGCCTGGTCCAGAACCAAGAGGATTGGATTGAAGTGGTTAAGATCACGGAAGAATTGTTCCGAGAGAGTGCATGGCAGCACAGTGGTTAGCACTGCTGCCTCACAACGCCAGCGACCTAGATTCGATTCCTGGCCTGGGTCACTGTCTGTGCAAAGTCTGCACATTCTCCCCATGTCTGCATGGTTTTCCTCTGGATTCTCTAGTTTCCTCCTCAGTCCAAAAGATAGTCAAGTTTTTTCCCAGGGTGGAAGAGTCAATTATGAGGGGGAACGGTATAGGTTTAAAGTGCGAGGGGCAAGGATTAAAGGAGATGGACAAAGCAATTTCTTTTTGCAGAGGGCGGTGGGTGTCTGGAACTCCGTGCCGGGAGAGGTAGTGGAAGTAGGTACAATACTGAGTTTTAAGGGGTGTCTTGACAGATACCTGAATAGGATGGGAATAGAGGGATATGGTCCCCAGAAGGATAGAGAGTTTTAGTTCAGTCAGGGAACATGGTCGGTGCAGGCTTGGAGGGCCGAAGGGCCTGTTCCTGTGCTGTAATTTTTCTTGCTGTTTGTGGTACGTGCAGGTTAGGTGAATTAGCCGTACTGAATTCGCCCTCAGTGTACCCAAACAGATGCCAGAGTTGGGCCACTCGGGAGATTTTCACAGTGGCTTTGTTGCAGCGATAATGTCAGTCAACTTGCGACACTGTTAAATAAAGCTCAAACCTAAAAGGAAGAGACATCGAAGGATCACTAACAAGAAGCAACAGATTTGAAGTAAATGCAACAGGCACCTGATGCGTCCCTTGGGGAGATGCATTGACTGAAATGTTTTGGATTTGGGATGTGCTCCCTGACAGGACGGTGAATACATATTTAATCGTACCTTTCTGTAGCAACATGGCTCCTTTAAGGAATGGGGGGAGTGTTGAGCCTTCACAAACCATGTGACTGGGCCAGAGCCAATGAAACATGAGCATGCTAACCTGTGAACCAATTGGAAGGGAGGGTGAGCAGTCCTGAGGGGGGCAGGCCTCCAGTTGGGGTCAGGGTGTTGTTAGTTGACCTGTACTAGTTGTGTGTCCAAGTGTTTATGTGTATACTCTGGCTGACCAGTAACCAATCGAACTGTCTGCCACATTGAGTTCTAATGTTTTCCACAGGGAATCAGGTAAGGAGCGGGAAGAGAAAAAATAATAATTTCAGGAATATTGGGAGTTTGGGATTTGGAATGGATTCCCTCCCCGAAGATGGTGCTGGATATGGATTCCCAGTTGGCATTTGGATGGGGAGTGGAGAATTTTGATGGAGCAAGCTCAAGTTTTTCCTATACTGAATGGCCTCCTTGGTAGTCATGATGTAGAGATGCCGGCGTTGGACTGGGGTAAACACAGTAAGAAGTCTCACAATAACAGGTCGAACATTTTGTCACCACCATAATTTGTCTGGGCTTGTGAAATCTCACTAACTGTCCTGTCTGGAGACAATACACATCTCTTTAACCGATGCTAATGCTATCTACGCTCACATTGTCTGCATCTTTAATACTTGAATAGCAGATTAGCTGCAAAGACTTGCATTCTAAACTG
The DNA here is from genome assembly GCA_024679065.1 of Sphyrna mokarran. Taxonomy (NCBI): domain Eukaryota; kingdom Metazoa; phylum Chordata; class Chondrichthyes; order Carcharhiniformes; family Carcharhinidae; genus Sphyrna; species Sphyrna mokarran. The sequence continues at coordinate 11,851,249 of JAGIQG010000031.1, forward strand.
TATTTTGTAACCTGTGTGTGCCTTCTCCGATCAGAACTTTCTGCACACCTGACAAAGGAACACCGTTTCCGAAAACTTTTGTGGGATTACTATCGAATAAACGAGTTAGACTTAAAGCTGGTGTTGTGAGACTGCTTACTGGGCCTCTTTCCATTCAGCCCCGTTGTGTAATACTGTGCTCAGAACTTTTGCCTTCCTGTCTCACCTATCACAAGGACAACCTCATTCAGTGTCCAGACAATGATGTACTTTGGAAGAGTGCTCACTGTGGAAGTGTGTTCACTGCCAAATGTAAGAATCTTAAAAAATCTGATCCCCTGTGCTGTGCCGTCACCCCAGAGTGAATACCAGAAACCCACATGGCTGGATTTGGTGTTACAACAGGGAACCATGCCTCCCATATCTATGGACTCCGCCTACACTTCTGCTGTCTTAGGAAAAGCACCACCATAATCAAGGACCTCACAGACATTCTCTCTTCCACTTTGTTCCTTTGGGAAAAAGATACAAAAGTCTGAGGTCATGTACTAACCTCAAGAACAACTTCTTCCCTGCTGCCATCAGACTTTTGAATGGACCTATCTTGCATGAAGTTGATCTTTCTCTGCAGGTCTGACTGTAACACAACATTCTGCACTCTCTCCTTTCCTTCTCTATGAAGGGGATGCTTTATGTGTTTAGTGTGCAAGAAACAGTACTTTTCACCATATGTTTATACATGTGACAGTAATAAATCAAATCAAATCACACGTTGCTCCAGATAGGTACAAGGCCACAATTGAATTGCAATTAGTTCAGATCACATGATTGTCTGACTAACTGTATGATTTGCAGTGCTGAGTCACAGCAGCAGGGACCCAGGTTCGATTCCCAGCTTGAGTCATTGTCTGTGTGGAGTTTGCACATTCTCCATGTCGGCCTGGGTTTCCTCTGGGTGCTCTAGTTTCCTCCCACACTCCAAACACGTGTGGATTAGATTGATTGATTGGCTGTGATAAACTGACCCTAGTGCCAGGGAGATTAGCAGGGTAAATATGAGGGGTTACGGGGATTGGGCCTGGGTGGGATTGTGGTCGGTGCAGACTTGATGGGCTGAATGGCCTCCTTCTGCACTGTAGGATTCTATTGTTTGCAGCATTTGTTGGTTTCATTATTATGAATCCTGAGTTTGGTTTATGACCCATTCACTTTAAGAATGATGCCTTTCCCCCTGTGTCTGGTTGGGTCATGTTTCACTGTTCTGTTCTCCCTCAGGATTGCCAAGTTTTCTCAGCGTCTGAACCCTCACAGGGCCAGCCTCTCACAGCTAGCTCGTGCTGAGGACAAGAAGTTACCCAAACCCTCACCGTCCATCCCCTACATACTCATCGCACCATCCCACACAGATTTCATTTAATCCTTACAGTGCAGAGGAGACCATTCAGCCTGTCGAGTCTGCACTGACCACGATATTCGGGGAGAACATGCAAACCTCAAACAGACAGTAACCCAAGTTGGGAATTCCTGGTGCTGTGAGGTAGCAATGCTAACCCACTGGAAATATATCAGCTGTTCCTTTGCTGTCTCTGGGTTAAAATACTGGAACTCCCTCCTTAACCACACCAGATTCACATGCAACAAGTTTATTTGGTATCACAAGACTCAAGAACAGCTTTTTCCCTGCTACTGTCAGACTTTTGAATGGAGTTATGTTGCACCAAGTTGCTCTTTCTCTAGACCCTAGCAATGACTATAACATTACATTCTGCACTCTCTCCTTTCCTTCTCTATGAACAGTATGCTTTGTCTGTAATAAAGTGCAAGAAACAATACTTTTCCCTGTGTACTAAGACATGTGACAATAATAAATCAAATCAAATCCAAAGCTTTTGGAGCACTGCTCCTTCCTCAGGTGAATGGATGAAGGAGCAGTGCTCCAAAAGCTTGTGATTCCAAATAAACCTATTGGACTTTAACCTAGTGTTGTGGGACTTCTTACTGTGCTTACCCAAGTCCAACACCAGCATCTCCACATCACCAGAATGATAGGGACTGGGATAGCTTGATCTTGGGTTCGGATATAGCTCAGCACAATATTGAGGGCCAAAGGCCTGTATAGTTCTATGTTCTATCACCTTTCCCCAACTGCAATGTGGCAGGTTCAAGAAGGCAGCTCACCGCCACCTTCTCAAGGGGCAATTAGGGATGGGCGATAAATGCTGGCCTTAGCCAGTGACGGATAGCATGAAGCACATAAAAGAAAACAAAGCCCGCCAGCGCATGGTGTGACTTGTAAATCGAAGGCTTCCGTTTATTTTTAGCTGCACGGTATCACGCTCTGTTGAACTGTCCTTACACCAGTGTACTTGCTGTCTGTCCCAATGCTCACTATCTCGCTGTTTTATTGGTTACAAACGGTGCACAATCAATTCTCCATTGTTAGCCTTGCCTGCACTGCAGTGTGAGGGAAGGTCACAAAGCTTCCTGTCCTCATTACAAATACACTGTATATTTCAGATTATCTTTCAGGAGGGGGGCAGGAATCATTATGGCTTCATAAAGCAACACAATTATACTGTGTATATCCTGCCAGAGTTTAGTACTCAGCGGGGAGCCTGACAACTAAACATCTGACTTTCTTACATCCCACGTCCATACTTATTGCTGTGTGTGTGTGTCTCACGCTCCAATCTATTTCCTCTCCCTCTCTCTCAGATTTATTTTCCTTGTGTTTTCCATTTACTTTCTCTCTCTCTCTCTATCTCCTTTTCTCTCTGACGCTGTCTCTCTCTTACAGCTTCTGTGTCTCTTTCTCCCTTTGGTCATTCCTGCAAGTTTTGAGTTGAGGGGACTTGGAGGTTTGCAGCTCTGAACTTGGCGGGGGTGTACTGAGTGTGACCAGCTCCCCGTATTTGCAACAAATAGCCTGGGAGATGTTCCCCCATGTGCCTGTGACTGTCTGCAGCACTGGGCTTTCAATAATTCTCTTCTTTCAGAAACAAAACAGTATAGCAATAAAGATACAAGATCAATTCCTTTTTCAATTGTCAGTCCTGCATCAGAGAGCTCTCTCTCTCTCTCTCTCTGTCTTTCTTCTATTTTGTTATCACCTTTCTCCACTCTTCCTCACAATGGTGGCACAGTGGTTAGCACTGTTGCCCCTCAGTGCCAAGTTCGATTCCTGCCTCGGGTCACTGTGTGGAGTCTGCATGTTCTTCCCATATCTGCATGGATTTCCTCCAGGTGCTCCAGCTTCCTCCCAAATCTGAAAGACGTGCTGGTTAGGTACATTGTCCATGCTAAATTCTCTCTCAGGTGCAGGAATGTGGCGACGAGGGGGATTTTCACAGGAACTTCATTGCAGTGTTAGTGTAAGCCTTATTTGTGACACTAATAAATAATTGATAAACTTTGAAAATTTTAAAGATAGTTATCTTACGATGAGCGGGAATACGCACACAGAGAAAACTCCTCCAGACCTGACCGACTTAACAACTGCCTCAGTAGCAAACAAAGGCCAACTCAAAATAACGTCAGAGAAATGCAGGATAAATTCAGCAGGTCTGGCAGCCTCTTCAGAGAGAGAAACAGAGTTAACGTTTCAAATCTGTGTGTTTCTCCTTGAGTTATAAGGAGAGGCTGGATAGAGTGGGACTTTTTTTCCCTGGAGCATAGGAGGCTGAGGGATAATCTTATAGAGGTCTATAAAATAACGAGGGGTACAGATCAGGTAGATAGTCAATATCTTTTCTCAAAGGTAGGGAAGTCTAAAACTATAGGTTCGGAGTGAGAGGGGAGAGATACAAAAAGAGTTCAGAGGGGCAATTCTTTCACACAGAGGGTGGGGAGTGTCTGGAGCAAGCTGCCAGATGTAGTAGTAGAGGTGAGTACAATTTTGTCTTTTAAAAAGCATTTAGATAGTTACATGGGTATGACGGATATAGAGGGATATGGGCCAAATGCAGGCAATTGTGACCAGCTTTGGGGCTTAAAAGAAAGGCAGGTTGGATGGAAGGGCCTGTTTCCGTGCTGTAAACCTCTATGACTCCTGCAGTACCCAAATCAGCACAGTGATTGCATAATAAATGATAACTCACATCTCCAATCAACAAGTCTGTTGCTGTGGGGGGTTTGGTTGTACCAAAGGAATTGCAGTGGAAGATTCTGAAGATTTTCCATTCATTCCCCGGGAGAAGTGTGGATCCTGCAGACTGGGAATATTGTGGAATCGGGAAAATGGGGGAGGATTTCCTATTTGGAGCTCTCCATTCCTGGCTCAGGGAGGCTGTGACATTGCCCGGGGCTGAAGAGACCAGGCAATGATTGATGAGCAGAAATATGTGCCACAGGCTGAGGATAGCCTTGTACATTTCCATTCCAGGAAGGAGAAATCAATGTGTCCAGTAATCAGAGCGCCTGTGTAATCATAAAACCCAGGAGCACATTTTGTCCTGTCTCTGAGCGGCGAGACCTCAACTGCAGGTCAAAACTACTGAAATATGCAAGATAAAAACTGAGAATAGAGTGTTTGCAATACAGGAGGAGGCCATTTGGCCCATCCTGTCTGTGCCAGTTCTGTACAAGAGCTATTCATCTCGTCCCACTCACCCTGTTCCCACAGCCCTGCTTCAGGTTGTGATCTTAAGATAGATCAGCTGTGCCACCACTGTACTCTGCTTCCAAAACCACTCACTGTGTAAAGACAATCTTCCTCATAGGATGGCATTTGGTTAAAACTGCTGTCTCACTGTGCCAGGGACCCAGGTTCAATTCCTGGCTTGGGTCACTGTCTGTGTGGTGTTTGCACATCTCCCTGTGTCCGCATGGGTTGCCTCCGAGTGCTCTGGTTTCCTCCCACGCCCCAAAGATATATGGGTTAGGTGCATTGGCCATGCTAAGTTGCCCCTCAGTGTCCCAGGATGCAGAGTTTGGAGCGATTAGTGGGGTAAATATGTGGGGTTATGGGGATAAGATTTAGTTGGGATTGTTATTGGTGAGGACTTGTTGGGTCAAATGGCCTCTTTCTTTGTCACAAGTAGGCTTACATTAACACTGTAGTGAAGTTAGTCTGAAAATCCCACACTTGATACAGTCCGGCGCTTGCTCAGGTACACTGAAGGAGAATTTAGCGCGGCCAATGCACCTAATGTGCACCTCTTTGGACTGTAGGAGGAAAACCCACACAGACATGGGGATAATGTGTAACCTCTACACATGGTGACTCAAGCCAGGAACTGAACCTGTGTTCCTGGCGCTGTGAGGCAGCAGTGCTAATCACTGTGCCAACGTGTTACATAGGTTTCTCTGATCACATGTTGCTCAATCACTTTCATTCATTTCTTCTAGATCTTTCCGCCAATAGCAACTGTTTCTCTCTATCTGCTCCACCCGGACCTTTCGTCATTTATCGAATCTCCTCTTGACCCTCTCCCTGCCAAGATGACTGGCCCCTCCTCCTCCAATCAAACCACACACAGTGAGGTGACGCACCCTTGGAACTATTTCTCCTGAATCCAGTTGAAGGCCTTCATTATATATCCTTCCTCTTCCGGTGTGACACCCAGCATTGGACACAGTACTCCAGCCGAGCCTGAACCAGTGTGTTTCCAAGGTTCAACACCAATTGCTCAGCTTTCCAACATCCCAGCCAATGATAAAGATCCAGGAATGAAACAGGCCTGTGCTCCCCATCCCAGAATGCAGCGCTCTCCAAAGTGACTACCTAGGAATATGTCCCTCGACTTCCCCCATCCTTCCCTCCCTCCTCCTGCCACCCAGTGTTGGGTGAGGCCTTGGGTAGATGAAGGTATTTGGATGTCTGAAGGGATTTGTGGTAAGTTCAGGACACACCAAACCGAGTGCGGTTTATTTCAATGCTAGCAGACGTTATTCAAATATGAGGGATACCACTTGCAATGGTACCGAATTTTCTCCCTGCTGATGGCACTGCTTCAGGATTGCCCCGCAGATTCATGTCCGCGACACTTGTCATTCACTTGGAAGCCAATTGTTCGAAGAACGATGGAAATGCAGGAGCTCTGGAAACAGGTGGTGGGAGTGGGGGTGGGGGTGGGGGTGAGGGTGAGGGTTGGGGGTGAGGGTGGGGGGGTGGAGTGGTTAGAAATGGGAACCAACATTTCCTGGAGGCACCAAACGGAGAATTGTGGGACAGGATAATGCAAGTGAGTCGAAGAGGTTTTTACAGCACGGAAACAGACCCTTCAGTCCAACTTGTCCACGCCACCCAGTTTTTAACCACTAAGCAAGTCCCAATTGTCCACATTTGGCCCATATCCCTCTACACTCATTTTACCCATGTAACTATCTAAATGCTTTTCAAAAAACTAAATTGTACCTGCTTCTACTACTACCCCTGGCATCTTGTTCCAGACACTCACCACTCTGCTGTGAAAAAATTTCCCCTTTTGTATCTCTCCCCTCTGACCTTAAACCAATGCCCTCTAGTTTTAGACTCCCCTACCTCTGGGAGAAGATATTGACTTTCTAGTTGATCTGTGCCCCTCATTATTTTATGGATCTCTGTAAGATCACCCCTCAGCCTCCTACGCTCCAGGGAAAAAAAGTCCTGTTCTATCCAGCATCTGCTTAAACGAAGAATAGATGCAAGTTTGTCGAGGTGATTGATTTTATATTTGCTCTCGAACAACAGGTAGCAAAGACAGCTTTCTAAAACTGCTGGGGTCCTTTTCAGCATGTGTGTCAGAGCCTGATGACATCACTGGAAGCCATCTTGGTTTTTGATTGGGGCAATGGAACGATGAGACCATTTGGGGCCAGATTGGATTTTTTTGGAGGAAGGAAGCTCTGGTTTCACTGATGCTGTCGAGTTTTGAGGTGGTCCCCACAATTCAGTGACTAATGCCTGGCATTAATAAGGCTGCGAGGAGATCTGACAGAGCCTTTCACTATCAGGCAACTGGTCACAGCATTCAGGGAGAAACTCTTCCCACATCTGTACAGAGCGAGAATCAGAGGGCACGGACTTAAAATAATTGGTCAAATAAGCGAAAACAACTCAAAGGGTATCTCTTTTAAACTCAACTGGGGGTTGGATTCAAGAAGGCACTGCCTGAGAGTGTGGTAGAGGCAGGTTCAATTTAAGATATATGAAAAGGAAGAATGTGTCGGGTCAGGGGGAGAAGGCAGGAGAATGGCACCCAGGGACTTGCTCATTTGGAGGGCCAGTACAACACAATGGACTGAATGGCCTCTTTTGGCACAGGTAGAGTACTGTGATGTTTGGATAGATGACCAAAAGTGACTCAAAATTTAGTTTTGAAATAGTCATGTATTGCAGAAAAGGCCCTTCAGCCCATCGAGTCTGCACCTGTGCCCAGGAAAGAGTGAGGGGGAAGGGACAGAATTCCAGAGTTTGGGTTCCAGGCACCATTGGCAGTGTGTCTAATACCGGAAAGCAACAAGAGATTAGAATTAAAGAGTGTGAAATCTTGGAGGAGGCAGGGAGGAGAAGAAGAATGTGATTATTTTTTAACCTGGAGTTGTGCTAGGCTGGAGTCCAGTATGGGTCAGTCAGCACTGAGGGAGTGGCTGAGCGGACTATAGAATCATAAAATCTCTACAGTGCAGAAGGAGGCTATTCAGCCCATCAAGTCTGCACCAACCACAATCCATTCAGGCCCCATCCCCATAACCACGTGCATTTACCCTAACTCGTCCCTCTGACATTAAGGGGCAATTATAACATATCCAATCCACTAACCCACACATCGTTGGAGGAAACCAAAGCATCCGAAGGAAACCCATACAGACACAGAGAGAATGTGCAAACTCCACACAGAGTGTGACCCAAGCCAGGAATTGAACCTGAGTCCCTGGCGCTGTGAGGCAGCAGTGCAAAACACTGTGCCACCCATGTGAGGTTGAGCCAAAGGTGGAGAGTCAAGGCCAGCTGAGGGAGCGCGCAGGGAGAGGCGCCGAGGGAGAGGCGCCAAGGGAGAGGCACCGAGGGAGCGCGCAGGGAGAGGTGCTGGATTCCCTCGCCCAATCCGCAGTGCAACCCTTAACTAACAGTATAACCGGGCCCCGCCATGGTCAGTGATTGGTCATTCCAACTGTGATTGGATTTCAGTGGTGTTCCTCTGGACTGCTTCTCCATAGAGTCCCAACAGTGCAGACAGAGGCCATTCAGCCCATTGAGTCTGCACTGACTCCCTGAAAGCGCATTCCACTCAGTCCCACCCTCCACCCTATCCCTTACATTTCCCATGGCTAATCCCCCGAACTTACACATTCTGGGAAACCAAATGGAAATTTAGCTTGGCCGATCGACCGAACCAGGTTAAACAGTGGTTGGGCTTTGAGACTGAACAGGGAGTGAGAGATGTGATGTCTTGACGTTCAGCTGTGAGGTGACACAATCACTCTGTTTAAGATTAATCGTTATTCTTTGATTTAAAAAGCTTTCGCTTCTTATTAAATTCCAAATTTGGTTACGGAAGGCACTATTAGCACAGTGTATACTCTGGAGCCCTGTCAGAAACAAAGAGCAAGTCCTCTCAATACGCATTGCTGCATTAAAAAGCCTGTCTGATAGATCAGTGTGTCCTTCTGAAATTTAAAGTAATCATCTTCCAGTTCAAGATGATGTCATTCTAATCATCTGGCTTCTATTTAATAATCTGTACATGTCTGTTCTTAAAAGCAGGAAGATGGGACTTTAGCTGTGATCTAATTGAATGGAGGGGGAGAATATTCTCGATGGGCTGAATAATCTGCCCCAGTCCTTGTGGAAGTGGACTGCACCTTTCATTGTTATTGTGTCAACAGGACAGAGATTGGTCTGACTGCTCTGATCCTCTGATACAGTTCTGGGTGAAATATAGACAGTAGGGATTGCTCAGTTCTTTGGTGTTTTGTCCTGTAGCTAAATTTATGCAGGGCTTTGGGTGAGGCCAAACCTGGCATATTGAGTGCAGTTTTGGTGTCCTTATCTGAGGAAGGATGTCCTTGCTATAGACGGAGCACAGGGAAGGTTTACCAGGCTGATTTCTGGGATGGCAGGTCTGTCATAGGAGGACAGACTGAGTCAGTTAGGATTATATTCATTGGAATTGATGAAGGAGCAGCACTCTGAAAGCTTGTGATTCCAAATAAGTCTGTTGGATTTTAACCTGGTGCTGTGAGACTTCCTACTGAGCCAGTCCTCATCCAACGCCGTATCTCCACATTGAGTTTAGAAGAGTGGAAGGGGATCTCACAGAAACTTATAAAATTCTAACAGAGTTAGACCAGTAGATTCAGTAAGAGTGTTCCCAATGGTGGGGGAGTACAGGACAAGGGGTCATAGTTTGAAGATAAGGAGTAAACCTTTTGAAACTGAGATGGGGAGAAAATTCTTCAACCAGAGGGTGGGGAATGTGTGGAATTCACTCCCACAGAAAGTAGTTGAGGCCAAAACGTGGTGTGATTTCAAGAAGGAGTTAGACATGGCTCTTGGGGTTAAAGGGCTCAAGGGATATGGGTGGAAGATGGATTGATGATTAGCCATGATCATAATAAATGGCTGAACAGGCTCGAATGGCCTACTGCTGCTTTTAGTTTCCATCTTTCTGTACCCAGAAGGTTTTCCTCTGCCCATGACTAACCCTGCTCTGAGGGAAGCAGGCTACTTCAAAACATAATATTCCTGATGGGCTGCCATATCTGTCTGGTGTTCAAACTGATCCACAGAGGCCTGAGCACATGACTGCTGATGTCATTATTACATCACTACCTCATTACCATAACTCCTGACCCAGTTTGCTGTGGTAAATGTTCCTGTTTGGGAAGGTGGTTCTCTCTGAGAGGCTATGAAGTGATCTCTGCGGTGTCTAGGACACAGCAATATTTCCACAGGCCAACTGCCTTGAGTTCTCCATTCTCCCATCCAAAGCAGCAATTCTCCCTCCTCACCAGTTAGCATCCAACAATGTGTGGTCAAAATTTTACTCTTGGTGTTGTTTTAAAAATGGATAATTTGCTGAAAACAAAAACAGATGGCTGCCATGAGTCACATGACCACAGGGTTGGCCCTTTTCTTCTGGAAGTTCCCAATGGGGAGGGTTACAAATCAAAGAGAATACTTCATTCAGCCCATGGAATTTCATCCCTAATGAAAGCAGAAGAAATGCAAACAAATTGGGTTTCCCCAACAAAACAATCACACCAGAATGAGCTCAAAACACATTACCCTCGGAAGGATGCAACACCACCTCTTTTTCTTTCTCTCTCCAATGGAATTCTTGCCAGAACCACAGGAACTATTTGGAAAGTTGCAACTCAGCCTTATTGCAACATGTGGCGTAACCCAAATTTCTGACCTTTTTGTACTTTTTGTGGACAGTTGCAACACAGCATCTTTAACCTCATGAGCAGTCTGCTGGTTCACATCAATCGGTCAACCAGCAGCAAGCAGCCACCTGAGCAGAACAACAGCCTACTCTTCAAAACTCTCTGTGCTGGAAAATGTCTTACCCTCGCCCAGAGAGCTGATCTGGTCTTTGTGCGTACTACTGCACCCTGCAGTCCCAGCACCAACAGTGAGGCAATCTCTACAACTCTGCTCTTCAGCCAGCTGAATCCACATGCCCGTGTGAAAGAATTCCTCATTGGGCCCTGACCCTGAACATGCGGTGAGTTAATGTTCACTTCTATGGTTCTTGTACTGTTACTGTCCGTAACGTGGAGATGCCGGCGTTGGACTGACATAGGCACAGTAAGAAGTCTCTCAACACCAGGTTAAAGTCCAACAGATGTATTTGGAATCACGAGGTCTTGGAGCGCTGCTTCTTCATAGGTGAGTCACTCAAATCTGTAATTATCTTGCAATTGTGTCTCTGTCTATATATACTGTGTTTGTGAAACCAACTTCTCCAGTAGTACACATCTGAGGAATTCAGAGCACTTCACTTCACCCACATGCTGGTATTGTCTGGATCATTTGTCTCTCTACTGTGGTTAGACAGGGAAAAATTATCTGATATTCCCACATGAACTCTGTTGGAGGGTATATCTGCATGTAAGGTCTGAGTTACAAGGAGAGGTTAGGCAAATTGGGGCTGTTTTCCTTAGAAAGACGTAGATTTAGAGGAGATCTAATAGAGGTGTACAAGATTATGAGGGGTATAGATAGAGTAAACAGGGTTAAGCTTTTTCCTGGGATCGACTCGAATAGCACGAGGGGTCACGGGCTTAAGGTGAGGGGGGTAAGGTATAATTTGGATGCTAAAGGGAGTTTTTTCACACAGAGGATGGTGCGGGTATGGAATGTGCTGCCAAGTAAAGTGGTGGAGGCAGGTACTCTGGAGTTATTTAAAAAGTACTTAGATGGGCACATGAACAGAATGGGACGGAGGGGTATAGAAAACTGATTTAAAATAGGGGTCATGAGCCTTGGGAGTCCCTGGGAAGTGTGTAAATAGATAATATTGATGTGCTTGGTTTTATCCGACAGGTGCTTTGGTCCACCTTGTTGTCCAACAAGGGGCGTACACACGATGGGTTGTGAGAGGACTTTTTTTCGTGAGTATCCTAGTGCTTCACGTCGTTAGTGTACGCTTGACCTGGACCATTTGATGGGCAACACGACAGCTCAGTGACTATCGCTGTGCTGTGCAGATACATGGATTTGGGCCTGTGTCTGTGGGAGTTTGCGCATTCTCCCCGTGCTTGCGTGGGTTTTCTCCGGGTGCTCCGGTTTCCTCCCACATCCCAAAGATGTGCTCTTAGGCTAATTGGCAAAACAAATTCTCCCTAAATTGTCTCAAATTTGGTTTTTAATCCATAGATCTATAAACATAGACAGGATCACAGGTAGAGGTGGGAACATCAGGGTGGTGGCGCGGGCTCGTTGGGCCAAAGGGCCTGTTTCCCGTGCTGTTTTGTTTTTTGTTCTTTATTCTAACCTGATTGAAGGAGCAGTGATCCGAAAGTTTGTGATTCCAAATAAACCTGTTGGACTTTAACCTGGTGTTGTGAGACTACACTATGCATAGACATAAAACTCCTTTTATGTGCATGTGTGTGTGTACGTGTGCGCCCATGTGCATGTGTGTGTGTGTATGTGTTGCAAACTCCTCTTGGACAGGTGGTGAGAGGGAAAGGAACACAGTTTGCTTCCTCTAGTGTGTCTACAACAATCCCTTTAAATGATGAATATTTTCCTCTATTCTCAAATATTCACAGAGCGAAGAGTGGCTAGTATCATATAATAATATTATCAGCCATCCTTGCTGACTTGTGTGTCTCTGGTGTGTGTGTTCTTTATTTAAACTGTCCTTGTTTACTTTGTCAATTTGCGCCATTCCTGCTCTTTTAGAAATGGACAAAGATTGGCTGCAGACGATGGAGTGGGAGGGGGTGGACTCATGTTGGTACACACAAATCACCCAACAGACAGGGCTGTGCAGATGACTGGATGTGAAGAGGTATCTGTATATATTTCTAACCATATAAATGGATCTGTGCGCTTGTCTGCACCTGCAGATGGGTCTGTATATGTGTTTGGAGTGGTGGACTGTCCGTATATGTATCTGGATCTGTAAATGGGTCTGCGTATGTGTCTGGGCTTGTAGATGAGTGTGCATTTGTGTCTGGACCTGTGGGTAGGTCTGCATATATGCCTGGGCCATATTCAGCTCTGCATACATGCCTGTGCCCATAGACAGGTCTGCTTATATATGCTTGGGCCCGTAGACAGGTCTGATCTAGCAGACGGGTCTGCGTTTGTGCCTGGGCTCGCAGACAAGTCTGCGATCATGCCTGGTCCTGTAGATGGGTCTGCATATGTATCTGGACTTGTAGAAAGTTCTGCATATGTGTCTGGGCCCATAGATGATCTGCATACATGTCTGAGCCCATAGATGGGTCTGCATACATTCCTGGGCCTGTAGGCAGGTCTGCGTACATGTCTGGATCCGTAGATGGGTCTGCGTACAAGTCTGAGCCTGTAGATGGGTCTGCATACCTGCAGACAGGTCTGCAAATGTGTCTGGGCCTGTAGACAGGCCTGTGCACGTGCCCTGGCCTTTAGACAGGCCTGCGCGCGTGTCCCGGCCCTGCAGACAGACCTGTGTTTATGCCTGTCCTGCAGCGATGTTCCTCTTGAGCTGCCCCGATTGAAACCTTTAATGATCTGTAATCCCTCACCCTAACCTCCCACACGAGTTGGAACAGGGGAAGAATCATTTTAGCCCCGCTTACCTTTGGAAATGACCTGAGCAATTGAAGGTGACAGTTCTGAATGTGTCTTTTTGAGGGCTGGCTCTCTGGCTGTCGATAGCTCACGGCCAGTGTTTAATAGGCCACGCGGGTACAGAGGAGGAAGGCCGACTGATCCCAGCCTCCCAGTATCTCATCAATAACACAATAACAGTTGTAGCAAAGACTGCATTAATCTGCATAGGAAATGCACCATTACGGCAAGGAACGTGAGCAGAATTCATCGGCCTGTTCAATTCCCAATCCCACTCTCATTTAATTACCTGGGAAGGAAAAAATCCGATATTCTAGAGCAAATGTTTAATTCCTGCTGCTTCAGCATTGCAGCCTTGGTAATGCTGCTGGAATGCTGTCAACACAGCAATCTCAGAACTCAAAGGAGGATACATCACAGAACAATCCTCAACTGCACAGGGTGGCGCAGTGGGTTAGCACTGCTGTCTCACAGTGCCAGGGACCCGGGTTCAATTCCCAGCTCGGGTCATTGTCTGCGTGGAGTCTGCATGTCCTCCCGTGTCTGCGTGGGTTTCCTCCGGTTTCCTCCCACAGTCCGAAGGACATGCTGGTTAGGGTGCATTAACCGTGCTAAATTGCCTCTTAAATGTCAGAGGGATTGGCAGGGTAAATATGCGGGGTTATGGGGATAAGACCATAAGACATAGCAGCAGAATTAGGCCACTCGGTCCATCAACTCTGCTCCGCCATTCAATCATGGCTGATATTTTTCTCATTCCCATTCTCCTGCCTTTTCTCCATAACCCCGATCCCCTTATTATTTGAAAATCTATCTGTCTCTGTCTTAAAGACACTCAGTGACCCGGCCTCCACAGCCTTCTGTAGTAAAGAGTTCCACAGATTCACCACTCTCTGACTGAAGAAATTCCTCCTCACCTCTGTTATAAGGATCGTCCCTTTAGCCCGAGGTTATGTCCTCTGGTTCTAGTTTCTCTTACTAGTGGAAAACATCCTCTCCACGTTCACTCTATCCAGGCCTCGCAGTATCCTGTAAGTTTCAATAAAATTCCCCCCTCATCCTTCTAAACTCCAATGAATACAGATCCAAAGTCCTCAACCATTCCTCTTCATTCCAGGGATCAAAATTTTGTGAATCTCCTGTGGACCCTTTCCAAGGCCAGCACATCCTCCCTTTGATATGGGGTCAAAACTGCTCACAACACTCCAAGTGGGATCTGACCAGAGCCTTATACAGCCTCAGAAGTACATCCCTGTTCTTGTATTCTAGCTCTCTTGACATGAATGCTAATATTGCATTTGCCTTCTTAACTGCCAAATGAATGTTAACCTTAACAGAATCTTGGACAGTGACTCCCAAATCAGTTTGATCTCCTGAGCATTTCCCCATTTACAAAATAGTCCATGCCTCCATTCTTCCTTCCAAAGTGCATAACCTCACTCTTTTCCGCATTGTCTTCCGTCTGCCACTTCTTTACCCTCTCTCCTAATCTGTCCAAGTGTTTCTGCAATCCCCTATTTCCTAAATACTACCTGTCCTTCTACATATCTTTGTATCATCTGCAAACTTAGCAACGGTGCCTTCAGTAGAGTCTGGGTGAAGTTGTTATTGGTGCAAGCTGGATGGGCCGAATGGCCTCTTTCTCCATGAGAGAGGTTTTATGAATCTAACACGCCCTACCCCGCTCATCAGTTCTCCTATTTCTTCTTCAAAGACCAACAAAGTTGTTGCAAAATGTTCAACTTTGTCAACTTTAGCTGCAGACTGTGATTAGTATATTCTTTTGCTCATGGACACATGAGTATCCTGGATCCCAATTCTCACTGCACTACAGTCTGTGTGCTGAATGAATAATGTATCATTCTGCCACACATGGTAAGACCTGAGAAATAGTCTACACATCAGCTTCAGGACTTATCACGCACTAAATCCAAGAGTCCATGTGTATCTGAAGGTAAGGCTCTCACTCCCAACACTGACCCACCCCTCCATTATAAGGAGTCAATGGATGTGAGGTTGGTTTGAGAGATGGACTGGGCTTTGTTCACCACCTTTTGTAGTTTTGTGCGGTCTTGGGCAGAGCAGGAGACATACCAAGCTGTGATACATCCAGAAAGAAGAATGCTTTCTATGGTTCATCTGTAAACGTTGGTGAAAGTTGTAGTGAATATGTCAAATATCCTTAGCCTCCTGAAAAAGTAGAGGCATTGGTGGGCCTTCTTAACTATAGTGTTAACTATAGTATATAGTATACTGTATGGGGGGACCAGGACAGGTTGTTGGTGATCTGGACACCTAAAAACTTGAAGTTCTCGACCCTTTCTACTTCGCCCCCTTTGATGTAGACAGGGGCATGTTCTCCACTGTGTGAAAGCAATATAAAATATTGGCTTGTCTCCAATGGATATTTCTGTCCCATTTTGAGAATGACATCTTCAGCAGGGTGTGAGGGTGCAGGAGAGATTGACTACGATAGGTCCAGGGATAAAGGTTTGAATGCTTGTGTGCGACAAGCTGACCTTGGTCTATTTGAAGCAGACAAAGCTCAGATTAAATATGATGGAACTATTTAAATCCTTCAAAGAGAGAAGAAAGAAAGAGAAACTGGTGCTAATTGTTGATTTTGAGAGGACTCAGATTGGAGACAAAAGGCAAAGAACATGTTTAAAGAAAAAGTTTTTTTTTGCACAGTAATTCATTTCTTGACTTCCCAAAGCCTTTCCACCATCTACCAGGCACAAGTCAGGGGTGTGATGGAATACTCTCCACTTGTCTGGATGGGTGCAGCTCCAACAACACTCCAGAGCTCCACACCATCCAGGACAAACTACTTCAATGTTCGCTATCCCTTCCACAAATATTCATCCCCCCCACCACTCATGCACAATGGCAGCTGCGTGTACAATTTACAAGATGCACTGCAGCAACTCACCAGGGCTCTTGGAACAATACCTTCCAAACCCATGACTGCCTTCATCTACAAGGATAAGGACAGGAGAGTATGGGAACACCATCACCTGAATGTTCCCCTCCAAGTCACTCACCATTCTGACTTGCAAATATATTGGCCGTTCCTTCACAGTCGCTGGGTCAAGATCTGGAACTCCCTTCCTGACAGCAATGTGGGTGTACCTACACCACAAGGACTGCAGCAGGTTCAAGAAGGCAGTTCACCACCACTTTGTCAAAGAGGCAATTCGGGATGGGCAATAAATGCTGACCTAACCAGCAACACCCACAAAAGAATTTTTTTTAAACAGAGTGGTGAGTGGAATGTTCTATCTGGAAGAGTGGTGGATATGAATTAAATTGTGGCATATGACAGGGAAAAGTACTGAGGAAACTTTAAAGGGTGGCATAGTGGTTAGTGTTGCTACCACAGCGCCAGGGACCCTTGTTCAATTCCCTGTGTGCAGTTTGCACATCCTCCTTGTGTCTGTGTGGGTTTCTGCCAGGTGCTCAGGTTTCCTCCCACATTCCAAAGATATGTGGGTTTGGTTGATTGGCCCATGCTAAATTGACCTTAGTGTCAGGAGGATTAACAGGATAAAAATGCAGGATGAGGGAATGAGGCCTGGGTGGGATTGCGGTTGGTGAAGTCTGAGTGTGCTGAATGACCTTCTCTGCACTGTTGGCATTCTGTGACCTTCTATGAAAGATTTGGTGATGGAGGAATAACTGGGTTGTGTTCTAAAGAGCTGGGATTGTCTTGATGGGCTGAATGTTCTCTTTCCATGTTGCGCTATTCTATATGCTAGGTTGCCTTCCCTGTCTATTGATCACAGTTTTGGCTTAGGGTCAACTTTTGCCACTCTTGTGTAGGAGCTTGGAGGATGGTCTTCACCCTGTATGAAAGGCGCTGTGTAAAATGTGAGTTGTTTTAATAGTAGCTTCTCACACACACACACACACACACACACACACACTCGCTGGTTCTGGGCACAAAATGTAGGGTTGCAAACTTTGCACCGTGGAGATGCAGATCGAGTTGAGAACAGCTTTGTGAACTGTTTGTAAATGTCTGTGGGACAGGCAGGATGGGCCAGTTCCCTGTTGAGCTAACGCCAAGTTATCCCGATGCATTTTTAGACCAAAGGGTGTCGGGTCCATTTATTCCTTTGAATAGATGGAGGCGGCACGACAGTGAAATTTCTTTCATTGACCAGAACTTCAAATTAAATTATTATAGAAAGTGAATAGCAAGATTAAAATTGAAGAGAGAGCGAGGGAGGGAGAGTTACTGACTTCTGCCAGTCCTGTACTGAACAAAACAGAACTCCAAACAGACTGAACAAGTCTGGAAAACAGACTGCCAGCAGAACACACAATATGTCCATCCTTATCTGGCAGATGTTATTTATGGAAAGCTTTGTTTGGTTGATGAAAAAGCCCTGACGTTGCACTTCCAAACATGCAATCAATTTTTCCAGCAAACCCAGCATGCCTTCTGAGTCTTAAAATGTGATCAAGTTCGCTTTAAAATGAGGTCAAGTTAGTTAACCCCTATAGCCGAGCACAGTGGCTAGCACTGCTGCCTCACTATGCCAGGGAACCGGGTTTGATTCCCGGTTTGGGTTGCTGTCTGTGCGGAGACTGCACATTCTCCCCCATGTCTGCGTGGGTTTCCTCCGGGTGCTCCAAGTTTCCTCCCACAGTCCGAAAGACGTGCAGGTTAGGTGTTAAATTCTCCCTCAGTGCACCCGAACAGATGCCAGAGTGTGGCAATTCAGGGATTGTCACAGCAACTGTGTTGCAACGTAAGCCGAATTGTGACATTAATAAATAAGCTTGAAATGTAATTTGCATGGGCAGCAATACCTTAAAATAAAGTATTTGCATTAATGAAGCAAGCCATTCACATGCTCAGTGCAGAGGATAATGATGCCATATCCCGGGACCGATTTCCAAAACGGTGGAGCTGCCCCTTTAAGGCAGACCCTCTGAATTCAGCCCTCCCACCCCGATCAATGACACACTGTCAAATTTGACAATCCTCGGCACCGAGAAGCAATATACATCTGACTGGATTCACTAAGCCTGTATTGATGGGCCAAGCATAAAATGGATTGAAATGGTGATTCCTATTGGGAGTTATTGATCGGAGCATGCTCGCGTTGGTCGAACGGTTCATAATTGCTGAGTTGTTGGAAATGGAACTCAGGAGGGAGGGAGGGAGGGAGCTGGATCGATCCGTCTCAAGCCCCAGGACATTCTTGGACCACAGCGTTAAAGCTCTCCGCTTTGTGAGTGCATCTCTGTGACTCTGCGATGCTCTGGGAAGTACTTGTGGATGACCAGCACGTCTTTTAGACTGTGGGAGGAAACTGGAGCACCTGGAGGAAACTCACACAAACTTCACGCAGACGGTGATCCGAGTCAGGAATTGAACCTGGGTCCCTGGCGTTGTGAGGCAGCAGTGCTAACCACTGTGCCACCCGACACAGCACAGAGCTGCCAGTCCAGCTCTGATCAATTTCTCAGCTCTCCATCGGGGAATAGAACCCCGGTTCTCCAGTGTGATGGGTACGGATACTAACCCATGGGGCTAAATGTTCCAGGTGGATGAAGCATATCTCGAAACTTCTGCTTTGACGCCTTCTTCTCTGCCCTGTCTAGGTCTAAAACTCGGCTGCTAACCCAACTAGAGGTTGTGGAGTCTGTTAAAAATCAGCAACCTCGATTTGCAAAGCGCCCTTTAAGAGAATGGTCATAGAAAATTATAGAATCCTGACAGTGCAGGAGAAGGCCATTCAGCCCATCGAGTCTGCACTGGCAACAATCCCACGCAGGCTTTATCCCTGTTTAGCTACCCTGCTAATCCCTCTAGCCTAATCATATCCCGGGGCACTAAGGATGAATTTAGAAGATTCAACCAAGCTAACCCACATGTATTTGGAGTGTGGGAGGGAGCCGGAGCATCCGGAGGAAACCCATGAAAAATAATAAGGGGCTTCATAGAATCAGGATGAAATAAAGCCAGCCACGTAGAGAGATATTGCATCAGATGTCCTAACTCTTGGGAGAGGGTGGGTTTTAAATGAGAGAGTGCGAGGTTTGCCCTGGGGGCGGGGAAGTTGGATTTCATAGCTGAGGAACAGGTCAAGGCCGTTTGGTACAAGTTGGGGATGCCCAAGGGGCTGGAATCTGAGCATCGCGGAGAGTTGTGGGGCTGGAGGAGGTTAAAGAAAGAGCAGGGTGATGGAGAGATTTGGAAACCAGGCTGAGAAGGTTAGAATTGAGGAGAGCTGGAGTGATTGAGAAAGCACAGGGGTGATAAGGGGGGCAGTTCCTGGTCTGAGTTGGGGTGAGGGAACACTCGAGTTTGGGGTGATTTGGATTTCACAGAGAGTCAGATTGAGAGACCAGCCATGAGTACGTTGGAATTCTCGAAGTAACCAAGGGTTTCAGTGGTGGAACAACAGAGACACGGGGAGGGGATGTTCTGAAAAGGTGATCACTGTTAGCTTCTGAATGATTGTGTCCAATCCAAGACCTCTCCTTCCCGTCTCCCCATTTCCCCCCTTTCGCCCTTCGAACTTGGGACTTTATGAACTGCATTCTCTCGGGGATCAGGTGGGGTTTCTCTTCCCTGCCCCACCAGGGGCTGGGGCATTGGCAGTGATAGGTTTCACCTCCTGCTCAGATGTTGTATCTCTGTGGGAGGGGGTTCAGGCAGAGCAGCAGAGAGGTCTAATTGAAGGCTCTCTCTGTTGTACACAGACTGCTGCAATGTATCTGAGAGCCCTGCCCTGTACTGCAAGGCTACCTGACTGCAGTATCTCAAAGCCTGAGGTATCCCTCCAGGGACAGACTTTGAGACTTTTCAGAGGCTGGAGAATCTACATCCCCTCAGACATTCTGTATCTCTTTCACTCCCCATTCTCACCTCCTGTTTCTCGCTGTTTAATCATTTGCTGCTCTCTCTTGGTCTCTTTTTATTTCTCACTGTCATTCACTGCCTCTCCATCTCTCTCTCTCTCACACACTTGATACTTTCCCTCAATCTCTCTGTCCCTCTCCCCCCTTCTTTCTCACCATGTCCGACCACTCTATCTCTCGCTGACTCTGATGATCTCTGTTCTAAACCCAATTTAGAAACAATGATAGAATCCTGTGGTGCAGGAGGATGCTGTTTGGCCCGTTGAGTCTGCATAGACCACTGTCCCAGCCAAGCCCTATCCCATGACCTCACGCACTTATCCTGCTAATCCCCCTGTCACTGTCATGGCCAATCCATCTAACTTGCACATAGAACATTACAGCACAGAACAGGCCCTTCGGCCTTCCATGTTGTGCCGACCAATATAAAAAGCAATGCCCCTCCAAACTAAACCATTCCCTTCTCTTCCATATACTTATCAACTAACCTCTTAAACGCCACCAAACTTGGCGCATCTACAACTGCTGCAGGCAGGGCATTCCACTCCCGAACCACCCTTTGGGTAAAGAACCTACCTCTGATATCCGTCCTATAACTATCACCCCTTAATTTAAAGCTGTGTCCCCTCGTGCTAGCTTTCTCCATCCTAGGAAAAAGGCTATCACTGTCCACCCTATCTAAACCTCTAATCATCTTATATGCTTCAATAAGATCCCCTCTTAGCCGCCTCCTTTCTAACGAAAACAACCTCAAATCCTTCAACCTCTCTTCATAGGACCTGCCCTCCATACCAGGCAACATCCTGGTAAACCTCCTCTGTACCCTCTCCAATGCCTCCACATCTTTCTTATAATGTGGGGACCAGAACTGCACACAATACTCCAAGTGCGGCCGCACTAGAGTTTTGTACAGTTGCAACATGATGCTGCGGCTCCTAAATTCAATCCCCCTACCAATAAAAGCTAAGACTCCATATGCCTTCTTAACAACTTTATCCACTTGACTGCCTACTTTCAGGGATCTATTGACACATACACCAAGATCCTTCTGTTCCTCAACACTATTAAGAGCCCTACCATTAGCCCTATACTCTACACATTTATTGTTCCTGCCAAAGTGCATTACCTCACACTTTTCCACATTAAACTCCATTTGCCACCTCTCGGCCCAGCTCTGCAACTTGTCCAAGTCACTCTGCAAACTATAACACCCCTCTTCACTATCTACCACTCCACCGACTTTAGTGTCATCTGCAAATTTACTAATCCATCCTTCAATACCCTCATCCAGATCATTTATAAAAATTACAAACAGCAGGGGCCCCAAAACAGACCCCTGAGGTACACCACTTGTCACCGAACTCCACGATGAATATCTCCCATCAACCACCACCCTCTGTCTTCTATCTGTCAGCCAATTCCTAATCCAATTAGCTAAATCACCCTCTATTCCACACATCTGCATTTTCTGTAGAAGTCTTCCATGGGCACATCCTCCACATCTTTGGAGTATGGGAGGAAAGCTGAGCACCCAGAGGAAACCCACGTAGAGACATGGAGAATGTGCAGATTCCACACATACGGTGTCAGAATTGAACCTGGATCCCTGGCACTGTGAGGCAGCAGTGTTAATCACTGTGCCAGCGCACCAATGATCGCAACAGCTCACTGTGTGTCACAGGAAGACCCCCGCACAGTTTATTCAACTTCTGCACAGCGTCTGTATGTAACCCAACCTGTCACTCAAACCAGCCTCCCATCCATGGACTCTGTCTACACTTCCTGCTGCCTCAGCAAACCAGCCAGCACAATTAAGGACCGCACACACCCTAGATATTCTCTCTTCCACCTTCTTCCATCAGGAAATATATTAAAAAGTCTGAGGTCACGTACCAACTGACTCAAGAACAGCTTACATAGAACATAGAACAATACAGCACAGAACAGGCCCTTCGGCCTTCGATGTTGTGCCGACCAAAATAAAAAGCAATGCCCCTCCTACCTAAACCATTCCCTTCTCATCCATATACTTATCCACTAACCTCTTAAACGCCACCAAACTTGGCGCATCTACAACAGCTGCAGGCAGGGCATTCCACTCCCTAATCACTCTTTGAGTAAAGAACCTACCTCTGATATCCGTCCTATAACTCATACCCCTTAATTTAAAGTTGTGTCCCCTCGTGCTAGCTTTTTAAAGTTGTGTCCCCTCGTGCTAGTCGTGTCCCCTCGTGACAGCTTCTTCCCTGCTGCTGTCAGACTCTTGAATGGACCTACCTCTCATGAAATTGACCTTTCTCTACATCCTAGATATGACTGTAATGCTACATTCTGCACTCTCTCCTTTCCTTCCCTGTGAGCGGTATGCTTTGTCTGTATCGCGTGCAAGAAACAATACTTTTCACTATATGTTTAATACATGTTAATATACCATTCACTCACCAGCATACAACCACTGACTCAAACAATAAATAGGCTTGGCCACTGAAAACTGAGCTGGGCATTTGATGAAGGAGACAGTCAGTGAGGAAGGAAAAGAATCTGAAATTAATTGATGAAGTGATTGTGGCAATTGCCATCGTATTGTCATTCCCTCCCTGCCTCAGATACTAAAATATTTAACAACTTACTCGCGGCTTAATGGTCAAAGATTTTAATCTATCATTGGCTGTCAAGACCACTGTGTGTACAATGAGCACCATTGTTCCAAGGGAGTGAGAGTCATAGAGATTTACAGCATGGAAACAAGCCCTTCAGTCCAACTCATACATGCACCCAGTTTTAACCCCTAAGCTAGTGCCAACTGCCCGTGTTTGACCCATATCCCTCTGCACCCATCTTATCCATGTAACTACCTAAATGCCCATCTACCAAATCTGTGTACAGTTCTGGTCATCTGATTACAGAAAGAGTGCAGAAAAGATTTACTATGCTACCAGGGGGTTGATGTTTGAGTTATGAGGAGAGGTTCGATAGACTGGGACATTTTTCTCTGGAGCGTAGGAGACCTGGGATGATCTTAGAGAGGTTTATAAAATAATGAGGGGCACAGATCAGCTGGATAGTCAATATCTTTTCCCAAAGGCGGGGGAGTCTAAAAATAGAGGGTATAGGTTTAAGGTGAGAGGCTTGAGATGCAAAAGGGCCCAAAGGGGCAATTTTTTCACATAGAGGGTGGTGAGTGTTTGGAACAAGCTGCCAGAGGTTGTAGTGGAGTACAATTGTGTCTTTTAAAAAGTATTTAGGTAGTTACATGGTTAAGATGGGTATAGAGGGATATGGGCCGACGATGGGCAGTTAGGATGAGCTTAGAGGTTAAAAAGTGGGTGGCATGGACAAATTGGGCTGAAGGGCCTGTTTCCATGTTGTAAACCTCTGTGACTTTATGACCCTCACTCCCTTGGAACAACAGTGATAAGTGACAGGCATTATGGTTTGTGTGTCCTGGGGTGGCTGAGACCTGAAGACAAGGTAAGATTTATCCTGATGAAGAGGGGATTCCCAAGGAAAGTTTCCACACTCTGTTACACTTCCATCACTTTCACATAGATCAGACTTGCATTCATCAGTCAGGGCACTGAGCACAAGAGCTGGGAAGTCATGTTGCAGCTATATAAAACCTTGTTTTTAGGCTGCATTAGGAGTATAGTGGACAGTTCTGTCCGCCACGCTAACATAAGGACACGGACGCTTCGGAGAGAGTGCAAAGAAGGTTCACCAGGATGTTGCCTGGTCTCGAGGCTGTTGGCTACGAGGAGAGGTTGAATAAAGTAGCACTGTTTTCAGTGGAAAAACGGAGGAGAGACATAACAGAGGTTCACAAAACCATGAGAGGCATAGACCGGGTGGATGGAGCTTTCCCCCAAATGAAAAGCTTGACTACAAGGTGGAAGATGTTCAAGGTGGGGAGAGCTTTTAAGGGATATGCGTGGGGGAAGTTTATCATGCAGAGAGTGGTGGGTGCCTGGAACACACTGCCAGTGGAGCTGGTGGAAGCAGGTATATTAGTAATATTCACAGCATATCTTAATAGACACATGGACAAGAGCTGAAAAGAGGGATAGAAAATATGTAGCAGCGCAGGTTTGATGGGCCAAATAGCCTGTACCTGTGTTCTAGATTTTTTGTTCTCTAAGCAGAGTTTACTTGAAGACCTGCCACTTGACACTAACAGATCCAACACTGGAGCACTCACTCAGTACTGGTTTGAATTAATTTGAATAAATATATTTTTTTCTCTGTAACTCACAAGCTTCTGCGTTGAAGATGTGTGTGCTAACCGTTGCAGTTAATTTGTTTCAGGACAGATAGTTATCACATCATTATACTAACTCTTATGTCCATTTCTCTCTTTTAGAGTCTTGGTTTCACAGAGGTTTACATCGTAGAAACAGGCTCTTCGGACCAACTTATCCGTGTCACCCGGTTTTTATCCACTAAGCTAATCCCAATTGCCCATATTTGGCCCATATCCCTCTACACCCATCATACTCATGTAACTGACTAAGTCTTTTTTAAAAGACAAAATTGTACCCAGTGTGGCAGCTCATTCCAGACACTCACCACCCTCTGTGTGAAAAAATTGCGTTCACGTCATTGGGCACCTTGTGGTCCACGGTCATGTGATCATGGTCAAAGATCACATGGTCGAGCATCATGTGTTCAGCTGTCATGGGTGAGATTTTACAGCCTCGCTTGAGAGAGACAGGAAAATCACGCCTGAGGTCAGGAGGCATTTCCATCGTCCACTTCTCATTCACTCTGAATCCGTGATAGACAGGGCAGTAGAGTTTCAGTGAATATAATTGAATCAACAGATATTAGGGGGGGCACGATGGCTTACACTGGTGAGCACTGCTGCTTCACAATGCCAGGACTCAGGTTCAATTCCCAGCTTGGATCACTGTCTGTGTGGAGTTTGCACATTCTCCTCGTGTCTGCATGAGTTTCCTCCAGGTGCTCCGGTTTCCTCCCACAGTCCAAAAATGCATGGATTAGATGGATTGGCCATGCTGAGTTGTCTCTTAGGGTCAGGGCATCACTGAAAGTGGCAATGCAGGTGGAGAAGGTAGTCAAGAAGACACACGGCATGCTTGCCTTCATTGGCCGGGGTATTGAGTTTCAAAATTGTCAAGTCATGCTGTAGCTTTACAGGAACTTAGTGAGGCTGCACTTGAAATATAGTGTTCAATTCTGGTCGCCACACTATCAGGAGGACGTGGAGGCTTTGGAGAAGGTACAGAAAAGATTTACCAGGATGTTGCCTGGTATGGAGGGCATTAGCGATGAGGAGAGGTTGGAGAAACTTGGTTTGTTCTCACTGGAATGACAGAGGTTGAGAGAAGACCTGATAGAAGTCTACAAGATTGTGAGAGGCATGGACAGAGTGAATAGTCAGAAGCTTTTTCCCAGGGTGGAAGAGTCAATTACTGGGGGGCACAGGTTTAAGATGCATGGTTCAAAGGAGATGTAGGAAGTAGATTTTTTAAGCAGAGAATAGTGGGTGCATGGAACTCGTTGTGGGGGAGATTGTGGAAGCAGTTACAAGTAGGGACATTTTGACAAGGACTTGATTGCAATGGGAATAGAGGGATATGGTCCCTGGAAGGGTAGTGTGGTCGGTGCAGGCTTGTAGGGCTGAAGGGCCTGTTTCCTGTGCTGTAATTTTGTTTGTTCTTTAAGAACTGGCTAGGGTAAATACGTGATGTTACAGGGTAGGATTGTAATCGGTGCAGGCCACCCTCTGCACTGGAGGGATTCTATGCTCAACTCCAGTTGAGGGCAATGTAAAGAGAGAGGATGTGGGATCTGCCCAGTCATGGCAAAAAAAACCTCTCAAAGCAAGCATTCAACCAACAGATTCAGAGAGACGGATTGTAAAGTCCAGCGTGGGGTCACACAGAGGAGAACAAACAGGCATCTCGAGCCATGTAGCTTGGAAAGAATTGATTAGAGCCATATATCTGTGTGTGAAGGACAATTTGTTGGTTTATATATTATCGAATTGACAACGCTATAAAAAAAAGTTGCTAATTTAACACACATTGATCATATCTTTTGAGGGGCTGGATTTAATCTTCTGTCTCTCTTCGCTGAGAGATTGGGAGGGTCTACAAGGTTTGGAGACAGCATAATTTTAATACCTTTCCAGATATATTTAAATTTTTGGACAGAATATGTCAGTGCTAACACTGTCTTTCTGAGCTTGTTTGAGGGCCTTGTGGTGATTTACACAGTGAAATAAAGTTTATGGTGATGTTATGCCATGTAATATATCGAATGGAGCCATTTAACCATCTACAAACCGCTAGCTACTCTCTCTCCCCACTGTCAGAGACAGAAACAGCAGTAGATTCTTTGTCGGAGACTGTCTCAAAATGACAGACTGAAGCTCGGCAGTGGGGTGAGGGGACTTACAATGACTTCCTGGGCTGCAAAGTGTCAAAGACTGTGGGATAGCACAGTGGTTAGCACTGCTGCCTCATAGCGCCAGGGTCCCGGGTTTGATTCCCAGTTTGGATCACTGCCTGTGTGGAGTTTAGCACAGTCTCCCCGTGTCTGCATGGGTTTCCTCCCACTCTCCAAAGACGTGCAGGTTAGGTGGATTGCCCATACTAAATTGTCCCTAGTGTCAGGAGGATTATCTAGGGTAAATATATGGGGTTACAGGTATAGGGCCTGTGTTGTCAATGCAGACTTGAACCGAATGGCCTCCTTCTGCATTGTAGGGATTCTATGATTCTATTTGACTGTTAATTCTGTTAAAATACACAGCTAAAGGTCATTGTTCAATTCAGTGCCTGGACTTTTTATAAAGAGAAACTTGCTTCATGCAACAATCCTCTCAAACATTGCCACTTCCTTGCCCACTCTCCTAACCTGTCCAAGTCCTTCCTTGGTACCACCTGTCCCTCTACATATCTTTGTCATATCTAGGAGGATTAGCTTAATATATGGTAAGTCCATTCAAAAGTCTGATGGCAGCAGGGAAGAAGCTGTTCTTCAATCTGTTAGCATATGATTTTTCTAACTTTTTCCAACGGAAGTGCGTGGGGTCCTTAATTACACTGGCTGCTTTCCTGAGACAGAGGAAGTGTAGACAGAGTTCATGGATGGGGGTCCCAATGTCAGCCCATCTCCAAATAAGCATGTGTTTCAGGAAATGGAAGAGCTCAAGGTGGACTGTATGTACCTGTCTGGATCTCATCATAGCTGTGTATGTATCTCTCTGTGTACATGTGTGTGCGCATGTGCCTGTGTGTACCTACACACAGCTGTGTGTGTGTGTGTGTGTGTGTGTACCTACATACAGCTATATGTTTATGCGTGTGTGTGTGTGCGCCTTGTTTGTAGATATCATTATGAAAGCCCCTTGCTTAAACCTGCCCCCCCCCCACCTCAGGTGGATACAGCTAGTGAAGTCTCAGAGAGAGCTCATGATGTGATTTCACAGTCTGCTATTAGAGGCAGGGAAATTGGTCGTGTGTCTATAACCTTGAAATCAATCATGTTACAGCAGAGGAAGGGGAGCTGGAGAACGAGACCTCATTACTCAAATGGATTGTGCTTAAGGAGAAATGACCCAGGAAGAGGGGGAGGGGGCGGAGGATTGGATTGGACACAAACCTTTTCATTAATTCTAACCAACAATACTCAGGCTCCAGCACTGTGATCTGAGTCTCCTGTTATCATCATCTTCGCAACATATCCTCACGGATATTCCTCTGCACTTAGTCATTCCAGCAGGATTGCAGAGGGTGTGGAGTGCAGAAAGAGAATTATTCACCAACCTGTTCCTTTGCTGCAATCTCCTGCTCTGTTGTTACATCTTATAGAACATAGAACATAGAACATTACAGCGCAGAACAGGCCCTTCGGCCTTCGATGTTGCGCTGACCAATTAGGAACAAGCAATGACCCTCTAACCTAAACCATTCCCTTTTCATCCATAAACTTATCTACTAACCTCTTAAATGCCACCAAACTTGGCGCATCTACAACTGACGCAGGCAAGGCATTCCATACCCTTACCACCTTGTCTCTGTTCCTTACAGTCCGCTGATTCTACCCCACCCACTGCCTAACCTTCTCCACCCTGAATTACACACTCCTTCTCCTGCCTCTCACCCATACCTGAATCTTACCCACATCATCCTAACCCTGCTCTTCATCCCAACACCTCCCCCTCTTGTCCTGTCTTTCCTGTTGCTTTGCCCCTCACCCACTTCACTGCCCTTTACTTCCACCCTGAACCCCTCATCTGCCAACCCTTAGGCTTCTGCCTCAGCCCCAGTGCGCCCTTTAACTTTACGTTGCCCCCATCCCTCTCCCACTTGCCTCTTCCCCCACGCCCTGCCCGTCACAGCCTTGCACTGCTCTTGTCCAGTTCCATTTCAGCTGGGAAAAGTTGCTGATCCAAGTGGAATTATCCCATAGAATCCCAGCAAAAATAGTCCTTTGCAGGGGGAGAGGGTGCGTGTGTGTGTGTGTGTATATACATGCAGTACTGAGGGAGGGCCAGACAGTCAGACGGTCAATCCTGAGGAATGCCGCATAGCCAAGGGTCAGTAGTGCTGAGGGAGTGCCGCATTGTCAGACGGTTAGTGCTGAGGGAGTGCCGCACTGTCAGAGGGTCAGTGCTGAAAGAATGCCGCACTGTCAGAGGGTCAGTGCTGAGGGAGGGCCGCACTGTCAGAGGGTCAGTGCTGAGGGAGGGCCGCACTGTCAGAGGGTCAGTGCTGAGGGAGGGCCGCACTGTCAGAGGGTCAGTGCTGAGGGAGGGCCGCACTGTCAGAGGGTCAGTGCTGAGGGAGTGCCACACTGTCAGATGGTCAGTGGTGAGGGAGTGCCGCACTGTCAGAGGGTCAGTGCTGAAAGAATGCTGCAGTGTCAGAGGGTCAGTGCTGAGGGAGGGCCGCACTGTCAGAGGGTCAGTACTAAGTTATTTACCCAAACAAACTTTGTTCCACCTCACTATCATTTCCTTATTCCTCTTCCTTGTAAAGGCTGGCAAATTGAAGGGCATTTCCTCACAGCGCCAGGGACCCAGGTTCGATTCCCAGCTTGGGTCACAGTCTGTGCGGAGCCTGCACGTTCTTCCCGTGTCTGTGTCAGTGTGCTCCCACACTCCATAGATAGGCGTAGGTTTAATGGATTGGCCATGTTAAATTGCCCCTTGATGTTCAAACATGTGTCAGCAAGGGGTATTAATGGGATAAGTACATGGGATTACAGGGATAGGTCCTGAGTGAGATGCTGTCTTAGGGATTTGGTGCAGACTCAATGGGCTGAATGGCCTCCTTCTGCACTGTGGAGATGTTGTGATTCTATCAATGTGAATTATTCCTTGTCTTCCTCATTCTCGCTTTGATGTTAGACTTGTCTCCTGATGGAGCGAAACAAAAAGGCAATGAAACCTGTTCACACTTTCCGTTGAACATTGTTCAAGCATTAAAGGGTTTGATCAATTTGCCTTTGTGTGTGTGTGTGTGGTTCAGAGTTATTCTGTACACTTCCAAGGTTAACAATATCACGTTTCCCATCAGAAATATTGAAACTGAGCACTTTTCGATTTGCTTTTACCATAAGTCAAGTATTTCTGCTGAGCTTTGCTTGAATTGCGAGGCGTTGGTGAGAGAGGGGGGAGAGGAGGTTGAGGAGACAGAGAGGGGAGTGAGGATATCGGGTACTGTGTCCTGCTGACGGGCTGTGGGTGCCCCCTCTGGCTCCATTCTGGTTCTCAGGGAGCCAGGGGAGGAGGGCTACCAGAACTGATGGGATCATATAATTATAGAATCTTACAGTGCAGAAAGAGGCTGTTCGGCCATTGAATCTGCCCCAACTACAATCCCATCACCATGCATTTACCTTCACCAATCCCCCTGACACTAAAAGGCAATTTAACATGGCCAATCCACCTAACCCAATCATCTTTGGACTGATGGAGTGACATTTTGTTTCTGGGTGTTTTATGTTGTGGAGGGCAGGACAGCATGGTGCAGATTAGGGTAGTATGTACCAGATTGTTGTGGGGGTATTAGTTAGCAGAGCAACGGGGTATCAGAATATGCTTGTCTATCAGGAAAGAACAAAGAACATTACAGTGCAGTACAGGCCCTTCGGCCCTTGATGTTGCGCTGACTAGTGGACCCAAAGTAACGACCCTCGAACCTAAACTATTCCAGTATTATCCATATGTTTATCCAGTGACCGTTTGAATGCCCTTAATGTTGGCAAGTTCACTACTGCAACAGGCAGAGCATTCCACGCCTTTCCTACCCTCTGAGTAAAGGTTTGGCATGAGGCAAGAACTTCTGTTGGCAGAACAAAAATTACTACTTCAACTATTTATTTATTTACGTCCCAAGTAAGCTTACATTAACACTGCAATGAAGTGGAAGGATACACTGAGGGAGAATTTAGTACAGCCAATTCATCTAACTCATACATCTTCGGAGTGTGGGAGGAAACTGGAGCACCCGAATGAGACCCACACAGACGTGGGGAGACAGTGACCCAAGCTGGGAATCGAACCCAGATCCCCAGCGCTGTGAGGCAGCAGTGCTAACCATTGTGCCACTGTGATGGCAGAAGGCATGGCTGCCAACTGGGGAGCATTTAACATTCCCAACACCTCAAAGAGTATAATCAGAGATATGCAGCGATCTCAGTAAGACAGGAGAAGGTGACACAGAGAGAGAAGTGGGGATAGGGACCAGGATCTGAAGTTGAAAAACCTGGGGCATTGGGCAGACTGAGAGTGGGTGTAAATCGATGGACATGATACAGACAGCAGATGTTTGGATGAATTGAGTTTTCAGAGAGTGAAATGAGTGTGTTCGTGTCAAAAATCATGCAGGCAGGTGAGAAACATGAACAAAATGGTGATTTATTATTGCCACAAGTATTAACGTATAATGAAAAGCATTGTTTCCTGAGCACGATACAGATAAAGCACACCATTCATAGAGAAGGAAAGGAGAGAGTGCAGAATGTAGTGTTACAGTCATAGCTGGCATGTAGAGAAAGATCAATTTAATGCAAGACAAATCCATTCAAAAGTCTGACAGCAGCAGGAAAGAAGCTGTTTTTGAGTCAGTTGGTATGTGACCTCAGACTTTTGTATCTTTTTCCTGAAGGAAGAAGGTGGAAGAGGGAATGTTCGGGGTGCGTGGGATCCTTAATTATACTGGCTGCTTTTCTGAGGCAGCGGGAAGTGTAGACAGAGTCAATGAATGGGAGGCTGGTTTGCGAGATGGATTGGGCTACATTCACGACCTTTTGTAGTTCCTTGCGATCCTGGGCAGAGCAGGAGCCCATACCAAGTTATGATACAGCCAGAAAGAATGCTTTCTATGGTGCATGTGTAGAAGTTGGTGAGAGTTGTAGCTGACATTCCAAGATATGGACAGGCCTCCTCAAGCCCAGGAATGTGAGTAGGGTTATTAGTAAATTGAGTTGAAAGGTGAACTTAATCCATTCTCAGCAAATACACATAACGCTGAAATTTGCAACTTATCTGCCATATGTCACTTGATAGCTGGTGTCAAGGAACAGTTTCTAATTCTGAGAGTAAGCACAAGTCTATTTCTGGTCTGATTTAAATGCGACCCTTTTGTGAATTTTTTCAAGTTTTGGGAGAGGTTCAGTTGTGTGAATGCCTTGCAGGGAAACAGTATATTTCTGAAACCACTTGGGAAAATCTACTTATCATCTGCAGTGTAGAGACTGTCACTGCTTCCCAGGGCTGACACCAAGGGTGGGAAATTGATTCTGGGGAACATTCCCATATTTTATCTCTTCATTCACAGCTGCCTTTCTGTTTCAATAAGTTCGCAGTGGGGGATGGGTGCAGAGCTGAAAATGAGTGAGTTTCCATGAGCAGTTCGCACTGCTGCATCACAGCGCCAGAGAGGCTGGGTTTGATTCCTAGTTTGGTTCACTGTATGTGTGGAATTTGCACATTCTCCCCGTCTCTGCGTAGGTTTCCTCCGGGTGCTCCACTTTTCTCCCACAGTCAAAAACATGCGGATTAGTTCAGTTGGCTATGCCAAATTGCCCTGTAGCGTTGAGGGACTAGCTAGGGTATCTCTATGAGGTTATGGGGATGTGGTCAGTGCAGTCTTGATGGGCCGAATGGCCTTTTCCTGCACTATCGGGATTCTATAATTCCCAATCCAACTCAGTGCATTGTTCAGGTTTGAATCTATGTTTGAATTCCAATGGAAAAAAATCTCCCCCCCTTTTACAGCCTTCCTAGGTGCGTGTTGGAAGCTCTTTGTCACACTTGCAAGAACGGCATGGTGGCACATTGTGTTAGCACTGCTGTCTCCCGGCACCATGAACCTGGGTTCAAGTCTAGCCTCAGGTCACTGTCCATGCAGAATCTGCACATTCTCCACATGTCTCTGTGGGTTTCCTCCAGGTGCTCCAGTTTCCTCCAACACTCCAAAGGTGTGCAGGTTAGGCTGATTTGGCCTTGCTAAATAATTGATCATAGTGTCAGGGTAATTAGTAGGATTAGTTTGTAGGGTTACGGCCCTGGGTGGGATTGTACTCAGTACAGACTTGATAGGCCAAATGGCCTCCTTCTGCATTGCAAGGATTCTATGATGCTATACTTATTATATCCTGAACAAGGGTGGACAATGTAGTCAGTCATCACCTGATTGCCATGAAGGTTCCAGGGAAGGGATGGGCTGTACTCAGAAGAATTTTGGGTTGAGACATAGAGATGGAAAACACTGTCTGAATCCGATCTGTCGCGTGCAGTGTGTGTGCGCCAAGCACTCACAGCACTGTAGACCCTTTCAGTAATGTGTGTAATGGACAGGGCCTATAGAACCATGGAACCCTACAGTGCAGAAAGGGACTCTTCAGCCCATCAAGTCTGCACCCGAACACAATCCCACCTAGGCCCTACCCCCATATCCCTACATATTATACCCACTAATCCCTCTAACCAAAGGGGCAATTTCTTAGCACGGCCAATCAACCTAACCCACGCATCTTTGAAGAAGCAGCTACGCTCCTCATGTAGGTTTCCGCCCCTGCGTCTTGTCATGGAGAGGCTGGTCACTGAGGTCTTTTTCAGATGACTTTGGAACAGGCGAGAGATCAGGAGAAACTGCAGTCCCAGATCTCTGCAGCCCTGAATTCAGCACAAGATCAAAGAGGTAGATGTGCAGACGGACACACAGTTCGAGAGGTTTAAGGAGAGGGATCAGAGCTGAGAACTCAGATGTACGGCACGACCATCCAACAGTGAAAGGATGGAAATTTGAAATGCACAAGAGACCTCCATGGGTAATTGGTTGGAGGAACTTACAGAAATAGAGCGGTGAGGCAGTGGAGGAAATTTGAAAGTGAGGATGGTATATTTAGAATTCTAAGTTCCCTTCCGAAGCCACGTACTCTGCCCACTTGGAGGTCTAACGCCATCCATTCATCAGCGAACCAACACCCTGGAACCGTTGGTGCAGCGGAGAGGACTTCCTGTGCTTCGATTTGGCAGCTCATTACCACCCTCTCAAGGGAATAAATGCTGCCACGTGAGTGAAAACCAGAGGTGGAAAGAGCGTGGTCTGTCTCTTGAAGCTTGGAAATGGGAAGAGATAGCCATCCTGAAGAAGGGAAGGAAAGAAAGGAATGTGAAACGGCCCAGATTAATAAAGAGATGTAACCACCAAATCATTCCATTTGCATTGATCTGTGGTAGAGCCCATAAGAGCACTTCAGAAACTGATTGAATTTTTGCAGACAGACTGTTTGCCAAACACTCTGAGAGTATTCTTGGAGGGAGCCCAGTGAAATTGAACGCAGTGGAAAAGATAAATGGGCAGAAGATACTGCAATAACTCGCTGCGGCGCAACTATCTAGCAGGCACGTAGACCGCTGTTTATGACTTGATAATTGTGGAGAGAAATGTTCCACACTTCAGTTTTTTTTTCTCAAAAGGCCGTAAAGCACAATGAGTTCTGTCTGCACCGAGATAGCTTTTATTGTTGCTCTGTTTTCATTTTGTGTCTGATCTTCATTAATGATGCTTTGAATCCAGCTCTGAGAACTGCCTTCAGGGCTGAGTTATATTCCTCTTCCTCTCATGCCTCATTCCCAACATGTCACTGTTCTGCTGCACTGCAGAATTTATCCTCGGTGCTGTTATGTGATGGGAGGGCTTGGGGTGAGATCAGAGGAAAGCTCTCTCATGCAAAGGGCAGGGGGAAAATATGCAACACTACGTCCAAAGGCGAGAGGTGGTACAGTGGTTAGCACTGCTGCCTCACAGCACCAGGGTCCTGTGTTTGATTCCTGGCTTGGGTCACTGTCTGCGCGGACTGTGCACAGTCTTCCCATGTCTACGTGGGCTTCCTCCAGATGCTCCAGTTTCTTCCCACAGTCCAAAGAAGTGCTATTCGGTAGATTGGCCATACTAAATTCCATGCTTAAATGCGGAGTCTGCATGTTCTCCCCATGTCTGTGTGGGTTTCCTCCGGATGCTCCACTTTCCTCCCACAGTCCAAAACGTGCAGGTTATGTTGATTGACCAGCTAAATTGCCCCTTAGTGTCAGGGCGACTAGCTAGGATACACACGTGAATTATGGGGATAGGGCATGCGTGAGATTGTGGTTGGCATAGAGTCAATGGGTCAAATGGACTTCTTTCGCCCGATAGGGATTCTATAAATCAGGGGCTGGACATTTTCAGATGTTCACACTGGTGGGATTCTCCAGTCCCGCTGCAGTCATTGGAGATTGGGCTAAGAGCCAAATTTTCCATGCTCGCAAGCAGCAGCAGTTTACCATGAATGGTTGGAAAATTCTGGCCAGAGATTCAAGGGGTCGTCAGCTCATAAAAATGCCAGGAGGAGGCCATTCGACCCATTAGGGTCAATGCTGCAGAGCACTGCTCCCCCTCCTTCCCCCACCCACTCTCGAGAGTCTTATTTCCCTCAAATGCTCTCCAATTGTCTTTCGAAGTCTTTAATCATTCCCTCTTCCACCATTATCCCAGCAGAGGGTTCCAGGACATTGTAACTCATTGCCTGAAGATGTTCTTTCCCACAGTTCTCTCACCACAGCTTCTGGTCAGAATCTTCAATCTGTGTCCCCTAATCCTCGCACTGTTAGCCCAATGGAAAAGTTGAAAGTCTGGGAAAGTTTTCTCGAGCAAAGATAATCATTGAAATGAAGATGAGCCAGACTGGACTGGAATGGCACAGAAAGGCTGAATGGCCTCCTCTCTGCTCAATTACATCATGGGTATTCTCTAATGCTGCTTGTTATGTATGTCTCTGCACCTCCAATGAGAAGTTACCTGGAGAAACAGACTGTGCCTCTTACTAGCTACCTTGGAACTTCTCCTCCAGTCAGTCTGGGCTGGCTGATGGGGGTCACTGCCCTCACCAACATTAGGGGACAGCATTCACAGCATCTTGCAAGGCACAAGTAGACCATTTAGCCCATCAGCAGGAAACACAAAGGCAAATCAATGAGTGGGTTTAGATGTTGGGGTAGGTTGGTGAGCAGAGCCAAGTATTGGAAGAATCATTCAGTAGAGTGATCTCAATGCTTAAACAGACAAGGTTCCCAGGTCCCTACCCAGTCTAATGCTACCCAGGTCTCTGATGACCAGGACCTGAGGCCACGCTTCTCATAATCCATTCTGTTGTAAGGCTAACTCAGATATTTGTCAGATATGAAAATACCTTTAATCATAGAATCCTTACAGTGCACAATAGGCCATTCAGCCCATCGGGTCTACGCCAACTCTCTGACAGGGTTATTACCAGGCCCCCTTCCCTACCCTATCCCTGTAACCCTGCATGTTTAGCATGGCCAAAGCACCTAACCTGCATATCTCTGGCCACTAAGGGGCAATTTAGTATGGCCAACACATGCTAAATTGCCTCATGATCTTATGGAGAGGTCTATAAAATAATGAGAGGCATACGTCAGTTAGATAGTCAGCATCTGTTCCCAAAGGTCGGGGAGTCTAAAACTAGAGGGCACAGTAAGAGGGGAGAGATACAAACAGGTTGAGAGGGGATATTGTTTTCACACAGAGGGTGGTGATTGTCTGGAGCCAGCTGCCAAAGGTAGTAGTCAAGGTGGGTACAATGTTGTCTTTTAAGAAGCATTT
This sequence comes from Sphyrna mokarran, assembly GCA_024679065.1. Taxonomy (NCBI): domain Eukaryota; kingdom Metazoa; phylum Chordata; class Chondrichthyes; order Carcharhiniformes; family Carcharhinidae; genus Sphyrna; species Sphyrna mokarran. Next base: position 11,887,462 of record JAGIQG010000031.1, read on the forward strand.
AGGCAGTTGCATGGGGAAGATGGGTAAAGAGGAGTATGGGCCAAAGATGGGCTATTGAGACTAGTTCAACTGTAAAAGTTGGGCGGCATGGACAAGTTGGGCTGAAGGGCCTGTTTCCATGACGGAAGCCTCAATGATTCAATAACCAGCACATCTTTGGACTGTGGGAGGAAACTGGAGCAAACCCATACAGAAACAGGGAGAACGTGCAAACTTCACACCAACAATCACTCAAGGCCAGAATTGAACCTGGGTCCTTGGCGCTGTGAGGCAGCAGCGCTCACCCCTGTGCCACCCCAAAGTTGTGTGAAGTCACCAAAAAATAAAACAACTTTCTGACAGAATGGTGACCAATAAATTCAAGAAAGAATTCAGCAGAAAGCTCTTTGCCCAGAAAGTGATGGCAATGTGGAACTCATTAACACACAAGAGTGCTTGAGATGAATAGTGTTGATGTATACTCGGGGGAACTAGATAAACACATGAGGGAGAAAGGAATAGAAAGCCATACAAAAGGGGTGAGATGAAACAAACAGTGCAATGATGTGCCAATTAATGTAATAACATTAATGTTGTAAGTGTCTGAATGATATTTAAATTAATCTCATCAAATTTAAATTAATACAGATAATCCTGTTTGAATTAATGTAATCATGGCAGTTTGGTAAAAACGGCTGAAAAGAGATACGTGTTGTTGAAGCTTTTCAGCTTGCATTCATCAGAACAGAATACCAAATCGCAACAATTCATCCCACAAGAGATAAGGGTGTTGATTGGTTGGCAAGTTGACTCTGATTAAGAAGGTTTTGCCAATCAGAGTTGGGGAACTGTCAGTTCCCCCAAGCTCTGGCAAAATCCAGAAAAAAATGTAAGACTTGGAAATGTTTCTTTTGGTTGAAGAGGACGGGACCCCATGTATGAATGTGTCATCGAACAGGTGTCCATTTGGTTGATTTGATTGGATTTATTATTGTCACATGTTTTGGGATAGAGTGAAAGTATTGTTTTTTTGACATTATACAGACAAAGCATACTGTACATAAAGAAGGAATCAAGAGGGTGCAGAATGTAATGTTACAGTCATAGCCACTGTGTAGAGAAAGATCAACTTAATGTAAGGTAAGTGCATTCAAAAGTCTGATGGCAGCAGGGAAGAAGCTGTTCTTGAGTCGGTTGGTATGTGATCTCAGACTTTTGTATCTTTTTCCTGATGCAAGAAGGTGGAAGAGAGAATGTGCAGGGTGCATGGAGTCCTTGATTATGCTGCCTGCTTTTCTGAGGCGGCAGGAAGTGTAGACAGAGTCAATGAATGGGAGGCTGGTTTGCATAATGGACTGGGCTTGATTCACGACCCTTTGTAGTTTCATGTGGTTTTGGGCACAGCAGGAATCACACCAAGCTGTGATACAATCAGAAAGATTGCTTTCTATGGTGCAACTATAAAAATTGGTGAGTGATGTAGCTGACATGTCAAATTTCGTTTAGCAAGTTGAGGCATTGGCGAGCTTTTTTAACTTAAAGCATTGGTGGGTTCTGATTGTATCACATGTAATGAGTAACCTGCAAGCTTCATGATACTGACAATTTAGTGACTCCAGTAATTATAGTTCAGTGCAGCTACTGAAGGACTATCTCAGCCGTTCATTATCCAGAAAAAAAGCCTTTGATGTATATCTGAGCACTGATGCTGCAGGGCTGATGCTTCTTCACAGTGATACGGTTCATCCATCTAGATGTGGGTTCAGAGCTTACGCTGTCGACAGCAGCAACTTCATGGATAGCAGATCATTCAAGATCTACAGCTTCTCTCACCCCTGTATCATTGTCCACAATCTGTGTCCTCTCACCATGACACTTCCTCCAGTGGGGAAGATTTGCTTGTTGTTAAATATTCACAAGTGGGCTAGCAGTCTGAAGACAAAAGGAAACTAGCACACAAATAGGGGAGGCGAGGGCTTAGTGGTATTATTGCTGGACTATTAATCCAGAAACTCAGCTAATGTTCTGGGGGATCTGGGTTCGCATCCCGCCACAGTGCCTGGTGGAATTTGAATTCAATAAAAGTATATTTGGAATTAACAATCTACTGATGACCGTGAAACCATTGTTGGAAAAGCCCATCTGGTTCACTAATATGCTTTAGGGAAGGAAATCTGCCATTCTTACCGGGTCTGGCCTACATGTGACTCCAGAGCCACAGCAATGCGGTTGAATTTCAACTGTCCTCTAAAATTGTGCAACAAGGTGCTCAACAAGGTGCTCAATTCAAAGGCAAATATGGGGTGGGCAACAAATGCTGGCCAGCCAGTAATGCCCATGTCCCATGAATAAAAGATGGGAAAAATGGCTGGAGTGTTGGGAATCAGGGAACACAGATGGAAATTTCAGCACCATTCATCACTCCTCAGATACTGATGAAGTCCATGTTCAAATGCACCAAGATCTGGACAATATCCAAGCTTGGGATGACAAGTGGCATAGAATCATAGAGGTTTACAGCATGGAAACAGGCCCTTCAGCCCAACTTGTCCATGCCAGCCCTTTTTTTAAACACCTAAACTAATCCCAATTGCCCACATTTGGCCCATATCCCTCTGTACATATTTTACCCATGTAACGATGTAAATGCTTTTTAAAAGACAAAATTGTACCCGCCTCTACTACCACCCCTGGCAGCTTGTTTCAGACACTCACCACCCTCTGTATGAAAATATTGCCTCTCTGGACTCTTTTGTATCTCTTCCCTCTCACCTTAAACCTATGCCCTCTGTTTTAGACTCCCCTACCTGTGGGAAAAGATATTGCCTATTGAGCATATCGACGCCCCTCATTATTTTATATACCTCTATAAGATCACTCCTCAGCCTTTTACACGCCAGAGAAAAAAGTCCCAGTCTATCCAACCTCTTCTTATAACTCAGACCATCGTGTCAGGATAGCATCCTAGTAAATGTTTTCTGTACTCTAATTTAATAATGTCCTTTCTATAATAGGGTGACCAGAACTGTACACAGTTTTCCAAGTGTGGTCTTACCAATGTCTTGCACAACTTCAACAAGACACTCCAACTCCAGTATTCAATATTCTGACCAATGAAACCATGCATGCCGAATGCCTTCTTCACGATTCTGTCTACCTCTGACACCGCTTTGAAGGAGCTACGATCTTTATTCTGTAACTTTCCCCAACACCCTTGTCCCACAACTGCACAAAAGAATAAGGTGATTGGGTGGGGAGAGGAGGTGGATTTTGCACAGTGAGTTATGATCAGGAATACCATACCTAAAACAAAACCTATTGGAAGCAGGTTAATTGATCAGGGGAGTGGATCAAGACTTGGTGAGGAGAAAGGCTACAGAGCCATAGGGAAAGAAAGGAGGACTGATTTGAATAGATCTCTCCGTGAGCCATTACAAGCACGATGGGCTGAATGGCTCTACTGTGTATGACAAGGTCCACAATTGAAACAGAAATTTTGTCACTGTCCCCACCTGATACATCCTCTTGAAACAGCCTGTTACTTTGTCCAAGTGAGTCGAATTCAGACCAGTTCAACCCACTCCATTTTCCTCCAGCTCTCACCAGTTTGTGAAACCTGCAGAACAAAGCAGCTTTGTCTTTTGTGTTATTGATGCCTGTTGCAAAATTATGTGCCTGGAAATATTTCTTTCTCCCCCCAGCTGAAGATCGGTTTTTCATCATTGATTTTATATAGCGTGCAGTCATAAATTATGAATGAGATTCTGAATTATCCGAATGCCAAGTGTGTAACGCAGCTCCTTCTGCAGGGATTGTAATTCAGACAGAATGAGATGTTGTTCCAATTCGTCTGACTGCTTGGCACTGTGAATTCTCAGCTGCCTGCCCACAGCTCACCCATCTTCCCCAGAGAAGGCATGACTCAGCCACTTTCTGCTGATTCACATCTGTGTTGTAATTTAGACACCGGCTTTTAACCATTTCCTGGTGGTGAGGGGGTGTCGTGGCTGGGCCAGCATTAACTGAGCATCCCACGTTGCCCTTGGAGGGCAGTTGAGAGTCAAACGCACTGCCGGCTAAGGTAGGTGCGCCCATAAAGCGGCTAAATAGGTCAGACCTATAATTTCTTCCGACACAAACGCAGTGGTAGCAATTAGAGCAAGAGAGATAGCTGGTCAGCTGTTGATCATGCAAAGAAATTGGAACCTGTGGCATCAATATCCATTGCTACTGATAGAACATTCAGAATTCCACTGCAACTCAGACTCTCTGCATGAACAAACACATTTTTTAACTCATTCATGGGTGTTGCTGGCTGGGCCAGTATTTATTACCTATCTCTACTTACCTACGGGCAGTTGCGAGTCAACCGCATTGTTGTGGGTCTTATGTAGGCCAGACCGGATATGGATGGCAGATTTCCTTCCCTCAAGGACATTAGTGAAGCAGGGTTTTTCTGACAATGGTCGTCAGTAAATTCTTAATTCCAGATATTTTTATCTGCCGTAGCAGGGATTCGAACCCAGTTCCCCCAGAACCTTAGCTGAGGTTCTGGATTAATAGTCTAGCGATAATACCACTAGGCCATCGCCTCAACAGCCCTATTCTAATGCAGCAAACCTGGCATTAGCTATGGCTCTGTATGGGCAGCGCGCTCTGTATGGGCAGCGCACTCTGTCAGGAAAAATTCCTAGTTTCCGGGCAGTGAGAAGCCATCCTTTTCCCATGTCCCAGCCACTGTATTGCCAGATGTGTACAGCCTGGTGGGTGGGATGTGTTTGAGTAGGAAAGAAGATGGGAAAGCTCCCGTGGCACTACTTTGAGGGAGAGATGGGAGAATATCCTAAGGTGATGTTTGTTCAGACAAAGGACAGTCTCTCTGCTTGCCGTCACTCGGCTCAGTGTGGGATCCTGCTGTGCACACATTGGCAGCTGCATTTCCTACACTGCAACAGAGATCAGACTTCAGGAGTGACGAATGTGAACCTCTCTGTGCCTGAGGGGGAGCTGGGTGGTGTGGAGAACAGAAGGAAGACAAGTGGTGGGGTTTTCCAGTCCCAACACCCCCCCCCCCAGCCACCTCAACGATCCTCCCTCCAACCCACAGTGCTGCTGAAGTTGATGGACTTTTGGCCCACTCACAGGGTCGGATGGAGAATCTCAAGGAACCGGGGCGGGGGGGGGGGGGGGGGTGCATGGTGGTTCAAGAAGGAGTATACGGTCAAGGAGCAAACCAGTAATAGGAGAGGATGCAAGTAAAATCCATGATATCACTCATGTTTTTGTCTGTACATTCCTGTCCGGCACGAAGGGTTAGGAGAAGGCCATTCAGCCCCTTGCTGTCTCCTGTACACAGGAACAAGGAAGGGCATTCAGCCCCTTGAGCCCATCCTGGACACAATAACTGAAGAAGGCCATTCAACCCTTTGCACCCATTCTGTACACAGCAACAGGGGAACTGCATTCAGCCCCTTGAGCCATCCTGTACACAGGAACAGGAGGTAGCATACAGCCCATCGAGCCTGCACCAACTCTCCGACAGAGCATTCCACCCAGAAACCACACATCATGACCACAGCCAATCCACCTAATCAGCACATCAACTGGGCTGGGGGAGGAAACTGGAGCAGCCAGAGAAAACCCACACAGACACGGGGAGAATGTGCAGACTCTAGACAGTGACCCAAGGCTGGGAATCAAACCCAGGTCCCTGGTGCCGTGAGGCAGCAGCGCTAACCACTGTGTCACCATGCCAGACCTTGCTTGCTTCTGTTAATCAAGTTTGGCAAATTGCAGGAATTGATTGAAAGTGACATTTCGCTGGTGCATGGTGCAGGCATGCCAGAGGGGTAATGGCACAGAGATGATATTGACTCATTATAAACACACACACACACACAAGTTCAAAATGTAAATGCCTGGTGCTAAAGCTGCGAACATGTCTCTGCTCCCTGCTGTCTGATGTGTCCTTGAACATTTTATTGGATTTGGAGCGAGCTGGGAAATGCTGAGTCAGCATTTCTCCGAGGGCCCCAGACAGTCTATACTCCGACTGCACAGTCGCTGTGAGCATAGGGCAGGCTCCTGCTTCCCCCGCCACCCCGGCCTACCACCACACTTAGTATTCACATCAGCCCGAGGAGAGGATGATGGCAGGGGGAGGGGGCGGTGGAGCGGACAAGATTAACTGATAGACGACAGGAACAAAGAGATTGAATTCCTCTAATTAATGACTCCCGGTATAACTGGATTGCGATAAGGTACAAACATATCAGCCGCTGCAACTCATAAATCCGCAAGCTTGCTCTTTATAAAATCAAGTGATTTAGCACGGAAATAATGAGTTTTTTTTCAATCTGTGACCAGCATAGTTTGACAGTTGGCTTATAAACCTTGTTGTTGACATTATAGACAGCTTTGAGCTCTTTACTGCAAATGACATCTCTGTAAGCAGAATACTTTCTCAGTTCTATAGCTGTTGTCAGCACCTTACTGTGAACATGCTTAAATGCACCTGATTAAGTAATTTATAGAGAGTCACACCTAGAATATTGTGTGCCGTTGTGGTCTCCTTTTCCGAGGAAGGAGGTTCTTTCTCTGGAGGGAGTGCAGCGAAGGTTTACCAGGCTGATTCCGGAGGGACTGATGTATGAGGAGGGATTGACTAGGTTAGAATTGTTTTTGCTGGAGTTCAGATGAATGGGGGGGGCGGGGGGCGAATCTCAGTGAGACTTACAAAATTCTAACAGGACTAGACAGGGTAGATGTCGGGAGGATGTTCCAATGGTGGGGGAGTCCAGAACCAGGGGTCACAGTCTGAGGATTCAGGATAGATCATTTAGGACGGAGATAAGGAGGCATTTCTTTACCCAAAGAGTGGTGAGTTTGTAGAATTCTTTTCTGCAGGAAATACTTGATGCCAAATTGTTGAATGCATTCAAGAGACAGCTAACTATAGCCCTTGAGGGCGAATGGGATCAAAGGTTATGGGGAGAAAGCAGGTTCAGGCTGTTGAGTTGAACAATCAGCCATGATTGTGATGAATGGCAGAGCAGGCTCAAGGGGCCGAATGTCCTCCTGCCCTTATCTTCTACGTTTCTATGTTTCGGATGACAGTGATGGTGAGTACTATTGATGAAGGGCTGTTTCTGTTTCTTTCTCAAACACCCTTTTGTTTCATGGCAAGATCCTGTACCACCCGGCCATGTTTGTTTTAAAAAAAGCAACCCAAAAAATCCTGAGCAACCTACAGCAAAGGATGATGCATATTGCACCTTGCCTGGGGTCCAAAGCCCATTTTAGAATGGCAAAGTCTATGATGGGGAAAGGGTATGGTATAAATTGTGTTACAATCCAGGTCAGAAACTCCAAGGTGTTTTATAAAGCCAGCTTCAATCATAAGCTTTGCATTTTGAATTTGGCTGGGGTGGGCATGAGATGTTTCACTCCAGGAATGATTCAAATGACCCACTAAGGAGCTTTTACAAACAAAATTTATTTAAGAGTACAGTTAACATGTATAGTAAGAAAATTAGAAATAACTTTTCCCAAGTACAAAAGCACAAGAGCAAAATTGCAAAAACCTTGTCACAAGTTGGGTCGGATACTTCAAAGTGTTTTATGAAGCTTGTCTGACCTGTCATGTTTTATGTTGAATTTGGTTGGGGTGAACATGGGAGGTTCCACTCCAGTTCTTATTCAATAAAGAACATTTATCAAAAACAAAATTTACTTAAGAATATTACTAACACGTATAGTAAGACAGTTAGAACTTTTAACAATTACAAATGAGACGCAACAGCCACAATAATGTATAACTTTTGAGGAAATATCTCTAATGTGTTCCAACCAAAGCCAACATCCAGTACACAAAACCCTCCAAATAAACACAATAAAGCAGAGATTTAATGCATTATAGGAATCCAGCTTCCTGGGTTCAATGCTGAAAATCCTTGCAAAGAAACCAGAAGAGGTTGTTGTTGAATCTGTTTCCCAAAACACAGCTTCTTAAAAGAGAAGAACAGGGAGAGAGGCCCACCAAGTCTACATAAGACACAGGAGCAGAATTAGGCCAGTTGGCCCATGGCTGATATTTTTCTCATCCTCATTCTCCTGCTTCTCCTCATAACCCCTGATCCCCTTATTAATCAAGAACCTATCTATCTCTGTCTTAAAGACACTCAATGACCTGGCCTCCACAGCGTTCTGTGGCAAAGAGTTCCACACCAACCACAATTCTACCCAATCCCTAGTCCTGTAATCCTACGCATTTACCCTGCTAATCCCCCTGACATTAAGCGTCAACTCAGCATGGCCCAATCAACCGAACCCATACATCTTTAGAAACATAGAATCAGGTCCCATCTTCTTTAGGGTGAACATTTCTGATTGGTGGTCGCAGACTGCGGATGAGACGTTAAGGCACAAGAGAGAGTTGGAGCATATGAGCTTGACGTGTGATTGGAGAGGATGGTGAGAAAACCGAGGGAACAACATTTTTTTAATTCCTGAGATTTATTTTCAAAATCCCGAGGTCATGAACGAGACTAAGTGTTTCTCGGAAATGGTAACTCCCTTTCCCACGCAAATATAAAATATACAGAAAGTATTCAGCAAATCAACCAAGACACAGATTCCCCCTTGTCATTCCCTCCCCAAGCCAATGGACCTCAGCACTGGGGAGTGGCAGCCTCATTTCACCCAATCGGTTTAGCGCAAAGATTCCCCTGCCCTCATAGGGCACTCTGAGAAACGGCTTTATTCCCGAATGAGTTGGTGTTTCTTTTTCAGGAGCTGTTGCTGCCTTTTGTGACAGGCAGGCTTTAGAATGTGCTGGCATCTGTGAGATCCAAGTTCATCCTGCTGACCGTGGCCATATGTATTTTCGGCAGCTAGGATGTGAAAATGGGATTCAAACCCGGGGGGAGGGTTGCTCCTGTTTTGAGTCGAATGTATTTGGATCTGTTCCATGACAGTCCACACCTTCCACCCATGTTTCATTGCATTTTACACACCTCTCGGAAGCATAGTTGTTCACATTGCTACCTCACAGCACCATGAACCCAGACTCAATTCCTCAGGTTTCTGTCTGTGTGGACAGTCCCCGTGTCTGCATGGGTTTCCTCTGGTTGCTCTGGTTTACGCCCCACATTCCAAAGATGTGCAAATTAGGTTAATTGGCCATGCTAAGTTGACCCCAGTGTCAGGGGGATTAGCAGAGTAAATGTGAGAGGTTACGGGTTACAGGGCCTGGTTGGGATTGTGGTTGATACAGCCTCGATGAGCCGAATTGCCTCCTCCTGTACTGTGGTGATTCAATGATTCTAAGTGCCATCTGTGACCTGCAGCTCTCCACCATCTAACCCCTGTGACCTTTGCATCCTGTAGCATCTCACCCTGTGGCCTTGCCACATCTCGTCATTGTGATCTGTGACTCTGCACAGTCGAACAGCAATGAACTGTGACTCTGCAGAATCCACTACTTGTGACCTCTGACACCGCAGGATCTAATATGTTTGACCTCCCTGTGATTATAGTGCAGAAAGAGGGTATTCAGCCCATCGAGCCTGTTCTGACTCTCTGAAAGAACATCTTAACCAAGCCCACCCCTATACCTTATTCCCGTAACATTGCCATTTACCGTGGTCAATTTGCCTGAATCACACATCTTTGGACATACATCATTTGGCTGATATCATTTATCAGACATTTCATAAAAACATAAGAACTAGGGGCAGGAGTTGGCCATCTGGCTCCTTGAGCCTGCTGCGCCATTCAATAAGATCATGGCTGATCTTTTCGTGGACTCAGCTGTTTTACCCACCCACCCACTCACCATAACCCTTAATTCCTTTACTGTTCAAAAATTTATCTCTTTTCCTTAAAAACATTCAATGGGGTGGCCTCAACTGCTTCACTGGGCAGGGAATTCCACAGATTCACAACCCTTTGTGTGAAGAAGTTCCTCCTCAACTCAGTCCGAAATCTGCTCCCCCTTATTTTGAGTCTATGCCTCCTAGTTCTAGTTTCACCCACCAGTGGAAACAACTTCTCTGCTTCTATCTTATTGATTCCCTTCGTAATCTTATATGTTTCTATAAGATCTCCCCTCATTCTTCTGAATTCCAATGAGTATAGTCCCAGTCTACTCAGTCTCTCCTCATAAACCAACCCTCTCAACTCTGGAATCAACTGAGTGAATCTCCTCTGCACCCCCTCCAGTGCCAGTATATCCTTTCTCAAGTAAGGAGACCAAAACTGTACACAGTACTCCAGGTGTGGCCTAACCAACACCTTATACAGCTGCAATATAACCTCGCTGTTTTTAAACTCCATCTCTCTAGCAATGAAGAACAAAATTCCATTTGCCTTCTTAATTACCTGTTGCATTTGCAAACCAACTCCTTGAGATTCCTGCACAAGGACACCCAGATCCCTCTGCACAGCAGCATACTATGTTTTTTTAACCATTTAAATAAGAATCCATTTTGCTGTTATTCCCACCAAATTGTGAATGACCTCACATTTACCAGCATTGTACTCCATCTGTCAGACCTTGTCCACTCACTCACTCAGACTATCTATATCCTTCTGCAGACATTCAGCATCCTTTGCACACTGCTGCTCTGCTACTTAGTGTCATCTGTGAATTTTGATGTACTATACTTGGTCCCCATTCCAAATCATCTATGTAAATCGGAAACAATTGCAGTGCCAACACTGATCCCTGAGGCACACCACTGTTCACTGATTGTCAATCAGAAATACACCCATTTACCCCGAGTCATTCTGTTAGTTAACCAATTCTCTGTCCATCTAACACATTATCCGTAACACCGTGCACCTTTATCTGATGTAGCAGCCTATTTGCTGTGTTCTGCATCGTCAGGCCTGAATGGATTCCAGCCAGGACTTAGCCCAATGGTCCTTGAACGTGTTTGGATTTCACAATGGGATCTGGACAAGCTCCCAGATAGAAGGTTGCTATTTAAAGGAATTCAATGTGTGCAAATGAAGCTAAATCACTGCTGTTGCTGCTGCCGCACAAGTTGGCCTGTAATCTCAGTCTCTGACCAGCCTCTCCTCATGAATGCATGTCCAAGCTGTGTCCAGAGCTCACGTGTTGCTGGAGTTGATTTTCATTCAAACTGAGAATGTGAAATTTGGCATGTCTCCTATGACTCTCACCAACTTTTACAGATGCACCACGGAAAGCATTCTTTCTGGTTGTATCACAGCTTGGTATGGATTCCTGTTGTGCCCAAGGCCACAAGAAACTACAAAAGATTGTGAATGTAGCCCAATCCATCTCACAAACCAGCCTCCCATCCATTGACTCTGTCCACACTTCCCGCTGCCTCGACAAAGAATCCAGTATAATTAAGGACCCCACGCACCGCAGACATTCTCTCTTCCACCTTCTTCCATAGGGAAAAAGATACAGAAGTCTGATTTCACATACCAACCAACTCGAGAACAGCTTCTTCCCTGATGTTGTCAGACTTTTGAATGGACTTACCTTACATTAAGTTGATCTTTCTCTACACCCTAGCTATGACTGCAACACTGTATTCTGCACTCTCTCCTTTCCTTCTCTATGAATGGTATGCTTTGTCAGTATAGCACAAGAGAAACAATTCTTTTCACTGTATCCCGTGTAACAACAATAAAGCCAATCAAAAACTGACCAGTCACTTCTCCTGTCAAAAGAATAGATCAACCTGAGGCGGGGAGGGGAGGCGGTGGGGAGGCAGGTCATTGCAAAAGCAGATGTATTGTCTCCATACTGAGAATGTCCAGAATGAGAGAGTCCTGCGGCTGATCCTACTTAAAGAATCACATCTCAAATGAAGAACATGATCACACTATTCCGTCATTCTGTTTATTATTTCAGAGAATATTTAAATTGAATCATGTTCACTGAATCTCCTCACAGTTCACTTCTCCGGCCTAAGGTTTGGCCCAGCTCTGAAAGTCGAGTGCAAAAATATCTCACATCAAACGTATTCACAAGTATTTGAAGTAAAAGCAAGATAATTAATCCATTGCCCTTAGACAGAACTACAGTCACAAAAGAGCTGATCTTCCAATTGACTGCAAATAACCTTTCAATCTCTTGTGTGTGTTTTTATATGTACATAGATTTAAAATATATTTTAGGTGCCTTCGTGAGTTAAGATTTTAAATGTAGTAATGTCACAGTTCAATATGTCAATAGCAGCAGAGAAAAATCCACCAAGCTCTTCTTTATTAATTCCTAGGACCTGGGTGTCGCTGGCTGGCCACCCGTAATTGCACATCCCTGGTTGCCCTCAGAGAGGGCAGTTGAGAACCAACCACGTTTGTGAGTGGTTCCATGAAACAAGTCAAAAACTATTGAATCTGAGCTAAATCGAGTTCCCCTGCCATTGACAGTCTCGCTAAGTCAAATGGGTTCGATTCCCACCTTGGGTCACTGTCTGGTGGAGTCTGCACATTCTCCCTGTGTCTGCGTGGCTTTCCTCCCACATTCTGAGGATGTGTGGGTGTGTGGATTGGCCATGATAAATTGACCCTTAGCATCAGGGGGCACTAGCTGGGGTAAAAGCATGGGATTCTGAGGTTAAAGATTGTGATAGATCCTGGCTGGTATTGTTGTTGGTGAAGGCTCAATGGGCCAAATTGCCTCCTTCAGCACTGTAAAGATTCTAATAAGTAAAATTTATTTATTTGTTGCAAGTAAGGCTTGTACTAACACTGCAAAGAAGTTACTCTGAAAATTCCCAGGTAGCCATATTCAGCTGAATGCACCTTCACCAGCATGTCTTTCAGACTGTGGGAGAAAATCGGACGACCTGCAGGAAACCTATGCAGACATGGGAAGAATGTACAAACTCCATAGAGACAGTGACCCAAGCCGGGAATCAAACCCAGGTCCCTAGTGCTGTGAGGCAGCAGTATGAATCACCGTGACACCAGTTTGCCCGTAATACATGGGGTTATGGGGATAAGGTCTGGGTGGGATTGTGGTCGGTACAGACTTAATGGGCAGAATGGCCTCCTGTACAATAGGGATTTTATGACATGGTACTTATTATTGTCTCACTATAGGGAGCAGTGACACAGGAGGTTCGTGGGACAGATTCCCCAGCCCTCCCAATAGTTTCCTGTCTTCCTGAAATTCCCTCTCGTGGACTCAGTGTTTTAGTCAATTCTGTAAATTGTTTCCACATTTTCCCCACACGGTATTTAGCTCAGCGAGAGGCAACCTACAGCCCAGGGCCACATGGGGTCCATAAGGGTTCTAAGTGCAGCCCACCAGACAAAATGTTGACTGTTGTCCCTGCACAGCATTGTTACATGTGCTGATTTGCATCCATCGAGTTTTTTCTCACTGGTGCGATTGAAATGATTTGCACGGAACACAAGGATGAGTGAAGTGAGGTGCGTGCTGATTGTGAGAGCCATGCGTTCATTCTGTGTCCAAAGTGTCAATATTTCTTCTGTTTTTACCATTTGAAGTTGACAATAGAATCATACAAACTTACAGCACAGAAGGAGGCCATTCAGCCCATCTGCACCAACTGCAACCCCATCCAGGCTCTATCCCCATAACCCCATGCATTTATCCTAACCAGTCCGCCGACACTAAAGGCCAATGTAGCACGTCCAATCCAACTAATCCACATGTATTTGGAACGTGGGAGGAAACCGGAGCACCCGGAGAAAACCCATGCAGATATGGGGAGAACGTACAAACTCCACACGGTCAGTGACCCAAGCCAGGAATCGAACCGGATCCCTGACACAGTGAGGCAGCAGTGCTAATCACTTTGTCACCCCTGGATTTCCAGGATTAGATTAAGCTCAGAATCAACATTTTTACTTGTTGCATGGAACTACCATTTCGTATGTTAATATTATCTTTTATTGTGTAAACGATGAAGTATTTCCCAGAACTCATTATGAAATGTTTGGCGTGTATTAAATGTATTTAATCTGACTCACAGGGTCACAGTGAGTGAACAAGCCCCATTTCAATCTTGTGGCCCACCGAGATGAGGAGGGACAGCTCGCTAGCACTGGTTTAGCTGGCCATGTTCTTCAACAGAGAGTGGAGCTGAGTATGGCAGATCTGGGTGTAATTGTGAGTTATTCTTTGTATTGTGAGCAGGGTCAAACTGGGGTTAAAAGGGTTAAGTCATGAGGACAAATTGCTTATATTCCCTTGACTCAGGAAGATTCAGGGATGATCTACCTGACCCGTGTCATGTCATTCAAGGCATTGACGTTGCAGAGAGAGAGAGCGTAATTACTTCTTCTGATGAAGGAGTCCAGAACATGGGGGATGTAACTTTAATATCCCAAGTCAGTCATTCAGGGCTATTGTCAGGAAGCATTTACTCATACCCTGGAGCGGGATTCTGGAAATTTACCCCGTGTCCTGGCCGGGATCAAATGCAAATTCCAAAACATGCTCGTTCGGGTGCATTGGCCATGCTAAATTCTCCCTCGAACAGAGGCCGGAGTGTGGCGATTAGAGGATTTCCACAGTGGCTTCATTGCAGTGTTAATGTAAGTTCAATTCTGTCGCCGCACTACCAGAAGGACGTGGAGGCTTTGGAGAGGGTACAGAAAAGATTTGCCACGATGTTGCCTGGTCCAGAGGGCGTTAGCTACGAGGAGAGGTTGAAGAAACTTAGTTTGTTCTCACGAGAACAACAGAGGTTGAGGGGAGACCTGATAGAAGTCTACAAGATTATAAGAAGTATGGACAGAATGGATTGTCAGTAGCTTTTTCCCAGGGTCAAAGAGTCAATTAGTGTGGAGGAACGGGGGACTGGTTAACTGTGCAAGGGACAAGGTTTAAAGGGGATGTACAAGGAAGTTTTTTTATGCAAAGGGTGGTGGGTGCCTGGGATTCGTTGCGTGGGAGGAATTAATGGAAGCAGATAGAACAGTGGTTTTTGAGGAGCATCTTGACAAATACATGAAAAGACTGGGAATAGAGGGATATGGTCTCTGGAAGGGTAGGGGGTTTTAGTTCAGTCAGGCAGCTCAGTCAGTGCAGGCTTGCACAGCTGAAGGGGCTGTTCCTGTAATGTTCTTTGTTCTTTGTTCTAATTGTGACACGAATAAATAAATTATAAACTTTGATAGAGTTTTGTCTGAAGAGGCTAGATCAGGATGTGTAACTAAGGCAGGTGACCATAAGACATAGGAGCAGAATTGGGCCATTCAGCCCATCTAGTCTGTTCTGCCATTCAATCATGGCTGATATTTTTCTCATCCCCATTCTCCTGCCTTTTCCCCATAACCCCTGATCCTCTTATTAATCAAGAACCTACCTATCTCTGTCTTAAAGACACTCAGTGACCTGGCCCCCACAGCCTTCTACGGCAAAGAGTTCCACAGATTCACCACTCTCTGGCTTAAAAAATTCCACCTCATCTCTGTTTTAAAGGATTGTCCCTTCAGCCTGAGGTTGTGCCCTCCGGTTCAGTTTTTCCCACTAGTGGAAACATCCTTTCCGTGTCCACTCTATCCAGGCCTCGCAGTATCCTATAAGTTTCAATAAGGTAGCCTGCCACCCCAATCTTTCTAAACTCCAATGAGTACAGACTCAGAGTCCTCAAGTATTCTCAAGGTGGATAGAGTCGGGTGTAGGGAAGCCTTGCCGTGTCGAAATGCCATTGAAGGAGTGAGGGGCTGAAATAATCTCCTCTGCTACTGTTAGACAGCAGATTAATAAGGTAGAGTTCTCAGACGTGCTGTGTTGTGTGTGCGCTGTGCAGGATTGGATCACCTTGCTGCACTGCCAACCTTCTCAGGAGTATTCATGTGATGATGTCCTTTGTCCTCTGTGTTTCAGTGAGGCCGCCAGTATCTCTCTCATATCAATGTTCTTCTCTTTAACTGATGGCATGCTGCCAAGTTTGCATGACTTTGAAACATGCCAGGCCGGAGAACATCATTCTAATGATTGATTACACTGAACGGAAGTTGTTCCTTTTCTTTTTTGGCTGAGAGAGGAACTTCAACCTTGTTCCCTGGAAATCCAGTCATATTTCTCATGGAGATGGAGAGGTTGATGGGATTAGACTGCTGATTAGCAAGCTGATTGGTGCCACCATCCCACCCAGGAATAAGCTGGTCTCTCCAGGAATGGAAAATCAAAAGTTGAACCATGGAAGATAGGAGCAGGGAGGCCATTCAGCCCTTCAGTCTGCTCTGCCATTCATCACAATCATGGCTGATCGTCCGACTCAATAGCCTAATCCTCCCCACAACCTTTGATCTCATTCTCTCCAATATAGTCATCTCTTGAATACATACAATCCTCCGACACTGCCTGTGAGCAAGTCTGGGAGGAAATTGGATTTATATTCACTGGAGTTGAGAAGAGTGAGGGGGAATCTCATAGAAACTTACAAAATTCTAACCAGGTTAGACAGGGTAGATTCAGAAAGAATGTTCCCAATAGTGGAGGCAGTCCAAAACTAGGGGTCAGAGTTTGATGATAAGAGGTAAATCTTTTTTGGAGTAAGATAAGGAGAAACTTCTTCATCCAGAGGGTGGTAAATGTGTGGAATTCACTCTGACAGAAAGTAGTTGAGACCAAAATGTTGTGTGATTTCAAGGAGAAATTAGATATTGCTGCTGGGGCTAAAGGGATCCAGGGATATGTAGGGAAGGGGGGATCAGGATATTGAATTTGTTCATAATGAATGTGGAGCAAACTCAAAGGGCCAAATGGCCTCTTTCTGCTTCTAGTTGCTATGAAAATAAGAGGAGCCTTGAAATAAACTGTTGGCGGGTTTTGGCAATTTTCTTGGAACCTTTGCCTTTGTTGGTTTGAGAGTTTTTGGGAAATGGCGGAAGGATAAGATTGTTCTGACTTGGTGAGATGGAAGGCAGGAGGTCAATGAGATGGAAGGCAGGAGGTCAATGAGATGAAGCCTACAACGGTATGTCCAGTCAGGTGGGAGGTCAGAGGCCAGGCCTCTGCTCCTGCTGGACTGTGCAAACAGCACCTAACATTTCCAAGCTCTGGGAGCCATTCCTGCCCATTTTGCCCCAGATCAAAGGCCACCAGGCAGGAGAACATAAGAATTAGGAGCAGGAGTCGGCCATCTGGCCCCTTGAACCTGCTCCGCCATTCAATAAGATCACGGCTGATTTTTTCATGGACTCAGCTCCACTTACCCACCCACTCATCATAACCTTAATTCCTTTACTGTTCAAACATTTATCTATCTTTGCCTTAAAAACATTCAATGAGGTAGCTTCAACTTGGGCAGGGAATTCCACAGATTCACAACCCTTTGTGTGAAGAAGTTCCTCCTCAACTCAGTCCGAAATCTGCTCCCCCTTATTTTGAGGCCGTACCCCCTAGTTCTAGTTTCACCCACCAGTGGAAACAACTTCCCTGCTTCTATCTCATCGATTCCCTTCATAATCTTATACATTTCTATAACATCTTCCTTCTTTCTTCTGAATTCCAATGAGTATAGCCCCAGTCTACTCAATCTCTCCTCATAAGCCAACGTTCTCAATTCCAGAATCAACCTAGTGAATCTCCTCTGCACCCCCTCCAGTGCCAGTAGATCCTTTCTCAAATAAGGAGACCAAAACTGTACCCAGTACTCCAGGTGTGGCCTCACCAGCACCTTATACAGCTGCAACATAACCTCGCTGTTTTTAAACTTCTTCCTTCTCTCGATGAAAGAGAAAATTCCATTTTCTGTCTTAATTACCTGCTGCACCTGCAAACCAACTTTATGTTGCCACAAAAAAAAATCCAAAAATGCACTGATTGAACCAACGTGAGGCTAGGGTGGGTGGGGGTGGGGGGGGGAGGGGAGGCAGGAGTGAGGGAGAGCGACAGGAATCCTCCACTTCAGCACTGACTCTGTTTCCATCCCTGCTACACCCCAGGGACATGTATGAGAGTAGCTCTGAGGAGCAATGATTGGAATCTTATTGTCGCTAAGTGCTGACGGCAGTGCGGGGGGAGGAGGGTGGGTGAGCGATAGTGAAGGAAAGGTAAAGCAAGCTCTCGATAAGTTGCTCGTGTGAAAGCCAGCTTATTCCAATTCCGGGACTGGGTTGATTCTGTCTGCTCTGGGGAATTGTTATCCCAATGGTGCGTTTATTATATTTAGAAACTATGCATTGAAAACTGGAGGTAATAAATCAGATACACATGGGGAATAAACCTCTTGTCCTGCTCGATGATTATCAATGCTTTTTAAAAGTTCTCATTTCTCACCAAGGGATTTTCTTGTAAATCTCACCAAAATGTCCCTGCATAATACACATGAACACGTATTTCCCTGCTTGATGCAATTCCAAACTATCTACACAGAAATTCAGGAAAAACTCTTCAGCCAGAAAGTGGGAAGAATGTGAGACTCATTCCCATGGGGAGTCGGGGAGAATGTGGGACTTGCTTCCACAGGGAGTGGGAGAGAATATGGAACTCGCTCCCAAGGTGGGTGGGGGAAAACCCCCACAAACAGAATGTGGGACTCGCTTCCACAGGGAGTGGGGCAGAATGTGGGTCTCGCTTCTACAGGGAGTGGGGGAGAATGTGGGACTCACTCCCACAGGGAGTTGGGGAGAATGTGGGACTGATTCCCACAGGGAATGGGAGAGAATATGGGGTCATTTCCATGGGGAATGGAAGAGTATGTGGGACTCACTCCCAGAGGGAGTCGGGGAGAATGTGGGACTCTGTTTTGTGGGAAGTGGGGCAGAATGTGGGACTTGATCACACAGAATGGGGAGAATGTGGCACTCTCCCATGGGGAATGAGGGAAAATGTGGGACTCCCTCCCACAGGGAATGGGGGAGAATGTAGGACTTGCTCCCACAGGAAGCGGGGAGAATGTGGGACTCACTGCCATGGGGAATGGTTGAGGTGAAACTGGATAAGGAACAAAGGAATAAAAAGATAGGTAATGATCTGAGTAAGAAGACACGGGGAGAACATGCAAACTCCACATCGGCAGTGACCCAAGCTAGCAATTGAACCTGGATGCCTGGCACTGTGAAGTAGTGCTCACCACTGTGTCAAGTGGAGTATTAACATTTTGGGCCATATGTCCCGTTTTTTGTGTGGTAAGTTCTATCTAATATGATTGGGTTTGAGTAGGTGGGGTGGGGGGGGGAGGAGTGGATGAACTGACCTACTCTGACGTCCCTCAGGTACCTCAGAAACAGCTACAAAGTTTTGTTTAAACACTGTTGATGTGCTCGAAACCTCATGTTCAGTCACAGCCAGGTTCTACAAAGCTTAAGCCTGCAGTGAAATGATGTGCCCAAATTCACTTTGCCCTCTTTAACCCCTGTTCTGTTTGATGGACATGTAACCTGCTCACACGCAGACCCATATCACATGGTGGCAGTGTGTGAAAATCCGAGACCTCTCCCTTTCTGCAAAGAGGGAAGCGAATCCAATTCTTTTTCAATTCTTTATTGTTATAACTATGTGGTGAAGACAATACTAAAAGAAATTGTGATTTCCTTCACTGGATTCCAGGAAGTTCACCGTCTAGTCTTGCTGTCAGCTGATTCACTTGGGCAGGAAGATCAAACGCAACAATAGACCCTGGTAAGAATCAGTGTGGGAGAAACGGGAGACAGGAACAATCTTACATTCCTGCTGCACTTTCTCATGATACCACAACTCTTCACAGCCATTGAGATATTTTTGAAGTGTCAGGAATTAGCCAATTTACACACAGTATACTCCCACAAACAGCAATGTGATTATGGTCAGACAACTGTTGTTGTGGTGTTGATCATATGGTAGTCAGGTTTGATACATACAGGCTTCATTTAGAACAAGTACAGTGCACCATTTACTGATACAAGTAGGAACTGATCCAGAACCAGCTCAGCCTAGAGATGGACAGGAGATACATAAAGACTGGCACAATGTAAAGGGTGGCATAGTGTATAGCATTACTGCCTCACAGCGCCAGGGACCCGGGTTCAATTCCTGGCCTCAGGTCACTGTCCGCATGGAGTTTGCATGTTCTCCCTGTGTCTGCATGGGTTTCCTCCAGGTGCTCCAAAAGATGTGTAGGTTTGGCTATGCAAAATTGTCCCTTAGTGTCAGGGGGATGAGCTCGGGTAAATGTATGGAGTTAAACATTAGGGCCTGGATGGGATTGTAGTCAGTGCAGACTCGAAGGGCTGTATGGCCTCCTTCTGCACTGTAGGATTCCATGAAAATATGACCAAGAATGGAGCCAGCTCCTATACCTCCATCCCTCTGCCACATACTTAGTCATCAGTGACATATAAAAACTTGCTGTTAATAATCCCAAACCTATAAAGTCTACCATCTGATGTCCAAGGCAGAGTGCTTCAGATCAAGGTGTTAAGATACGGTACAGTGGTTAGCATTGCTGCCTCAGAGCGTCAGGGACCCGGGTTCGGTTCCCAACTTGGGTCACTGTGTGAGTTTACACATTGTCCCAATGTCTGCATGGGTTTCCCCAGTGTGCTCCTGTTTGCTCCCGCACGTCAAAGATGTGCAACGTTAGGTCAATTGTCTACAGGCTGCAGGGATAGGATGGATGGTAGGGGCTGGGTAAGGTGTCCTTGTCAAAGAGGGTCAGTACAGACTCAATGCGCTGAATGACCTCTTTCTGCTATGTAGGGATCCT
The DNA here is from genome assembly GCA_024679065.1 of Sphyrna mokarran. Taxonomy (NCBI): domain Eukaryota; kingdom Metazoa; phylum Chordata; class Chondrichthyes; order Carcharhiniformes; family Carcharhinidae; genus Sphyrna; species Sphyrna mokarran. Next base: position 11,908,098 of record JAGIQG010000031.1, read on the forward strand.
ATGAATGTTGCAAATATTGATCCGAAACTGAGAGAGAACACCCCTGCCCTCTAATACAGTGAGTCTTTACTGAAGAGGAGTTGTTGGAGAGTGTACAGAATGGGTAGAGACTTGGGAGTGGATGTAGAGGAAAGGACTAATATCAGGAGTATCTGGATATTGTTGTGACTATCCAGCAGTGTTACAGGGCAAAAATACAGCTGAGAAATAGTGGAATGCAAAAATACACCCCCGATGCAGAGTATTCAGATGCACATAGAGCTGGAAATAAACAAGAACGGTTTGGATAAGTAACAGTCAACAGCAGAGTTCTGAAGGTAAAGGGGAAAACCTAAAGAGATAAGACAAAGTGTCCAAAAATCCCAGCAAGTCTGGCAGCGTCTGTGGCGAGAGAAAAACAGAGTTAATGGTTCAAGTCCATCTTACTCTTTCCCTAATCCCTAAAGAAAAACGGAAAGGTGTGGAACAGCAGCACAGTGCGATTGTGTGAAACATTGTGTGATTTCAGGAAGAAATTAGATACAACTCTAGGGGCTAAAGGGATCATAGGATAAAGGGAGGAAGGGGGAGATCAGGATATTAAATTCAATGATTAGCTGTGACCAAAATGAATGGTGGAGCAGGCTTGAAGGGCTGAATGGCCTCCTCCTGCTCCTAGTTTCTGTGTTTCAAAGTGTTGATCACTGTTGAAGAGTAAAATGGTTTGGAAAACTATGCACCAATCAAAAAGTTGACAGAATGTCAGCCCTTTCCCTCAATTGGATTACCGAGCTGAAGGTTATGATTCTGCCACGCATAGCCGTGGTCAAACTTTCCTTCAGCAAGGACATTCTGGCCTTGGACAGGGTGACACAGCCAGGGCAATAAAAGATGTGAAGGATGGCAAATGAGGGCAAGTTTCAGAGATCTGCCCTATATTTCTCTGACTTTAGATGATTGAGAGGTGAGCTGACTGAGGCATCAAAAATGATCAAAGGAGTTGATGGAATAGGTGGAGAGAATCAAGTTCCTCTAGCCCAGGGATCCAGAGCTCAGGGGAACAATGTGAAATAAGATTGATGCTTTCTCTGGGACTGTGCTATTAAATTGGGTAGCAACTCCTCAAATACACTCCCTTCTCTATTGAAGGAGTAACAATGGGTTTAAGACCAGAAGCTGAGTGACAACTCCTGTCTTATTTCCTTTACATCTCAATGGGCTAGGGGCAGCAGATATCTGAGAACACCATCATCTGCAAGCTCCCCTCCAAGCCATTCACTGTCATGACTTGGAAACATATCGGCTGTTCCTTCTCTGTGGCTGGGTCAGCATTTTTAGATCTCCCTCCCGAACAGCACTGTACCTACATCACAGAGACTTCAAGAAGGCAGCTCACCACCGACCCCTCAAGGAGCAGTCACGGGATCGATGGCCCAGTGGTATTATCGCTAGACTTCAATCCAGAAGCTTGGGTAATGTTCTGGGGACCCGGGTTCGAATCCCATCGCAGCAGATGGTGGAAACTGAATTCAATAAAAAATGTCTGGAAGAAAGAGTCTACTGATGACCATGAAACCATTGTCAATTGTTGGAAAAGATTCACTAAAGTGCCTTTAGGGAAGGAAATCTGCTGTCCTTACCTGGTCTGGTCTACATGTAACTCTGGAGCCACAGCAATGTGGTTGACCCTCAACTAGGGATGGACAATAAATGCTGGCCCAGCCAGCAACATCCATGTCCCACGGATGAATAATAAAAAAAAAATTAAGGATGGGCAATAAATACTGGCAACAAAACACTCATCATCCTGACTTGGAAATATATTGGCCATTCCTTCTAGATCAGAATTCTGGAACTACCTCCCTATTGGTGCTGTGGTTGTACCCATCCCAGTTCAAGCAGACAGCTCACTACCACCTTCTCGAAGGGCAATTAGGTATGGTCAATAAATGCTGACCGGGCCAGTGATGGAAGAATGATGAAAAAACATTCACACTCTGCTCGTCCAGAGAGTGAGAAAAGCCTGAGAAGCGCTGATGCAAAATAAATGGCAGAGTGTGACATTAAGAAATGATTTCCAACTTCGCAATGTGCAGTCAGGAAGCATTCAAGGAAAGCAATTAGTCCAGTTAATTTGATTGGTGCTGTGTTTTATCAGAATAAAGCAGTGGCAGATGTCAAGTTTACAAATGGTCCGAGTCACCTTGCAGGCTAATTTAAAACTTTCGATGAAGGAACAGCGCTCAGCATTCCACATCCAACTATCCCAATCCCAGACCAGTCAGTTCAGACAAAGGGCGGATCAATATTTGGTGATTTATCGCAACCCACGTGAATGTTTCAGCATGAACTTTCCTCCGCTGCTCCCTGCAATTTCCGAGGAAATTCTGGCAGTCTGCAATGTCACCAGCAATTCCTTTGAAAAGCTTTAATCTGATTACACAGTCTGATGGCTGAGACATTAGTTTGATATTTTGGCCGCATTCCAGAGTTCCAAGTTCTGCATATATTGCCAAGATTTGGCAATCAAACTTCGGCCTGTCATGAGAGTGATCAATGGTGAAGTAGCGAGCAACGCTTTTATAAGTTTCACTTGGTTTCAGAGACTTGACTTTGAGACAGAAAGATCATTGCGCTTGGTCCAATTTTCAGAAGCTCCTTTGGAACAGAGAAATCAAAGAAACGCTTCGGTGCAGAAGGAGGCCATTCGGCCTGTCGAGACTGTACCGACAACAATCCCACCCAGCCCCTATCCCCATAACCTCATGTATTAGAATCATTGAATCCCAACAGTGCAGAAGGAGGCCATTTGGCCCATCAAGACTGCGCCGATAACTATCCCTCCCAGACCCTATTCCTCTAACCCCATTGTAATAAGTCCTCGGAGACAGAAGTCCCTCCATCAAAATCCCTTCATTTACAAGTCTAACAACAGTATTATGAATGGCACGGTGGTGCAGTGGTTAGCATTGCTGCCTCACAGAGCCAGGGACCCCGAGTTCAATTCCCGGCTTGGGTCACTGTCTCTGCAGACTCTGTACGTTCTCCTACTATCTGCCTGGGTTTCCTCCGGGTGCTCCGGTTTCCTCCCACATGTTGAAGGAGTCCTTATAAAAGCCAGGGAGGAGACTCTGCTGAAATCCAATTCTGATCAGTTCTGGAGTAAGAACTCTGCATTCTTCCAATCGCTTCTCGAACTTCTGGCTAACTTCAAGCACTGGATCAAGCCCAAGATGGGATGCAAAGGTTTATCTTGTCAGCTTGGGTCTCGTTTTTCTCTCTCTCTCATGGTGTCCATGGATTTAGTTGGATTTAGAATTAGAATTTGGAATGGGCAGGGAGTGGATTTGGGTTTGCCCGGTCCACTCTGAGAATTGGCTTTTAGAGAATTGAGTAAAGAATGTTCTAAAGCCTACACAAGGACAAAGAACAAAACAGCATGGGAAACAGGCCCTTCGGCCCAACGAGCCCGCACCGCCACCTCGATGTTCCCACTTCTACACGCGATCCCTGTCCATGTTTATAGATCTATGGATTAAAAACCAAATTTGAGACAACTTAGGGAGAATCTGTTTTGCCAATTAGCCTAAGAGCACATCTTTGGGATGTGGGAGGAAACCGGAGCTCCCGGAGAAAACTCACGCAAGCACGGGGAGAATGCACAAACTCCCACAGACACAGGCCCAAATCCATGTATCTGCACAGCACAACTATAGTCACTGCGCTGTCATGTTGCCCATCAGATGGTCCAGGTCAAGCATACACTAATGATGTGAAGCAGTAGGATACTTTCGAAAAAGGTCCAAGAGCAGTCCTCTCACGACCCATCGCGTGTATGCCCAAGAAGATTCGAAGTGTCTCTGAAATCACTGGTTAGCTCTCAACTGGTGCCTTGTGTTTCAGCTCTGAAATTCACTTCAGCAGTGGGTCTTGAGGAGGCTGCAGAGGAGATAAAAGGAGAATTGAACAGGGACCTGGGATGAGGGATTTTAGTTGTGTGTAGCCAGAATTTTCCGTCTCTTCCCCTTGGCGGGATCTTTAGGTCCTGCCGACAGCACACCCCTGTCGCGCATTTCCAGGCAACGGTAAAACTGGAAAATCCCACTATCAACCAATGGCAGGGCACTTCTGCTGTGGCAAAAGACGCAGTGGGATGTGTGGAAAATCTCACCAATTCGAGAAACTGGGATTGTTCAGGGAGGAATTTAATTGGGGGAGGGTGGTTAGTACTGTTGCCTCACAGCACCAGGGACCTGGGTCATTATCTACGTGGAGTTTGCATGTTCTCCTCATGTCTGTGTGGGTTTCCTCAGGGTGCTTCAGTTTCCCCCCACACTCCAAAGATGGGCGGTTTGGGTCGATTGGCCATGCTAAATTGCCCCTTAGTATCAGAGGGGCTAGCTCCGGTAAATACATGGGGTTGTGGGGATAGGGCCTTGGTGGGATTGTGGTTGGTGCAGACTCGATGGGCTGAATGGCCTCTTTCTGCACTGTAGGGATTCTATGATTCTGTGCAAAGGAAAACATTGAAGTGACTATAGGGACAAAAACAACAGTGTGAGACTATTTGGAGAACTCTGAATAAAGTGACACAGGCATGATGGCTGAATGGCCTCCCTCAGTTCTGGAGAGTTGCTCCAGAGGTCCATCAGGATCTTTCAGTTAAACACACCGGGGTGTTTAATACTGCATTTTGCTGAGTTTAATCCCTGCTGAAGTCAGCACTGCCTGACAATGCTAATCTCCCGGGTTCACTGACCTGAAATGGTGAATTACATTGCTGCTTTCACACTGGTGTCAATACAGAGCCAGCTTGTGTCGACACACAAGCTGGAATAAAATGGTGCTGTCACTGATAACCTGGAGCGCAGACAGCCAACAACCTACAGGCGATAGTTCTTAACGTTCAATAACCTTTTCATCTGTTCCCACATGACATAGCAACCAATGACACCTGACTCCTGACTTCTGTACAAACCATCTGAGAAAGAGAGCCCTCACAATCACAGAATAACAGAATTCATACAGGGTAGGAGGAGGCCATTCAGCCCATCATGTTTTCACTGCCTCCTCCTCTTGGTGCTATTCTCCCATCTTCTCCCCCTGACCCTACACATTCTTCCTTTTGAGATAACAGTCCGATTCCCTTTTGAAAGATTGGATTGAATCTTACACTCTCAAACAGAGCATTCCAACCCCAAAATACTTGCTGTGTAAAAGCATATCACTCTTGTTTCTTTTACCAATAATGTTAATTCATGCTCTCTCATTCTTGATCCTTTCATAAATAGGAACAGTTGTGATCTCAGATCCACTGCTTAAAACGATGTGAAGGTAGGTTAAAACCCCTTACAAATTCTACTAAAGTTGGCCTGAGAAGGAATAAGTTGCAGAATTGTGATGAAAGACTAGGTCACTAGGTAGGCAGCACAATGGTACAGTCATCAGCACTGCTGGGTTCGATTCCCAGCTTGGTCACTGTCTGTGTGGAGTCTGCATGTTGTTCCCATGTCTGTGTGGGTTTCCTCTGAGTGCTCCAGTTTCCTCCCACAGTGCGAAAGACTGGTTAGGTGCATTGCCTGTGCTAAATTCTCCCTCAGTGTTTCCGAGCAGGCACCAGAGTGTGGCCGCTAGGAGACCTGAACAGTAACTTCACTGCAGCGTTAATGTAAGCTGACTTGTGACACTAAATAAAAACTTGATTGGGTAACTCTTGTCAAGAGTTAATAGAGATAAGCTGGGGCCAAATGGCCTCCTTCTGTGCTATACCACTCTGAGCAACATTTTTCTTTTGTAATAAGGAGAAAATCAAAGGGTATTCATGATGAGAGATGAGAGCAGAAAGCATCTGAATGACCTCTCAAAAGGCACCCGGATTGGGGCTGCCCAAGTTAGGAGGTTCAACAAAGCAGGGAAATTTGTGACAGAGTCACCTCAATCAGCTAGATGGGCTGAACGGCCGCATTTCCTGATTGTTTGTTCTCCAGCCTTCCTTATCCTACTGACTTGTTGACGTAATAGTGTCTGTACACTCATTTTATCAACAGTTACAAAGTAAATCTGTTACTGTTTAAGTTACTGGTTATGTGTCAATTTGAAGAGTATAAGCTAAAAATATAAAATTCATTCACAGTGGAAACTGCATGGTTGGTGTGCAGAATTCCGACTGGTTAGAATTCAAGCTGAAGGGTGATCTTATAAAATAATGAGGGGCAGAGATCAGCAAGGTAGTCTATATCTTTTCCCAAAGGTAGGGGAGTATAAAACTAAAAGGCATAGATTTAAGGTGAGAGGGGAGAATGAAAAAGTGTCCAAAGAGCCAATTATTTCACACAGAAGGTGATGAATGTCTGGAACAATCTGTCAGAGGTAGTAGTAGTAGTAGAGTAGTAGAGTAATTTTATCTTTTAAAAAGCATTTAGACAGTTACATGGGTAAGATGTGTATAGAGGGATAAAATGCAGGCAATTGGGACTTAGGGATTTAAAAATGAAGGGCGGCATGGACAAGTTGGGCCCAAGGGCCTTTTTCCATGCTGTAAACCTCTGTAACTCTCTGACTGTAGGAGACGGGTTCCAAATTAAGATGAGGAAAAACTACTTCTCACAGAGGATTGTGAATCTGTGGAACTCACTGCCCCAGAATGCGGTGGGTGCAGAATCAACCAACACACAGAGATGGATATGTTTCTGATGGGAAGCAGGATAAAGGGCGATGGGGAGCAGGCAGAAAAATGGAGCTGAGACCAGGGTAAGATCAGCCAGAATCTAATGGAATGGTGAAGCTGGTTCAAGGGACTCCTGGTCCTGCTCAGAATTCCCATGTTGCTATGATCCAGCGTCTGCTCAGTTTGTGCTGGGAACCCAAGGAAGTGATATTTCAGTTGAACAAATCCTCAGTCTGATGTCACCTGGAGCATTGCATTCAGTTTGGGGCACCCCATCTCAGCAAGCCCATATTGATTTGTAGAATTCATACAGTGAAAAAGGAGGCCATTTGGCCCATTGAGTCTGCGCCAACCACAATCCCACCTATCCCCATCACCCCATGCATTTATCCTAGCTAGTCCCCTGACACTAAGGGGCAATTTAGCATGGCCAATCAACCTAACTCTCACATCTTTGGAGTGTGAAAGGAAACTGGGGCAGCTGGAGGAAACCCACACAGACACGGGGAGAACATGCAAACTCCACACAGACAGTCACTCATGGCTGGATTTGAACCCAGGTCCCTGCTAACTATTGTGCCACTGAGTTGTCCCTTGGTCATGAAGGGTGTGCACAGTTGAATTTTTCCAAGTCACTTATTAAGTTGGGAGAATTCGGCAGCCAACCAAGATCCAAACAACAGAAGGCGAGATGAATGCTCAGGGACCGAATTATTCTGTGGTGTGACAGTAGGTTGTAAAGGATTAAGTTGCCATGACAAGTTGCAGGAACTTAGTTTGTACTGCCTTGAGTTTAAACGATCTAATTAAATTCTTTATAACAATGAATGGATCTAATTCGATAGGACACCTTCACTCATCTTCAAATTAAGCTTCAAATTCAAACCAGTCCCGTCAGTGAAATCTTGAAATACTATTTCAGACAAAGTTTAGTTCAAATCTGGAGCTCTCTCTTCCTCTGAAGACTGTGGATGCTGGCATTCATTGAAATTTTTGAGACTAAGTTTGATCATTCCTTTGTCAGGGAAGGGTATATGTGAATATGAAACCTATGATGGATCATCAGAATGAAGGTACAGGTCGGCCTTGAACTAACTGAATGGGGTCACAGGTTTGATGGACTGAATGGCCTCCATCTGCTGATTTTGACTTGACCTGATTTGAGGGGGATTATCCGGCTTCGAATGAAATTTGAACAGCCTTCCCTTGAAACAACTCAAAAAATAGCGTCAACCAAATCACTTCATGGGGCAAATGGGTGGCACAGTGGTTAGCATTGCTGCCTCCTGGCTCCAGGGACACAGGTTCAATTCCCGGTTTGGGTCACTGTCTGCGTGGAGTTGGCACATTCTCCCCGTGTCTGCATAGGTTTCCTCCCTCAGTCCAGAGATGAATGGGGTTAGGTGCGTTGGCCACGCTAAATTGCCCCTTAGCGTCCAGGGATTTGTACAAGGAACAAAGAAAATTACAGCACAGGAACAGGCCCTTTGGCCCTCCAAGCCTGCACCAACCATGATTCCCGACTTAACTAAAATCCTTCTGGGAAACGATATCCCTCCATTGCCATCCTATTCAATTATTTATCAAGGCACCCCTTAAAATTCACTATCATATCTGCTTCCTCAACCCCCTTTATGACACCAACCACGTTTTCCTTCCCCCCACCCCCCACCCCCGCAATGCCAGCAGCAAGTTCCAGCCACCCACCAGATAGATTTGAGGGATTACTGGGGTAAATATGTGAAGCACAGTCTGGGTGGGATTGTTGTAGATGCAGACTCAATTGGCCGAAGAGCCTCCTCTACACTGTCAGGGTTCTATATTTCTATATTTCTGTGATTCTGAATTTCTAACAGAGTTTGCAAACTGTCACATGCAAAGTCTTGGGACATCTGTTAAACCTGTGAAAGAGAATTCTGATCAACAGTCGCTGATGTAAAGAGGCTGAACAGTACACTTCAGCAGGATATATAATGGATCACTCAGAGTTTTGTGGGAGCTGTTTAAGATTCAAATTGATTTATATTGGTTGATGACAAACTGCTGATACATACAGCTTCTGAATTAACAATTATCCATCAATGGCCCTTAAACCTGCCCTTTCTAAACCCACAGGCCCACTAAACACAAACTCCAACTCTACGCATCACCTTACACTCCGTCCACCACCAACGCACAGTGGCAACAGTGTGTACTAGTTACAAGGTGCACTGTAACAACTCTTCAAGATTCCTCAGACATCACCTTCCAAACCTGTGACCATCTGGAAGGACAAGAGCAGCAGATACCTTGAAATGCCACCACCTAGAAGTTCCCCTTGAAGTTACTCACCATCCTGACACGGAAATATGTCCGCCATTCCTTCACTGTCACTGGATCAAAATCCCAGAAGTGCCTCCCTAACAGCACTGTGGGCGTACCTAGACTACGGGGACTGCAGCGGTTTAAGAAGACAGCTCACCATCACCTTCTCAAGGGGCAATAAAGGATAAGCAATAAATGTTGGTATTGCCAGTGACACCATTGTCCCATGACCAAGTATAAATAAACAGGAGAACCCAGCAACAATTAGAGGCAGAAATGTGACTGAGGTGCCGCATCTTCAAGAGTTTGACTGTTGGTGTTCATATACAGTATCTCTGTTTTTCGCTATACTTTGGACACTGCATTATTGTCTGTCTTTCCTTCTTTTCTGCAGTGAAAATTGATTTAGCATTTCACTTTTCAGACCTGCAATTATCTGGTGTTGCAGCTAATGGGGAACAGAACGTGCATGACTTTGTATAATTGTTCTGGTGAAGTGTATCCGGTGGAAATATCAGAAGCTGCTTTTCCTTCTGGATGCTGACTGCCCTATTGCATATTTGCAGGATGTTGAATTTTCCCAGTGTTGACTGCAGGATCAGTGATGATCTTATCTAACTTCTCCTTAACAATAGCAACTATATAATTATTGTGAGTTTCACATTCCCACCACTCTCCTGAACTCCCTATTGGTCTCTTGTATAAAGCACCTTTCAGTAATCCGTTCTGTTGCAAAGTGCTTCACAGCTGATGAAGTGTTGTGGAAGCTTCATCACTCTTGTAACGGAAGGAATTGTCTTGCATGATTAAAAGCACTCAGCAAGATATTTAAAAGCATGTCAGTTAGTGTCTGCAAAGAAGGCTAAATGGTCAATGACTTGTTAGAATGTGTGTGTGTGCATGTGTGTCTGTGACTGTGTTTTATGTGTGTATGCATGTCTGAGTGTGTGCATGTATTTGTGTGTGTCTGTCTTAGTGTGCCTGTCTGAGTTTGTGAGTGCACATGTTTAATTGCGAGTGCCTAGCTATGTGTGCGTGTGCCTGAATGTGTTTACTCCTATCTGAGTGTGTATACTCCTATCTGAGTGTTCATCTTTAAGTATGTGTGGCGGGGTTTTGCATCTTTTTTATTCATTCATGGGATATGGGCATCGTTGGCTAGTCAGCATTTATTACCTACCCCTCGTCGCCCGAGAGCAGTTGTTAGTCAACCACATTGCTGTAACTCTGGAATGACATGGAGCCAAATTGGATAAGGACAGCAGATTTCTTTCACATTAGTGAATCAAATGGATTTTTCCAACAATTGACAATAGTTTCATGGTCATCAGTAGATTCTTAATTCCAGATTTTTTTTATTGAATCCAAATTCCACCATATATCACGGTGGGATTTGAAACCAGTTCCCCAGAACATTAGCTGAGTTTCTGGATTAATTGTGTGTGTGTGTGTGTGTGTGTGTTTATATCTGTATATAGAACTGTGTGCATCAATATCTGAGTGTGTGTGTGTGTGTATCAATATCTGTGTGTGTGTGTGTGTGTGTGCATCAATATCTGTGTGTGTGTGTGTGTGTGTGTGTGTGTGTGTGTGTGTGCATCAATATCTGTGTGTGTGTGTGTGTGTGTGTGTGTGTGCATGTGTGTGTGGTGTGTGCATCAATATCTGTGTGTGTGTGTGTGTGTGTGCGTGTGTGTGTGTGTGGCTGTGTGTGTGTGGTGTGTGCATCAATATCTGAGTGTGTGTGTGTGTGTGTGTGCATCAATATCTGAGTGTGTGTGTGTGTGTGTGTGTGCATCAATATCTGTGTGTGTGTGTGTGTGTGTGTGTGTGTGTGTGCATCAATATCTGAGTGTGTGTGTGTGTGTGTGCAATATCTGAGTGTGGTGTGTGTGTGTGCATCAATATCTGAGTGTGTGTGTGTGTGTGCATCAATATCTGAGTGTGTGTGTGTGTGTGTGTGTGATCATATCTGAGTGTGTGTGTGTGTGTGTGTCATCATATCTGTGTGTGTGTGCATCAATATCTGTGTGTGTGTGTGTGTGTGTGCATCAATATCTGTGTGTGTGTGCATCAATATCTGAGTGTGTGTGTGTGCATCAATCTGAGTGTGTGTGTGTGTGTGTGTGTGTGCATCAATATCTGAGTGTGTGTGTGTGTGTGTGTGTGTGCATCAATATCTGAGTGTGTGTGTGTGTGTGTGCATCAATATCTGTGTGTGTGTGTGTGTGTGTGTGCATCAATATCTGAGTATCAATAGAGTGTGTGTGTGTGTGTGTGTGCATCAATATCTGTGTGTGTGTGTGTGTGCATCAATATCGAATCTGAGTGTGTGTGTGTGTGTGTGTGCAATCAATGAGTGTGTGTGTGTGTGCATCAATATCTGAGTGTGTGTGTGTGTCAATATCTGAGTGTGTGAGTGTGTGTGTGTGTGCATCAATATATCTGTGTGTGTGGTGTGTGTGTTGTGTGCATCAATCTGAGTGTGTGTGTGTGTGTGTTGTGTGCATCAATATCTGAGTGTGTGTGTGTGTGTGTGTGTGTGTGCATCAATATCTGAGTGTGTGTGTGTGTGTGTGTGCATCAGTGTGTGTGTGAGTGTGTGTGTGTGTGCATCAATATCTGAGTGTGTGTGTGTGTGTGTGTGTGCATGTGAGTGTGTGTGTGTGTGTGCATCAATATCTGTGTGTGTGTGTGTGTGTGGTGTGTGCATCAATATCTGAGTGTGTGTGTGTGTGTGTGTGTCATCAATATCTGAGTGTGTGTGTGTGTGTGTGTGTGTGTGTGTGTGTGCATCAATATCTGAGTGTGTGTGTGTGTGTGCATCAATATCTGAGTGTGTGTGTGTGTGTGATCAATATCTGAGTGTGTGTGTGTGTCATCATATTGAATGTGTGTGTGTGTGTGTGCATCAATATCTGAGTGTGTGTGTGTGTGTGTGTGCATCAATATCTGAGTGTGTGTGTGTGTCAATATCTGAGTGTGTGTGTGTGTGTGTGTGCATCAATATTGTGTGTGTGTGTGGTGTGTGTGTGTGTGTGTGTGTGTGTGTGTCAATCTGAGTGTGTGTGTGTGTGTGTGCATCAATATCTGAGTGTGTGTGTGTGTGTGTGTGTGTGCATCAATATCTGAGTGTGTGTGTGTGTGTGTGTGTGCATCAATATCTGAGTGTGTGTGTGTGTGTGTGTGCATCATAGTGTGTGTGTGTGTGTGTGTGTGCATCAATATCTGAGTGTGTGTGTGTGTGTGTGCATCAATATCTGAGTGTGTGTGTGTGTGTGTGTGTGTGTGCATCCAATCAATATCTGAGTGTGTGTGTGTGTGCATCAATATCTGAGTGTGTGTGATGCATCAATATCTGAGTGTGTGTGTGTGTGTGTGTGGCATCAATATCTGTGTGTGGTGTGTGTGTGCATCAATATCTGAGTGTGTGTGTGTGTGTGTGTGCATCAATATCTGAGTGTGTGTGTGTGTGTGTGTGTATCATATCTGAGTGTGTGTGTGTGTGTGCAGTGTGTGTGTGTGTGTGTGCATCAATATCTGTGTGTGTGTGTGCATCAATATCTGAGTGTGTGTGTGTGTGTGTGTGTGTGTGTGTGCATCAATATCTGTGTGTGTGTGTGTGTATGTCATCAATATCTGTGTGTGTGTGTGTGTGTGTGTGCATCAATATCTGAGTGTGTGTGTGTGTGTGTGTGCATCAATATCTGAGTGTGTGTGTGTGCATCAATATCTGAGTGTGTGTGTGTGTGTGCATCAATATCTGAGTGTGTGTGTGTGTGTGTGTGTGTGTGTGCATCAATATCTGTGTGTGTTGTGTGTGTGTGCATCAATATCTGAGTGTGTGTGTGATGAGTGTGTGTGTGTGTGTGTGTGTGCGCATCAATATCTGAGTGTGTGTGTGTGTGTCTGTGTGTGTGTATCAATATCTGAGTGTGTGTGTGTGTGTGTGTGCATCAATATCTGAGTGTGTGTGTGTGTGTGTGCATCAATATCTGAGTGTGTGTGTGTGTGTGTGTGTGCATGTGTGTGTGAATATCTGTGTGTGTGTGTGTGTGTGTGTGTGTGTGTGTGTGTGTGTGTGCATCGTGTGTGTGTGTGTGTCAATATCTGTGTGTGCATCAATATCTGTGTGTGGTGTGTGTGTGTGTGTATGTCATCAATATCTGATCAATATCTGAGTGTGTGTGATCAATATCTGTGTGTGTGTGTGTGTGTGTGCATCAATATCTGAGTGTGTGTGTGTGTGTGCATGTGTGTGTGTGTGTGTGTGTCATCAATATCTGAGTGTGTGTGTGTGTGTGTGCATCAATATCTGAGTGTGTGTGTGTGTGTGTGTGCATCATATCTGTGTGTGTGTGTGCAATATCTGAGATGTGTGTGTGTGCATCAATATCTGAGTGTGTGTGTGTGTGCAGAGTGTGCATCACCATCAATATCTGAGTGTGTGTGTGTGTGTGCATCAATATCTGCATCAATATCTGAGTGTGTGTGTGTGTGTGCATCAATCTCATGAGTGTGTGTGTGTGCATCAATATCTGAGTGTGTGTGTGCATCAATATCTGAGTGTGTGTGTGCAGAGTGTGATATCTGAGTGTGTGTGTGTGTGTTGTGTGTGTGTGTGCATCAATATCTGATGTGTGTGTGGTGTGTGCGTGCATCAATATCTGAGTGTGTGTGTGTGTGTGTGCATCAATATCTGAGTGTGTGTGTGTGTGTGTGTGCATCAATATCTGAGTGTGTGTGTGTGTGTGTGTGCATCAATATCTGAGTGTGTGTGTGTGTGTGTGCATCAATATCTGAGTGTGTGTGTGTCTCAGATATTGTAGATTGTAATCATTTCACTGAACATATTGTAAATGTTTCTGTAGTGTGATCAGGAACAGATTTACTCCCAGCCAGAACCACTAACTGTCGTGAAGCACTTCTTGTGCCAGAATACCCGGAGATTGTTGGACTTAGATACTGCAATCATGACCAATAAACCAGCTTGTAAAATAGAGAAGGCCAATCTTGACCAGGATCCAAGTTGTCTCCAGCCTTATTCACAGCAATGAGTGATGAGTTGTGTAGTTATAACACTGATATGTGTGAGTGGAACATTTTAACAGTCAAAATATGTAGATCGCAAAAATCCTGACAAAACACGAATGGTATGGATGTGTTGGGAAAACATGCTGTGTGGTTTATTTCTGGCAATGGGGACAGGGGGTGGAATTGAAACGCAACACTTATGTTAAATATGTATAGACACTTGGTTAGTCTATACATGGGCTGTTCTGCTCTCGACAAGGTTATAAGCGGCATGGACAGAGTGGCTAGTCAGAGCTTTTTCCCAGAGTGGAAGAGTAAATTATTAGGGGACACAGGTTTAAGGTGCGAGGGGCAAGATTTAAAGGAGATGTGTGAGGATTTTTACACAGAAGGTGGTGGGTGCCTGGAATTCACTGCTGAAGGAGGTAGCGGAAGCAGATATGATAGTGATGGTACATGAACAGGATGGAAGTAGAGGGAAATGATTCCCGAAAAAGAAGGGGTTTTTAGTTCAAATGGATAGCATGGTCAGGGCGGGCTTGGAGGGCTGAAGGGTCTGTTCCTGTAATTTTCTTCGTTTGAGATCATAAATAAGACAGAGAGGCATTGGAAAAGATGCAAAACTAATTCACCAGAATGGCTGGAGTTCTTTTGATGAGATAAGAGAATTTGAGGGTAAACCTAACTGAAAGATGATGAAAGATTTTGATAAGATAGACAGAGAGACATTGTTTCCATATCTCGACAGGGCCAAAACAGAGGGCCATAAATGTACAAGAATGGTTAAATATATAATCAGAGAGAGCCAATGGACTGTGCCCAGGAGTAGTAGGAAGATCTCGGTATGGAGCATGAACACTAGCATCGAGCTGTTGGGCTGAATAGCCTGTTGTTTTTCAATGCGATGACTGGAAATTCCCAGCCAGTCACACCAGCTGGATCTCCCAGTGCAGACAGTGCCACAGATTTCCCAGTGGTGAGGGGTGCATTCAACAGGGAATGCCTTCGACATTAGTGGGACCACAAGATTCCCACCACTAGCCAAATGGGGGACCCGCATCGAAATTCCCCCCTTGTGACATATTTGTATGGTGCAATGTGAGGAATTGAAATCTCCTGAATTGAGATTTACTTAGGCGTTTAAAAAAAAAGGCAGCATGGACAAGTAGAGCTGAAGGGCCTGTTTCCATGCTGTAAACCTCTATGACTCAACATTTGTCGCTCAAAATTACATAATCGGTAACTGGGAAAAGCTATTTATATGATAACTAATAACCTATTGCATCTTAGGTTACAGATAAATTATTAATTCTATCTTATAATTGACACCATGGTTAGCTGATGATTATTGTTACCGTCCCTTTCGATTGTTTGGCATCTTCTCTGCAGAATAAATTCTTCTAATTTTCTTAGCCCGCAGTGTTTTAATCCACTGATTAAATATTTTTTCATCCTCCTCTTATTGAGATGGTACAGAGGTTAGTACTGCTGCCTCACAGCACCAGGGACCCAAGTTCGATTCCCAGCTTGGTGATTGTTTATGGGGAGTTTGCACATTCTCCCGGTGTCTGTCTGGGTTTCCCCAAGGTACTCCAGTTTCGTCCCACAGTCCAAAAGACATGCTGATTAGGTGCATTGGCCTTGTTAAATTCTCCTTCAGTGTACGCCTGTGGCAACTAAGGGATTTTCACAGTAACTTCATTGCAGTGTAAATATAAGCCTAACTTGTGACACTGATAAATAAACTTTTCCCTTGAGTCGTTATGCTTAGAGAAAAGTCAATGTAGAGGATATTTAATGCCAGTTTTTAAAAATCATGAAGGATTTTAATTGAGTGATTAAGGACAAATTGGCGTGAGAAATGGTCACCAGAGTGTGCAGTTTTCAGTTCCTGAGTAGCTGAGTCCTGTGTGGAGGGGGTTGGAAGAAGGAGAAGTTTGTACACAAGCCAGTTGTTCTGATCTGGAATGTGCTACCTGATTGGGTGGCAAAAGCACATCCATCATTGACTTTCTAGGGAATTGGACATTAACTTAGAGGAAAATGTTGGAGCTGTAGGGAATGAGCTGGAGGAGTGAGAAGAATTGGATAGCATGGGGGGGGAGGCTGAAAGGCTTCATACCCTGCTGTATCATTCAATGAGTTCCTTTGCTATCTCCCTTCTCAAATGAATGCTCTCCCACCTTGTCCTTATTCTATCCTTTTCCCCGTTGCTCTGAAAACCTGTTCATTCCAGGATGGCAGGTTTCGGATTCTCAATCCCAGTGTTCGGGTTTTCCAGCTGACTGCCTCGTGAGCAGCGGTGACCTAAAAACAAGATGCTATATCAGGCTAAGATGGCACTGACTTGGAGGAATCATTTCCCTGGAGGAGTTGGGTACTTTCAGCAGAGGGACGTGACCAGGAGCAGGTTACTGACCCAAGCAAAGGCAAGGCCCTGATACTGTTACTCAGCGAGGATTATTCAAGCTGCAATGCAGCAGTAATCTGCACTAAGCCATGACCTGGAAAGGTTGGTCAATTTTAAACAACTCATTAAAGAAATATAATGAGGAGCAGCGGGCAAAATGAGAATTGGAACAGAGGGGTGTGAACATGGAGCTGAGTGAGCTTCATCACTGATTCTTAACACAATCGTCCTCAGTACAATTATCATTCCTTCAATTGCAGGTGGATTTCTACCTGCATGTCTGCTAAATCTCACAACAATTTGCATTTGTATACCACCTTTCTAACCTCCCAAGATGCTTTCAGCTAAGGAAATGTGTCCAGGTATTTCACGAGTGCTGTCAGACTCTATGTGATCCGAACAGAAATTCAGAGATATGAGGACTGTTGTCCAAACGTTTGGTCAAACAGCTTGGGCACATGGACTATCCTAAACAGGGAAGGAAAGACCAGAGATTTGGGAACCAGAATTCCACAGCCTGAGGTGGCCTCCAATTGTCAAGCAAAGAAAATAATTGAAGCCAAAGAGGCCACAGTTTGAGGCCTTGGGGAATGTGTTGTCAGCCTGAACAAGATGTGGAGATGAACGCATTGATCAGATTGGAAGAGCCAGCCTTATCTACATGGTGGCACAATGGTTAGTACGGCTGCCTCACTGCGCCAGGGTCCCAGATTCGAATCTGGCCTCAGGTCACCATCTGTTTGGAGTTGGCATATTCTCCCTATGTCTGCGTGGGTTTTCTCTGGATGCTCCGGTTTCCTCCCGTGCTGCAAAGTTGTGCGGGTTAGGTTGATTGGCCGTGTGAAGTTAACCCTAATGTCAAGGGGATTAGCTGGATAAATGAAGGTTATAGGAATAGGGCTCGAGGTGAGATTGTGGTCAGTGCAGACTTGATGGGCCAAATGGCCACCTCCTGTACTGTAGGGATTCTGTGATTCACTCAGTTTGTGAGGAAGACAAGTCCCAGCTGAGGAGGGATGCTTCCAGCTGAGCAGTGCCCATTGGGAAACACTTCCTTCCGCAAAGAGCAGTCAAATGCTTAGTGAGGGCTGGAATCAGTGAAGGTTTGGGGCAGGGAAAAAATTCACTTGGCCTATCCTGCCTGTGCAAACCACAAGAGGAGTTATCCCAACCTCACCCACTTTCCAGCCCCTTAGCAAATATATAGCTTCACTATCCTTGATCAGTTTTCTCAGCGACAGTTTATCCTGTCTTTCAGGATGGGTTTCAGTAATTTACCCATGCCTAGGTTTAGACTGACTGGCCTGTAATGACTCAGCATATCTTTCATTCCCTTTAGAAACAAAGGTACAACATGACCAATCCCCCATTCAAACGGCACCAGACCTCTTTCAGCCTTCCAGAATCAATTCGCTTTTTCCTCCCTGAATTCTTTTAACAGCCTGGGCATACATTGCATCTGGCTCCGATGATGCATCCACTTTCAAGAAAGCTAATTTGCATTATTATTTTTTCTCTGCCAATGTTTATCACATCCAATACTTCACACTCTTCCCCCTCCTCCTGTACAATATCTGCATTGCCACCCCACTTTGGTGAAGACAGACACAAAGTATTCACTAAGAACCATACCAATGTCTTCCACCTCTGCACACAGGTTAACTTTTTAGTCTTTTATGTACCCTACTCTTTCCTTGGTGTCCTCTTCCTCTTAATGTATGGACAAAACATCTTTGGGTTCCCCTTGATCTTGCTTGCCAGTGCTCTTGCCAATAAGTAGTTGATGCCAAAACATTGAATGTGTTCAAGAGGCGAATGTGATCAAAAGTTATGGGGAGAAAGCAGGATTAGTCTATTGAGTTGGATGATCAGCCATGATCGTAATGAATGATGGAGCAGGCTCAATGGGCCAAATGGCCTCCTCCTCCTATCTTCTATATTTCTGCATTCCTAATTTCCTTTATGATTTCACCTTTCTTCTCTCTCTCTCTCTCTCCTCTTCCTCTGTCGTATTGAGTTCTGAGTGCCTGACACAATCGTTTCCTTTCTGCCTGATCCGACCCAGTGAGTTCCCTGAAATCCATGGAACTCTGGATTTGGCCATCCCATCTTTCTTTTGGGAACACAGTTTTATTCTGAAGCCCTTCAATTGCCCCTTTGAATGCTTCCCCACCCCCCCCCCCCATTGCAGTGATGTAATCTTATTAGAGAATGGAGGTGTAAAATACCTTACTCAGTAGAAAACAGAGTGGCTGTTTGTACATATTCATCTTCATAAGTAAAAATCATGGGTGAAGAATCTTCCTGTGTGGTTAATCCACCATCTCCATTCTGTTTTACAACAATTGCAACGTG
Source organism: Sphyrna mokarran (assembly GCA_024679065.1). NCBI lineage: Eukaryota > Metazoa > Chordata > Chondrichthyes > Carcharhiniformes > Carcharhinidae > Sphyrna > Sphyrna mokarran. The sequence goes on from JAGIQG010000031.1 coordinate 11,926,847, forward strand.
TCATTATTCATTTGTCTTCTTTGTGTTTCATTCCCAGTGACATTCCAAGTTGCGAATAATATCTGTTCAGTAGATTGGAATGAGAGCAATCACCTCCTTTATTGGATATTTCTTCTGATGTAAAATTATTCAGAACCAGAACAATTTTAATAATTGTTAATAACAGCCAGAAATCATTGCTTTCAAACCTTGGCACCTTTCTCTACCCTTTCTTTGCACAGGTCTCCAAATCCAGCTGAGCAAGGAGACAGAATTGATTACTCCCATGCGTGCTGAGCACTCTTTAATCATAGAAACCCTATCGTGCAGAAAGAGGCCCTTCGGCCCATCGAGTTTACACCGACCACAATCCCACACAGGATCGAACTCCATATCCCTATATATTTGACCCATTGAACCCGCTAGCCTACACATCTCAGGACACTAAGGGGCAATTTTATGGCATGGCCAATCAACCTAACTTGCACATATTCGGCATGTGGGAGGAAACCGGAGCACCCGGAGGAAACCCATGCAGACACGAGGAGAATGTGCAAACTCCACACAGATAGTGACGTGAGCCGTGAATCAAATATACATCCCTGGAGCTGTGAAGCAGCAGTGCTCACCACTGTGCCACCGTGCCACCCCTGGTTCATGGTGTGATTGACTCTCCAGGTGTGGAAGACTGAATTGCTGGATGCTGCACTTTTCTGATCCTGCGCTGGCTTAATGGCAGCATGTCAACCTCTGAGCCTAAAGGTCTTATGTTCAAATCCTGCTCCGATTTTCAATCGCATGATTGTGTTGATAACCTGGTGCATTACTGAGGGAATGCTACATGGGTTGATATTAGTGTATCTTTCAGAGTGTTATTTTAATTCATGCGCACAGCCTCAGGTGATGTCATTGTGGGGAGGAGAAAAAAATACTATGGGCAGATCAGGTGTGAGGGATTTCATTTCTAGACTCAGTTTGGAGCTGCAGATTTGAGTTTTGAGTTTTGGAAGGGACAGCATACACAAAAAAAAATGTTTTCCCCCTCTCCTTATTGTTTTGAAATTCTATTGGTTTCCTGAAGGGTGAAAATCTGCTGTTGTTGGGGCTGGAGCAGAGTCTCTGTGGTGCTTTGGGAAGCTGTCTTGTCTTTAAACTGCTTTGGGGTTCACACGCATTTGATTTCAGAATTCAACTAATGGCCTCTATCCCAGTGTCACGTGAGCAGATGACTTTGCTTATTGAACCTGTTTAAAGAGTTGTTTATGGAGGTTAGTTTTGCAGAGATATTTGTTAGGTGTCATATATTATCAATTACAAACAAGTTTGTTTCTTGTTTGTAATTGATAAAAGTTCTGCCAATTTTCTCTGTAGACATGTTAACTATATTCTTAAGTAAACTTTATTTGATAAAAGCTCCCTCTTGGGTCATTTGAATTATACTGCATTGAAACATTTCACGAGACCGAAGCAAAATACTGCAGATGCTGGAATCTGAAACCAAAAGAGAAAGTGCTGGAAAATCTCAGCAGGTCTGGCAGCATCTGTAAGGAGAGAAAAGAGCTGACATTTCAAGTCCAGATGACCCTTTGTCAAAGCTCAAGTGAAAAGTGATGAAGTCTGTGTTAGCATATAGAGAGGAGAATTTTCAATGGAGTTGAAATGTATGGAGAGTGGAAGAGCTTTGACAAAGGTTCTGCTGGACTCAAAGCATCAATTCTTTCTTTTCCTTGCAGATGTTTCCAGACCTGCTGAGATTTTCCAGTATTTCCTCTTTTGGAGAAACATCTCACACTTATCCTAACCAAATTCAAGAGGCAAAACTGATGATTCAGGCGGGTCCATAAAACACTTTGGAGTTTCTAACCTGAACCATAACAATGGTCGGAGTCTTTTGGATGAGACATTAAACCAAGTAATGTCTGCCCTCTCATGTGGATTTAAACAATCCTACAGTGCTAGCCCCTCAATGAACCCTACCATGTGAAAATTTGTAGTCATACTTTCCCTACACTACAATAGGGAGTGCACTGACAAAGCTCAGGACACTGCTTCTAATGGTGGGGTGAAGGAGGCAGAGGTGAAAGATTGCAGAGTTAATAGATGGTTGTGGGGCTAAAGGTGAACATAGACAGAGAGGGGTGGTGAAATCACAGAGGGACATATTTATTTACTTATTATTGTCACAAGTAAAATTCCATTAACGCCGCAATGAAGTAACTGTGAAAACCCCCCAGTCGCCACACCTCCCGTGCCTGTTCAGGTTCACTGAGGTGGAAAACACAAGGATGAGAATTTGAAAGTTGACTGGAAACCAGTGTGAGTGCATGGGTGATGGGAAATGTGACTAGGTCTCAGTTGGCATACAGACAGGAGAACTTTCAATGGAGTTAAAATGCATGGAGAATGGAAGATAGGAGGCTAGCTCAGATAACATTCAAATAGCCGAGTCTGTAGACTTGAAGAAGCCTGAGGCAATGAAACAATCATGGCTGATCATCCAACTCAGTAGCCTAAACGTGCTTTCTCCTCATAACCTTTGATCCCATTCACCCCAAGCGCTCTATCCAGCTGCCACGTGAATACATTCAATGTTTTTGCATCAACTATTTCCTGTGGTAATGAATTCCACAGGCTCACCACTCTTTGGGTGAAGAAATGTCTCCTCATCTCCATCCTAAATGGTCTACCCCAAATCCTCAGATTGTGACTCCTGGTTCTGGACTCCCCCATCATCAGGAACATCCTCCCTGCATCTACCCTGTCTGGTCCTGTCAAAAATTTATAAGTTTCTATGAGATTCCCCCGTCATTCATCGAAACTCCACTGAAAACCATCCTAATCTAATCAATCTCTCCTCATACATCAGTCTACCATGCCTGGAATTGGGCTGGTGAACCTTTGCTGCACCCCCTCGAGAACAAGAATATCCTTCCTCAGAAAAGCATTGTCTGAAAAAAGACAATGTTCTGGAGGTGGAATGTAGTGTTGCTGCTGGACAGGACATGTGGTTCAGAAGCATGGTGCAAGGTCAAATAGGATGCCAAGTTTGAGAACAATCTGGTTAAAGCTTAAACATTAGCTAGGTAGGGGAATGGGATTTGTCACAAGAGAAGAGAATTGGTGACAGGAATGGAATCTGGTAATGTTGTCTGTGAAGCTTCACTGACAAACCTAACCAGATCAGGAGCTTGTGGCTCCACATTCCTCCTTTGGTTACATAATTTGGCTCTCACTCCAGTGCAGTACTGAGGAGGGGCTACACTCTCTACAATGCCATCTTTTGACTGAGATATTAAACTGATCGCCTATCTACCATCCCAAGTGGATATGAAGGATTCCATGGCTATTATTTCAGGGAAGAGAAAGAGCATTCTCTCTCCTGGTTCTCCCTGTGTACTCATACAACAATCAGATTGACTGGTCATTATTCCCTGGAAGGAAATAGGCAGCAGATACCGGGGAACACCACCGACTGGAGGTTCATTTCCAAGTCACTTACTATCCTGATTGGAAATACATTGCTGTTCCTTCACTGTCACTGGGTCAAAATCCTTCCTAACAGCATTGTGGGTATACCTACACAACATCGATTGCAGTGGGTTCAAGAAGGCAGCTCACCACCACCGTCTGAAGGGGCAATTAGGGATGGGCAACGAATGCTGAGTCTAGCCAGTGACACTCACATCTCGCAAGTGAATTTTAAATTGAAGACATGAGCAAGGGAAAGCGGGGGAACTAGTTCACATGCCCATTGCTGTGTGGACATACTTGCTCTTCACCAGCTGTGAGTGACGGGCAATGGGGCCACTTGCATTTTCTCAGTGTATTAAACCATGAAATTATTCCGAATTGTCCCTCACTGATTTTCACTGGCAGCACCCCAATGTTTCCCCCTCCCCCATATTATCAATATGCTGATCTGCTGAAATAGAAGGTTGGACAGAAAGGTGCAGTATAGATAAAAGATGTTCCAATCTGACACTCAGTGTGCCATCGATAGATGGTTGTGATGAATAGCTGGCTAACCTGCAACTCCCACTTCATGGAGCTGGTAACAATGCTGAGATTGGAAAAGCAGACAGCGTAACCAAGGACTCCATGCACCCTGAACATTCTCGCTTCAGAACCTTCTTCTGTCGGGAAAAAAGTACAAAAGTCTGAGCTCACATATGGTCGGATTCAAGAACAGCTTCTTCCCTAGCACTTTTGAATGGACCTACTTTGCATTAAGTTGATCTTTCTCTACACCCTAGCTATGACTGTAACACGACATTCTGCACCCTTTCCTTTCCTTCTCTATGAACGGTGGGCTTTGTCTGTAATAGTGCGCCACACTTTTCACTGTATACCTACACATGTGGCAATAAAAAATTAGATAAAATGTAGAGAGGGCGGCAGCAGGTTGGTGTGGAGTGCAGACAGGGGTGTGGAACATTTGGATCAAGTGCCAATTCCGTATATCAACGTGTCCATCCTCAACGGAAATATACTCAAGAGACCATTTTAAAAACTAAACATTACAAAACCTCGGCTTCTGCTCTATTGGGAGACTGGGTTGTGCTGATAAGTGGAGGAATCTTACAAAAGTTCCATGTGTAGGCAATTTAAAAAAGACCTCTTTCCTAGCTGCGATTAGATCTTCTGACTGGTTGATTTATGTTTGAGTGAGTTGTAAGCGAGGCAGTTCCATTTTACACGTGAGAGCAGTAAGTTACAGTTTGTGCACACACTGATCTGACTTAGCCAAACCTGCTGGAGATTAAAGATACACAAAGGCTGGGTTTCTCCAGGTCCAACTCCCTGCAACCACACTGCAGTTTATGTATATTGCATCGGCAGGGAGAAAATGGACAAACACTTTGCCTTTAAGTGCCTGCCTCCTGCTATAGTTGAGCTGCAGAGAGCTCGTCTGTGCCTTGTCACTGGGCAGTGGAGGTGAGATTTGCTCTCTTAGCTGAAAGGAGGGGTTTTTTTTTGACTGCAGTGCGTGTGCACCGAGTTTCTTGTCCCTCTTCCCCCTCCCGCATTGCATCATGAATTCTCGTCCTCCCCTTCACCACACCCTGCTTCAGCGAAGCAGCAAGAAACAAAGGCACTGAGGGGAAAAAAAATGTTTATCGGAGAAGTTAGGACAGCACTGGCTAGCAGCTGAGCACATCCACTGGACAAGTGTGTGTGTGTGAGAGAGAGACAGATACAACTTCTCTCACACACACACACACACACACACACTTGTTCAGTGTCAGAGATTGGTAATACTGAAAGTCACCTTGTAATCTGCTCTTCAGAGACAAAGGTGAAGAAATACTTCATGCGGGTCCCAAACATTTATTATCATTGGAACGCATCAGTTCAGTCTCTCTATCTCACACACACACAAATACACAAGTTCACACTCACACACTGTTATACACACATTCACACTCACATTCACAGAGAAATTGTCACACTCAGACAAATCCGCAAACACACATAAATATGCAGACACATACTCAAACACTAATGCAGTGACAAGTAAAACAAACTGAAAAGTCTGGTTTAAAATGAGATCAGAAGTATTTGCCCTTATTTATATCTACCTATATCTATTATTTTTTCTGCATCTAACCTAATCGATTCATTAGAATGTTATAGTACCTTAATGTTAATGTCCGCGACACTTTACATCTCTCTGTCTATGGGGATCTGTTCTGTACATAACACACACGCACGCACACACACATACATTCATTTACACATAGAGACACAGACAGATATATTCACTCACACACATTCCCCTCCACCCAGATTGCAGCCCTACCGGCTGTTTGCCCTATTTTAAAGAGTGGATATCATTCCTCGGCTGGAAGTACTCCCCATCCTCCGCACAGCCCCTTCCCTTCACTGAACAGGATACTGGGGTGGGCCACTGAAATCTGTGCGCTTTAGGACAGCGCAGGTTCCGGATGGAGCTGGGGAGAAGTGGGATGCTCGCCTGCTTTGCCACTCTCTTCCCTGTCTGTTCCTAACCCCATCCCCAAATTCCCCCCCTTTTAACATCAATATCAGAGGTCCCTCTCACACTGCCCCCAAAGTTTCGTTAGCTCAGGAGCTGAGATTACAAGCAGGCTGCTCTGTTTTGTACAAACACAGTGAGTTTCTGAGAGTCACTTTCCGCCTTGCTGGAGCTGTCGACTCTCACACAGAGAGAGAGAGGCAATTCCTGCTGCTTGGGCGGAAAGGGATTCTTGCTGAAACCATTCAGGTACAAGGCCGACTCTCTGTTTAAAAGCAGGGCTAGAATTTAGCCTTCTCTACAGGATCAGCATTCCAAAGGCAATCAATAAATCAATATCAGGAATATTAACTCCTTCCCTCTCTGGCTCTTTCCAATACAGCTCAGCCTGTGATTATGGGGGGTGGTCTCTGATAGGGGGTGGTTACCCCCTCCCCAGGGTCCCAGGAGGAGGGTGAAGGGGTTCACTGCTTACCTTGCCCAGGAGGGTGCGGGTTAGTGAGGCCAAGTTCTCCTCCGGCCAGGTCAATGGGGTGCTCAATATTACACCCCCTGCCCCCCCCACCTTTCTCTGTCTCTGCCCCTCCCTTATGAAAGAAACACAGCTTGGTTAGATAGGGAGGAAAGGCGGTGCGGGGGTGGGGGGGGGGAGAGGTGGAGAGAGACTGGACGCTGTCTCTCTCTTTTGGCAATGCCCAAAGTATAAGGAGGAAGGAGAGGGGAGGGGAGGGAGAGGAGGGGAGTGAAAAGGGGGCAGGGGAGAAGGTTGGGAGGGAGGGGAGGGAGGGTGGGGGTGGGGAGGGGAATGGGCGTGGGGTGGGAGTGGGAGAGGAAGGGACTGAGGAGAGAAGGGGAGGGGAGGGAGGGGGGAGGGAGGGAGGAGGGGAGGGGGAGGGAGGGGGGAGGGAGGGAGGAGGGGGGGGGAGGGGGGGGGGGAGGAGGGGGGAGGGGAGAGGAGGGGGAAAGGGGGAGGGAGGGGGGAGGGAGGGGGAGGGAGGGGGGAGGGAGGGGAGGGGGAGGGAGGGGGAGGGAGGGAGGGGGGAGGAGGAGGGGGAGGGAGGGGGAAGGGAGAGGGAGGGTGAGAAGAGAGAGAGGGTCCCTCCTCCTTCAGCCGAACAGATCAATGAGGAGCAGGGGAGGGGATTCTTGCCCCGTTAGCGAATCTGCAGCCCTTATATAAAGAGGGAGCCGGCGAGCCGGAGTCTTCACTGTGCCCATCTTCCACACAGTCCGGGACCGAGAATGAGTTACCTCCTGGAGAGCCTGAGTAACCCTTCCTCCTACCGGAGGGTGGAGGGCAGGAGCTACAGCAGCCGGGCGAGCGCCTCTCCATCCAGCGGCTTCCGCTCGCAGTCCTGGTCGCGGGCAAGCCCCGGCGGCACCCTGCCTGCCTCCTCGTCGTCCTGCTCCTCTTACCGCCGGGTGGCCGGCGTGCAGGCACCCCGGGCGTACAGCTCGTCCGACAGCCTGGACTTCAGCCAGTCGAGCGGCCTGAACGGAGATTACAAACTGATCCGCAGCAACGAGAAGGAGCTGCTGCAGGGGCTGAACGACCGCTTCGCGGGCTACATCGACAAGGTGCACTACCTGGAGCAGCACAACAAGGAGCTGGAAGCCGAGATCCAGGCGCACCGGCAGAAGCAGGTGAGCCACGGGCAGCTGGGCGACGTGTACGAGCAGGAACTGCGGGAACTGCGCTCCCTCATCGAGCAGGTGAACCACGAGAAAGCCCAGATCCAGCTGGACTCCGAACATCTGGACGAGGACATCCAGAGGCTGAAGGAGCGCTTCGAGGAAGAGGCGAGGCTCAGGGACGACACCGAAGCCGCCATCCGAGCGCTGAAGAAGGAGGCGGAGGACGGCGCGCTGCTCAAGGTGGAGATGGAGAAGAAGGCGCAGTCCCTGCAGGACGAGGTGACCTTCCTCCGCGGCAACCACGAGGAGGAGGTGGCCGACCTCTTCGCCCAGCTCCAAGCCTCGCAGGTCACCGTGGAGAGGAAGGACTTCCTCAAGACCGACCTGAGCTCGGCGCTCAAGGAGATCCGCTCGCAGCTGGAGGGCCACTCGGCCAAGAACCTGCAGCAGACCGAGGAGTGGTTCAAGTGCCGCTTCGCCAAGCTCAACGAGGCGGCCGAGATGAACAAGGACGCCATCCGCTCGGCCCGCGACGAGATTAACGAGTACCGCCGCCAGCTGCAGTCCAAGAGCATCGAGCTGGAGTCGGTCAGGGGAACCAAGGAGTCCCTGGAGAGGCAGCTCAACGACATTGAGGACAGGCACAACGCGGATGTGTCCAACTACCAGGTGAGAGTGGGAGCCCGACCCTGCCAGCTCAGAGTCAGGAATCCGATCCACAGCCTGACAGTGTGTCCCTGTTAATCCCCCCTTCCTCTTCTCGCTCCCTCTATATCCCCGTCGATCCCCCCTTTCCCTCCACACTTGTGTGTTCCCTGTTACCCCCTTACCTCCCTTCTCTCGGATATATCCCTGTTAATCTCCCTTCCCCTCCTCTCTTGTGTGTTCCCCGTTACCCCTCCCTTCCCTCCTTTCTCGTGTATGTCCCTGTTAATCCCCCCTTCCCCTCCTCTCTTGTGTGTTCCCCGTTACCCCTCCCTTCCCTCCTTTCTCGTGTATGTCCCTGTTAATCCCCCCTTCCCCTCCTCTCTTGTGTGTTCCCTGTTAACTCTCCCTGCCCCTCATCCCCCTCTCTCTCTTTCTTTCTGTCTCTCCAGCTCACTTCTTTAGTCCTCCCGCTCTGTCTCAACCCCTCCCTCCCTCCCTCTCAGGAGGAGCTGGAAGGCAGAAATCCGCATCTCCCACCTGCTCCTGCTGCTCCTCCTCCCCGCCTTGCCCCTTGTAATATTCCCAACTTTCAAACACTGGGATTACCAGTGAAGTTTCGGGATAGATTCCTCCGTGGGGGGTGGTGGGGGGGGGAGCCCTTGGCTGGGACGATTCTCCAGGCTGCAATCTCCCCCAGCCCAGCGCAGCCCACACACTCAGCCTTCTCCTCTTGCCCTCTAGAAGGGGCAGAGAGCCCCTGCGAATTACTTTGCGCCTCCTCTGAGGGAGGCTGGATTCTCAATGCTTTGTCTTTCTTTCCAAACCTTGCAGGAGACGGTGCAGCAGCTGGAGAATGAGCTCCGCAATACAAAGTGGGAAATGGCCCGCCACCTGAGGGAATACCAGGACCTGCTGAATGTGAAGATGGCTCTGGATATCGAGATTGCAGCTTACAGGTACAGGGAGTTCATACTGGCGCAGTGAAAGGCGGGGCTGGGAGGGGGGAGGAGGCGGGCATCGGGAACAAAAGGAGAGGCATTTCAAGAGATGCAGAACCCAGTCTTGCAGATCCTGGGTACCGATTCCTCTTCGATACATCAAGTAATGACAGGGAACCTCCCTATATGTGTGTGGGGGGTGGGGTAGCGAGGGTGCACCTCGCTGGTTTCATCATCATCAAGATCGAATCTATAAATATTTTTTTAAAAAGACCAGCTCAGTCACAGAGGAAATGCAGATAAGCGTAAAGGGCGCACAAAAAGAACTATATTCATATCAACTCGTATATGTGTGCGCCTATGTCTGTCCGTGTCTCTATATCTGTGTGTGTAACTGTGTCCCTATATCTGTGTATGTACTTCTGCCTGTGCTTATGTCTGTGTGTATCTGTGAACCTGTGTTTCTGTGTATGTGTGCCCATGTATCTGTGTGCCCATGTCAGTGTATGTGTGTGTGTGTGTCTATGTCAGTATGTGTGTGTCCATTCCTGTGCTGTATAGGATGTTCTCACATTTATAAACCACTCCTTCAGATCACACCCAGTCTCATTGTACCTCTGGAATCAATGACACTAGCGAGTTTCAGTATCCGCCCAAACCTGATTCCAAAAGCTAATCCCTCTCTAGCACCTTTGACAACTGTGAGATCACTGTGGCATTAAATGTCAGTTTTCCCTTCCCATATAAATGACTGGAACTTCAGCTAGTCAGAAGCTTTTTCCCAGGGTGGAAGGGTTAATTATTAGGTTTAAGGTGCGAGGTCTAAAGGAGATGTACAAGGCAGATGTTTTACACAGAGGGTGGTGGGTGCCTGGAACTCATTGCCAGGGGACGTAGTGGAAGCGGATACGATACTGACTTTTAAGGGGCGTCATGTCAAATTCATGATTAGGATGGGAATAGAGGGATATGGTCCCCAGAAACGATTTTAATTAAGTCAAACAGCATTGTTGGTGCAGGCTTAGTGGGCGGAAGGGCCTGTTCCTGTGCTGTAATTTTCTTTGATCTTTGTTCTTTCCATCACCAGCCCGAAAAGAACTGAGACCACACATTCAACACTGGAGAGTGAAAGATTGGGGATAGGGGTACTCACAAAGGGAGCTGTGAATCAATGGGTTAACTCATTTTAAAATGCTTAAGCTCAGTATTTTCAGATTGCTCCCGTTCTGTTCTGCAAAGATTTGTGAGTCCCAGATTACCCCACAGATTGTGTTCTGTGAGTTAGTCTACTGGCTGATATTGTAGTTTTATTGATGTACTTATTATCCAACAACAAGCCATGGTGTCATAGAATTACAAACATATGAACAGTCCATTCAGACTGACAGTTCCAGCCCTCCACAGAGCAATTTCAGGAGAACGTCTCATTGAAATTGATCCCCTGGCTAGAGAATTTGGTGAGGTCGGGAAGCTGGTCACTTTGTGCTGTCGGTGAATGTTCCCTGCCTGATCTTAACATATCTTCTACCCCCTCCCTTTCCGCAGAAAACTCCTAGAAGGTGAAGAATCGAGGTATACTTTCTCTGGAAGCATCACTGGCCCTTCCTTCCCGTACAGATCCCCAAGCACCCCCACTGTGCCTGTCAAAGTACAGAAACCTAAAGAAACACCCAAGCTAAAGGTCCAGCACAAATTCGTGGAAGAGATCATTGAAGAGACCAAAGTAGAGAACGAGAAGGCAGAGCTGGATGAACTTAACCTAGCAGAGGCAGTGGAAGAGGTCACAGCTGAAGCAAGCCCAGAGGAACAGGAGGAAGGTGGAGAGGAGGAGGAGGAAGAAAAGGAAGAGGTTGTTGAAGAGGTGATTGTGGCTGCAGTGAAGGCTGGTGTTCAGGCAGAACCAGAGGGAAAGGGTGAGGAAGAAGAGGAGGAAAAGGAAGAAGGTGAAAAGGAAGGAGGGGAAAAGGGTGAGGAGGAAGAGGAAGGTGAGGCCGAGGGGGCTGAGGAAAGTGAAGAAGTAGAGGAGAAGGTTGAAAGTGTCAAGGTGGAGAAAGCAAAAGCTGAGCCAGAGGAAACAAAGGAACAGAGTAAGGAAGGAAGTGAAGAGGAGGAAGAAGAAGCCGGCAAGGAGGAAGAGGCTGGAAAGGAAAGCGCAGATGATGGAGGGGATGAAGTTCAGGAAGAAATAAAGAAGGAAGAAGAGGCGGTAGAAGAGAAGGTCGTTGTTGAGAAAAAGGTTGTCACAGATGAAGTTGTAAAGGAAGTTGCCGCTGAAGACAAGTCACCAGAGAAAGAAGAAGTCAAAGCAGAAATTGAAGACAAACCTCAGAAAGATGAGAAAGCTGAGGCTGAGGACAAGAAGGATGAAGCAAAGTCTAAAGATGAAGGCACCACCATCAATGGAGTGGTTGACGAGAAAGCAGAAGACAGTGAGGAAAAGGAGGAAGAATCACAAATCATTTCCAATGGTGTTGATCAAAGCCCCACAAAAGAGGAAGACTCTGACATTATTTCTCACACAAAGACCGCAACTAAGACAATCCACAAGGTGGTGGGTGATGATGATGGAACCACGAAACACATCAAAGAGATAACCAAGTCTGTGACAGTGACTCAGACAGTGGAGGAGACAGAGGAGGTGGTCCAGGAGACGATAGTGTCCACTAAAACAGTCGAGAAGACTTCCCACTCGGTGCTAAAGAAGGAGGAGGAAATTGAGTAAAGTGAAACTCACCAAGCAAAGGGGACGGCACTTGACAGTTAAAGATGCATGGGTGTGACCAAGCTTTATGGCCTTGAGCAGAATGGGTTCTCCCTCAAGGAGCTCCAGACTTTCCGTCTTTTCCTTTACTGCGACAGAAGAAACTGCATGCAAGTTAACAATGTGCCCTCCACAGTGTCGAAACTATAAGGAACCACTGAAAGAACAAAAATGTAACACAAGCAAAAATGAACATGCATGGAAGAAGTACGCACCAAGTCGCACGCGACAGACAAGAAAATGTCCAAGAGAAGATCTCTCAATCTGTTGGAGGGGCGCTTTTCAGAAAGTCTAAAGATGTATTATGCAAAGAATAAACTGAGCCAAAAAGTATTTTAAAAAAACCTAAAAAAAAATCCTTAGCCTTAAACAGCTCATTGATTAATCTATGTTTACCTCACAAGAGCAATTACAATGGACTTCCATAGGGGGGGAGGGGGGTCTACTGTCATTCACAAACAAAGCCATTGTTTCTCACCCCATGTGAAACTTCACTGCAGTATTTGCTGAATAAAAGTCATATTCCAAAATTCAGTGTCTGCTTTATTGCTTCAAATACATGGGGAGGAGGGAGTGTGGGATACCGGGGGGATGGGGTGACGAGCAGAGGGGAGGGGGAAAGGAGGGGTGGAAGCAGAGGGGTGGGGGAAAAAGATGGGGAGGGGAGCCTATCCTTAGCCTAGAAATATGTATTTCCCTTGGATTGGGTTTCAATAAGACATTCTTGTGAAGAGGGAGAAGGAGTCAGATAATGAAGAAAGCATTTTAATAGCATTGAACATGGAAAGTGTTATTGGAGGTAGCGGGCGGCACTGCTGTCTCACAGTACCAGATTCAATTCCTGATTTTCTCTCTGTTTATGTGTACGTTCTCCCTGTGAGTGTGTGGGTTTCCTCTGGATGTTCCAATTTCCTCCCATATTCTGAAAGACCTTTAGATGGAATGAGCCGAACAGACACTGGATTGTGGTGACTGGTGGAATTTCACAGTAACTTCATTGCAGTGTTAATGTAAGCCTTGGGAATAAATAAAAACAAATACTGCTGACTTTTAAAGAAGGTGAGACACCCTTGAGTTTTCAGTTCAATCATTTGGGGTAAATACTCGAGAACAGTTGTCAAATAGTTCACAGCTGATGCCTAATAAAATAAAATTGTCATTGTGTAAAATGGGTGAGTGAACGCACGCTGAGAATTTGTATCTGCAACACTTGATCAAGTTCACACATCTCGCTAGTATCTCTGTCCTTTGAGATGCACAACATGCCTTGACACTGGGAAGTAGCATCGGAATCTCATTCCGGCTCCAATGTCTCAGTTTCTCGGATCGACAATGAATAGCTGATCTGTCATTGTTCCTGGTTGAATAACCTCATCTCATAACATCCAATCGAATTAAAATCATTCCCCCCTGTGTTTCAGCCCTCACCTCAATGTCCTTATCCATTAGAGTCCCACTGAATGTCATCGCTTTATCAGTCTGAATTTCCCATTGCAATTGCTCAATGAGATTGAAGTGGCTGATTGATAGAGGGCCAAACATTGACCAGTGAGTTCCCCCCTGTGGCCTGACGGTTCTGCTCATTCAATGAATCGACCTGGGGCAATCCACTGGGGTTCCAGTTTCCAGTCTCGCCATAGCAGGTGATTACATTTGAACTGTAAAATAGATTTAAACACTGGCCTTTTTCTGATGTGTCCCAGCCTAGTTATATTTAATATACAAATACAAAGGGTTAGCAGATACTCGAAACTCTTGTGTTGCCATTGGATCGTTTGGATGTTGGTGCAGATAAAATCGACAGATTCTCCTTAAAGAGTACGTCCCTTCCCGAGGTGAGCTGGTCCTGGAAGTGTAACCTTTCAGACACTCCATTTCATGCCAGACTCCGAGCCGAGTTAACAAAGTTAAATTCAGCCACAGAATCGATACTCCATACACTCAGGGGAAAAAATGCGGCATTTCTGTCAGAGAATGATTTAAAGTTTGGGTTCAGCCGCCCCTGAGTTCCTGTTGAGAGAAACGCCCGCTCGCACAGAAAGAGAGAGACAAAAGGGAGACGGAGACACAGAGAGACAGAGAGACAGACAGACAGAGGGGTGGTGGAGAGAGAGAGAGAGACGGGGGAGGTGGGGTGGAGAGAGAGAGAGAGAGAGACAGGGGAGAGGGGGTGGAGAGAGAAGAGAGAGAGACGGGGGAGGGGGGGTGGAGAGAAGAGAGAGAGAGACGGGGGAGGGGAGGTGGAGAGAGAGAGAGAGACGGGGCAGGGGAGGTGGAGAGAGACAGAGAGAGAGAGAGAGAAGGGGATGAGGGAGAGAGACAAGAAGAGAAAGGTACTCGGAGAGAGGGGAGGAGGGAGAGAGAGTGAGAAAGAGACAGGGAGACAGACGGACAGAGAGAGAGCGAGACAGAAAAACAGACAGACACAGGCAGACAGAGACAGACACATATAGAAACACTTAGCGACAGGAAGAGAAAGACAATCAGAGAGAAGAAAAGAGAGACAGATAGAGACAGGGATATACAGAGGTGGGGGGGGGGAGAGGATGAGAGAAAACAGAGAGAGAAAATACAGACATAGGCAGACAGACACACACACACACACACACACTCAGGATAAAAGCAGAGAGAGTGACAAAGAGGCAGGTGGAGACAGAGAAACAGAAAGGGGGGGAATATAAATACATTCACAGAGAAAGAGAGATACAGATGGAGACAGAGAGAGAGAAAGAGACAGAGAGTCAAACAAAGAGAGACAGACATAGGTAGAGAGAGAAAGAGAGAGACACACACACAGAGAGACATTCAGCGACAGAGAGAGAGAGAAAGAGACACATAAAGAAACCGAAAGTCTCAGAGACAGAGAGCAGAGACACAGAGACGTACACCCAGAGACTAAGTGCAGATTCAGCACTCTGGGTGCTGAACAGCGCAGTGGTAAAGTTTCAGCACCGCACCTGTGTGGACAGCTCCTTAGAAGGACACGGAAAACTGGATACTGGGGTAAATCAGCGGGAAAGATTCAGCATGAGGGAGGTGGAGAAGGGTGTGGAGGGCGATGAGGAAGGTGGAGGGGGGAAAGGAGTGGGAGTGAAGGTGGTGGTGGGGCGGAGCGGGGTGAGGGCGAGGGTTGGAATGAGATTTCACACCAGGAGTTCGCTAGCTGGGGCGGTAGTGTTGGCTGCTGGCCAACTTGCTGATGCCAGCGGCATTTAAAAGCACCGACAGGAGAGTGTGCATGCAGCATGTTGCAGAGCCGCAGTATAGCGCATTGTTCATCTGTCCTGGAGGAGGGGTGGGTGGGGGGGTGGGGGGTGGTGCGGATTCCAGTTAATCCCAGCGGATTGCCCGCTACACAGCAACAGCTAGGCAGCCTCTCTCAGTCACATCTTAACATTCTGGCTAAAAGTAAATCCGACAATGCACCAAGGTAAGTAGCTGCAGTGTGGGGAGGGACATGGATTCCCAGGTGTAATTACAGTCACACACTGCCTGAAAGGTAATGGGGAGAGCTAAAAGCTTTGTATTAATATTACATGTTGCTGCTGTCAGGTTAGTCTATTACCCCGGGACTGGAGGAGGTAATCTTTCAGGGAGTGATTACACATACGCTCACTCACCCTCTCCCTCCCATCCCCTCCTCCCCCATCTTCCCCTCCTCACCCCTCCTCACGCCTCCTCATCCCACCTCCCACACCTCACCTCACTCTCCAACAGATGCTGTGCTGCCCTGGAAACACACGTCCCAGGTGAACCTCAGGCCTCACTCCGACCATTGCCCACCAGCTGTTGAAGGAGAGGGGTACAGCATCAGACCAGTGGTCCGCCTGTCGGCTCCTGGGATGCTCCCATCCGCCTGCAAGCGCTCTGCAGTAAAAGCAGTAGCCTCTATTAAACTTTAATAAAAGTAAGTATCCACGCTTGAAAAAGACACTCATATGGTACCAAACGATATTAATTGCTACTGTAACCAGTCTCACACACACAGACACACACAGATTCACGAACACAGATACACATACACACAAACACACACACACGCTCACAGAGACACACAAATATACGGAGACACACACAAACACACACACAGACACACACACATACAGTCACAGAGACACACCCACAGAAACAGACACAGAGACTCAAACAGACACACACACACAAACACAGAGACACACAAACAAATTCAAGCAAACACGTATGTACTCATTCACACGCAGACGCACACAGACACAAGAGACACACAAAGACACACAGACATACACACGCAAACACAAATGCACACACTCTCACACGCACCCGGGGGCATAGGGAGTGTGAGAGGATGTTAGGGGGTACGAGGGTGTGTGAGTGAGGAGAATGTGAGTGTGTGCATGTGTGAGGGGGAGGGAGAGGAGGTGGGGGCTGCTGGGGTGTCTATTGAAGCGTTAAACAACCAGGTAAGGGACAAAGATTTAGCATTCTACTGAGCCGGAGATACACAAGGTTTCTTTTGGAAATGATATACACACAGACGTATTTTGATTCCTCAAAAGATAAGTGTTCTGAAACTGAGGAGTTTGCTTTAACTGGTCGGTCTCAATCTCTGCCCTCCCACAGGCCCCTGTGTGTGTGCTGAACGCAAGCGTTTCAATGAGTTCTGACATACGAGGCAGATTTATTCTTATGGCAGTGATTAAACTTTCTCTCTTTCTTAACCTGCGCGCAAGACTGCCCGAGGTGGAAGAGGAAAGGGTGAGTCAGAGCTTTGAGGAGATGGACCTGCCCCCCCCCCCCCACCTCCACGCACCCCCTCCCTCTCTCCCTCCCTCCGGATTGCTTTAACAGCATTGCAGGTTTTTTAATAATTCAGCAGATGGAAAGCTGCAGAAGTGAGATTCTGTTGCCCCTGAATCGCATTCCAGCCATCAAGCCTCATCTTTCATGCCCCGTCTCTTTCAGAGCTCCCTGAACTTTGTGAAAAGGTTACTGCAGCACATCTCCCGATCAGCCCATACCGACAGAGAGATCGCCCATTGGCTGATTGATGGAGGAGATAGTGGCTGAGGAGAAGCAATGCAGATAAAGTCACACACCAGTCCTATGAACACGAGTGTGTCCCCCTGTGTCCCCCTGCTTCCTCCCTCACTCAGCCTAGAGAAAGGCTCCAAAAAGTTTGCACATTGCCATTTGTTTCCTTCCAACACTAGGGGAGAGTGAGTGAGGGGGTGTGGGAAGGGTGGAAGGGGTGTGAGCGGTGCGTCGGTGGGTGGTGTGAGTAATTTGTGAGGGGGATGTGAGAGTGGGTAAAGGGTGTAGGGAGTATGAGGAGGTGAGAGGATGTTAAGGAATGTGAGGGGATGTGAGGAGGTGAAGGGGATGTGGGGGGTGTAAGAGGGTATAGGGCATGTGAGGAGATGTAGAAGGTGTGAGGGGGTGTGAGGGGGTGTGAGGAGGTGTAGGGGGTTGTGAGGGGGGAGGAGGTGCAGAGGTCGTGAGGGGTGTGAGGGAGATGTAAGGGTGGGTGGGAGGTTGTGAGGGGGTGGAGAGCGATATGAGGGGGTTTGGGGAATGTGATGGGATGTAGGGAGTATGAGGGGATGTGGGGTGATGTGAGATGGGTGAGGGGATGTTAGGGGGTGTGAGGGGGTGAGGGTGTGTAAGTGAGGAGAATGTAGTTGTGTGTGTGTATGTGTGAGAGAGAGGGAGTGGGGAGCTGGGGTGATCTATTAAACCATTAAACCACCAGGACTGGACAGGAGACAAAGAATTCACATTCTACTGAGCCTGAGATGCACAAGTTTATTTATTTTTTTGGAAATGATTTTTCTGGGGGAGGGGTGGGGAAGGGGGCTTATCTCAAAAAAGAAATGTTTCCTGGCGATGTGACACCCCACCCAGAATCAGAAGAGGCAGCAGCTGAGAGCCCGGGGCTGTCTGGTTGTTTGCAGTGACTGTGGGATGTTGAAGGATTGAGCTGGGTGATGCAGGGAAGATGCTGACTCATTCTCAAGCAGGATTGCTGCAGTCATCTTGTGTGACGCCTGCCTGGGCTTCCCCTCCATCCGCAGCATTTAAAGGGGCTGCACCCTCTCTATATCAGAGCAGAACAGCACACTCACCCCAGGGTAGTATCTCTCCTTCTGAAGGAGATACAGATAATCTGAGCACTTTCCTTGCTGGACAGGCACCAATTTCCCTTCATTTCCTCTGTGGTTCTCTGTGTGTTTCTCTATTCTCAAAGAATGAATCAGCCCAAAGACATTTCAGTTTGGAGTAAAGATTAATTGCCCCATACACCTGGGAGCAGGTGGGGAGGGTTTGGGGGTCCGGTAGCAAGCCAGCCCAAGAACTAAGTTGGGAGCAGTTTTGTCTCACAGTGCAAATGATGGAAGGAATTAATTTCACATTGCCAGAGTCTTCCTGCAGACCCAGTTTAAGCCATTCAAACTCCCAGAGGAGAAGGCATAAGGCTCCAGGGTACCTGGGTGACTGAGGTGGGAGGGAGGATTAATTTGGTCAAAGAGGTGGATGTGAGGAGGCAGCCAAAAGCTGGAAAGACAAGTTTGGGAGGGAGTAGCAGGGAAGGGGATTGGTTTGCTGCCCTGATTTGGAAGGTGATGGGGTCACTGAAGGATTCAAAGACTAGGGGATCATTCCCACCTCAAACCGAAAAACATATTGTTGAGCGAATGTAGGAGTGACTGGGGGCAGGGTGTTGGGTGAAAGGTTAGTGGTGGGTGAATGGGAACAGAGTGACTGAGGGCTCTGACTCCAAATGATGGGTATATGTTTGTCTTGATTTATTATTGTCACATGTATTAATATACAGTGAAAAGTATTAACATACAGTGAACAAAGCATACTGTTCATAGAATATACGGGGAGAAGGAAAGGAGGGAGTGCAAAATGATTTAATTTATTATTGTCACATGCATTAGTGTAATAAAAAATCTCACAACACCAGATTAAAGTCCGTCAGGTCTATTTGGAATTACGAGATTTTTTCACCTTAGCAAGGAGCAGTACTCCAAAAGCTCGTGATTCCAAATAAACCTGGTGTTGTGAGACCTCTAACTATGCCACTCCAGTTCAATGTCAGCATCAACACAACATGTATTAGCATATAGTGCAAAGTATTGTTTCTTGCGCACTTGATGGACAAAGCAGATTGTTCATAGAAAAGGAAAGCAGAGAGTGCAGAATGTTGTGTTACAGTCAAAGCTAAGGTGTAGAGAAACAGCAACTTAATGCAAGGTAAATCTATTTGAAAGTCTGGTGGCAGCATGGAAGAAACTATAGTTGAGTCAGTTGGTACATGACCTCAGACTTTTGTACCTTTTTCTCAACAAAAGAAGATGGAAGAGAGAATGTCTGGGGTGCATGGAGTCCTTAATTATGCTGGCTGGTTTGCCAAGGCAGCAGGAACTGTAGACAGAGTCAATGGATGGGAGGCTGGTTTACATGGATTGAACTATGTTCATGATCCTATGTAGTTCCGTGCAGTCTAAAACAGAGCAGGAGCCACACCAAACTGTGATGTAACCAGAAAGACTGTGGTGCATCTGTAAAAGTTGGTGAGAGCCGTAGCTGACATGCCAAATTTCCTTAGTCTTCTAAGAAAGCAGAGATATCCTAATAGAAGTCTACAAATTATGAGAGACATGGACAGAGTGGATAGTCAGAAGCTTTTTCCCAGGGTGAAAGAGTCCATTACTAGGGGCACAGGTTTAAGGTGCAAGGGGCAAGGTTTAAAGGAAATGTACAAGGCAGATATATTACACAGAGAGTGGTGGGTACCTGGAACTCATTGCTGGAGGATATAGTGAAAGTGGATGCAGCAGTGACTTTTAAGGAACGTCTTAAGGATAGGAATAGAGGGATATAGTCTCCAGAGGGTTTTAGCATGATTGGTGCAGGCTTGGAGGGCCAAAGGGCCTGTTCCTGTACTGTAATTTTCTTTGTTCTTTGTTTATTGCAGCATATAAGAAGAGTGAAAGATAGAATTAGAGGGTATGCTAGGGACACGTTGCAAAAAGAGAGTGTGTGTGTGTGTGTGTGTGTGTGTGTGTGTGTGTGTGTGTGTGTGTGTGTGTGGTGTGTGTGTGTGTGTGTGTGTGGTGTGTGTGTGTGTGAGAGAGAGAGAGAGAGAGAGATGTGTATGTGTGTGACAGAGAGAGACGAAAGTGTCTGTGTGAGAGAGTTGGGTGTGTGTTGTGTGTGAGAGAGAGAGAGGTGTGTGCATGTGTGTGTGTGTGTATGTGTGTGCACGTGCGTGAGAGAGATGTATGTGTGTATGTGTGTGTGTGAGAGAGAAAGAGACTTTTGTGTGTGTGTTTGTGTGTGTGTGTAGAGAGAGGGAGAGGTGTGTGTGTGTATGTTTGTGTGTGAAAGGTGTGTGTGAGAGAGACAGAGATGTGTGTGTGAGAGAGAGTATGTGTCTGTGTGTGTGTGTGTATGTGTGTGTGTGTGTGAGACAGAGAGAAAGAGGGAGAGAGAGATGTGTGTGTGTATAATGGGTGTATGAAGTATTTGATCATGAGCTGGTGTAACTGAAATGAATATACACTAAGATTAATGATAAAAATGTGCATGATTAGCTTTCATAGACCACTTCCATCTAGATGGACAAGGGCAGCAGGTACAGGGGAACACCATCAGCTGGTATAGCTCCCCTCCAAGTCACTCACCATCCTGACTTGGAATGCTATAGCCGTTCCTTCACTGTCTCTGGGTCAGAGTCCTGGAACTCCCACCCTAAAATCAAAGTGGCTGTGCCTACCCCACAGGAATTGCAGCGGGTTCAAGAAGGCAGCTCACCAGCACCTTCTCAAGGGGCAATCAAGGATGGGCTATCAATGCTGGTCTAACCAGTGGTCATTCCAGGAAGGAATACATCTTGAAATGTGCTGCATGAGAAGGGGAGACTGATGGACTGGCGAGTTTTTTTTTAAGCAATGCTCATTTGAATTGCTGAAGGACTGTTAAATTGCTCTCCCCTCCCAGACCACCCTCCCCACCAGTCTCCTGCCAATTAGCCTTGATGAATCTGTCTGCAGCCAACACACACATGAGGGGAGAAAAGTGGTTCTGGTTTCACTCAGGTCTCCAGGTTGGTGATCTCTGGCGAATTAGCCAGCAATTAAATGATGCCTGCCTGGCTGTCATGCCAGCCTAACCCTGATTTCAATGCTCTCTGTGTTGACTGTGAAGGGGAAGGTGACAGGGCCATTGTGCAGAGGGCAGATCTGAAACCTGACTGCAGATTTTCCACAGCACAATGGAAAGGGTGGGGTGCTGGATCCGCTGCAGAGTCTCACACTTAGGCAATCTCCAATTCCCACAGAACCTCGTAAACTTCATATTGAAATTGTGCAATAAACTTTCAGCAGGGGTCAGTACCTTCAGTCCTGTAAATATCCAATATTTCTCCCCTCCTCTGGAGACGAAGGAAGTCTCTAATTAGTGACAAGATCAATAAGAGTGCAAAGCCGTTCTGTTTGAAGCAATCATGCTGATTTTTTTTTACCCTGGCATTTCATTTGGTTTGTTCCAATATGTTCAGATGGAATTGAATCTGAATGCTGGGCGAGTTTCAATGTCGGGCGAATTAACCCTTTCCTTGTCCTTGGTTCAATATTGCGGCATTTCAGTCTGACTCCCAGCTCATATGATGCTGTGATGATGGGGAATGTCAATAAAATCAATTTCAAATCTGATCCGAGTGGAGACAGAAGAATGACAGTGGCCCCTGGCTGTCCAGCTGCTGTTTTACCGGTACCAGCTGGAACTGTATCTTCTCCCTCACCCCCAGAGATACATTTACACTCGATCTGCCACACAATTCACACAGGGAAATGATCATCACAAAGTCAGCATTCATATTGTTTTCGCTCTTTCTGGCATTTCCTCCAGCTCTGTCTCTCAAACACACACCCATCACACACATACACACCTACACACACAGCTAAACACACCCCTCATCACACACACACACCCCCATCACGCACACACCCATCATGCACACACCCATCACACACACACACACACACACCCACACCCATCACTCACACACACACACACCCATCACACATATACACACCCGCACATGTCCCTAATCAAGTTGCCAAACTTCTCTGAGTTCCCCCTTATTTACAGAGGAAGCAGTCACAACATTCTTACACCATTGAAATTATAGAAAGCTGACAGTGCAGAAGGAGACCAGTTGGCCATCGAATCTGCACCAGCAACAATGCCACCAGGCCCCACCCCACAACCCCACACATTTAGCCTACTAATCCATCTAACTTACATATCCAAGGACACTATGGGCAATTTAGCACTGCCCATCAAATTAACCGTGCATTTTTTGGATTGTGAGAGGAAACTGGAGCACCCGGAGGAAACCCACACAGACGTGGGGAGAAGGTGCAAACTCCTCACAGCCAGATACTCAAGCCAGGAATCAAACCCATGCCCCTGGCACTGTGAGGCAGCAGTGCTAAGCACAGTGCCATCACGCCGCCCATTGCTTGGAATATCAACATGACAGTTTCCCTGTTAACACACATCTGCTGGCCTAATCTTTCAAACTGTGTTTACTCACATCCTAATTAACACTGTGGTTAAAATATATAGCAACTTGCATTCATATAGCACATCCTTGCTGAAGCCAAAAAACCCCTGGGCACTTTGCAGGTGAATGATCAAACAAGATTTGACACCGGATCACAGTAGAGTAGATTTTGACAGATACCTTGGAGTTGCATCAGAAGATAAGAATTATCAAATCTCATAAAGGAAGAGAGAAAAATGGCGACTGGCCTTGAGAGGGTTTAAGCAGCTGGTGGCATCGCCTCCAAGAATGGTGAAATGGAAATTGGACACGCTCAAGAGACTAGGATTGGGGCATATAGAGTTTTCAGAGGGTTAATGCTCTAGAGAAGGTTACAGAAATAGGGAGGAGCTGGCAATGAAGGGATTTGGGGATATTTTCAATCACAGTACTGTTGGAATTAAATCTGACAACTGTACATAAAATATCAGACTTTATTAATAATTCAGTTGTGTTGACAGCTGCTTTGTCATCAGTATTTGCTGAACACAGTTTGTGTTAGAGATCATGGAAACATAGCAGAAGTGTGACTAAAATTGTAGAATTAATGAGCGCTAAGACACCGAGGTAACTCACTTCTTTTTTAGAAACCTTTCTTTTTGTCTGCACTTCCCTGTTGGTTTAAGCAAGAGAAAACACAGCAACAATGACGTGCGATGGTCAGAGGAAGGATTTGATTTGATTTATCTTTGTCACATGTATTGGGATGCAGTGAAAAGTATTGTTTCTTGCGCATACATAGAGAAAATATTCTGTTCATAGCGTGAATAGAGACAAGAAAAGGAGAGAGTACAGAATGTAGATTTACATTGTAGATTTACAGTCATTGCTAAGGCGTAGAGAAAGACGTGGTTAATACAAGAAAGGTCCATTACAAAATCTGATTTGCTCAAGAAGCTGTTCTTGAGCAAGTTGGTACTTGGCTTCAGATTTTTGTATCCTTTTCAATGGAAGGAGGTGGAAGAGAGAATGTCCAGTGTGCATAGGGTCTTTGATTATGCTGGCTGCTTTTCTCAAGGCAGTGTGAAGTGGAGACAAATGCAATGGATGCATGTTGGTCCGGGTTACGTTCGCAACACTTTGTAGTTTCTTGCGTCCTTGAGCACAGCAGGAGCCATAGCGAGCTGTGATACATCAGGAGAGGATGTTTTCTATGATGCATCTGTAAAAGTTGGTGAGAGTTATAGTGGATATACCAAATTTCCTTAGCGTCCTGAGAAAGTCGAGGCGTTGTTGAGGTTTATAGTAGATTGAAAGAAGTGAGCAGGGGAATGATGCTCCTTCAACTTTGAATGGTTTGTGAATGGCTTCCTGGACTGTTGGTCCTGATTCTCTTTCAGAAGCTAATCTATTGTGCTTGAGTGCCATGTTTTGCGAACATTCAGAAGGCACTTTGTGTGGTTTTCTTGTTTCAACAATTGAAAATTTCAGACCAATTTTATTGTTAAATATGCTATCTCTGTCCTCAAACTATTGCATCATTTACAGACCCGGGGGGTGGTGTCCCTGAATAACAAAGTATATCAGTTCCTTTGACAACAGCTCCCAATGAGCAGTGGCTGAACGATGTAGCAATATAAAAAGGTAGTGAGTATCTGGTAGGGTCACAAAAGAGTTCAAATCAAATGAGGGTAATGAAGAAAGGGCAAAACCAAAGTTTTTTTTATTCTTTCGCAGGACGAGAGTATCGCTGGCTGTAATAAGTAACATGGTGGCACAGTGGTTAGCACTGCTGCTTCACAGCATCAGGGGCCCAGGTTCAATTCCCGGCTTGGGTCGCTGTCTGTACGGAGTTTGCATGTTTTCCCCATACCTGCATGGATTTCCTCCGGGTGCTCCGGTTTCTTCCCACAGTCTGAAAGACACATTGATTAGATGCATTGGCCGTGCTAAATTTTCCCTTGGTGTACCTGAACAGGTGCCACAGTGAAGCGACTAGGGGATTTTCACAGTAACTTCATTGCAATGTTAATGTAAGCCTCCTGTAACACTAATAAATAAACTGAAGCTTAAACATTTTCAGAAAGCATGTAAGAGTCTCTGCATTACTGTGGGCCATGTGTAAGCCAGACAGGGTAAGGGCAACAGATTTCCTTCCCAAAAGGACATTAGTGAACCAAATAGGTTTTTCCAACAATCAACAATGGTTTCTAGGTCATCATTTGACTTTGAATTCCTGCTTTTTACTGAATTTTTATGTCACCATCTGTCAGGCTGGTCTTTGGATCATTGATCCGGTGACAATACCACCACACCAACCTCTCACATTCTCCCTCTGTCTGTGTGGTTTCCTCTGGCTGCTCCAGTTTCCTCCCAAACTCCAAAGATGTGTGGGTTATATTGATGGACCATGCTCAATTCACCATAGTGTCAGGGGATTAGCAGGGTAAATATGTGGTAGTCCAGGAATAGGGCCTGGGTGGGATTGTGGTCGGTGCAGACTCGATGGGCTGAATGGCTTCCTTCTGCGTTATAGAGATTCTATGACCTTCACCAGGGAAATCAAATCATGGAATGAATGATACCTGGAGTTACCGTACTGAAGGAAGG
Organism: Sphyrna mokarran; assembly: GCA_024679065.1. Taxonomy (NCBI): domain Eukaryota; kingdom Metazoa; phylum Chordata; class Chondrichthyes; order Carcharhiniformes; family Carcharhinidae; genus Sphyrna; species Sphyrna mokarran. The sequence goes on from JAGIQG010000031.1 coordinate 11,951,947, forward strand.
CAATCCTGATTAGGAGATATTCAGCGAGACAATAACAAGCCATTTTCCAGGAACATCATTACTTTAGTGTTTAAACAAAGGAGTAATGCTAAAATGGATCTGATGTTGATCTGATATAGTATTCTGTCTGTATCTTGGTTTCTAGTTTATATTAAAATGGTTCTTTTTTCACTTTAATGTTGTGTGATTGTTTCAACGTTTGCCTGATGCAGAGCGGATTGATTCTATTCCAAAGAGCCAATCCAGGCTTTAGACTTCAAGATGATTGAAATTGGATTGACTGAGCCGTTACGTTGGCGTTAACACTCATACAGATGAAGAATGGAACATGTTGAAAACTATCTTAATGCAAAAAAAAATGTGCATGGCCCTTTAAAATTATATCAAGTCACATGCTCAAGCCAAGATGGTGGACTGAGCATGTGCAAATGCTCCCAGAACTTGAACACAAGCACCTTCACAGCCTCAAAGGAAACATTGGATTAAAACAATGCAAGTAGCTGACTGTGTAGCCAAAGGTTAGTGTGGAGGATCATTGTGAGTAACTGTGGGGTTGATATGATTTGTTTCTGAGTTACTGTGATTGGGGTTCACCAAAAATAAGGCAGAGGGGGGAACAATAGGTTTGTTCATTATATAGTGAGTCCTGAGAGTCAATATTCTAAATGACTTGAATTCTGCTTTGGTTATGTCATGTGTAGTTGACATTGAGGTCAGTCACCTTGTGAAGCGAAGAGCTGTTATTGAAGGAGATAAGAGTTCTTGCATCTATCAGTGACTTGTGCAAATGGCCATTCCTTGCTCTGACGTTCAACCATTTGCTGGTGTTGGGAGGCAGTATCTGATAGTTAGAGAGCAAAGTTGTCTTGATATTTAAAATGAGTGCTAACTTACAAGTAGGAAGTTGCAGGCTTGTAGGCTGAGTACCCATGGTAGCTAAGAGTCATAATGCACACGAAGATGGTCCTTCAGAAAAACTCAGGACTTAACATTCTTTTGGCAAAATTCTCTGGCCGTTGATCAATTAAGGCGAGTTAATTTTCAGGAGGCCTTTGGTAATATCTCTCATAATATTCCTCCTTTTTAAAATGGTCCTTTTGGGATTGGAGCTGAGTTGGATTAGGAATTGGCCAAGGGTTACTTTGATGTCAGAGACTAAAAATGCGCAGATTAGGTTGATTGACCATGCTAAAATTGCCTTGAATGACCTGAAATGTATAGGTTAGAGGGATTAATGGGTAAATATGTGGAGATGTTGGGCCTGGGGTGGGATTGCGGTCGATGCAGTCTCTGAGCTAAATGGCCTCGTCCTGTACTTCTGGGTTTCTATGATTTCTGTCATGATTGGTGGCGTCATCTGAGGATCAATGTTAAGCTTGCAACGCTTCACAAATGACAGCGGTGGTCTGACTGATGCTATTCAAGATTTCATCTCCAAGCCTGTTTGATGAAACAAACATTAGAATGATTAAAAACATTGAAGTCAGATTTAGATGTGATGGGATTGATTCTGCATCTGGCTGATGATATGCCAAGTTGTAGGATAACAATCTGTACTGGGCTGAAACGTGAACTAAAGGCTGCTGATAATACATGCCGTCCATATAAAACTCTCCTGACTGTTCAACATCTGGAATCGTGTGTCTGGTGAGTGACTTCATCCAGGAAAATGTAATAGCCTTAGGGAAAGGTCAGAGGAGATGCACAAGATTAAGACCCAGTCTAAGCACCCTTGGCTATCATGCTAGGCTTCTAGAGATGGGATATTGGTCTTGAGAAAGACATGGGTTTCAGGGAGACTTGATTGAAGTCAGGACTGTGTGCTTAAGTCAGTGGGATATCTGTGTTAATAAGTGGGGGAGAATGGACAGTATGTGCATCTAAGTTACATAAGCAAGGGAACTAGTTTGAATATTGTGTGTTTGTCTTTTCCCTGAGTCTCACTGGCTGTTGGAATAGGTTGTTGGCTCAAACAGCCATTGCAGATTGACAATAAATGATGAACAGTGGTCATCTCAAGATTGATATCCTTCTGTAGAGAAGGTCGGTGAGATGTATCTCCCAGACGTTCAATCCTAGAATTCACTTTTGATCAAATTGAGGAATACAAGAAAAAATTACAAGAATGTTTTCCCCACTTTGCTGTTTGTCCAATGAGATCGTATTGGCTTTGGGGAGATAGGGACAGTGCTGTTTAGTTATCACATTGGGTGAGATAGACGATCTCAGTGGATCTGACCATTTTTGTCATCTGTCTTTGTTGTATTCTCTGTGATCAGTGCAAGGAAGAAAGCACCAACCAGAATTAACATAGAAACTAGAAGCAAGGGGAGGCCATTTGACCCTTTGAACCTGCTTCACCATTCATTTTAATCATGGCTGATCACCAAACTCAATATCCTGATTTCCCCACCCCACCCATTCCTCCCATATCCCTTGATCCCTTTAGCCCCAAGAGCTATATCTAATTTATTCTTGAAATCACACAACGTTTTGGCTTCAACTACTTTCTTTACACTCACCATACTCTGGGTGAAGAAATTTTTCCTCACTTCAGTCCTAAATGGTTTACCCCTTTTCCTCAAACTATGACCCCTAGTTCTGGGCTCCTTCCACTATTGGAAACATTCTTTCTGAACATACTCTGTCTAACCCTATTAGAATTTTATAAGTTTGTATATGATCCATGCTCACTCTTCTAAACTCCAATATAACCCAAACCAGTTTAGTCTCTTCTCATGTGACAGACCTGCCATCCCAGGAATCAGCCTGGTAAATCTTCCCTGTATTCTCTCGATAGCAAGGACATCCTTCCTCAGATCAGGACAGCAAAACTGCACACAGTGCTCCAGATGTGGCCTCACCAATGCCCTATACAGTTGCAGCAAAACATCCCTATTCCCATACTCAAATCTTCTCGTTATGAAGGCCAATAAACTATTTACCACCTTCACTGCCTGTTGTACCTGTGCGCTTATTTTCAGCTATTGATACACAACAACACCAAGGTCTCGCTGAGTAGCTACCCCCCTCAATGTACACCCATTCAAGTAATAACATTTTCCTATTTTTGCTACCCAAGTGGTTTCCTCACATTTATCCACATTGAGTGTGTATAATAATGGCAGAGGCAGGATAATCAGCCTGTCCAAATCATGCATCTTCCTTACAGATCACCCTCTCACCCAACTTTGTGTCATTTGCAAATTTGGAGATAATACGTTCAGTTCCCTCTTCCAAGTTATTAATATACAATGTGACCAATTGGGATCCAAGCACAGATTCTTGCAGAACCTCACTGGTCACTGACTGCCAATTAAAAAAAGATGCATTTATGCCAACTCTTTGCTTCCTATCTGCTAACCAGCTTTATATCCATCTCAAGACATTGCCTACTATCCCATGCACTTTAACTTTACATCTTAAACTGTTACATGAAACCTTACTTAAAGCCTTCTGAAAGTCTAAATAAGCCACATCAACTGGTTCTCCTAGCTCAACTCTAGTTACACCCTCAAAGAATTCCAGTAGATTTATCAAGCATTATTTGCCTTTTGTAAATCCATGCTGACTTTGTCTAATTATACCACTGCCATCCAAATGCTGAGTTACGAAATCCTTGATGATAAACTCTAGCAACTTCCCAAGCATCGACATCAAGCTTACTGGTCTACCGTTCCCTGTTTTCTCTCTACCTCCTTTTTTGAATAGAAGATTTACATTAGCTGCCTTCCAATCTGTAGGAACTGTCCCAGAGTCCAGAGAATTTTGGAAAACCACCACCAATGAATCTATTATTTCCAGAGCCATTTCCTCTCATACTCTGGGATGAAGATTATCAGGACCTGATAATTTCTCTACCTTCAATCCTGTCAATTTCAACAAAACCATTACTCTACTAATGCTGATTTCCTTCAGTTACTCTATAAAATGTGTTTCTCTCAGCTCTCTTGGCACATTATTTATGACTTCCTTTGTGAAGACTGAAGCAAAGTACAAATTTAATTCCTCAGCCATTTCTTTTATTCCCTGCTATGAATTCCGTCTTTTCTGACGGCAAGGGGCTTACAAACATTTTATGACTCGTGTATCAGGACACCCAGATCCCTCTGTACTGTAGACCTCTGAAATCTCTCTCTATTTAAATAATCTGCTGCTTTTCTGTTCTTCCTGCCAAAGTGGACAATATACTTGACCTGTCAAGTTTTTGCTCACTCACTTAACCTATCTAAATCCTTCTGTAGACTCTTTATATCCTCTGGATAACTTGAGTTCCCATCTATTTTTGTATCCTTGGCAAATCTAGCTATCATGCCCCAGTACCAATCTCTGTGGCACCCCACAAGTCACAGCACACTACTGCCTCAGTGCCAGGGTTCAATTCTGGCCTTGGTGACTTTGCACATTCTGCCCATGTCTGATTGGGTTTCCTCCGGTGCTCCAGTTTCCTCCCACATTCCAAAGATGTGCAGGTTAGGTTGATTGGTCATGCTAAATTGTCCCTTAGTGTCAGGGGAACTAGCAGGGCAAAATGTAGGGCTAAAGAGATTGAGCCTGCATTGACAACAATCCCAGCCAGGCCCTATGTGTTGACTGGCCTCCTTCTGCACTGTAGGGATTCCATGTAGCAAGCCAAATCTCATATCCAAGACCAGTACCATGTCAGCAGTTGAAGTGAAAGCTCCACTAATCTTTTTTCTCTCCTTGTCAATGCTTCACTGTACACATCTTTAAGTTTTGAGTGGACCAGTTAGTGTAAATCTGAATCACTGGCTGGACTCTCAGCTGCTTTGTTTGATACTAAAGCCAGTCAGGACACAAAGCAGTTTCCAGGATTGCTTTAACTTAAACTGGCATCTGTTTATTTTTAAAATGAACTTTAATCTATGTTAGTGATTAGTATTATTCTGGGTAATAATTTTAATCCCATGTACCAATCACCCTATTCCTGTGGTTATCTTTCTTTCAACTCATCTAACTTATTAAAAAGGCAAAATACTGTGAACGCTGGAATCTGAAACAAAAATGGTGGAAACTCACAGCACGTCTGACACCATCTGTAGAGAGAGAGAATAGGGCCAATGTTTCAAGTCTAGATGCTAGACTCAATGTGTTGGTTCTACTCTCTGTCCGCAGAGGTTGTCAGATCTGCTGTGAGTTTCCAGCATTTTCTATTTTGTTCTATCTGATGTTATGTTCAATGTTGCCATTGCGATACTATTCCAGATACTAGTACTGCATCTTTGCAACCCATTTTATTAATGAAAACACATTCTCCTTCCCCATTCGACTGCTGCTTGATAAAAATATTACTCAGATGAGTGTCACTTCAAGCTACCAAGATGCTGTGTTTACTTGTGCTGTGTGGCTGTGATTGTATAATGAACCAGACCTGCTATATTTGCTGAGAGTTGTATTTATTGTTGATTGCACCATCCATCATAACTGTCACAAACTTGCATCAAATTGTCCTGTGTTACTTTTCTAGATAATTGCACATTTGCATTACAATTGCTGCAAAATGACAAGATAATAATATTACCGTGTACTTGAGAATTTCTATTCATCACATGGCTTGCATTCCTCAAAAGTTAACCATGCTTACGCGTCCTTAATTAGTTGGCAATCCGCACAAGCATTTCATTTTTAATAAGGTACTGAATCAATCTTAACACATAAAGCATAAACTTTCATTGGAACATTTTTGCATTGCATCTTTGGCTCAGATTTGATTGGATGGCTGAAATTAATTTGCCCGCTCGGTACGTTGTTGACTGCCTACTTCTTTTCTTCCTCCTTCTCTGCGCTCTGTTCATCTCCATTCTCTTTACTTTCTTCTTGCTTGTCACTCTCTGCTTCTCCTCCTTCTTCTTCCTTCTTCTGGGCCTCATCGTCCTCCTTCTCTCCATTTTCCTTTTCCTCCTCATCTTCCTTCTCTCCATTCTCCTTTACCTCCTCTTCCTCCTCTTCCTCATCCTGCTTTTCTTCTTCCTCTGCTCCATTCTCCTTCTCTTCTGCCTCTTCACCTCCTTCTTCTGCTGCTTCCTCTTCACCTTCAAAGAGGGGAATAAATATGGAATCTTAACGTTTTGTTAAAAACTTGCACTGCTTTATGCAAAATTGTATTGTAGACAAATGATAAATGTGAGAATGTCAGTTGCCACTCAAAAATACCAGCCATGTCTGACAGAGTAAGATATAAAGTTGAGAAATGCTTGTTTACTGATAGCTAACACTTCAATCTAGTCTTTGCCTTATGAGGTAGAGATTTGGCATGCTCAATTCGTTGATTAGTTGTTTGAGTTTTAAAGTGATCTTATCTCTTGGAAAAAATAGCATTCTGTTACAAGGGGAATCCTCCAGACAAATGGGATCATCAGCAGATATTCAGAAGTACTTAACAGGCAGTTGAGTACATTTTGAATTGCTGCCATATAGCAAGCACAAGGACCAATTTACGCAGCAAGCTCCCAGAAAGAAATTGATAGTGTACAAGGAGGGTTTGTGATTTTTTTTTTCATTTTTGGTTGAGATATAAATACTGGTCCAGGAGCTGGGGAGAGCTAATCTGCTCTGTTGCTCAGTATTGCCAAGTAATTGTCCATCTGTAAGAACAGACGGCTCTCGAGTTGAACACCTCAATTGAGAGATTGCACTTGCAACACTGCACTGGGAGGGGAACCGTTAGTGGGGCTTTTCACTTAAAGATGGAGACCGCCAACCAACTTGTGGCTGGTTATCGTTGAGGATGGAAAACTCCTGACCTTTAAACTCCCACTGACTAAAAGTGTTTTGTTTTTACCTTCCGTCTCCTCGGTTTTGTCTGCTGGAGGTTCCAGCTGTGCCGTCAATGTGCGCGTCTGCTGGAGAACTTCCTCTTCAACCTGACTGCTGCTGTATGAGCTGAAGATGATGGGTCTGCTGGGCAGGCTGTAGACGCTGCTTTGCAGGGAGTAGCTGGACCTGCTGTACATGGGGGCGCTCTGAGTCTGAGAGTAGCCGCTAATCATACTGCCCACGTTGGCGTAGTTGATGCGAGTTTCCTCTCCCTCCAGCAGTTTCCTGCGAACACAGTAGAAGCGAGGTGAGAACATCCCAAAAACTTCAGTGAGGGAGATAATCTGATAATTGGTTGTGTTCTGTCAGCCAGATTTGAATTATAGGAGGCATGGAAGGAGGCCATTTGGTTCAAAGATGTACAGGATAGGTTGGTTGACTATGCTAAATTGAGCCTGGGGTATTAGCAGGGTAAATATGGGAGGTTATAGGTGGGATTGTGGTCATTGCAAGCTCGATGAGCTGAATAACCTCTTTCTGCACTGTAGATTCTATGATTTTGTCAATGTGAGCTTTTTTAAAGCCGGTTTCCATTAGTCAGAATCTAAAACCCTGTAGCCTTTTGTTATTTATTCCAGATAACATTGCAATTAGCTTTGCCCTGTTTTATTGTGCTGATAGTGATACTCACAGCTCGGGTCCTGATCCACACTGCAGTATTTTAGTGATTAGAGACCTGCAAGTCTACACTTCAATTACAAAACAAGAAGTTTCCAACAGCCACTTCTCACACGTTTTCCCAGGTGCACGATGCTTGAGTACTGCAAGGTAGGGGCCAGTCTCTGCCCAGTGCCACGCCCAAAATGGTGCAATGCAGAGAGGAGGGACCTGGTGCCATTCAGCCCATCAGGGCCAGTCTGGTAACTCACTAACAGCAGCATCAACAACCCCCTTAAAAAATGGGGCTGAAGGGGCAGGGATCAGGCATAGTTTGATTGACTGGAGGGGCTGAATAGCCCTCTGATTTTCCTCACTTTACAGTTTTATTGGGACACAACAAATTGCATGATGGGGAACGAAGGAAAATAATATGACAGCATCCTGATTTGGGCAAGGGTTTCAAATTTGATATCAACATTTGCAATGGCTGGAGCTGTCAGATGTGGAGTGGTATTGTACCTGTAAGCAGCAATCTCAATATCCAGAGCCATCTTCACATTCAGCAGGTCCTGATATTCTTTCAGGTAACGGCCCATCTCGTTCTTGGTTGTTCGAAGTTCATTCTCCAGTTGGTTAATAGCATCCTGTTTGGGAATAAAATGAAAGAGTTGGCAGTGTCTAAGATTGCTGTCTCTCTCAGATTTCCTCCTGCTCCCTGTCTGACTCTGCTGTCTGAAGTTGTGCAGTTAGCTGCTTGTGTAAGTGTGTCCATCTCCATATCAGTGTCCTCATTCTCTTCCCTCTTGCTCTCTCCTTTCCATTTCTCTGTTTCCCCTCCCAGTTCTCTATCTCCAGCTGGTGCATTCTCTTTCTGTCTCCATCTCCTTTAGTTCTTTCTCTCTAGCTGTTGGGATACTCTGTCTCTCTCTATGTTCCCATTTCTCGCTGTTGGGATTGCCTCTATCTGTAGCTGTGTCTCCCTCTCTGCCGCTATTTCTCTCCCTCTTTCTCTTAATTGTTGGGGTTCTCTGTATCTGTGTCTTCACTCCTCTCTCACTCATTCCTCTCTCTTTGCCCCCTTACCTGTAAGGCGTTGATCTCCCCGCCTTGTTTCTCATCTAGCTCCTGCAGTTGCCTCTCCAGCGCCTCGTTGATGCCTCTCACGCTGTCGATCTCCAGGGACTTGGCTTTGACCTGGCGCCGGTATTCCAGCACCTCGTCCCGGGCTTGCTTGCTGGCGTCGCTGTCCTTGCTGGCGCTCTCTGCCATCAGGGCGAAGCGGCTCTTGTACCAGTCTTCGGCTGACTGCATGTTCTTGGCGGCCACCTTCTCGTACTGGCTGCGGATCTCCCGCAGGGCGGAGGAGAGGTCCGGCTTGCCCATGTCCACTTCCACCGACACCTGGGCGTACTGCACCTGAGCCTGCAGCTCGGCGATCTCTTCCTCGTGGAGCTTCTTGAGGAAGGCGATCTCGTCCATCAGGCTGTCGATCCTCTTGTCCAGCTCAGCCCGGGAGAGGGCTGCCTCATCCGCACCCTTCCGGGCTTCCATCAGGCGGCCCTCGGCATCCTCCCGGTTGAGCAGCTCTTCCTGGTAGCGAGTTTGCAGGTTCTTGAGGCTGTCTTCCAGGTGCTCCCTCTCGCTCTGGGCTGCCTGCCTCTCGTGTCTGGCGTCTTCCAGGGCCAGCCTCAGCTCCCTCACCTCCTGCTCGTAGATGCCCTTGAGGCGGGACGGTCCGCCGTGTTTCTGGCGGAGCAGCGAGAGCTCAGCCTCCAGCACCTTGTTCTGCTGCTCCAGCTCATGCACCTTCTCGATGAAGCTGGCGAAGCGATCGTTCAGCTCCTGCAGCTGGGCTTTCTCCTGGTTCCTCACCGCCTTCAGCTCGCTACTCACCGCACTGGCCTGACTCAGGTCCAGGCTGTCCAGGGCGGCCGAGGTGCTGTGGCTTTTCCTGGCCGAGAAGCTGGTGTAGTAATTACTGCTGTAAGCTGGTTTCAGGCTGCTGCTGCTGCCGCTGTAACCGCTCCTGAAATGCTGGACAGTTCCGTACGCCCGGGGAGCCAGGCTGTCTCCATAGCGCCTCCTGTGAGTGTGGAAGAAGGACTCGTAGCTGGCGGTACTCATGGTGACTGCTCGCTGCCTGCCGCACGCTCTGCTCCTCAGCCTCTGCAAGCCTGTATTTATTCTCCACACATCACTGACGCAGCCTCTCTCCTCCCCTTTCTCCTCCCCTCTCTCTGTCTAAAATCCCTGACTCTCCTCTCTCAATCCCTGATTCTCCTCCCCTCTCTCTAAATCCCTGAGTCTTTCTCTCTTCTCTCAGTCCCTGACTCCCTTCCTCTTGCTTTAAATCCCTGACTCTCTCCCCCCCCCCCGACTTTAAATCCCTGAATCTTCCCCTTCTCTCAATCCCTGACTCCCCTCCCCTCTCTTTAAATCCCTGACTCTACCCCCCCCCTTTCAATTCCCCCCCCCTTTCAATCCCTGACACACCCACCTCCCCCCTCTCTAAATTCCTGACTCCTCTTCTCTACCCCTCCCTCTCTAAATATCTGACGGCAGAAAATAAAGCAATGTGGCTTCAATCTTCCCCTCTGACCCCCTTCCCTCAATCCACAGCAAGCTCCTCTCTCATCCTCTGTTACAATCCAACAACCACTTCTCACACATTTCCCCATCCTCAGCAAACCCAATTCAAAACTTGAAGATGATTTGTGAGCTCTCTGCCTCACTAGCTGCCATATCCCCTTGATTTTGCTTTGCATCATGCCTCCAGCTTCTTTCTGATCTGTTTCTCTCTACACCTCGGGTGGGACCGCATGGTGCACAGTGGTTAGCATTGTTGCCTCACCGCACCATGGAGCCAGGTTCCATTCCAGCCTGGGTCATTACCTGTGTGGAGTTTGCACGTTGTCCCCGGGTCCATGTGGATTTCCTTTGGGTGCTTCCGTTTCCTCCCATACTCCAAAGATATGTGGGTTAGGTTGATTGGCCATGCTACATTGGTCCTACTTTTTGGGAATTAAGAGGGTAAATGTGTGGGGTTAGGGGGATAGGCCCTGAGTACAGTTGTGGCTGGTGTAGACTCAATGGGCTGAATGGCCTCCTGCACTGCAGGGATTCTGGTTTTTTTCCCTCTTTGGCAGGTTCCTTCTCTTTCTCCCCCATCTTAACCGAGTCATTGGTGCCCTCTTTGCAAACATTTAAAATGTGCTAGTAGAGCCTTGTTGGGCATGGTGGCACAGTAGTCAGCATTGCTGCCTCACAGCGCCAGGGAGCTGGGTTTGATTGCCAGCCTTGTGTCTCTGTCTGCGCAGAGTTCACATGTTCTCCCCCATGTCTGCGTGACTTTCCTCCGGGTATTCCAGTTTCCTCCCACATTCCAAAGATATGTGGGTTAGTTGGATTGGCCATTGCTAAATTCCCCCTTAGTGCCGCAAAATGTGCAGGTTGGGGGATTATTGTGCTAAATACATGTTGTTATGGGCATAGAGCTGGGTACAATATTCTTGTCAGAGAGACAGAACAGACTCGATCGGCTGAATTGCCTCCTTCCACACTGGGGATTCAATGATTCTAAAGATTAAGAGGAAATCTCATTCCCCTGTGAACATAGAAACTAGAAGCAGGAGCAGGCCATTCGGCCCTTTGATACTGCTCTGCCGTTCATTACAATCATGGCTAATAAAAGTGATCAAGTGTTCCAGCTGAGGAGGGAGAGATTCTACATCCTCTGACCCAGATATCAGGAATAAGTTTAAAGCTTTAAAAGACTGAAGCATTTCAGCAAGAAAGCCAGAAATCACTTATTCTCTCTGTGGGCGGTGGTGATCTGGAACCAAAGTCCCTTCAAAAGTGTTGTGGTTTCTGAGGGATTAGTTCATACTGTCCCTGATCTGATGCTGGAATAAAAATTGATGGGCTGAATGGTCTCCTCCTGTCCCCACCATTGAAGTTTATCTCCTGTTTTACATTAAATAGGCACACATTTTTTTCACTCTCATTGCGAATCTAGCAAACCCACCTTGCAAACCAAGAACTGGATGATCCCAATGTCATTTTAGAACCACAGACCAACCATTGGGTTTGACCGCTTGACAGTGCCCAAGTTGTCCCAGATGTTCAAGATAAACCTGGCCCTGGGACTTAACAGAAAAGAGTGCTGCCAGGGATTTGGGTTCAAAATATCAGAGCAAATTGGAAACCTTTCATCTTTCTAGGTGTCAGTCTGACACAGTAGGTTCAATCAGGTTGGAGTTTGTAATGTGTTTGGGACCAGATCAGAAACTCCAAGGTATTTTATCGAGTTAGCCTAGACCCTAACTTTTACATTCAATTTCTGGC